>CM037926.1:13822631-14420131 GCA_021346845.1 Apeltes quadracus
GTGTTCTGCTGAACCAGCAGAGCACACTTCCACACCTCTCTAGGCAACCACTCCTCCATCACATCCACAGAGGTGTTCCCCAAGGAGACGTCCTCGGGCCCTCTTCAACGTCAAAATCGTTTCTTCTTCAGCCTGGACTCCACCCTCAGCAAACCAAAATCCATTTCCTCACGCCTCCATCAGTGCAACTCACAGACCAACTGGTCCAGCATGAATCTAGAGCTCCTGACCCACCCTAAATCCTCACACCGAGATAACCCCAGTCCATGCAAGCGCCATAACGATAAAAAAAAAAAAAACGACGAATGCACTGAAACAACCACCAGTTTGTTCGGTACCGTAGTTCAAATCTGAGATGGGAAAAGTAAATACGGTTTAGTCATCGCATGGGGGGTCCTAACCTTTGGTGCTGAGAATCTTCGACGTGAGCTCCAGAGTCTCGATGTCCTCAGATCCGATGTTCTCCAGGGTAACGGTCAGCTGCTGGGTCTCGCCGTTGAAAAGCTGCACGGACACCGTGCTGGACAGCTCCTCTTTGGACGTGGGCTGAGACGCCTGGGCTGACCTGTCCAGGTTTGTGGAGGGGGAACCGCTGTTCAGTGCCGATTCAATGTGTACAATGTGATCATTCTTTTGAGGGTTTGGCCGGTTGTTTAATTGTTTTACATGCATGTGGAAAGTTACAGATAAGCAGATCTATATGAAAAAAATGCCCAATACCAATGGCTTTGTTTTATATTATGAATAATCAGAGAATTGTGCACAGCGTGAAAGACTGGGTGAATTATAAAATATCAGTTTGGCAGTACATTGATTAAATGTACAGCCCATGACCCCTGGCACAACGATTGAATTATCATTTCAATAAGTAAATGAACACTGATTACCATATAGCAGAGAACCGATCACCATCTCCTCAAATAAATTCTGGCTCAATTTCAGTCCGTGGCATCGTGGTGAGGTTTTAAATTGGCTGTCAAAAGCAAAAGGCTCGCGGCAGAGGCTTCAACTGTCGCAGGGCTGATGGCACAAAGCAATGCGAATACCGGAGCACGAGAGGATGTTCAAGGTTATGAAAGATCAATGCAGCAGTTTTCTACAACTTCAGCACACCTCATTACGCATGCACGTAGCATAACATCAAAATGCAACTAATGCTGCTAGCAGCATTGAAGGGGCCTCGCATGTCGGGGGGGCAGCGCTCAGTCGGACACGTGGTCAGAAAGAGAAACAATAAGGAGAAAAATAACCAGTTGAAGCCGGGAATCGAACCAGAGTCTATGGCGTGCTATTCAGAATACCTTACCACTAAGCTACCATTTGGAAAGTGATAACACGGTTAAACTACGGTGAACCTACGGCCTCCACAAAATGGAAATAATTAAACTTCATATTACAACACCACACACTACAAGAGGAACCGTTTAAAAAAAAAAAAAAAAAAGCTTTGCGGAGGGAAAAAGTATTTTGAAAGAGTCAATGAGGCACCTGTTCAACTGAGGTCAGAGCTGGAATCTACTTGCGTGCCCGCTGAGAGCACCTGAGGGACCACGCACCACGTATCACATTTGTATTCCATTTGCTTCGTGCTTCTGAAGCGGAACTCTTCCAAAGCAGGAGAATAAAGAGATTTTCCACATCAAAAGCTGCTGGAGTGCTGTGCTCAGAGGTCTGACCTTAATAGTGGATTCTTCTGCAGCTCCCCTGTCAGAATGATTTACAACACTCCGAGAAGGCGCTTTAAGTCGCAGAAATTTAGCCCGTGCTTTCTCCTCTTCCGTCTCCAATTTCACCCCGTAGAAAATGTCACTTCCACAGACAGGATGTACGTTAAAAACGAACAAACCTGCAACCGGGAGGTTTGAATTGAAGGGTGAAGGGTTTAGGGGCAGTAGTTGTGAGTAGCATTGAGATTGTGGATTGGCCTCGGTTAGCTCGGTGTACCTTGTGAGCAAGTGAAAGACACGGCGGTGCCAATTTGCTGAATTCCATTAACCCCAAAACTCTATACACTTCAACTTAAAGCGTGAGACGGCTGGCGTATATAATTCTCGGCATGAAGAAAGAATACTATAGAACCGAGATTCCATCAATAACCTGTGAGCTTTGAGCCCTTTAAGCCTTCTCTTTTTAATCCGAATGTGAATTACTGTTTATACGCTTCCAGGAAAAAACTAATTCAGCACAAGAAATCCAAACAGTGCCAATCAAACCGAACCAAGGGGTTCCTCACCGGGGAAGCGAGGTGCTGAGCTGGAGACGAGGCAGGGAGGGAATGACCTCCACCAAGGAGCCGCTGGTCTTCACACTCGGCAGGCCCTCCAGCAGGCAGTCGCTGGTCACCCCAAACACCGACGTGTGGTACCCTGGGTTAGACAAGTGTTCAGCTCTACTGCATCGGGGCCCTGAAGTCTGTGACCCCGCCCCCTCCCCCCCCCCACCGGCGTGCGACGGGACTCACCGTTGACCGTGATGTTGCCGGCTGTGCGCGGGACGCCGACCAGCGTGACCGGGTACAGGCCCGACTCGGCGGGCAGGGACAGCGCGGCGGGCAGCGATTCAAACTCCACGCCGGACGTCAGCAGGCCCTGAAAACAAGAGCCGACGGAAAGACTGAAGCCGTTTGTAACGGTCCGTTTGAGCCGGGTGAGATTTAAAAAGAGAAATGCTCATTTTCAAAAAGGTTTACATCTGATTCAACAAGGAGGAAAGCGGAGAACCTCCACTGCCTGTAGGGAGAAAAAACAATCCTCCACCTCAAAGAAGTGAATTTAAATCTGAAAAAAAGTATTAATGACTAACTTTCAATTGTGTGTTGTGTTTTCAGTCAGCTGACGCATTAATTAAACGTCTAATGTGGAGAGAACATTAGGAGATGGCTTCTTTCGGAACGACGCATTCTCTAACGTTACTTGCCAGCTGATATTTAAGAAGCCAGACATTTAAGAAGTAGACCGGTCATGTGACCCGCCGACACGAGTGCAATTGGATGACGGTGTAGGGGTGCCAAATTAGTCGCATTGAGTACAAACACGCCACCGAAGCCTCATTCGTAGTCAGAAAAGCCTTCCGTGTGGCTCCTGGTACACGGCGGCTGGTTGCACGCGGCAGACTGAGGTGACGTAACGACTGCATCAATCCCCCGACAGCAGACACTACCTCACTGGAGGGAAGGCTGCCCTTGCATGGCTTCAGGACCTCATCTTAAGCGGCCAGTTTGGACAAACGGTAACGACAGGAGCGTGTGCAGCTCACCTTTGGATCGGCTTTAACTCGTGCTGCGACGACCGCAGGATTACAGTTCATAATTACGATTATTTTGTTGTTAAAAAAGGCACAGACGAGAGCAACTACAGAAAAGTAATGCAGACAAAATAAGAAGACTAGACGTTCCCAGGGTGAAAACTTCTCGTTACCTTGAAGAAAAACACCAATTTCTTGCAGTTTCTCGAACATAAAACCTCAAAATAAAAAGTATTTTCTTGATTTATCTGCACTGGAAAACAAACACTAAGAGCACAAAAATCAATAAAGCTGCGTATTAATGCTGAAGTTGTGCAGAGGCGGGGAGGGAGCGCCCGTCCTGCCAAACCACGGGGTCACCTTGGCAACGGAAGACGGAGATGTGACCTTGTGTCCGTGTGCGGTCGCCTCAGATGCTGCCGTGGTCTAACGGCAGTCACTCTGTCTGGAGGAGCTCTCTCCATCTGTGACCTCATTGATTCACCTGTAGGTGGGCAAAGTTTAACGACCTTGTGTGGGTGTGTGTGTGTGTGTGTGTGTCAATGTGACTCGCGGTGCACAGCGTGAACCTCAGGTGTTTTTCGTATTAAGAGTGCATTCGCTAGGAAGGTTCTTCCGGCTTCAGGACGTTTTGGCCGCATAATGAATCCTCATTAGAAGTTTCCTGGTGAGCCGCCTGACTTCCTGCCAACTTACCCCACAAACACGGAGGCCAACGAAACAAAGAAATTGCTGCACGAAACATTTTTAATGCCAATTTTGATTTTGTTTTTTTGACAATCTTAAAAAAATAAATACATTAGTATGTATATTATATTGGAGTCTTTTTGTCACATGTGTCACGTGATCTAAATCTTTAACAGAAACATATGCCCGGGGACATGACTGCATCGGACTTAATCAATAAAAAGAAAATAAAAACGCTTTGTCTATAGAGCAAACAAAAAAAAGCTGCATTTCTACTTGCAAACCCATCATCCCCTGCTGCAGGTGCCTCTCACAAGACACAAGCGACAGCTTATTATGTACATTATCAACTATAAATAATAGTTATTGAAGATTATTGACACCTGAGGAACTTTTATTTAAGCATATACTTCCCTTAAATAATTCATTTTTTTCCCCTTTCCGCCCTATAATTATTTGTTTTTACTCTTGCTTGCATAATTATCAAATGCTTGGAATGACACATTTCACTGACCATGTTCTCCACGCGGAGCTCGTAAGGCATGGGGTTGTAGACCATGAGCTGCACCTCACAGACGTCTCCCTGAACCCACTGGAACTCTATTCAAAGAAGGAGAGACAAGAATTCATTTCAATTCAATACGATGTTGGTGGTGTAAAACCTGCCAGAAAATAATCATTAGGGGAAAATACGACATGAAACTACACAAGTCTTTTTTTTCATTTCCAACTTTCATCTGGATTAAGAAGAAACTGAATAAATAAAATACAATAAAATAATCAGCATGCAACATCTCCCTTGATCAAACTGTAAAATCCAACAAACTGTCCAGAGTGTTGAGTTGACTACCCTTTAATCATAATTTTTAAGTGAATGTATAAAAAGTGACTTTGTGCTTCACGGCCACCGCCTTAATCCCGACTCCACGTGGGGCGCTCTTGGCCCGCGGCGTTGCCAAGAACGGGTCTGGCACACCGACGCACCACCAGGAACCGACTTCTGCACGGAGCCCGGAGCGCCCCACAGCGGTTTCTGCTGCTGCAGTGATCACCATGGCAACCGGGGTTTTAGCCCCCGTCACACAGGGCTGAAATGTGCAGAAGGGGCCAGACTCGTGAGGAGCCAATTAAAACAGATTTCAAAGCACGCAGGCTTGCAATGCATTACGCGTGTTGTATTTAAGCAGACATTAAACAAAAGGTCCAAACAACCTTTTGCGACAAATAGCTAATTGTTACTGTGATGGAACCAGGAAGAGTAAAGCCCTGCACTGCGCTGCCCGTCGCTCCTGGATGAGACAATGAAGGGTGAAAGAGCTTCTCCATTCCGAGATGCAACATACTGTGGGGTTCAACCGGAGAGCCCAATGTTTCATATAGACTTGCAAAACAGGGACTGGAAATCCTACGTGGGATGAAGAGATTTCTGGAGGGCAAACTCACGCCGTGCACCTTGGGAAATCAACCCAGTCAAAAGAAAGATATCTATGATAAGAATGCCTCGAATCCCCGCGTAACCTCAGGTCTGGCTCAAAGGCATGCTCTCGATTGCCAGCCAATTAGGTGTGAACCACACCTCCGAAAATAGAAAAACAAAGTGGATCGCTGCCTTCGTATTTGTATTGATTCTGCAGAGATTCTGCAGAGATCTCCAAAGGCTTCGGCGCTTTCAAACTTCCTCAAAGAAGGCAACGGTGAATGTCTTGAGGCATTTTGCTTTGGTTTGTTTCCCAATGAAAAGGAGGTGCAACGTGTGAGATTTGAAAAACTGTAAACACTGCAAATTGACAGGGAGTCATGATTTCACTTCAGTCCAAATAATCTCAATGTACAACAATCAGCTATCCAATCCAGCCTCTATCCAGTCTGCGGCGGGGAGGTCAGAACAAAATGACTCTTGTTTCTACCACTTTGGATTTGTTGCATTAAAGAAACCATCGAGACGTACACAGAGACGCTGGACTTCTGCGTGAGCAACGCGCTCCATTTCTCTTCCAACTCCGTCCAGCACGTTGTTCCATCACGAGGAGGAATATTTCTTTGTCAAGGCCGAGCAACATTGAGTAAATGCTGCCAATATGAGACATTCAAATGAGAGGACACGAGGAGAGAAACTCTCCTTCAAACAGCTGTAGTCAAGATTCTCTCCGTAAACTATATTTTACAAAACAACATTAGCGCACATCACGATTGTGTTGTACTTGCATAACTTGAATAAAGGAAGTCAATGAAACCTCAGTTAAATCGGCTTTGGACGCGTCAGAGACTCCATGAGAACGAAGCTTGTCACATCAATAGCTTCTTTTAAAAAAAACAAAAAAAACGTCCATCTTTGCAAATCATCAGAATGTCCCTTTAGCGAGCCCGGAGCAGAACGTTAAAAAAAAGGAATGCACGAAGGCATAAAATTAATATTTCATGATCACTGAAACTAAAACTAAAACAGCGAACAATTATGAGGTACTACAATACTAAGAATGTATAACGTTACTCATAAAGCTCAGCGTGCAAACCTCTGTGAGGTTACTCCTTTAACCAACAAGGAGGGAGCGGTTGTGTGTGTGCGTGTGTGTGCATGTGCACGGCGGGGAGCTCACCGATCTTCTTACAGCGCTCCTCTCCTCTGTTGTGCATGATGATGGGCGAGTAGATGAAAGGACTGGCGCTGGACATGCTCTGTCCCGGCAGGCCTTTGACTTTGTGAGGACGCAGACTGACGGGCAGATTCAGGAGCTTCACCGATCTGGTTGGAGCGTCACAGAAGAAGAACATGGGTCTGAATCCATGGAAACCTACTCAGTGCAGCATTTGCATAATCCCCTAATCATCAGATAACCACTTCGTTGGAAACTACTCTACACATTTCAATCAGGATCTTCAGTATTTTGATTAAATAGCATGTGAAAAAGTATTTAGAAATGTTCAAATCCCAAACGCCCATGACGTTAGAAACCAGCGATGACAAACGTGTGTGTGTGTGCGCTAATGGCTTCACAACTCCAAGATATTTAACAAAGTGCCCCCCCCCCCTCCCGTCCTACCGGACGATGGGGAGCTTGGTGAAGGGCACCGGGGGGAGCTTCAGGCCGTCAGGAAGCGTGATGACCTCCATTCCACCGGGACACTTGGACGTGTAGTTCTCCAGACTCTGGGTCACCTCTTTCTTCTCTACAAAACGTAGGAGCGAGGGGAAAAAAAAAAATCAATGAGCACAATATATATATATATATATATATATATATATATATATATATATATATAAATAAAACTATCCAAAGGTCAGACGGATCATCACAGAACACGATTCCCCTCACTCCGATGACGTGATGAGCACGTTCACTGGACTCTGTGACCTCGGTATCATTTTCCAGACGTAACCGGACCAGCCGTCGAGTGGAACTGAAAGTTTTATTGTCCCATCAATACATTTTGAGGGAACATTACTGCTCATCCAGCCGAAGAATTTGCTCTGGCTCTGCTAGTTTCAAGAGTGTTGAGAAGGACATTTAGAGACTGTAAAATAAGACTTCAGATATACAAGTCTCATGATGACCGTTGCATGGTTACGTAAAGTGCTTCTCCACAGCATCGTGCATTAAACTGAACAATGCTGGGATATAGACTATATCCTTATTGCGTCAAGAGATCATCTTACTAAAAACAGCCCAAATCTACCATGCGAGTTTATTAAGACTCTAAATGTCTGTAAGACTTTCAACAGCAGAGCCACAAAAGAGCCAAACTTTCCTGTCCATCTGTATTCTACGCTCGACATATAAAGACTCAAACCAAGACGCATCAAGAGAGAAACATTCCACGTGAGCAACCTGCCAAAACCTTCCCTGACATTTGGAATATGACACCGCAGACAGGTGGAGACGCAATCAAAGGGAGGGCGGCCAACGGTCCCAGATAAATGAAACCGTATTAATATTCCAACAAAAGACTCACAAGGTTAGTCCAAATAGCGAGGGGACGCTCTTCAGCCGACGGACTGATTGCAGCGTTTTTCTAGCTCTTGATGTGTGCGAGGAAGGAGAGAGTGATATCCCCCCGAAACAGAGCTGCAGAAGCCCCCCACGCACCCCCCGGTTCGTACATCGTCTCCTTCTTCATGCTTAGCAGCCAAGCCGAGGATTACGCCGGCCTCTATTGTGCAGCCAGTCGACCGAAAAGTCGATTTAAAAAAAAATATCCCAGCTGCACAAAGCCGCATTCGGCTTTGTTTGTGAGGAAGCGGGACTGTTGTGAGCCGACCTTGGTCAGACAGGAAGTCCAGCATGGTCTGCAGCAGGAAGGACAGGTGGCGCACGGACAGGCCGGGGTTTCCCATGCGGCGGGACGCGTACACCAGCTCATGCAGGAGGCGCATCTGAACAGCGGCCCAGCCTCGGTGGGTACCTGAGAGAGAGAGAGAGACATTTAACGTGACACATCAGAGAAGCGGAGATGCATCCAGACCATCTGGAAGAGAATATTCTATTCGATATTTGTGAGACAGCAGGCATTATGGCCGTAACGCACCGTTCATCAGCCTTTCACAGACATTCAACCCTTTCTGGACTTCCAACAAAGCCATTTGACAAAGCTGTCTGACACTGCATTTTATTGTAGTATTACAATAGTATTAATTAAAAAATAAAAAAAACTAACTGGAGTCGCAGTTATGATTCTGTTATTCTGAACGACAATAGGCATTTATTTTAATTATTTATTCCTGCGGTCGTTTCAATTTTAAAAAAAAAGCTGTTCTGCTTTTCTTTTGAATGTAAAAAAACATCCTCATGAGGTTTTCCGTCACCATCCCCGTTTTAAAAGCAGCTTTGGTGCACTTTGAGTAATAAACTGTTAGCCAAATTCATATTGTGGCGACAAAATTGCTTATTTTTTTCGTTTTTGAATGCGGTTAGTGAAGTTATTGGTTAATATCATACCGTGTCTTGAGAATAATAAAAGAACTATATAGATTAGACCCCCGAACGCCCCTCGTAAAAACAAACCAATAGTAATTTTGCGTCTCTGCTCTACTTTCAGCTCGCGACTCCCCCCGAAAACGTTTTCAGTGACGGACAGGTCTGCATCGGAGTACAGCAGCAATCTCTAAAAAGCTAACCTTCCCCTCCCTCCCCAATTGCTGTTGATTTATCTGCCGTTTTTCTCTTAATAGCATTCTAGCGCCACACATAAGCGCCTCAGCCCCCTTCGCTCCCAGCTGACGGCTGTTGACTCACTAAGTGGGGAAGAAAACTGGAGGCGGGACGAGCCGAGGGAGCCGAGGGGGGCTCTTTAGAAAACAATCCCATGTTTCCTCGGCTAAATACCACCTCCAATAACCCCCCGCCGAGCCTGTGATGCTTCGTCAGCGTTATTCTACCGGGGTCATCGTTCATCCCGACCTCTTTAGCCACCTGAACAAACTCCGGATGCAATTCCTTCACAAGCCATTTTCTCTGTCGTGAAATTGCACTCTCGAAATAGCTGACTTCCACCGGTCTGCCGAAACCGGCTCTTATCGGGAGAACAGTAATCCAAAAGGGCGCTTGGGACTTATTTATTTTTTCCTCTCTCGCTCCCTTAAAAAAAAATAAAGCTTTTTCTTCGGCTGATAAATCGGTGTCAATGTCTTACGTTTCAGTCCCCGAGGCCGTGTTGCTCCAACCTTTTCACCTCTACAGGGGCCCAAAGAAGGGTACTTCGAAGGATAGTTCTGTTCATCGCTTTTGTTTTATCATAAACCAAGTTAAGTCACACTGGATTCCTTTTTTTGGATCAGTTGCTTTTCCCTTTTCTTTCTTATTTCTAAAATGCCTTGTTGAAAACTGCAGTGCAAGGATGGAAACCTGTCTCTGAAATACACTTGTATAAAGCAATATAAATATGAACACACACACACACACACTCAGTAAATTATGAATAGTAAAATCATCCCTTTTAAATTCTGAAGCCGTAAGTCTGACGCTATGAATGAATCATTTAAATCATCTGTCTGACCTTATTTATAACGACTGAGATCAACCGCATTTTAGTTTGTGTTTGCCGCCGTGATGGATCGATGGTTCACTAAATACTCAGAGCGTTTTGTCAGCCTTCGTCCAAAAAAAAGCTCCTCTATTTCCAAAGAGCTCAGACGTCGACTGTCACACATTATTATTATTATTTCGTACGAGCTTTAGAAATGTTTCCAAAAGGCATCGTGACGCGAGACCGAATGACGGCAGGTTAACCGGCAGCAGCGATCAAAGACCCCATGATTTGTTTCTCTGTTCATTTATTTGTTTTTAATACAGACACTGGTGTCCTTTGGGTGATATTGTTTGTCCTCTCCTTATTCTCGTCTACTTTATTGATCTCATCAGGATATTTCTTTTTATTTGGCGCCCATGTTGCTCTCCACATGCTTTACGCCGCACCCTAATGTTGTAAATTTGTCCTGGAAACAACGACAAATCATTTCTCGTTTCCGGTCAAATATCAAGCACGAATGCCAAATCTTCTCCGGTTCCAGCTCCTCAAACGTGAATGAGGAAGATTTCAATTGGATACTTTGGGGTTTCAGACAGCAGGTCGGTTAAGACAGGAAATACGAAGAAATTGGCATTAGCACGGGGAAACTGTGAAAGCCCCATTTCCTTATTTTCTGACGTTTCATAAATGAAACCGAAGTAAATCAGAAGAATAGGCAATTATAAAAGTAAATTGTTAGTTGCGGTCTTTAAACATAATACATAAAACATGTGGAACCGGCCGCTGTGAAAAGGGGCCTGAAGTTTGAAGAAAGAAATGGATAAAGTAGACAACGAGCCCGCCGCGTCTCGCCTTTCACGTCGGCCGCCAACGTATTATGCATTATGTAGTGAGCCGGTTTACCTTTGCTGAAGTCCTTGGGGTCGAGCGACAGGCTGTATCCGGGCAGCGTCTCCAGCAGCAGCTTGTAGCAGGCCCTCCAGCCGGGCTCCGGGATGGTGGGGGCCACGCACTGCATGGCCGCCACGCGCTTGAAGAAGGCCGACTTGCGGTGGAAGCCGATGAGCTGGTAGAGCTCGGACAGGATGCTGTAGCGTTGGATCTTCTCCTCTTCTGAGAGCTGCGGTCACGGAGACAATGTTGAGAGTCCACGTTTAGTGTAAATGTCCTCAAATGTATTTTTATTAATAATAACTTCAGAGATTTGGATTAGTGAATGAGGGAAAAGCAAACCCATTGTTATTCAAAGTAGTAGTGTTTTCTATCTCACTTCCAACATCCTTCATGGAGATCTTTGACCATCCAAATAGAATTACTGGGCTGTGACATCTCACCAAAGTGCTTGAAGGACTACAAAGACGACTTTTAGCAGATTGCTCTGCAGCTACAGGTGAACAGGTATGTCAACTGGCTTCAGGCTTTAAGGCTTGAAAAGTCTTAAATGGCTGAACTTAAGCTACAGGACAAAGCGCATCGTGTTAACGGTTGAACAGGAATGCTGGGTGGTGGAGGACGGTCAGACCGCGTACCTGTCCCAGGTTGATGTAGACGGCGTTTTGCAGGAACTCAGAAGCCTCCCTCGCCCTCTTCTGAATGGCGAGCACCCGGACGGCCTTCACACAGGCCTCCAGCTCGATCACGCCCGCGTTCTTGTACTGCGGGAGAGAAGGAAGGGGTGTGTGTGTGGGTGTGTGGTAGGGGCAGTTGATGGGGGTTATCTCTCTGAACTCCGTCATAATCAGAAGGATCACCAGTTTTTTTATAAGGCATTATACGGATTTCAGGTCCCGACTCGTTTGTGCGTCAATGGAAAAGAAAAGGAGCTGCTGCTGGCGGAGTTTCACGCCGTCAGCGAGCGTGTGAACTTTGTGGGGGGTTTTATATCATCTTGCTGTCCCTCAATTTCCCTCCTCTTCCACCCTAATTGTGTCCCTATTAAAATTCAATTAGAGTCTGAACGGCTATGTCTTCAGATGTAATTTAATTCTGAATGAGCCAGTTACAGGTATAAAGGCTGCGAGAAGTCAGTGCAAAAGGCAATTATAATAATGAAGATAAAGCACAGGGTTGCTTGAGAATAGTTTGGTAGCATAATGATCCTATTCAGCTTGCCCGAAGCATTCGGGTTACTATTATACTCCTCTTCGTGACTTTGTACGCACACAGGTCCAAAGGAGGCTACAGACATATTATGTCACTTACTGCTACATTATTCATGTGCTAGTCGCTGTCAAAAACTGCTTTATAAAAGCGTTTATTGCCATGGAAGTTTTTAATGTTTCCATCGAAAACACAGCTCTCGTGCGTGTTGGTGAGTCCTCAAAAACAGCTGCAGTCAGCATGTGAGTAGTGAGGCTTGGACTCCCGTCAAACCTGATCAAACGCTGCCCCCTGGTGGACCTTTATTTGTGTGCGCGTCATGTAATGACGTCAATTAATAGGCTCTGGGTGGTGAAGACAAAGCAACAGGAGGGAACACTACCTGCCGTGAGATATTAATCAATTAACAAAAGGGAAAAATTAACCACAGATTTTGTTAAAAAGTGGACGGATTAACCAATCACTTTAAATGATTATGCTATTAACGATTTTATTTGATCAAATTGATCCCACTTAGACAATAAGCTCCCTGTGCTAACGTAGCTAGCAGGGAACCATTTTCCCCAGATGGCAAATAAGCAAGAACACCCCGGCTTGTAACCATCTTTAATCCAACTGCGATGATGAAGGGGTCAAAGGTTACCGTACCTTCCCATAGTAGGAGATGGCCTCTTTGTACTTCTCGATGATGTCCTCGGGGCTCAGGCAGTTCTTGGCTCTTCCGATCTCGGTGCTGGTGTCCGCACTGATGCCGCTGGCCGTGAGGGCCCCTGCGCTCACAAAGAGGACGGGACGCGGTCAGATTCAACAGGGACGCCGGGCTGACCGCCCACCGGTCCGCTCCAGCACGCGAGGGAAGGAGGGGAAACTTAAATCCACCGAATACGCCTTGAAAGATGCCGCCACATGCACTTTATGAGTTTGTACAAACAAAGTAAGACACAGATGTACAGCGATCGCAGCGCTGGCCACTTCAAGGCCGTCAACATATCTGAACAGGTGACGTCGAATGAAACTCTGTGAAAAGCATCATCACACATCGTTGCAAAAACGTCCCGGGCGGAGTTTAATTCGCACCCGAAACCTTTCAAAAAGCAAAAAACTGCACAAAAAAAAAAAAAAAAGCCGCATCTCTTGACCAAATTACTTGACCGTATTAGAATGCAAATACAAACAGAGGGCGCATGGCCTGGCAAACGGGGCTGCGTCCATGGCAACGCTGTAGTGCCGTCGCCACGACAATCGTGTGACTAACGTGACCAGCGCTTCTTTGACCAAATTACAGGCGCGACGTGGCAGAGAGGAAGCGCTTCAGTCTATTACTGCACCCAGGTGGATAAAGTATTTCTTAATTACTGAGCTGATGAAGAAACAGAAGAACATTTTAGTAAATGAAAGGGAGAGGTTAATCAACAGCTTATCAGAAATAAGCAGGAAATTAAAGTACTGCCCCCTGCTGGTGCTGAGGAACATGAGATAATAATCTATCTCTAAAAATCAAGGGTAAGAAAAACAAAAAATAAAAAAAACAGTCTTTGCAGCTCTTAAGTCTTTGTTTGTAGTCGTGTGATGCTGAACACAAAGGAGAGGGGTAAAATGAACCACAGCAGTCAGGTAGCAGATAACGTAGGATGAAAAATGAAGTCAAAGACAGGGCGAATGGGACCAAAGCAATAAGGCAGGTTGTTGTCTACAAGAACTACGTTGCTTAGACATACGATACCTGGGTCAATGAGAACCTCCTGAGCTCCTACAGATAGAGAGAAAGAATGCAGATTCACTCCGAGGCGCAATGTTAGCAGTGTTAGTCCCAACAACGCCCCTACTGGCTGCAGCTGCTCTCCTAGGAAGGGTGCGTTTTGGACTCTAGCGGCTCCATCTGGGGTTTATTGGCAGGAGAAGCACACATGCGTACGGCTGTGCGTAATCGTAAGTGTGAAATGATTCCATTTTAACTTCCTGTCAGAAGGACCTTTCTGGCACCGTCGTTGTCACCAGACTCCATTATCAAAAACATAATTTCACACAGCAGCACACAAGAGCAATATTGATTGATTGATTGATCAGATGTAGCAACGGAGCACAATAAAACAATAATAATTTAACTACATTAATCAACAATGTAATAAATCTTAACTTGCAAGTCCTCGGATGATCACATCATAATCATAGAAGCAGCTCACATTCGTCGCTTGTATTCAGTGGTAGCTCCACCGAGTGTGTGGTTACACAGTATTACTGTTAATAGCGTGTTAATAACGGCGTGAAAAGACGTCACCTTCTGACGCAATCAAGAATGCACACTGTCCACAAGCGACTGAGCGAAGGTTGCAATTCTGTCCACACCACGATTTCATGTCGGCCCGCTCGCGGCGGGATGTGCTCACCTGGCCTGTGGCGCTTGCCAGCGTCCGCCGGCTGCGAGACGCTGGGCTTCCGTGCCGCCGTCCTGCCCGCCGTGCCTCCGGGGTAGTGGAGGATGACGGAGGCCGAGCACAGGCCCTCCAGAGCGGCTGCAGACAACAGAAGATACACTTTTCCATCTTCCATCAGATCTTCGCAAGAGCCATTAAAGTTCTAAAACTTACTCGATTTACAGAGCCGATGTTATCACAGATATTTTGAGGTGACCACATTGAGCATATTTTTCATGCTTAGAATCTAACATTTTTCGTCACAATTTATTAAATATCCAAATTGTAAGGATGCTTTTTTTGTGTTGGGTTAAAACATAAATAATCCAATCTCAGGTATACACGTATTATTGACCTCAAACGTCCAGCACCTGCTAAAACAAACTACGAACTCATTCTTCAGCCTTGTAAATCGGATTTCATAGAAATAAGCCCTGACTCACCGCCCAGCCACAGGAAATCATTCACGCCCCTGAGCAGCTCCACAGCCATGTGATAGTGGACCAGGGCGTCCTGCAGCATGCCCGCCTGGAGACACAAGTCCCCAACGTGCTTCCTCATTCGCCCCTGGCAACGCTTTTTATAATGCCTGAGAGACAGCAACAAGTAAAGGGAGGAAAAACATGTTCAGACAACAACAGGCTCGAATAATACAGACGTGTTGGGCTTTTGAATTGACTTTTGTTGATTCATTTAATAAATGTATATACTCTTTTAGCCAGGAGAGGGACACTGGAGTGAATCCTACCAGTCAGCTACAGAAGGAGAAGTGGGGGAGCACAAGCAAAAAGGGGAGCAACAACAAGGAAGGAAGGAGCGGGAGGTGACCTACGACCCCGCGGCTGTGCACAGTGTGCGGGTCCTTTGACTTGGGTGTTTATTCAAAGACATCTTTGATCAATTGAATGCAGCTTACACGGAAACATAATTGGTTTTATACTAATGTGACATTTGTATACAACAACTAGCACTGAAGGGTGACGTCGTCCCTCAGGTCAGGCCCAACCCATCATATAGGGTATAAATGAATAACCTACAGAGCGCCGATGACTTTGGCTTGGAGTCGTGGGCAAATACACAACAACACGGGGGTCTGGCGTTTTCTTTCAGGGAAATGTTTAAGCTGATGGGATCGTTATGGGTTCAATAAACTTATGAGTCTAACAGCTCACCTTTTCACACCCAACAATAAACTCACAGGACAGTATGAGAGAAAAAAAGAGAAGACAGACATAAACCACGGTAAAAAAAATTAAATAAATACAACAAAAAATAAAATAATAAAGACAGACCTTTAAGAAGAGCAGGCAAGGTTTGTATGAAGCGAGCAACTTGACCCAGAAGTAAAACACAGACTAACTTCTTGCAAATAATGCAGTAAATCACATTAACTGGTTGCAGAGACCAAAAATGTGCTTTTAAACAAGGATTTTGGGGGCAGAGAAGACATCACATCTCACCTGCTATCCGTGTCCAAACCCACAAAGTCCTTCTTCTCAAAGGGCACACACAGCAGTGGGATCTTGTCACCAAACTTGTCGGTGGCCCGGTCGAGCCGCTTGGACTCCAGAACGATGAAAATGGACTCCACAAAGTCATCCACGCGCTTCTCCACGTCGGGGCAGTCCTCAAAGCCGGGGTAGAAGGCCACGTCCGTCCGCTGCTGCTCCGCGACGTCTCCCTGCAGCCCGAACACCAGCAGGCGGGAATCGTACAGCGTGGCGCTGTAGACCTCCTTCTGGCCGTGGAAGCGCTCCGCGGTCTGGGGCCACTCCTTGGCCGAGGCGCAGGTGGTGATGGAGATCAGGCCCACCACCTTGCGGTGCGTCTGGAAGTCTCCCCAGTCGTTGTTTTCGGGCAGGTAGTGGTGGCGGTAGCGGATGTAGAGGAGGCGCTGCGAGTCCCTGGTGCTCACCTGGCTCACGCTGGCGATTCGCTTGTAGATCTTGAAGAACTGCTCCTCGGGTACGATGCCGACCGGCTGGACCACCACCAAGACCGTCTGGTGGTCCTCGGCACACTGCATGTAGTCCGGCACGCTCATCCTCGCATGTGGCTTCATGGGGCAGAAGAACAAAAACGTTTGAAGAGCTGATCATATTGCCACAATGACTTCTGTGCATCTTGTAATTATGACTCGAAAAAGATGTAACCCGTCACACATTTCTTAAGTAGAGATGACGTTTCATAATAAGGGTCCTGGAGCCCAAATCCTTCTGCAATGGTTTAAATAAAATATGTGATACTGTTGAGGAACATTTCCTTTATTTCCATTGTGTTGGGTGGGAAGAAGACCTTTGTGGGTCCATATTCCAAAATTGTAGGCCCTTAACAGCACGGACCCATAACTAGGGGATGTGAGGGAATGAATTTTGGTTTGCTGATCGGCTCGTAAAACATCTCACTTAAAAATAACAATATATGATGCAAAGAAACATATAATAAAACACATACAATAATTTGTAAATGCATCGTGTACTCTCTTTATCACCGGAGACTATATATATATATATAGTCCTAAAAGGACTTTGTTATCACTCAACTACCCATTAAGACCCGTTTCCCCTGAAGGCGACGTTCCCTTGACGCTAGCGGAGGAGCAGCAGCGAAGTTGCCGCCGTCTTTGCAAAGATAAAACATTGAGCAGCTCAATGCGGCTGACAAAATGTGACCAACGCACGACATGTCGTGAAACAAAACTCCATGGCGCCATTAGCTGGGATTTCGCTAATTCTACATCGAGGGAAATTGTTATGGTCGTTTAGCTGACGCTATATTAATGTCTCAAAAACAGTTTTGGCTAGCTCTGCATGGCTAGCTAACAAACTAACAAGCAGAGTCACAGCACAAACTCTTAAAATAACATTTAATTAACACACGTGTCAGCTCGGGGAAGTTTTGTTTCAGTCGTTCACATCAAAGGCTTTAATATTTAAAGCATACTCACTTTATCTTGGCTGTAACCCGTCAAAATATTACAGCTTCCTTCTTGGTAGTGTTCTGCATCAACGAATGCTAATCAACACTGCAACTTCCGCTGATTATTTTCAAAGTAAAACAATCCCAGGCGTCTGTGAAGATAGCGAGTTGAATACCAGAGTGCGTAAGTCGATCATTTTACTGTTATAGCTACTAAACTTTGAATATCTCTATCTGCGTCACTACAAAATGCACATTATAAGTATGTTAAAATTGACAACATCAACAGATTTGGGGAATAGCAGATGGCACAATGCAGAGAAAAGGGCTTATCTGGGCACTCATGCAATTGTAATCTATCATAGACAGGATGTTTAACTATCATATAGACAATATTTTGTCTATATAAACCTTCACCAGACAAAATGTGACAAGTGGAATTTTATGTCTGTACCTTGTATCATATGCTTTGTGTCGAATATGCCAAACGTTTTTCTTTTAGTTTGAAATCAGGATCAAGGTTTCCGGTTGTATCTCTTCTTCTTCAAAAGTAGAAGTCTCATATAATATACCACATCAGCACCTCCCAAAGGACAAATGAGGTATTCCATTTGAAAAAAAAAATATTTACTAACATTGTTCTTTAAACGTACCACTGGCTAATTGCTAATTATAGTTAATTTGAATAAATCATACCAATCATTTGAATAAACTCAAGTTAGCTAAGTATTGTTCTTATAGATGGTATCCATTAAATCTTCAGAATGCCAAAGTTGATTTAGATAGTTTGATTAAAAGTGCTATGACTAAGAAATAATAAAAACAGCCAGACATGTAGATTCAACTCCATTTTATTAATTTTTTTTCACAATCTTCTTGGAAGACAACAGCGTTTTAGTCCCTATTTTTCTTTTTTTTGGCCAATTGGTCCAAAAGCAAAAGCTCAGAGAGATATGGAATGTCATGATTCATAGTGAATATACATCAATAACAGGCAAACACTTCTACAACCATTGACTTACAAAACACTGCACAGACATTGTGTGTGTGTTGCCGTCTCTACCTGTGATCCCAAACTGTAAAGACACAAGTTTGGAAAGAAATATTCGGGGGGCTGTGACAGATGTTCGGTGTCAGGAAGAGACCCATGTA
This sequence comes from Apeltes quadracus, assembly GCA_021346845.1. NCBI lineage: Eukaryota > Metazoa > Chordata > Actinopteri > Perciformes > Gasterosteidae > Apeltes > Apeltes quadracus. The sequence continues at coordinate 13,841,111 of CM037926.1, forward strand.
GAAAGGAAACATTAGCTGAACAAATGTGCATACTGAGGAAAACCTTCACTTTTCCCCCGTGGCGAGTGCTCCCTAAGGCCAGTGAGACCGTGGTCAACTTAATGTCCGTGTTTAGAGCGAGGCGGACCTTCACTGCATGGTCACATGACCACATCTTCACAGTCTGTGGAACGGAAACACTGAATAAACGCTATCTGGTTGAAAGCTGGAAGATCCACTTTTCGGGATCATTTGAATACGATAGTGATAAGGAGAACCCTCCTTAAGAGGGGTCATGGAATACTTGCAAGTGCCAATACTAACGTGATATCCACCAGCATCACAGATGAATATATTTAGATCTAATATATATCCTGCTCCACTGGGAATCTAGCAGCCAACGACTGAAATGTTCAACCTGATTACCAAGCTTTAAAATGACTTTGGTCCATTGGTGACCACTGTCACAAATCTCAGAAGAGGGTTTGGTTCCAACAATAAAAAAATCAATGACATTTTTTGTCTATCATTTACAGATTGTTTCCCCGTCGTGAACGCTGAAGTTTGAGGCGACCATTCGCAGTTGCACACTAGTTGCAACGTGCAAAGCTCACCACTAGATATCACTGAATTCTACGCACTGCACCTTTAAAAGCAACAATTTATTAATTCATCGTCTTGAATATTAATGAACACTGTTGTTGCTGGAAAAGTACACAGATATCGTGAATATTGCCTAAATACTGTTAAGAAAGGTGTGATTTAACTTTGTAGATGATGTTCCTTTTTCCTGATCTGGTTTTACCGTTGTATAATGGTTTGACCACTCGAGGCGCTGAGGACCGATGCTCAAGATAGCTCGGACGCTCATCGCACCGGTTTTGAGGTCAAAGCAAGTCAAAACGTGAATTCATTTTAAGTCAGTTTGTTTCCACTTCAGAACCAAACCTGTCCTCAAATACTGCATTAAGTCACCAATGGCCCCAAAGCACGAAAAGCTGTCTGCCCTAGCCCCCCAAAAAGGAGGCATCTTTCAGTAGTCTCATGATTAAATGGTTTTAAGGATGTTACGATCCTTGCTACTTCCCAGAGAATTTGCATCCGTGTGAAGCAAAAAGACTAGCGTGCCGCCACGTATGACAAAGGAACTGGAAGGCTAACAGAAAGAGACGACAAAAGTAGACAAGACAGAGAGATGATTGTGAGTTTGGTCTGCAGGAGGATCAGGGGGGGGTTCTGGGATGAACGCTGTCACCCAGTGGATTAGTTTTAACTCATTCATGTGGTCCGTTTAATCACCCCAGTGATTCCTAGTGGACTCGCAGCACACCATCACTAGACCCTCAGACGGGGGAAATGGTCCGAAGGATCAAACAGGTAAAGAAAAAGACAGATTAAGACTGTGTGAAATGGTGCTCGAGGGGAATGCGTGTCTTCCGATTAGTTAAGATATTTGGCATTCTTGGTTATGGCATTGAAAGTTGAGTGTATACTGCCGGTGGTGCAGAGAGAGGCTGCATAAAGGGTCCCCGTTAGGGCACAGGGGGTGTGGAGGGAAAGGGGGGGGGAGGGTCGAGACCGAGAACTGCACTCCTCACGCCAGCTTCAGAAATTGGTCCACTGTGTCCGCTTCCACCGCCTCAGACAACATGTCGTAGTCCTGGGGAGAGGGGGCGTGTCATTCAACAGACAAAAGCATTCTGATACAACATCTGCACAGTGTGAGAAACAGCAACGACGTGGGTCCATGGGTGGGGTTCACTAGGGCTCCACGGCGAAGGCTCATTGCTGGGGTTTCATGGCCAGACTGTGTGCGTTTTCCTCACCCCACAGTACTGGTCCTCGTTGAAAAGCTGGGGAGGCACCGCAGTGGGGTTCCCCGCTTTGCTTCTCATTTCGTCACACACCTCCCTGCCCACGGAGATGTCGATGAGCTCGTACTGGATGCTTTTGCTTTCAAGGATTCGCATCACTTCTGCCTGTTGAGACTTCACCTGGAGAGGAACAAAAACAGGCAACGTGCTCAAGGCCAGCATACACACTAGAAAGCAGTCGCAGAGCATTTTTACACGCATGTGGTGGCATGCGTCACAAACCCTGCTTTTATGGAGAGCATTTTGGTGAACAATTAACTAAATGAGGTGGTTTTTGAGGCTTTATCTGGCCCCGGGTTGATGATTAATAGACCATGGGAAAGCTCTGCTCTGGTTTGGGGCGAATGACGAAGTTTGGAGGGGGGTTTCGTAAAGTGACCCCACCCTAACCACTGAAAACAGACCAGCTGGCATTTAGTTGGCCATGTCGTCGAGCTGAAAATGGGACTTTAAAAGAGTCCCTCTGATTTCTGAAACCCAGCAGGTTACCTGGCACCAGTACTGCAAACGAGAGGGTTAAACTTCACGGAACATTCCTCACGACTAACCGGTACCAGATGTTCGGCCTGGGGGCTTTGCCACGCACAGGTTTCATCCTGCTGAGGGGGGGAAAAGATGGGTTTCACAACGTTTACGGACGTCTGGATGCACGTGAAATAATTGACTATTTTGGAATAAAAGGGGGGGCACTGGGAAATTCGGCTGCCAGATCAACAAAACCAGGCAGCTTTGACTGGAGTCACTTAGTCATGCTTCTCGTGGCCGATGAACACCAGTACAGGAACTAAAAACAGGAAGCTGAGAAGGAAGGGCGGAAATGCACGGGGCGTGTGTTCGGTGCCATGTAACGCATTCGGAACCACACGCGAGTTAAAAGTACCGCACCTCTACGTATCTAATGTTAAATGCAACAGTGAAGAAAACCTTAAAAAAAAAAAAAAAAAAAAAAACGACGATTTTTTTTTCTCCACACAAAGCTCGCAGACGGGAAGCGGGCTCGCGAGGTGCGCTCCCACGACCCGCGTTGGGCCGCGAACCGCAACGGCGGCAGCGAGTCGGTTCCCGCCGTTCGGTGTCGGCAGTGCGGAACCTCGTCCTGGAGAGTTCGCCGTAAAAACCGACGTTACAGTAGCGGGGGGACGCCAACTACCTGGCGGACCGGCGTGTTGGGTGTGTCCGCTGGACCGCGGGCTTTGTTAAGCCCGCTGCCGCCGGGGCTTCGACAGACACACACAGACAGACACACAAAAACAAACGCGGCGCTGCGTTCGTCGAACTGCGGCCCGCTTGACTCACCGTCCGTGAGGCGGTGACGGTTGTGTAGTACAGCTTGATTCCCATCGCTGCGGGTCCTTCCGCTCCTTCGGTGTATCTGCAGGCGACGTCGAGCTTGACGTCGTCGGTTAGAATTGACGGAAGTTTGACGGTGTTTTTCAAAATAAAAGTAAACGTATTTTTACAGAAAAATGCGTGCATGGTTGAGTGTACTGTACTGTGTTTTTTTTCACGTGTGTATGGCGGACACAGAAATGAATAAATGAAGTAATGTAGAAATATATGAATGAAGAAATACAGAAATGTAGAAATCGATTTATTTAATTATGTTCTGTTTAGATCTCAACTTATGTTAATACATTAATGTATTTATTTATTTATTGATACATTTATTTATTTATTGATACATCTATTTATTTATTTACACATTCATTCATTTATTTATTTATTCATTTCTTCATTTATTTACACATTACTTCATTTATTTATTTATACTTAAGTCATGTTTGGTCCTCCATAAGTGTTAGGCCAAAGCTAGTGTCAGATTTCAATGTCTAAAGCACACTAGCCAAGTCAGTACCTCTTCAATTATTGTTATTTTCATAAATTACCTCCTTTAATTTTACAACCTGCTTCAATTCAACTAAGCCTAGTTTATGCTACATCCTTGCCAAATCTCGGACTTCCGGTTTCATAGCGTAATTCCGCCATTAATAAAACGAATATATTTGACGAGAAAATTAATTAGAAGAGACGAAGAAAAGCAGCAGTGTTGGTGCACGGGGCAAAAAAGTCTCTGATAAATTAATAAACAAACCAACGACTTCCACTCGCAAAGGCGGCACTCTCTAGGTCGTCTTCGACAATAAACGTTACTCCGCCTGGTGTTCTGGCGGTGAATTGCTTTGCAACACACGCAAGCCTTTTTGAACCATGAATTGAAACGAGTCCGCCAACGCAACACGCAAACGCAACGGAGACGCCGACGCAGAAGCATGCGTCAGCGGCAATGGCGACGAGCCATTGTTCCAAAACACCTGCAACGACCCTCTCTATTCTGGAGAGAGACGTTAACCGGCTCTTTAAAAAACAAAACCTTCGAAAAGCAGCCGTCCCAGCATCTCTCAGCGACTTGCTAAACCTGTATTTCGACTCTGTGTGCAAGTCTTTGTCCCCAAAGGGTTTGCAATTGAGGAAAAAAAGATCCACAAATCCGCAAATTGAGCTTTTTTGTTTGGTTGTTCCCCCGCCGTGTATGGGAACTTTATAGAATTATTGGACAAAGCTATTATGCCCAGTGTTGGTCATCTTACTTTAAAAAAGTAGACCCAACGAACACTCGGTCAGCTGTTTTTACCTATCGCGTTTCTAGTGGTCGGTAGTCTGTGCATCCACATGAGGTCAATTTGAATTCATACAAGGAAATGGCACCCTGGCAGACATATCAACCAAGTTTATCGTATTATTATTTTACATACTTTGTATAAATGGCTGCAGACGATATTTGATTCACAAATATGAATCACAGTAGGTTTCTTATTCAGCGACAGTCTCTCAGTGAATATCGGAGCTGCGCCTGATTGTCCAATCAGCTGTGTCGCTGCCTCCAGGAAATACACTTGACACAAAGTTAATATTCCCGAGATGAAGTGAAATGATGATGAAAAAAAGATCCACAAATCCGCAAATTGAGCTTTTTTGTTTGGCTGTTCCCCCGCCGTGTATGGGAACTTTATAGAATTATTGGACAAAGCTATTATGCCCAGTGTTGGTCATCTTACTTTAAAAAAGTAGTTAGTTACAGTTACAAATTACTCCTCCCAAAAAGTAATTGAGTTAGTAACTCAGTTACCACATTGTAAAAGCAATTAGTTACTCAGCAAAGTAACTGACATTATTTTGTTAATGTTCTAAACGCTATTATGTTCTATAACATTTAACGTCAAAGATGTTTAAATTAACTGATTGAAGAATAAAACACTATATGCAGTATTTGGGCTTGGGATAGCAGCAGCAACAAGTGTCCTCTTAGCATGTGTTGATGTGAGGTGCTTCATTCGGTTTGAGTTGCTTGAGGCAGACGTGGATGACGTCTTTTTTCCTGGGCGTAGCTGCATGTAACATGAACATTCTTGCCTTTGACTTCAGTTAGCGAGAAGTAGTGCCGGTACTTCCAGTCTGACAATGCTATTTTAAGTTCACTTATCTGTTCTAAAAATCCGTTCCAAAAATGTGAAAATACATGAATAAATAAATAAATATGAAATACATCGTGAAATAAATAAATGAGGCAATAAATACATAAATATGAAGTACATTTAATTATTTCATGGTACTTTTATTTAATAAGTCCACATTTATTTATTTAAAGACACTTTTATTTCATAATGCCACATTTATTAATTTATAGACACTTTTATTTCATATAGATTCTGATTCTGATTCTGAGGGGGGCGGTCCACCCTGCTTATCCGGTTACTGGCTTCAGCTTTCATTGGCACCTCCCTTTGTGAGACAGACAGGTAAACCTCTCCTCACCTGTGCGCGCGGTGCTGCGTCACAGCGGCACGAAGCCGGAGACTTGTTGAACCTCCGCAGACTCGCGGACCTGAACGCACAGCAACGGAGCCCCTATAACCAAGTGGGTTTACCGTCTGTTAAGGTAGGACACAACTAAAAGACTAATACATAATAACCGATGATGGGTGATTCTCCCTGTACTTTTTGTTATCAATAACTTAAATCAATCGAATAAAAGATAAATGTGTTCTTAATTTGTCCGGCAGCTGTATCGGTCGGATATAAAGACGTGTTTATGGAGTTCAGCTCAACTATGCCAAACTGCTTTGTGCTTTTGATTATTATATTTTCAAACAATCTATTTGAGAGTTTCCCTTATTTATGAATGTACGCAGTGGGGAAATCCTCAGATATGTCATTTACAACGCTCTAGGTATAATTCCAGTGATAAAGATGAATTAAAGTAATTCATATTTCCTACCGGAGAGCAGAGGAGAGACCCAACGAACACTCGGTCAGCTGTTTTTACCTATCGCGTTTCTAGTGGTCGGTAGTCTGTGCATCCACATGAGGTCAATTTGAATTCATACAAGGAAATGGCACCCTGGCAGACATATCAACCAAGTTTATCGTATTATTATTTTACATACTTTGTATAAATGGCTGCAGACGATATTTGATTCACAAATATGAATCACAGTAGGTTTCTTATTCAGCGACAGTCTCTCAGTGAATATCGGAGCTGCGCCTGATTGTCCAATCAGCTGTGTCGCTGCCTCCAGGAAATACACTTGACACAAAGTTAATATTCCCGAGATGAAGTGAATTGATGATGAAAAAAAGATCCACAAATCCGCAAATTGAGCTTTTTTGTTTGGCTGTTCCCCCGCCGTGTATGGGAACTTTATAGAATTATTGGACAAAGCTATTATGCCCAGTGTTGGTCATCTTACTTTAAAAAAGTAGTTAGTTACAGTTACAAATTACTCCTCCCAAAAAGTAATTGAGTTAGTAACTCAGTTACCACATTGTAAAAGCAATTAGTTACTCGGCAAAGTAACTGACATTATTTTGTTAATGTTCTAAACGCTATTATGTTCTATAACATTTAACGTCAAAGATGTTTAAATTAACTGATTGAAGAATAAAACACTATATGCAGTATTTGGGCTTGGGATAGCAGCAGCAACAAGTGTCCTCTTAGCATGTGTTGATGTGAGGTGCTTCATTCGGTTTGAGTTGCTTGAGGCAGACGTGGATAACGTCTTTTTTCCTGGGCGTAGCTGCATGTAACATGAACATTCTTGCCTTTGACTTCAGTTAGCGAGAAGTAGTGCCGGTACTTCCAGTCTGACAATGCTATTTTAAGTTCACTTATCTGTTCTAAAAATCCGTTCCAAAAATGTGATGACGTCGCATATTTTTATACTGCCAGAGGTGCTGCTTTACGGCAATTTCTTCGGCGATCTCTTCGGCACTTTAACTTACAATACATATATAAGGATATGAAAGTAAAAGTGCTCGCAGGAAAATATTAATATTAATAATATTAAGTTAACTTCGACCGAAAGTCCTCCTTAAGTTTATGTTTCTGATTCTGATTTAGCTTCAGGTGCCATCAAACGGGGTCTCTGGTCGTAATCGGTCGCAAATCCGTCACTGACCAATCAGCATTCATTAGCAGAATGCTAGCGTGTTCCGTCCAACAACAGCCCAACCTGTAAGAAACCGAAAGGACATAAGTACTCATTCATTCGGCTTTTGGACTAATCTACATTGAACTTGCGGAATCAATAATAAAATCTAATAAATAAATACATAAATAAATGAATAAATACATGAATAAATAAATAAATATGAAATACATCGTGAAATAAATAAATGAGGCAATAAATACATAAATATGAAGTACATTTAATTCTTTCATGGTACTTTTATTTAATAAGTCCACATTTATTTATTTAAAGACACTTTATTTCATAATGCCACATTTATGAATTTATAGACACTTTTATTTCATATAGATTCTGATTCTGATTCTGAGGGGGGCGGTCCATCCTGCTTATCCGGTTACTGGCTTCAGCTTTCATTGGCACCTCCCTTTGTGAGACAGACAGGTAAAACTCTCCTCACCTGTGCGCGCGGTGCTTCGTCCCAGCGGCACGAAGCCGGAGACTTGTTGAACCTCCGCAGACTCGCGGACCTGAACGCACAGCAACGGAGCCCCTATAACCAAGTGGGTTTACCGTCTGTTAAGGTAGGACACAACTAAAAGACTAATACATAATAACCGATGATGGGTGATTCTCCCTGTACTTTTTGTTATCAATAACTTAAATCAATCGAATAAAAGATAAATGTGTTCTTAATTTGTCCGGCAGCTGTATCGGTCGGATATAAAGACGTGTTTATGGAGTTCAGCTCAACTATGCCAAACTGCTTTGTGCTTTTGATTATTATATTTTCAAACAATCTATTTGAGAGTTTCCCTTATTTATGAATGTACGCAGTGGGGAAATCCTCAGATATGTCATTTACAACGCTCTAGGTATAATTCCAGTGATAAAGATGAATTAAAGTAATTCATATTTCCTACCGGAGAGCAGAGGAGAGACCCAACGAACACTCGGTCAGCTGTTTTTACCTATCGCGTTTCTAGTGGTCGGTAGTCTGTGCATCCACATGAGGTCAATTTGAATTCATACAAGGAAATGGCACCCTGGCAGACATATCAACCAAGTTTATCGTATTATTATTTTACATACTTTGTATAAATGGCTGCAGACGATATTTGATTCACAAATATGAATCACAGTAGGTTTCTTATTCAGCGACAGTCTCTCAGTGAATATCGGAGCTGCGCCTGATTGTCCAATCAGCTGTGTCGCTGCCTCCAGGAAATACACTTGACACAAAGTTAATATTCCCGAGATGAAGTGAATTGATGATGAAAAAAAGATCCACAAATCCGCAAATTGAGCTTTTTTGTTTGGCTGTTCCCCCGCCGTGTATGGGAACTTTATAGAATTATTGGACAAAGCTATTATGCCCAGTGTTGGTCATCTTACTTTAAAAAAGTAGTTAGTTACAGTTACAAATTACTCCTCCCAAAAAGTAATTGAGTTAGTAACTCAGTTACCACATTGTAAAAGCAATTAGTTACTCGGCAAAGTAACTGACATTATTTTGTTAATGTTCTAAACGCTATTATGTTCTATAACATTTAACGTCAAAGATGTTTAAATTAACTGATTGAAGAATAAAACACTATATGCAGTATTTGGGCTTGGGATAGCAGCAGCAACAAGTGTCCTCTTAGCATGTGTTGATGTGAGGTGCTTCATTCGGTTTGAGTTGCTTGAGGCAGACGTGGATAACGTCTTTTTTCCTGGGCGTAGCTGCATGTAACATGAACATTCTTGCCTTTGACTTCAGTTAGCGAGAAGTAGTGCCGGTACTTCCAGTCTGACAATGCTATTTTAAGTTCACTTATCTGTTCTAAAAATCCGTTCCAAAAATGTGATGACGTCGCATATTTTTATACTGCCAGAGGTGCTGCTTTACGGCAATTTCTTCGGCGATCTCTTCGGCACTTTAACTTACAATACATATATAAGGATATGAAAGTAAAAGTGCTCGCAGGAAAATATTAATATTAATAATATTAAGTTAACTTCGACCGAAAGTCCTCCTTAAGTTTATGTTTCTGATTCTGATTTAGCTTCAGGTGCCATCAAACGGGGTCTCTGGTCGTAATCGGTCGCAAATCCGTCACTGACCAATCAGCATTCATTAGCAGAATGCTAGCGTGTTCCGTCCAACAACAGCCCAACCTGTAAGAAACCGAAAGGACATAAGTACTCATTCATTCGGCTTTTGGACTAATCTACATTGAACTTGCGGAATCAATAATAAAATCTAATAAATAAATACATAAATAAATGAATAAATACATGAATAAATAAATAAATATGAAATACATCGTGAAATAAATAAATGAGGCAATAAATACATAAATATGAAGTACATTTAATTCTTTCATGGTACTTTTATTTAATAAGTCCACATTTATTTATTTAAAGACACTTTATTTCATAATGCCACATTTATGAATTTATAGACACTTTTATTTCATATAGATTCTGATTCTGATTCTGAGGGGGGCGGTCCATCCTGCTTATCCGGTTACTGGCTTCAGCTTTCATTGGCACCTCCCTTTGTGAGACAGACAGGTAAAACTCTCCTCACCTGTGCGCGCGGTGCTTCGTCCCAGCGGCACGAAGCCGGAGACTTGTTGAACCTCCGCAGACTCGCGGACCTGAACGCACAGCAACGGAGCCCCTATAACCAAGTGGGTTTACCGTCTGTTAAGGTAGGACACAACTAAAAGACTAATACATAATAACCGATGATGGATGATTCTCCCTGTACTTTTTGTTAGCAATAACAGTGAAGCAAATTCAATAACTTAAATCAATCCTAAGAATAAAAGTGTGCGTCAGCTTGTAACTGTTAGAGAGTCAGGTTGCAGCAGCTTGAAGTGAAGTAAATGATTGATGAAATTGTGATTATACTACCGCCCATTGATTGAACCTTCCTCATAACATTCCACAATCCTTGTGTGTTTCACTACAGGCTTTATCTACAGATTGGAGCAGCTTCCCAATCGGCCTCGCACATCCAAGATGAAAACAAAAGTGCGCCTGCTCATTTTCTTTTTGAGTGTTTCTGGCATCTATGTTTTTTGGGGAGAAGTCTCACAATACCTTCTGCCTGAGGAACAAAGATCCTGTGCTTGTGACCACTGTCTATTTGAAAATGATACGTTGGCCATTCAGAATTTGAGGAGATTTCCACAACCACTTTTATCCAGGAACTACAATCTGTCAGAAGAGGATTTCAACTGGTGGAAGGTAAATTGTGACCGTAATAGATAACAGTCTCTCCATCTGCAGCTCAAATCCATCTTCCATTCTCATCATTATCTCATGTCCGAGGAATAATCCCTCAATGAAATGTTTTGTTCTCCTGACAGCGCATAAATCCTAGTAAGACTAACATCACTGACTACAAGGTAAATGTGGAAAGGGTTTTTGAGCTGATCCCAGCCAATCCTCCTCTCGAAGCGTCCATCCCTGGCCGCTGCAGGACTTGTGCTTTGGTGGGAAATTCCCGTAATTTGTTAAAATCACATTATGGACCTTTAATAGATTTCCAGGACTACGTCATTAGGTAAATAAGTTCAAACATCATCATCAAAGTCAGAAACTAAGAGTCAAATCTCACGTCTGTTTTTTCTCTAACATTGTTAATGAAACACATCCCTTTGTACCATTTAGAATTAACAAGGGGTCGTTCCAAAGGCTTTGAGGCAGATGTTGGGAACAGAACGACGCATCGGGTCATGTATCCATTGAGTTCATCTCAGTTAGACAACACCACTCGCCCGGTGCTGTTTGCATTTAAAACATGGGATCTTGGATGGATTACGAGGATGCTCAGCAAACGACCTCCTGGAAAGTGAGTCATGTTTTTTCATTTCAGTTCTCGTTGAGATGCTACGATTTGCCTTCTGAAGTCCCCCAGCAGTACAGAGGGAGGAGTTGTGTTTCATTTGTGGTGTGATGAACAGTGAATCCATCACATTCAGGGCCACATAACATGTCACTGTTTTCCAAGCTACTGTTGCTGGCTGTTATCAACTTTAAACGGATTAAATTTAGCACTATGAAGCCTCGACTGATTGTACAGCATGAAGCTACATCATTCTTATTGAAATGTATCCTATTAGGTTGTAGATCAGGGCTGTGCTAACAAAGGTAAAACTAGTCGATCAAGTTTGATCGTTCCTTTTCTGTTATAAAGTGAATCGATTGATTGATTGAACAACCGGTGTGGTGCTACTGTGGAGGTTTTGCATGTATTGGAGCACTTCACTAACGAGGTCGCCAACTCCAAATATGGCAGCGGGATCATTTCAATTAATGCTACTAGCTTTGCATATTCTTCTGCAATCCCACCATCACATTAGTGGAAAAGTATTCTCCCTGGAGGCCTCGGTACACTCACAGGTACAAATACACCACAAGCATCCATCACATCTGACCATCAGTTGTGAAAACCACTTGCTCCTGAAGTCATATTTGCATAATAAAGCCTATGCAGGAAAATTCCTGCAGCCTAATTTGCAGTCCACTGAGCCTCAATGCAAATGTAGTGTTTCCTTCATCTATGCAAAGGAAGCTGTTTCATTGTATTTCTTTAAAAGATTACATGTGAGTTCCATGTGAAAAAAGACAGGGGTTCATTTGAAAAGTGTCTCTGCTTTACTTACATACAATCATCCGATGTTTGAGTTTGACATTTCATGCTTTTTTCCACATGTGTCAAGACAACCCTTATTCAACAAGGATTTGGTGAGTCTAATTTGTTTATACGTATTCAACAATCTTTGCTGCAGAGGTAATGGTTGATAAAATACATTGAAGGACTAATTCTGATTTCATAACAGGCGATGGTCCTTAACCCAGCTTTCATGAGGAATATTCATCACGTGTGGTTGCAGAAGAAGGGCGCTTATGCCTCCACCGGCTTCATGGCTTTGGTTCTTGCCCTGCATATTTGTGACGAGGTGACAAGTTCATTTTGAAATGGAGTGGATGTCGTTACACGCTGATGATTGACAAGTGGATGCTAATTTCAATAAAAAACAAATTCCGTAATCTTTTGATATTCAGCAAGATTTATGAAAGCCTTTATTTCATCTTCTGATTCTAAAATGATGTTTTCCCAGGTCCATGTGTTTGGCTTTGGAGCAGACAGGGTTGGAAGATGGAGTCATTACTGGGAAGAGCTCACCAATAAAAGATTCAGAACTGGAAGACATCCTGGAAATGTAGAGCATAAAATGATGGAGGAGCTGGCAAAGCATCACGTAATCCAGTTCTATAAGGGCTGGTAACGAGCTAAAAACACACCTCGACTAGTTTTCTACTTTAGTGGCACTTAAAAAGGCACTTAGTAGTTTGCCTCGCTTGAAGAAATGATGCTTCTTGTCGTTCCGGGTCTGTACCTTCTTGGTTGGATTAAATTATTATAAGTCGCTTTGGGTAAAAGCGGCACCTGAATGTAATGTTTCTCTCAGCATTTAACTTCTTGAAGCCTTACCAAACAAGACTAAGCCTTGAAGAGACGTCTCCTCTCAGATCAAGTCCCGTAACAGAACCAGCGCAGACCAAACTCACTCTACATGTGTTGTGAGTCTTTGTGTTTAGGTTTACAAACTGCTTCAGACCCCAAATGGATTCCAATTCGTTGATCCCATATATACATATGTATATATATATGATATATAGATATGTTTTTCTCTGCTTTTTCTTATTCATTATCTTTTTTTAATAATGCACCAGCACCACATAAATGCAGTAGTGGGTTCTGGAGGGAAAAAAAGATAGAAATAACAAATTATTGTTTAAGTGAACAGAAAAGGTTACAAATTAGGAAACCTACCAAGCTTTTTCGGATAACTTGTCATTATATTTTTTACCAAGCCAATATCTGTATTGATAATACCTGCAAATTAAAGCTACCAAATGTCAATACCAAAACCATTGTGTGGAATAATAATAACTTGATTATAATTAAGTGGCTTAAACTCCACTCCTTCTGCAAGGTAATGTACAAGGAGGATTTGTTAACATCATATACATATACATCGTATATCATATCATATACACAAGCCTGAACAGATTGACAGGGACTGACAGCCAATGGGAACTGCTGTAATTGTCATGTTTTTGTTTTTTTCTTTCGATTATTGAATTCCACTGAGCAGAACGTCTTCTATTCCTCCCCAAAGATATTCGGGTTATAGGTGTTCACGCGAGAAACCCATTATAGCTCACATCTGTTAAGAGGCTTCAGACAACCGATTCAGGTTAAGGTGCTAAAAGAATAGCCTGTTTATGATTGAAATAACATACGTCTAAAGAAAGGGGGATGTAATGACATGTGAAATATAACCCCCAACCACTAGGTGGAGGCTCCTGGTTGGTGCATGAATAGAGCATCTAGGATCGAGAGAGAAACGCATGTAACGAGAATGCCATGCACGTTGCATGTGTTGAGTACTTGTACAACAAGCTGGGGCTTGAGTCAGTGACATTAAAGGGGAACGGCAGAAGAAAGTACCGTGGCAGTTCGGGAGGCGCTGCAGGTGCCGAATAACGAGAGGGCCCGGCCGATGGTACTGGGACCGTGAACATGACGGTACCGGTGTCCGACGATGTCACAGAATTGAGGAAACGTATAGTCGTAAGTGGACAAGCACGTCTTTCAGCCCTCGCCGTTTTGTTACTGAGATCCGGAGACTATGAAAGCGGAAGGCCCCTAAAACGAGTTTTGCAACTCTGATAAATGTCTTCAAAATGAGCGGCGGCTGGATTTTATGTATGAAAATATTCTACCGAACGGGGAGTCAGACTATTTTGGGCTTAACAATGATTTGAATGCTGACAGGCAAAGACTTGGTCCCTTTGCAATAAAGAACCACCAGGTCGGACTCTATCGTCAACACTGTTAAAGTTTTAACATTATTGCTCAATTTTACTGGCCAGTGTGCAATAATTGGGCATTAAAAGTCAGACAGGCCGGACTTTGTCGTCCAAAAAGTCACAATTGTAACCTGCCACGCGATTCTTCAACAAGCACCAGCTGTCAATCAACTCACTTGGCCCTGTTGTCATGAGCCAGCAGCATGGCCCGCTCCCCTCCCCTTCAGGCCTCACTCAATTTTAATGCCTTGGCTTATTTCCCTTTATTTTACAGGGCTACACTGAATCCATTTTCAAGAACCAGGCCTCCCAAAGTCCCTATCAGTGTTTCTTTAAAAGATTCTGTGAGACTTTATTTTTCGTTCTTTAAATTGTAAAGAATACAGAAATTGTGCAGACAGATTTTAAGAGGTTGACTCGAATGTTTACCATAAAAGCTTTTTTCTATTTATTATTTCAGTGTGGTCAAAATGTTTATGTTAATGAACCATCAAACCCCGATTTGCTGCATCAACAAGCAAAAAGACAGAATGGCAGTTTTAAAATGTTTATTAAAAAATAAAATAGAAAAAAATATATTTACATAAAAAATGTCAAAAGAAGAAAACAACCACAAGCTGCGCAGTGGTTCCCTCCGTCACAGGAAGCTCCGTGTCCATTCAGAAGGGCCACCGCTCATGAATCAGCCAGCACTGCCAGTTTAAAATCCCTCATGGTGTCCCAATGAGATGGGGGATGTTACATAGCATTAACGTGTACGTGTGTAAAACGTCAGCGGCCGCGGGCCAGTTCTCCGCCGCTTCCGTCCGCCCATCCTTTTACACCACCTCTGGGGACGTGAAGGAGGAGAGCGAGCCGCGTGGAACCGCTGAGATTTCAATGCATACAGACTTTCTATCATATATGTCAGGTCTGTTTGTCCTTTTTCTTTTCAGGCAGCCCTGACCCCTCGGACAAACACCCCCAAAAGAAAAACAACGGTCGCTGGACCCGCTTCTGAAGTGCACCTGCAGAGGGCAAGTCGCTCTCCCTCGGGTGCACTTGGCTTACGTGAGGCGTCGGATTAAAAGTCGTGGGGCGGAGGGGGGGGGGGGGGGGGGGGGGGGGAATGGGGAGGGCATCGAGTCTTGGTACTTTCTCACACACGTTTCACTAAGTCACACACTACACAGACCCAGAAGCACATCGCTGACTTTTACATCCCACCCGCTGGTCACATCAGGACCGTCATTTAAATACAGAGGGGCGGGGGGGGCTTTGTCACTTCGAGGGAGGAAAAAAATAAATGAAATAAAATAAAAGCAGAGGAGAAACTTCAAGAGGAGAGCCGAGACAATAATTTGAATAATCCACTTGCATAGTAATAGTGTGTTCTGGGCGAGTCACGGCCCCCCGTCTAAGAGCCAGGGCATGCGTGACGCTCACCGGTAAACAACGTGTGCACACACGCGCACACACACACACACACACACAGTAAACACAAAGGAAGGCATTGCAAAAAACTGGCGGAAGTACCTGGCAGTCAAATATACACAAGATTCCTAAATGGAATCAAAATATAAGTTCCGTTTCATGAGGTTCCCCGGTTCAGGAAGACCACCTCCCTCCCTCTATCCTCCCTCCCTCCCTCCATCCGCCCCCGGGGCCTCTGAGGAGAAACCGTATGGGTGAACATGTTAGTGTTGATCTGCAGTGATTCCCAGGGGTCAGAGTTGAACTCAGCCCTGGGATCAGATTCACACTTGAGAGGATTTCTTTGCAACGGGAGTCGGTGGCTCTTCCTCCGGCCCGTCACTCTATTCTTGATCTTAGATGTCAAGTAAGGACAGTTGTTGCCTCCTCGGTCCCAACCCGCCGACAACACGTGACAGAAAGAGACGGCCGCAAAAGGCGAAAAGACACGAGCGTGTACGTTTAAGAGAACGGGCACTTTCAGGCCAAAACTCTTTGTAGTCGGGAAGCGCTATAAAAAAAGGTTCTTAAAAAAAAAAAGAGAAAAAAACACATGTAATGGAGAGAAAGTTGGCCCAAACAACAAGCGACAGACGCACACCGGGAGGAGGCACTGCTGAGGTTCTACCTGCTCAGGAGCGACCTCTTCTGGCTTGTAACAGAATTACATCCTCAACTTTTTCACGATTTCCCACGGTGCCGTTTCTATCCTCCCAATTCCCTCCGTACAGCCTTCGACAAACTGGACAGAGGAACAAAACTTCCACGAGCAATTTTCCGTCAAACTCCAACATTTTGACGACGACAAGACCGATGAAGACGTGGAAGGATATGAAGTTAAGCCTGGTGTCCTCTGTTGCCGCTTTATCAAACGGGACGACTCGAGACAGAAAGAGAGGGAAGAGATCGGGGTCTTTTAACTGGGGTCTGACAACAGACAGGTGTGCGCGCACACACACACACACACACACACACACACGCACGCACACACACATGCACGCACGCACGCACGCACGCACGCACGCACGCACGCACGCAACGCTGCTTGGTGAAAGATTTCGGAAACAATTTAAAACTCTACAAAAATAAAACTGTATAAAAATGCCTTTACATGTACACACACACACACACACGCAATTAAATAAGCATTTACCTTAGCTTAAAAAAGATTATTGCACAAATGAAAAAAATAAATTGTTCTTAAGTGTATAAACTGTAAAAAAAAGAAAAAAAAAGGAACGCCGAACCGCAAACAGCTTGGCTGCAACGGTCAAGACGAGGTCAGGTGTACTTGGCGATGGCATCATCACCACGTCAAAAAAAAAAAGGCGGGGAGAACCAAAATACTGAAAGAAACATAATACTGAAACTACAAAAGTGGAAGCGAACATCATGTGGACAGGAGGAGACCGTAGGGCGAATACGCAGACCTGGGGAGGGGGAGGGGGGGCTGGAGCTCCACATTACTGCCGCCCCGGAGTGAACACCGCTGGTCTCTGCTCCTCTGTGGCTCAGTCTGTCCCTCCTCCCCACAGACGCCGAGGGGCGAGGCCACTACCTGCTGAGGCTAACCGGGAGGCTGTCCCTCTTTCTGCGGCGCCAAGTGTTGCGGTGATACTGCGTGTGACTGTGTGTGTGTCCGCGGTTAGCCAGGACGGGGTTGTTGACCAGCGGCGGGTTGTGGAAGCCCTTCACGTTGAAATTGGCTGCGTTCTGAGGCGCGTCGGAGAGAGTGAGAGACAGAGAGAGACAGAGAGAGAGCAAGAGAGAAATATACAAATAAACTTCCAACTTCTTTACTTGGGAGGCCCAAAAGAAAACATACAGTCTTGTCCGGTGAAAAGTTGTGATGGATTACTCTGCACTCACCACTCAAATGAATGAGTGAGGCAACGTAACAAATCCATAATTAGCTCAGAAGGCCTCTAGAAATAACAATTGAATGATGCTGTTGGACCCTGTCCCTGTTTCCCCGAAGTACACCCCAGATGTTGGAACATCAGGCCACTGATAGACAACAGACGGCAAATTAACTTTTTGCGAGTTCGAGAAAAAGAAACAAATCCCACACGTGACTGACAGCAGAAGAGAAACTGTGTGTGTGCGTGTGTGTGTGTGTGTGTGTGTGCACTAGAGGCATCCGGCGCCTACCTTGTGTGTGTGGCTGGAGTGGGGGCTGGGCGGAGACTGGGGGCTGGAGGGGGCGGGCGCATGAGCGTGGGCTGGGGGGGGCATGTGGAAGAAGGAAGGGAGCCCGGTGTCTATACACACCTGTCTGCCAGGTATGGAGTGCATGGCTAGACCACCAGGCAGCGCGACACGAGCCTGGGGGACAACGATTAACATCACATACGTTTACCAATTAGGATTTGCGACTCTGGATTCTGATGTCTTAGATACTCAAACCACAAACTCCTACCTGTGAGCCGGGATGCAGGAGGAGGTGGTGGTGGCCCCCCATGCTGGGCTTGCAGGCGGCCAAGTTGAGGCCTGGCGGCAAAGCCAGGCCCAGGTGCGGGAAAGACGGGTACGGCGGCATGGCCGGGGGAGGAGGCACGGGACACGGCAGCGCCGAATCAGAGTCCTGGCAGACAACACGAAAAACCGAGAGACGAAGTACGTGAAGAGCAAGATGGGGCACGTACGCGTAAACTATCAACGGGGTCGGATGCGCGTTTGCTCACGTTGTCTGATCCGGACAGCGAGGACACGGAGGAGGCCGACGAGTGCTGCCGGGGGCTGGAGATGGACATGGGCGAGTCGGCGCTGTGGGGCGACCCGGAGTCCCTCTGCTGCTCCTCCGCCTCCACGCCGCCCAGCACGCAGCGCTCGGGCTGAGACGCCGGTTCCTTGGTAGGGGAGACTGCCCGAAAATTAAAGAAAGAATAAAAGATGAGTTTCTTTGTAGAAATTTATTTTATATACATATAAAAGTTTAATTTTCTAATTTTCTTCTTTTAATAGAGTTCATTGCAAAACACAGTATCGGTTTCGAGATCATGAGCATAATTAGTAATTTCCTCACTGCACATTGAAGTCGTACCTCTGTTGTCTGATCGCGCCAGATCCCTGCCCCCCCACTTCTTAATGATCCATTCCCTATAGTCGATAACTTCCTGGGTCAACCTGATTATCCTGCCCAGGGTGCTGCAGGGAGGAGAGCGAGAGAGAGAGAGCGAGGTTAGAACGAGAACAAGCGCATCTTCAGAGCAGTTCAGCGGATGGAATTCAAACCTTTCGGAGTCTTTGTTGGGATAGGACCGTGCGAGCGGGGACACGGCGTGACTCAGGACGGTGTAGGCGTAGTCGAACACCTGCTTGACATGCAGGGCGCCGTAGGAGCCCCTCCCCACATCGTTACCTAAGTAGAGTAAAGACAAGCACAACGAGACAACGAGATTTTAGAAAAGGCGCCAGAGAAATGAGACGCAGCTCTACAGCGTCATGTTGATTTCTAAGATGTCAACGCGCACACAGACACACACACACACACACAGACACACACACACCTGGGAGAAGTGGGTCCTCGATGCTGAGCGTGGATGGCCGGTATCCATTCGTCATGGCCTTCATGATCTCCTCTTTGGGAATGTACGCGCCTCCACTTTTGATGCGGATCCCAGTCTTCAGGTAGTTGAAATGCCGGCCGTACAGCTCAAAGAACTCGATCAGCAACACGCCCAGATTCTCACTGGGGTTTCTGGCGTCGATGCGAGGATGGAGCTGGAGGGCGGGCACGGGGAGACTGGATTAGTATTCATTTAAAAAGCACTACTGTGCAGTAGTTCAGCTAGTCCCTTTTTGAAGCTGGGAGGTGCGAGTGAGAAATATTTGATCTAGTCGGATGTATTAGTTGCTTTGGGGTAAAATCCCTGGCTGCTACTGCGTCCAAACGACGGTGGGAGGGGCATCATGGCAACAACAACGCAAGCTGTAAACTCTCCATTGTTTACTTAAATTATTCTATTTACTTTGTCATCACTGTTTACTGTGGAATCAAAAATTGTCGCACACGGTTTGTTGTTGTTTATTCAAAAACCACTATAAGAAAATGCACAATAAGGCTATAACGATAAGAAATAATATGTTTCAGTACCCGGGACAGCGCCCCACCCACACACACACACACAAGCCGGCCGCAGAGATTACCATGTGTGCGTCCTAACGTACCTGCAGGAAGCTGATGACCATGAGGATGAGGCTGTATGAGCTGATTCCCCCGGTGAAGACTTCGTTGAGGTCCCTCTGCAGCAGAAACTGCTTCAGCACAAAGATCAGGTAAGGCAGCACGGGATACATCTGAAAGCAGGAGGAGGGACGCAGAGCCGGTCAAACTGTAGTTTGGGTTACGGGACGTGGGGAGAAGCAGATTTTAAATAAAGGAAGTGAGGATTCCTGGTGAGAAGCACAGAATCCAATAAGTTGGAGCACTAGACTACATTTAATGTAAAGGGCCGTACAATTATTCTAAATAATGATTTGAGATCACATGGTGTCACGGGTGTGAAGCCAAAATTTAATTTGCCTGATTTGTCATTCAACGGTTGGCCACTTCTTTTAGGAGCAATTACAGTTCCTTTCCTTTCCTGCTCAATTCAATTATGTTAATAGCGTTTTGATTCAGCAATTATCAGGCGATCATTAAATATTAATCTTGTCTATACATGCTGTAGACTTTACTAGAATATTGGAGAGGAAACGCTGTGTTGCCAGAGGCTTTTTTCCACACGAGTCACATTTCTGCTGTGACTCTTATTTCCATACATACGTCTTAGTTTCTTTTGAGCAGTTATAATAAAATGATAATGACATTGTTTTATGATTAAACCAAAGAGAATCAATCTTGTATCTTGGAGAAATTACTCATTTTTAAATCTTTTTTTTTTTAAAACAACTTTCATTGTTAAATAACAATAAAAAAATGTCTATTTTGAACACTCTCTTTCCAAAGAATCAGAACCAGCACAGATCCTTTAAATGAGCAGTGCATGAAAGCCAGTGTCCTTCTCGCGGGTCGTCTCCCCTTGAGGAGCGAGACCACGGCGTGAAGACGGCGTGAAGCCGGCGCACTGACACACGAGGCCGAGGGTTTAGCGGCCACGTGCCGACTCGTGGGAGGGAAGTGGACGTCGGTCTGAGCCGTTCGTCCCAGCTCGCCTTTGGAAATGAGACGTGCCAGTTCAAGATTGGAGTACAATCTAAATGGTTGCCGGCTTTGAGGAGGGAATTTCCAAAGCGCTGCATTTAGACCCAGCTGTAAATGGGATATTATGTGACTTCTCTCTTTCTCCAACCCGATGCAGTGCTTGTAATGAGAGTATTGGCTCGATGTCCTTTAGACTGAAGACTTGAAAAACATTTGATGGAATAACATTGTGCATCCTGGCCGGAGGACGTCGCCAATGCAGCTGGCAGCATCTCACCTTTACATAATCTTTAATGAAGCTGGCCGCCTTCACTCCAGTCTCCACGTTGAAACTGATGTCCACCTTCACCTCGGTCTCCTGGTCCGTCAGCTTGATGATTGGCACCTGGAGGGAGAGACGTGACATGTATTGGCAAACATTACAGTCAGGTCATCGGGGAAGGACGTGTCCACAGTGGGAGTGTGCGGAGGGAAGGGGAGAGGACAGCATTTTAGACCCAAGTGCTAATTTAAAAGATGAAAGCTCAGCGTGCTGCTTATTATCGTGCCAGTTAAGGCGGCGCTGAGGTCGCTTGCAGCGGTTAGCCTGGTTGTGCGCTCACCCCGCAGGATGATAGTCTAGCTGCTGCGCAGTAACCTGATCACATGCGACATGATATGCCTTTGTAGCAGCGAGATAAATGTCTCGGCTTCTACGAATACGAGGACAACGAGGGGAGATTATGTGTAGAAGTAAACAGCGAGTAGTTGGTGAACTCGGCTTCAGTAATGTCATAGTGAGCACCAACTGTGTACATTTACAGGTTGACACGAGAAATCCACACACAACCAGCAGTGTGTCTCCCCTGTCGCACAAACAGATGGACCACACTAATTAAGTCTCCCCTCCCTCCCCTCGTGTTTCCATGGAGACAAAAGAGAGAGTGAGCCAAAGCTTTATACATCCTCCGGAGCATTTGAAATGCGGGTATTAAGTGCTGCAAATTTGGGGTTCGGCCGAGTTTGTCACAATTGGTTCCCCATTTACCGGGGCTGTTGTCTTCTACCGCTTCCTGTGCAGAACTGAACCTTAAGGAGGACAACGCGGTCTCAGCGGACACGTTGCCCACCGGTGGGGCTTTTACCCACCGTAGCCTTGTCCAGCACTTTGATGGAGAACGGTTCGGCCACGTTGTGTTTGCGCAGAGCCTGTTCCAGCTCTTGCAGCGGGGGGCGCTCCCACTTTCCGAACACCACCAGGTCGATGTCGCTGAGGGCAAAGGAGCGCATCAGGGGTGTTAAAATACACCAAGTACAAAGTTCACACGGGGCCATTGTCATCATTTATGCAAGGGACATACCTCGTTGGGAGGTACAGCCCTGTGCTGAAGCTGCCAAATATTTGGACCTGGAGAAGCAATGTTAGAGAAAATGATTATTAAAGTCTACAGGGTTCAACTTTTAAAACAGGGAGGAGTTGGATGCTTTCTACGTGCACATACATTTTTATTGTTCCTCCCCAAGGTGCTGCATTGTTCAATGCAGCAAGCGTGCCAGCCTTAAAACAAACTGGTGCTTGAAATGCTAAATACCAAGGTAGTAAGTAGATTCATTTACTAACACAGATTACCTTAAAATGCATTTTGTACAACAGCTCATGCATGGTAATCATTTTTATATCCAGCTCCAATAATTGAACGCTGTCATGAACCCTCTAGAGAAAGTAACTGCTGACAGCGTGAGCGAGCTGCCAATTAAAGGACACAAACGTTACGGAAAAGGAGCTTTTTGGGGGCTGCAAGCAAAAGCTCTCCTAAAGGCAACAGAGTGGAGTTCTTTCGCTTTCCGTCTGGTAAATACGACGCGGCTACAGAAAAAAAAAACAGAGGCCGAGATTAATGGGTCCAAATGAAAGAGGGAGGCTGGTACAAATCAGGGGCTGGATCCATTCCCCCGTCCCCCGACTCACAGAGGAGGACGGGAGAACTGGCAGCCGACCAATCACCATCTATCTGTGTCTAAACGAGCAGATTGATGAAAGCACACCGACTTGAAATTACTCTTAAACCAAAAAGCACTTTTAGGGACTCTGCGACTTATTCATTTTGTCAACGGAAACTTTGCATCAGGATAATGCACGTTAAACAGATGGGACATCAGCAAGTCGTCCAAACGGGAGGAGGTAGGGGGGGGGCATGTGTGCGTCTCTTACATCTGCAGTGGGCCACAGCTCCTTGATGATGGTCTCTATCCGGTTCACCACCTCCTTCCTCATAGCCGCTTCCTCCGGCCGAGGGGACATGAAGTTGTAGAGGTCCATCACCTCCTCGTGGAGCCTGGCAGGGGACAGGTGGGAGGGGGGTAACAGTTACTCTCCCTGCAGTAACGGACACGCTTCACATGGAGCCGTACGTGATGTGGAATCTCTTTTCATTTGGAGTGTTTCACTTTTCTTAGAGACGCTATACACAACATCATACATGGATATATTCCTATCTGTTGGAAAAAGATCAAAAACACTCTGCGGATGAACCTTGATAGGCTTCCTTCTTATCACTGAGCAGGTTAACCCGCATCATTTCAGAGCAGCCCTCCCGGTGTTTTGGTGGCTTCTACTCTGCTTTGTTGCCGTGCAACTCTTGGTTTAGTCTCTTTCTCGGCGGCACGACGAGCGGAGGAGCCGGAGGACCGAACTGCCGACCGCCTGATCGAGTATCTAGTTGTGCATCAGTCCTAAATGAATTACTGTATGTCAGTAGCGACGAAGTTAAACAGGAGAGCACAGGAAAACAAAATGACTTTGTGTATAATTACAGTTTTAAAAAGCTTCAAACTACATTTAAAAAACAAATTCCTTAAAATTGACATGTGTGACAGAACCAACAAGCAGGTTTTTTAGACTCACATCTCATTATAGTACAAGCTTTTTTCTCCAACCGAAGCTTAATACTACACTTGGCCCTCTTCATAACAGAAGCCGTAACCACAGAGCGTAACATAATCAGTAGGCCAGAAATAAGACCAAACAGGAGTGGTCATGGTAAAAAAAAATAAAAAGGAGGCGTGGGAAGTCTTTATAAAAGTCCTCCCAGTGTTTTTGTGTTCGCCGACATCGAGGGGTGCATGTAAACATTTCTGACCGGTCAAATGCCTGACAACACTGGAACTCTGTTCAAGCCTGTGGCCATTCATTTTTCTAGGAATGCATACCATGATGTCAGTGTGAAAAACCCAACAGGGAGACTGTCACAATCAATTACAAGGGAACCCGGAGCAAACGCAGTCAGCCCATGATGTGCCCAATGTTTGGTAAAAACTCTGTCCCAGCAAACCACGGCTTATTCTAGTATAGGGTCAAAGGTCACTTCTTCAACGAGTGTAGGACCTAGAGTCAGAGTAATCAATGGTGTTTACAAAAAAGTTACAGTGCATGACCACAGTTTTATATCAATTGGAACCTACCACAAATTTTCAGAATATAAAAAAATGTCAATATGTCAATATTTTAAAAAAAACACAATTATTTGCATTTTCATTGAAGGGCAAATCCCTCAGTGTGTAGGAGTTCACACAGGGCCCCTGAGGGCCAACTGCAGAGAGACGCAAGACAAACTTGCACAAACACAAACATAAAAACCTTCTCCATTCACTGCTTACAGAACGTAGCATTAGTTAAGAATATAGACTTTCAGCTCTCTTAGAATGCTGGATGTGAAGCGAAGCATCGAGCTCGTGGAAGTGCTTTCATGACAAACACCGATCTTCCTTGTACAGAAAATTCCCATATGGGTGCAACCAGCCATCACAAATATCACGAGGTCATGCAACACATCTGGAAGTTCAAAGGTCATTCCTTTCGGATGAAGGCCTCTGACTGAGCATAATACCTGGCATTATAAAATTAAAAATAAAGTCACAACATATTCAGTTATACCACTTTTTAAACATTGTAGGAGTCATCCGTTTGCACACCTTGTGGAATCATTAAGAAGATCACACAAAAAAATGTAAAGTGTAAAGTAAAAATATGTAACAGTCTAGCTGCAGCTAGGTTATAGGTTTGTATTACTGCATAGTACATTAGCCATAATACAATACAATAATACAAAGATTGCGTAACGTCTTAATATACACTTTAATGAAATACTATGAAATCTACGGAACGATACAATTGAAATGCTCCTATTTTAAACAAAACGTGGCATCATACTCTGGCTGTGACTTTAATGATCAAGTAACGTTAATCAGGAACAATAACGTTAATCGAGGTAATCTTCAGCGAACTAAGACCTATCCAGCTTGTAGTGTATCATTATTTCAGAAAACTGCTCAGCCTTATTTCCTCCCCTTAATTCGGCTTACTCCTATTTTCTAGGCTAAATATTGACTTATAGCGAAGTCCGTTTCAATGTGGAGACCAACGGAGATAGCCGTTAGCTTTGTAAGCTAGGCTAATCAGTCAGGCTAACAGTAACAAGCGGACGAACATATCCGGTGAACTTCTAAATAAACCGCCGGTTGATAAAACACTTCTATCGATGCGGCTATAATCCGTCGTGTCAAACGCTTTCTAAAAACAACGCGTTTCATTTTAATCTTCCTCGTCAATTGTTTGTTGCAAATATGTACTTTCTTTTTTTTAAAACGGCACGGTTTAAACTTGAACCAAATCAAAGCACTTCCGGTCTCTTTACGCAACTGTCTAACGGCAGCTTCCGTCGGCAGCTTCCGTCGCCATCCAGCGAACCGGCCTAGCCCCGGATTCCGGGTGCACGCTAACGGACACACGGCGCTAACTGCGTGGGCAGGCGAACAGCGACATTCACGTTACGTACGAATCACACTCGATACTGTATACGCCTTGTTATAACGTAATATAAGGTTTACCAAATCAAACAAGAAAAATGTCACCAATGGCTTCCGACAATTCAAAAAAAGAAGAAAAAAAGATGCCCGACCCGTCAAATTCCCCACAAGCGGCGGTGACAGCGCTCACTCACCCGACGACCCCGGGGCTGTACTTCCTCGTCTTCCACGGCGTCCAAGTGCTCGCGTCGTTGCCGTTAGTGCAGTTCGAGAGCAAGTAATTCATTCCATAAGTGCTCGCTTTGTTGTCGCTTTTCCTGCGGCCCGGGTGGTGGCTGTGTGTGCGGTTCGCAGGTAAAGGGGGCTGAGCCTGGTGGCTTTTCACGCAGAGCTGCTGGAGAGTGAACGCCGGGTGCTCTTGCAGGGGACGTTGTTGTTGTTGGTGGTGAAGGTGAAGGTGCTGCTGGTGGTGGTGGTAAAGGTTGACATTATTGTCCACGCCGTCCCTCGCGTTCAGCTGCGGATTGGCACCCCCGACGTTTTTATTAACGTTCCCCGGTACGTTCGCTGCAGCGGTCCTCTCAAGCGAGCAGCCGGACGGCGGGCTGTCGGTCCGGGATTCCTGCGAGGAAGACGAGGACACGGACCCCGTCTTCCGCGTGAGGCTTCTCCCCTCGGCCGGCGCCGCTGCGTGCGTCGCGGCGAAAGAGTTGTGTACATTCCCCTTGGACAGCGCGATTCCCAGCGAGGAAATCGCGGTGCCGTTCATGACGCCGCGATGGCCGCCGTTGCTGCTCGGACCGGCGGTAACGTTGCCGCCGCTGACGCTCTTGCCCGATGCCACCGCGGTCGCCACATTTTTCAAAACGTCCAACGCTGCGTAACTCACGCACTGGCTGATGTTCTGGTTGTGGAGCTGGTGCTGAGCGGAGAGCGTCCGTACTCCCTGAGAGGTCTCCCAGACGTGCATCCATAAGGCGTTCGCGGGTCCTTTCTGTTCGGGCTGAATCCAAGCTACCCTCGGATCCATTCAACTTCTTTTCTCCGGTAACCTCGACCCAACCACCCGCCCCCCTCCCCTTCACAAGTATCTAACGACCACTGACCGAACCCCGTTGTGAGCCTGCGCCGCTGCCCTGGAGACTTTAAACGTCGCTGCTCTGTCCGGGGCTGCCGAAGGAGAAGTATTTAGACATCACGCCGAATCAGGACCATTGATAAGCTCTCCCCGTTACACCGCTAGCTGTGGGCAAAAAAAAAAAATCGCTTGCCGTTTCCTACGGGAATTCAATATGGCGTATTCTCTTCAAACCAACGCGCATGCGCTCTACGAGGGATTTCTTAAACATGATTGTGCCCCCCCTCCTTCATACGCCCACACGTTCATCCATCCATTCGGCCGGCTGATGAATTGCACGGAATCAATATAACGTATCTTTTTAGAAGATAGCAGGTAAATTAAGAAATGAACCGTCAATAATAAATAACGGTCCGCTGGTCCGCTGGCTCTTGCTGCAGGCCCTGGGAACCTTTCTGTAAAGCCCCCTGTACCTCCAAGTGGGAGAGGGATCCCCCATAAATATGACACTTGGCAGATGCATTTTAATTTCTAGGTTTTTTTGCATATACTGTATTTACATTTAAATGAAAAACACAATATGTAACACATTGATGACCATTCAAAGTTGTGGGGCCAGTGAAGGAAATCATAGGACGCAGGAGACTCTGCGACAGGAAAATACCCCCCACTGTAGACATTCGTAACCCAAGAAAATGTAGAAAACCTCACTTTTCATCATTTTATACAAACATTAGACACAGTGGGCCCTCTGCTGCTCAAAACAAAGTATAGACTACCGGGGCAACACAGGGTTTTATTTCTTCCCTGTTCACGCGTAAATGGAGCTGCTTTTTTTCCGTGTTTATTATTCCAGATGTGAGCTTCAGCCCATAGATCCAAATGCTTTTTTTCAAGGGGGCAATACACAGCAGGTGGTGTTGATCCCATTCTATGCAAACCACCAAGACCCAGGAACAGCACGGCCCATTAGGCTCTGTGATGGAGCGGGGGCAGGCTGGATGAGCCAAACCAGTACCTTCTGGGATGCGTATGCATGTAAAGAGAGAGAGAGAGAGAGAGAGAGAGAACATGTCTTGCATAATGCCCGCCCCCCGACCACTGCTACTCACGTGCAGCATGTGACATAGTCAAGGAAAACCCCCAGAGCAAAGTGCCAGCTAGGATATGTAGCTAACTGTATAATACGCTCCGACATACAGCACACACGCACACACACACACACACACACACACAGCTGCTCAATGCAGGCTCTTCTTCTCATCTCCCTCTATGTGAAACACGGGATTCTGGGTGTAACACACATCGACTGAGTTATTCCTCTCACATCTCATGTCACAGTCTCGGCTCAAGCCAAAACGCCAACTCTGACTGTGTGCCAGCGTGTGTAATTTCAAGGCTGGTTTGCCTTATTGTCAGCTTTTATGGGATTACCACATTGATGGCAACCGGACCGTAGCTGACAAGATGACTAACACACACACACACACACGGCTGGAAAGGTCCACAGTATGCTTTCAGGCATAATAGCAATAGCAGATAACGTAGCAGTCTGAGACGGCATGCTGCTTGAATGATAATGAGGCCGCAGCATGTTGCAGATATTTAACCCACTTCAGAGGAGAGCGGTGTTGCACGGTTATATCAACAGCTATTCCACACTTCAACACATTAAATATTTGGCCTGTGGGCTTTTACACGGTAAGAATGAGCCCAGCAAATATCCAGTGTGCTCGCAACCAGAAAATACCAGAATGGAACAGCCGTTCGGCCCTGAAGGTGTGGCGATGATGATGGGTGACATCTACAGGCGAGGACCATCTCAAGCATCTTCAGTTTCAACACTTGCGCCTCGTAAATACCGACTGCGTAATATAGTGATGCAATCAGAGGATCCGGACGTGAAGGATGTCGCCCTCACGGCCGTCAGCGACACGCAGCCTTCATTTCTCATCACACTCAGACGGCCTCGTATTTATTGATGAGTAAAAATACAAAAGGCAAAGTCTTTTGTAACACATTAACACAATCCACACTGCCGCGGGCTTAGCTGTGACACGCCGTTGGAGGAGGGTGGGCGGATTATAAGACTCATGGTAAAAGGAATTAAGACACAGTAATAGAATAGATGAGATGTTAAGATTTGTTGCATCGTTTCCATTTCTTGTCCATTCAACCCGCTTCTGCTTTCCTCACACTCGGCCACGTCTTCAGCAGCTCTTCTTCGTCTCTCTCCTCCTCAGAAACGCCGTCACAGGAGCGATGGTTTGAGGCAACGCTCTTTATTTATTGGAGGGGCCACGCTTGACCTCATCTCTGGACTCCGGGAAGATGAGGAAAGTCCTTCTGATGGCCTCCGTTGGGAATCCAAGGCCCTTTGTCTTTCGTGTGAGGGACCTTATAGAGATGCATTTGCAACAGACAAGTCTTGAGAAAGATGAAAACTTTAAGTGTCTGTTTTGCATTTCCTGGTTTACGTTCCATCTGGGAGAATATGCAAATCAGCGAAGAGTCTTAAAAGGGTTTATTGCTGCAGCAGAGAGTTATAAATCCACTGGATGAAGGTGAGGAACGCTTCCCTCGCTAAATGTTGCCTCTCCAGTGAACACAGCACTTGCAGAACGTTCAGTCCACGGTTGCTGTGGTGACTTTTGCTTTATGGACATTGAGGTATTAAGAAAAAGGTAAAAACTAAAATATAGTTAAAACGACGAGACGTATTCATATGGCGGCGATGATCATCTTCTCTGCCGTCGTAAGAACCGGTACCTTTTAGAGCCGTCCAGTGAGTCTTTAGAAAAGGAAGGGAACAAGTGCCTTCCTGTGTTTAGGGTAGTCCTCGAACTTAGCGAGGTACCATCTGTAGGAAGAGAAGAGCCGGTTCCTTCCGTTAATACAAGTAGATGCTTCAACGTGTGCAGCCCACTCCGTGAAAACCTGCTTACTCAGCGTGTGTGTGTGTGTGTGTGTGACCCTTACTTGTGGTGGGCCACAGCCCTGCTGGCGAGGACCACTGTGGTAAAGATGGCGAACGCTGCGCTGTGAATGCAGCGGCCGGCCAGAGCGAAGCCGGCCCACTCGGTGATCTCCCCCAAGAAGTTGGCTCCGGACACGTATTCAAACATGCCACCTGCGGGTGGACGACACGCGGCGTTATGACGGGTCTGCTTCTCCTTTCTCACGGCCACTCAGGCAACAACGGCCCAAATGTATCCGCGTGGGAACTAAAATAACATTCCGACAAATGTTCCTGTGAAATCATCGTAAGCAGTGGAAGAGTTCTCGAGTTGCAGCCAAAAACGTCTTTTGAGAAGCCGGCAATACAGGTAATTATGGGTCATTAAAATGATGAAGACACAGCCGGCGATTTATCGAACTGAATAACATGAAGACAGATTACTTTCATTGACCCAACAAGTGCAGCATCTGGAACGAAAAGAAAAGCTATGGAATAATAGCTGATCCATACGCACAATAAATCACAGGGTTAAGTTATCAGCAGTCCTCTTATTGGGCGTGGCCCAAGAAGCAGGTAGCTCTCAGGTGAAAAAGGTCAAAGGGCATCAGTCGCTCCAGAGGTGAAGTCTACTCCCTTTTATGAAAGCATTCGACAGAAATGTGAAATTCCTGAAAAAGGAACAGCTCCATATTTTGGATAAAATAAGCCGGCTTGTTTGTTTTCTTGCCGCTCTCATGGTGGGTTCACCCGGTGTTAGTCGGCACGCTTTGTTTGGATCCCAGCGTTTATGCTAAGCTAAGCCGCGGCTCGCTGTAGCATCATACTTACTCGATGAGCAAATACGCGAAAGACGAACCGCTTTATTTAGCATGCATCTCGACTTTGCGTCTCTGCACACACGTCACGTCCATGTTCCCCAGCTGTCTGAAGCGATTAACACAAACACTAGTCAGTCCGCAGCATTTCTCCTTCCGTGTCGGGTGAAGCCGAACTACACACAGACACACACAAAAAAAACAAAGTACTGTGTACTGTGGGTGGAGGCGGTAATGTCGGGGTTCACGGAGGGCACCCTGCGATTCGGCTCCCAGTGGGATTCTGGGTAATGGTAAGAGCACGCTGGAGAATTGTGTGTAAGGACCACAGGGCCAGTGCAGGAACGCGATTACGGCTTTGTTGGTTTCACCCCACAACAGGGAAGAGGCCTCAAACTCTAAACCGGAGTACAAGTATATACCTTTAAAAAGGAATTTTTAATCCTCAAAACGGACCATTTGGATGGAAGTTAGAGGACCTGTGTCACCTTGTATTCCTATTTAAAAAACACTTCCAAGTAAACGGTTACGCTCTGACAAAGTACAGCAGGGCGATAATGGGATGTTTGTCGACTCTCGGTGGAACCAGAACATGATTAAATCATACATCGAAATTTGCCAGAAAATCTGAATCTTTTTGCGCAGACATTCTCAAATAAAAAAAAAAGAATATGCAGGATTTAATTTCATGCATTTTAATCACACAAGAGTATAAAAAAATAACTAAGTTTAGTACAATATTATGAGTAAGCTTATATATGTAAATGAAAATAAACGCGTTTCATTTCCTTAAATTCTTCAAACCTCGCAGCAATAGAAGCAAAAGCCGCGTGGACCAACTTCTTCTCAGACCTGCACGGAGTACCTGTGGGAATCTTGTAACCGGTCTCTCCGGGCTTCCTCAGGGTCCTCAGGATGTGGTCAGAGTGCATGTTCACCACCCAGCCGAGCAGCCACAGCAGAGAACCTGAGGACCACGCGCCGCTTTAGTGTCGGGAGAGAAATACTTCTTGCGCACTGTCCATTTCGCAATAGTTCAAATCTTTATGCTGAGCAAAGCTAATCAATCAATTACATACATTAAATAGAAATTAAATAGAGACACTAACCCACTTTGAAACACTGGTTCATGTTTCTGAACTACTTGGTCATTGTTTTGAGATCGTTTTGGAAATGGGCCTCCATAAAAAGCAGAATCAGAAGAAAGTGTCACTCAAGTGGGGCCGCAGACACAGAACACCCACCTGCGATGAAGCGCGGATGTGTGACCCAGTCTGCAGGGTACTCTGCATAATGGCTCAGGTACCTGATCTGCATGTAGCCATTATAGATGCAGAAAACAACGGCCAGGGCGAGTGAGGCGAACGGCGTCGGTTTACCTCCTCGGATTAGAAAAGGATAAATAAGGGATCTGCAGCAGAAACAATGTAATATCATGAAGACAACCAATGCTGTTCAGATGCACGCATGATTCCACGCACGTTGGAAGTTATTCATGCTGGCGGAACTAAAGTCAAGGGGCCACTTCCAACGACCCACCTGTGCACATAGTGGCAGAAGTACATGGCAATGAGCAGCCGGTTGGGCAGCAGGGAGGTTTTACCGCAGGACGTCCACGCTACCAGACACAGCGGCACCAGGAAGGCGGGCAGCTCCTGGACGAACCAAGCCAACCGGGCGTTCACCGGGAACCCATACCGGCTGGTGGCGTAGCGGCCGTACGGGACGTTTTCAAAGAGCAGAGTCACAAACGTGCAGGCCGCCATGACCAGCAGGAGGTAGGCCATGCGGTCCAGCGTGCGGC
Source organism: Apeltes quadracus (assembly GCA_021346845.1). Lineage (NCBI taxonomy): Eukaryota > Metazoa > Chordata > Actinopteri > Perciformes > Gasterosteidae > Apeltes > Apeltes quadracus. The sequence goes on from CM037926.1 coordinate 13,873,350, forward strand.
GCTCCTCTTCCTCCGAGGAGAAGAGCCGGGAGAGGAGCGCGTCCATTGTGCTGGTGTTGCCGAAACGAGAGTCACGCGTTCCCCGGTCGGGACCAATCACAGTGCCCGAAGAGATGCGCGGCATCGGGCGTTTAACAGCCAATCGGAATGCTCGCTTCTCCGCCCAGGTTATTCAACGTGACGTGGTGCCCGACGTCACTGATAAATATTCATAAATCAATTTGAATGTATCACCGGATGTAAACAATTAACGGTTACTGCGTCAATAGATTATTTTAGATCACTATAAAACGTATTCGTTCGCGTGGTGGGACGAGAATAAATTTGCAAAAACGAATAACAAAATGAATTTGAAAGTACATTTCGTAAATGGTGTAATCATTTAATTGAGTCATTCAAATCCCAATTCCTATTTGTTGAAATAAAAAGCCCTGCAATTATTTTTTTTGCTTAAACTTTATTTCAGGCACCGGCCATCGCCACCTCAGCACGGGTCCTGATTCACGTGCGTCAGAGAAACACGTTTCGAAGGATCCACGGCGTCGCAGTTGCTCCACCGCGGGTCCCACGCTCGTTTTATCCGACCTACGGGCTTCGTTTTCTGCCCTCCGGACCGCCACGACGTTCCGCAGGCTCTTCTCCAGAGTCGCCCGCTATCGCACCAACGACAACTATAACAACAACAACAACAACAACAACAACAACAACAACAACAACATGGGGAAGCGGAGCAGACAGCGGCAAAAGAACCAGCCGACCGGCAGGGACGACAGGGACAACGCAGTAAGCCTTTGCCGTTCTGCCGCTGCAACTTCTGCTAATTGTTCAGCGCGTAAACTTTTTCAGCATCTGACGCGTTCTGCATTTATTCACTGAACGCAAAGGGCCGTGTTCCTCAGAGACGTCGTCACGTTGCTGCGACGAAAAACAAACGAACAGCTGCAACTCGGCAGAGCTGCGCCGCTAGCTGCTTACGGGAGCCCACTTTGTCGCGTTGGTCCTACATCCTTGCGTCCTCGGTGGGGGGTGTGAGGCACGATTACGCGTTGTCCTGCAGGTGCAGCATCCGATTGTGAATCGCTACTTTATTCAATGTTCGTCATGAGACTATGCTAACATGTAGCCGGTGGTTATGATGCACTGTGAGCAAGGACACGCTTAGTCTGCAGCTTTCTGAATGACCTCAATGCAACTTTATTCTCGTATAGAATGTGCATTTACACCAAACGCTACATCACCGGTTTGCTTCTCCAGGTTTTTCTCATAATTCATTGGAAATGACCTTCCACATATTACTGATCGTCTCCCCGTGTGCGCAGGGCTGGGGAGCCGGATATGCGGACATTGTCAAGGAGAATAAGCTGTTCGAGCACTACTACCAGGAGCTCGGCCTGGTGCCTGCGGGAGAGTTCGAACAGTTTATGGACGCCATGAGGGAACCGCTGCCGGCAACCATCCGGATCACTGGGTACAAGAGGTGAGCCGGGTGGATTTATTCCCTGAATACACACTCACGGTTTGTTAGAGAGTAAAACACGCAACTTGATCTTAATGAAGCTGCGGGTTTGAACGCATTGTGTCTCGGGTTAATGCCACGTAATGCGAATCTCCTTTTTATCCAACACCAAGCCATGCCAAGGAAATCCTCCACTGTCTGAAGGACAAATACTTTAAGGATATCCAAGAGGTGGAGATAGACGGCCAGAAGATTGAAGCTCCACAGCCTCTGATTTGGTACGATCTCTTTGTTTACGCGTTTAAGGCGAAAAAATCCTAACGACGCACAGATTCAAACTAGAAGCTCTGTACGTATTGCGTCTTTCCCCTCCAGGTATCCCGATGAGCAGGCCTGGCACACCAACATGAGCAGGAAGATCATCAGGAAGTCTCCTCTCCTGGAGAAGTTCCACCAGTTCCTGGTCAGCGAGACCGAGTCGGTGAGTCAACACAAACAAAACGGAGGGTTCACCACGTCGGCCCGTGGCTCTTTAAAAAACTGCTGCATTTACAACAGACCCCTCGGACCAAGTAAGGAAACGTCATTTCAGCATCGTTTTCGTGGTCCTTCTTTCTCAGGGAAACATCAGCAGACAGGAAGCAGTCAGTATGATCCCGCCTCTCCTCCTGAAGATTGAGTCCCATCACAAGGTGAAAGCACTGCCCTCATTTAGGGCTAAAGATAGTATATCGCTCTCTCTCTCTCTCTCTCTCTCTCCTGTGTCCTCCTTTCTTTTGGGTTCAAAAGCAGCTGACATGCATGTGTTTCTGTGCAGATCCTGGACATGTGTGCAGCTCCGGGGTCAAAGACAGCCCAGCTGATCGAGATGCTCCATTCGGACATGGACGTGCCTTTTCCCGGTAAGACGCACGCATTTAAAGCCAGGAAGCAGTGAGTGATTTCTGTGAGGTGATCTGCAGCCTCTGCCGCTTAACAGCAGCTCCCTACTCCTCTTAACTCCAGAGGGCTTCGTCATTGCCAACGACGTGGACAACAAGCGCTGCTACCTGCTCGTGCACCAAGCCAAGCGCCTCAACAGCCCCTGCATCATGGTGGTCAACCACGACGCCTCCTGCATCCCGACGCTCAACATCGACTTGGACGGCAAGAAGGACGTCCTCTTCTACGACCGCATCCTCTGCGACGTTCCCTGCAGGTCAGCATGCGCCCGCGTGCCGCTGGCCCGTGTTGCAGGACTGCAGGAGTAGCTCGGTCTGTGGAGGAAGTGGATCTGAGAGGATCTTGTGTGACGCATGGAGATTAACGTCTGTCCAATCGAGGGGGTGTTTAAAGGGGCTGTCCTTGAAGGCCGGCAGCACTTCATGGCCAAAACAGAGCTACATTTGTTTGCAAATGTCGTCCGAGTTTAGCCAGCGGAGGCGCCGAAGCCAGGAGCCCCCGCCGATCACAGCAGACCCACGAGAAGGTGTCGGGCCGTCAGCGGCCCGGGTCGGAAGTCTGACTGGTGTCTGTTCTCTGTGCTCTGCAGCGGGGACGGCACCATGAGGAAGAACATCGACGTGTGGAAGAAGTGGACGACCAGCAACAGCCTGCACCTCCATGGGTGAGGAGGAGGAGGAGGAGGAGGAGGATGGGGGGAGGGGGAGACGTGGGTTTGTGCCTTGGTGACAACATAGGAACTCACGCACTTGTGTGGTAAACCAAATTGAGTGAAGCACGAGGGAAGGAAGTGTGTTGTTTGGCTTCAGGTGTGTGTGTGTGTGTGTGTGTGTGTGTGTGTGTGTGTGTGTGTGTGTGTGTGTGTGTGTGTGTGTGTGTGTGTGTGTGTGTGTGTGTGTGTGTGTGTGTGTGTGTGTACCAGGCTCCAGATGCGGATTGCGGTGCGCGGTGTTGAACAGCTGGCTGTGGGGGGGAGGATGGTTTACTCCACCTGTTCACTCAACCCCATAGAGGACGAAGCTGTCATCGCAGCGCTGCTGGAGAAGAGCGAAGGTGAGAAGCGCTCACGGGGTCGATCTGTTGCATGTTTTATCCAAATGAGAGATTTTCCAGGTTGTTGCCAGTCAATGAACGCACAACCGCCTTTAATAGGAGGTCGTTATCACAATGAAAAGCACAATCATAGCTATCCTGAAAGCATAAAGTTACTGAGTAATGTCTTTCAAGCGATGATGAAACGTCGGTTCCCAGCTTCGACCCATGCTGTGTTTTGCAGTAAAAGGCTCCAGAATTTGATTTCCCTTGGAGCCGCCTAATGTAATATTCTTTTCTGCCGAGTTGTAATGTCTTCCCCTTCCCCGCCGCCAGGAGCGCTGGAGCTGGCCGACGCCTCTGCCGATCTGCCGGGGCTCAAGTGGATGCCCGGCGTCTCGTCCTGGAAGGTACGGGAACGTTTCAACGAAACAGGAGGGAAAGGGAGTTTAGCGGCTGACTTATAACTGTTTTCCTCCCTGCAGCTGATGACCAAAGAGGGCCAGTGGTTCTCCGACTGGTCCGAGGTTCCGAGCAATCGTCGCACACAGATCCGGCCCACCATGTTCCCGCCGACCGACTCGGAGAAGCTCGCCGACATGCACCTGGAGAGGTGGTACGTGCAGCGCTCGTACGTTAAGGGGGTTCGCGCTGCCCGATGTGACGGGGGCAAGCGTTCGGGGCCCGTGCCCCCTCACTCAATGGCGGATGATGTCATTGTAAAGATGGCCCTGACGCTGGCCAGCAGAGGGAGCCATTGTCCCACCCGGGAGCTTTCATTTTATTGCTGGAGGGAAAAAATAAATGAACCGTGTTCATCGACACGGCGGGTGGCCCCATTACACGCAATGCCATGATGCATGTTTGTGTCTGTTTTACTGCCAGCATGAGGATTCTGCCACATCACCAGAACACCGGCGGTTTCTTTGTGGCTGTGCTGGTGAAGAAGGCCCCCATGCCCTGGAACAGAAGATATCCCAAGGTGCTTCATCACTTAGCAGATGATTACATTGTCTGTCTTGTGCTTGAGGGGAAAATGCTCAGTGTCTCACTCCTTCCCACAATGCATCATTCACCTGTTACTAAGCCACAGCCGGGACTTCTTTCCCCTCCAGCTGAGGAGGGACGTCTCGTCCGGCTCAGCGGTCCAGGCTGAAGGCTCCCCGGCGGCCTCGACCCCCGCCGACGCGGCCCGCCTCCCCGAGAGCGTCCCTTCTGCCGCCGAGGGGGGAGGGGAGGAGGAGTCGGAGGTAGAGGGAGGAGGACCGGAGGGAAAAGTAGACAAGGAGGCAGGGGCACCGAAAAGAGCTCTCTCTGCCCAGGAGAGCGGCGCTAAAGCGTGCGGGTGAGTCGTGAGCTGCTTCTTGAGCCATTATGATAAAAAGAGATTACTTTTAATGAGGATTGGCCTCTCTCCGCTTTCTATTACTCATCGTCAGCCATGTCCTCATTAAAAGCTCCAATAGAAAAGCTTTTCTTTCGTAACTGTCCGTCTCCTCTCAGGCCTCCAGCCTGTAAGAAGATGAAGCTGTTTGGTTATAAAGAAGACCCCTTTGTGTTCCTCACCGAAGGAGACCCCGTCTTCATCACCATACAGTGAGTCCCTCGCACACGCACAGTCAACACTCTACACGTCCTGTCACCCCATATTTTTTTTTTCCCCGTCTGGTTCTAATCTAGATCTTTCTATGACCTGGCACCCAACTTCCCCAAGCTCAACGTTCTGACCCGCACCCACGACGGCAAGAAGAGGCACCTGTACATGGTGTCCAAGGAGCTGCGCAACGTCCTGCTCAACAACAGCGAGCGCATCAAGGTGTGTGTGTGTGTCCGTGTGAACAACATTTGGATCGTTCACACACACGTTGATGATGACAAAGCATTTCCTTGAGTGGAAATAAGGTGGAACGAAATGGATCCAACGGCTCGATAATCAATGATTAGCTGCAGGCCATGCATGTCTTATTGATCGAGTGTACAAACTGCATCATGTTTATTGTTTATTGTGACATTTTGGTACCAGCAGGATGCAGCCTGACGGACGGGATCGTTTTAAAGTCCCTCCGGTCCTTCACCCTGTGTGTGTGTGTGTGTGTGTGTGTGTGTGTGTGTCTTTGTTCTCCTCCATTGTGTGTGTGATCCATCTCACTTATTAGTCACGTTCTATGGAGCTACACCGCAATGTCTCCACAGCGGAACATATTCTGGGTGCAGTGACTAAAAAAAAAACAAGGCCATTGTTTACATCTTCTGCCCTTTAATGGCAGCTCCAGTTTCACAAAGAAAATCTATTGCGCTTTCCTTCTTCACAATGTTGATAGTTTAAAGCTAGGCTGGGTGACGCGTTTTATCATTTGATCTATTTATTTCAATTGCCTTTACATCCCAGAAGCTATCAATAATTAATTCTCTTCAGAGAAAAGGGAAGTCCGGTGTCTGCGGCTGTCAGAGGAGTAATAAACATGTCCATGTCGATTAAATGGGCACCTGTTTCGATGCTGTGAGTCCGTGCTCATCTTTTAGTGACTTTAGGGGAGAACCTGGATAGAAAGATTGTTCTTCTGCTTTGTTTTCCTCGGGCTGGTAAGGAAATTGCCGTGGATATTCATGCCTGAAGTGTTGTCTTTTTCTCGTCGTTCCTCCCACTCGTGCTGAGACGTTCACTTATTAAACATCTCGTACCGGAGATGCCTTCAGCAAAGCGCTTAGTTTGACATCAGTACGTGATTTACAAAACACAGTCGTGCCATGAGACCTGAGACCACACGCAAAATAATCAGTTTTAGTTACTTTGATTGGTTGTGCTTTCAGAAAGGACATTGATTAAGTCCTCCTTTTTTGTTTCTCAGGTTATCAACACGGGGGTAAAGGTGTGGTCTCGCAACAGCGATGGGGAGGAGTTTGGCTCCCCCTTCAGACTGGCTCAGGAGGTAAAACACACACACACACACACACACACACCATCTTAAGTTATAAAATAACTTATTAATTGCTGAGTTTTATTGAAAAGAAACTACATCTTCACTTTGTATCTGCACCTTCTTTTCGCATAATCCTCTTTTTGTATGCAACTCCACCACACAATCGGAAGCGCAGCGATGCACGTCATCTGCACAGCTTCCATTTCTAGGGCATCAACACCTTCCACATTACATTTAATCAGCGTTCAAACATGCGGCGTCTTCACTTCACACTCCCAAATCTACTCCCATTTCTTAATTTCCTCCTGCACCTTGTAACGGTAAAGAATGTGGATTTATTATGTCGGTCGGCGGCGCGTCAACTGCGTCTCCTCTCTGTCGGACAAGGGTATCTACACCCTTCAGCCGTACATCCGCTCCAGGATAATCCGAGTGAGCGTGGAGGACATCAAAGTGCTGCTGACCCAGGAGAACCCCTACCTCAGCAAACTGCAGGACGACGCCCACGCTCAGGCCAAGAAACTCGGTACGATTTACACACACACAGCAGACATGTTTTAAATAACTAAAATAGTGAGTAAAAGACCAGTGAAGCTTCCTTTTATGACGCACAAATGCAATTGTTTGGGAGACGGGAGGAGGATTTGTGACCGGGAGGTTTCCTTGGTGAAGTGAAAGAGGAAATGAGAGTATGAGTAACTCTCTGTCCGCTCCCATGATGTACCGAGCTGCCCTTGAGCAAGGCAGTGACCCGTAAAGCTCTGCAGTTTCAGCCGAGAAAAGAGCCGCCGTTGCAGTGGTCATCGTCGGACATGTTGGAAGGAGCACGTCATAATTCTGAATGCTTCTGCTTCTCTCCGCAGTGATGGGCAGCATCGTGCTGAAGTACAATCCCAACCCAAAGTAAGTTGTTTTTATTTATTTATTATTTGGTGTGTGTGTGTGTGTGTGTACGCGCGCGCGTTGTCACATTTTCCTTTTTAAACGCGCTTGTGTGCTCGTCAGCAACCCGACGGAGCCTCAGTGCCCCATCCAGCTGTGCGGCTGGAGGGGGAAGACGTCCATCCGCGCCTTCGTGCCGCGCAACGAGAGGTTCCACTACCTCCGGATGCTCGGCGTGGAGGTCTTCAAAGAGAAGCAGGGCCTCGGGCAGAAAGGGAAGGACGGAGACAAGAAGGAGGAGGAGGAGGAGGCGATGGCGGTGGAGGCGGTGGAGGACGCTGCAGGAAAAGAGGCGGAGCTCGACTCGCAGAACGGTGATGAAAAATTGTCATCGGAACCAAAGAAGTAGCAGCTGAGAAAGGAGGACGGACTGCAGACGTACGGGAGCGTTGGTCAGGAGAATGAGGAGGAGGAGGAGGAGGAGCCTCCACAGGTTTCTCTGCTCACCACACTGCAGAGATGGACTCCTTTTTGGGAGTTTTACTTTAGGGATCCTCCAGTTTTAGTGGCTCACCTTATTTCTTGTAAGTTTTTTTTTATATTTTAACAAACTCATCGTGCCAAACAAGTGGCATCGTTTATTTTTCTCTGTTGCGCATGTTTATAGAGTTTTCATTAAACACAATTTTGACACCTGTAATCGAGCAGAAATATGGAATTGATTAAAAGCGTCAAACTGTGTCAACATCTCCAAGTGATTTGACTCTGAAGCATCAAAGACCGACTTTGGAGGAACCTGATTAAGTCCGCTTGAATATAATGAAGCTTTGATGAGGAAATAAATATGTATATTAAGAGTTAATCAACAAATGTGTCTTTAATATATTGACTCAACTTTACAGTTTTCAGTTGTAGATTAAATAAGCTGTTACAGTAAACACATACAGGACTTACTTGATGTTATAATTCCAAAGGAAGCAATAATGACCATATAAAGCTTTCTCATTTACTTGTAGACAACACAATGGAACAATCTACCGTGACTGCATGGCTATGAACATTTATACAAATCAATCTGTTTTACAGCTTGGTTTATATTAACAGTGGACAGGCGTCCTTTCCTGTTTATTAGCCGGTCCTTCTGCCAGCGTGAGTGATGCCTTTTAGGCCCAAAGTCTGCCGGCGAGGACTTCATGTCTTGTGTCTCCTTCGTCCTCTTCCTCATTCTCCCCTCTCGTCCTGTCATCCGCCGTCCATTCCAATCACCGCCCCGTCCTCGGACACAACTACTCCAATGCCTCACTTCCTCGTTCTCTTCTGATTCTCCCTCCCGGTGGAGCTTTTTTCTGAAAGCCTTCCAGAGCTCAGCTTCTAAAATGTTCTCAAACTGTCATCTCCATTTAAGTCTCCATTGCACCGCTCCACCGTTGTTCTGCTCCCGTCCTCCGGGTTTGTGTGCCACACAGAAACATGGATCAGATCATGAAGCGTAGCTGAAGCCACCGTAAAGGGTCGTTTCCCAGTGAATGCATCAGCTCTCATTGGCCTTCATTAGAGCGTCTTAAAGGTTAAAGCAGCAAACTTGGCTGTGACTGTATGACCATAAACACGGGGGAAAAAAGGTTATTAAAGGGTCAAGCGTGTCGCAAAGTGGTAAGCGCAACATGAACCAGGCTTTTACGTAATTCAATGAAACACAGTGTGTTGTGATACCAGTACGCAGGAACCGTTACCCATAGTGCAACAGCTCTGTGGTCGCTGTCTTTTCCTCTCCTCGGTATCCGGCGTCGGAGCGCTGGGCCTCGTGGACGCGCGTATATGTTTGGGATTACATAATCAAGCTGTTATGCAACGCGAGGGACACGCACACACACACACACACACATACACACACACAGTGACAGAGGAGACGGGTGGTGTGTGTGTGTGTGGGTGTGTGTGTGTGTGTGTGTGCATCTTGTGTTTCATGTTCGGATTAAACCAAAGCCCACTCATCTACACACACACACACACACACACACACACACAACTGCCTGTCCTTTTAAAATCCGCTGGTAAATCTCTGGTTGTGGATGTTGGCTTTTGTACAAAGCCTGTGTGTGTGTGTGTGTGTGTGTGTGTTTGCACGTGCACCCTCCCAATAAAACAACTGCTCCTCTCAGACACACTCTCATCTGGCTTTTACCCTTGTTTTCCTCTCCCTGTCGCGTCGTGCGTCTTACTGCCCCTTCAGCCCGGCGTCCTGCGTTTTTTACCCCGAATTGACTGCTAATGCGCCGTGAGCGTGAGCGATCACTCACTCCGGCATTGGGCCCAATTACAGACCAGAGGCGCCCTTGAGCTCTCTTTGCACTTGTTGCAGTCGCCCGCGTTATGAACGTCTGTGCTGACGCGTCTCTTCATCTGAAGAGACGCCAATTCATCACTGATGTGATGTGAATATCGGGGTTTTTATTTACACTGAAAGCACAGAATCCCGTCGGTCGAACCAAAGGTCACAATGAGTCCGGTCTCTTTGAGTACAGACCTCAAACACGGTGCAGAGATTCCTCCTCCTCGGCGGAGAGAACGACGGGGTAATGTTTCACGATGACAGTTTGGGGTTAGCTTCACCTGCCCGCGTGCCGTCTCTTTCAGTCCGTCGCCGTAACCTCGGCCCTCATCCTGCTGACGAGACGCCGCACTAGAGGAGTAATGTTCTGCAGGTGAATGAATTGAGGGGGAGGGCCGGGTCGCCTGTGGGATTCCCTCCACTCAGATCCACCATCTGTCCCAGGTGAAGCTCACGCCACTCCTCTTCTCTGCGTTTTAACAGCTCAAAAAGTTCACAACGCAAATAGTTATGGAGGCTTTCAGCGCTGCAGAACCCTTTAAGAATGCATGAAATGCTCCTCGAAGCAGAAGAAAGGGAAGAGGCTGAAGAGTCCGTTGGTTTTCTGTGGAGGCGGTTTGTTTCTGCTGTGAGGGACTTTATAATTGAAATCAATGTTAAAAATAATATTGCAAGATCCCATATTCTCCTGACAAATGAACAGAGTGTAGACTTTTATTCAGAAAAAAGGCGCGTCTGCACACACACACACACACACACACACACACACACACACACACACACACGCGCTTGGTTCTCCATGATGAAAGCCACTTTTACTTCTCTTTCTAACCGTTCAATAAAGCATTTGATGTCTTTTGCTTTAAAATGTGCCTTGAAGCACTTATTGCAGCTTCCCAGGGGCTGAATGTGCTTCTGCGAGTCAGGAGTTCATTAAATCCACACCTGAAATGCTTCGGTGACCACTGCGGGCCAGGAGACGGTCGCATCAGCTGTTCCCCTGTTGTGTTGAGTAAGTGATGTTGCATCAGGGCCCTTTTTCCATCAATTGGCTGTTTCATGACGTTCACACGTGAGTCCTTGAGAGTCGCGAGTCGAGGAGAAGGTTTCTTAGCCTAAATAGCCCGATAATGCTAATGCTATGCTATGCTAGCGTAACGCTGGGTTTAGGAGGACAAGCTTAACCTCTGGTCCTTCCTGATTTCCGAAGCATCGGCTGACCTTTGCAGGAAGCTCTGCAGATGAATACTTGGTGACAAATGCCTCCAATAATGGCTGCGCGCATCGATTAAGTCGCATTCATCATAAGTGATGGAAGCAGCATATTAGTGGACGGTGTTATTCATGTGCAGCTAAGAGGAAGTTACTGAGTTACTGTCTAATCTGCTATTTCTTATTTTCAACCCGAGGGCCGTCGTTACCTGTCCAGCGTCAACGGAAAACAAAGAAAGATGGAGGACGACTAGAAGGCCGGAAGAAGATGTGCGATGTGGGCCCAAAGGGGGAGAGTCCGGGGGAGTTAGAGAAGGAGTTAGAGAAGGAGCGATGGGTGAGGCCGAAGAGGAGGAGAGAGACACGAAGTGAGAGCCGGAGGCGGGGGGGAAGGGGCTGGGTCGTGGCTGCGCGGCTTTATTTAGTGCATGCCTGCAGGTGTTGCCTAGTAACAGGGAGGAAACAGACCGAGGGGGGAGAGAGCAGGAGAGCACGGCTCCCTTAATCTTTCCACTGCTCCTCTTTCTGCTCCCGGCCCTGAACCCTCTTCCCAAATCCCGACACAGGCCACGCACACACACAAAGACACTCTCTCTGTGCTTTTCTGTCACACACACACATAACAAAAGCCCTGTCCCTCATTAGCAGTCAGGACGGCTGCTGTCCTGCTGTCAGGAAAGAAGACGAGGAAAGGAGGGCAACGACTTAGACACCAAGGAGAAACAGCGTGCAGAAAAAACCTCCGCCAAGGTCGTTGCCGCGGCCTCTGTTGCTGCGTTACGCCACTCGGCACACGCCGTACCAGCGCGTACCAGCGGCCTCTAATGAGTCTGATCTATCGCGTGAGGAAGGAGCCTCATTACGGCGCCCGGTGTGCGGTGTTGCAGCGCTCCATCCGATCGCGACCTCTCTGCAGCATTGACCAAGGTTGGGCTGAGGGCGCTGTGGGTGCTGCGCAATCCGCCCTGTTACCCGCGGCAACGCGCGGACCAGGTGTAAGAACAGCACATCCCATTGTAACACATCCCAGGAATAGACGCTTGGACGCCCTGCCCTGTCAATGCACGGAGCCACACAAATTGCATCACTGATGGCTGACGGTGCAAGGATGAGTCTAATGCCTGGACTACCAATTAGTTTCTTTTTATTCCATCCTTCTGCGTGACCGCTGCCCGCCGCTCGTGTTCGTGCGTGCACGTCTCGGTGGACGGGGGGGAAGGCCGCGCTCTGCATTTTAAGAGCCCATCCTTTCCTCTCTTCCCGCTGCCCGTCTGCGCCGCTGTCCTTCTGAATTGGCCTTTGTGCGTCAGGCATCACCGTGTGTAAAATCCACACATCTAACGAGGTGCTTAGAACTGGACCCGTATTGAACGCAAGGCTCACATGTACTTGTGGGTAATCAATGCTAGACCTGTTACCAGGGGACAGCAGATGGAATCCATTGATTTATTAATGGAGGCCGACGTCGAGGAGAGCCAATCCAATTCAAAAAAAAAAAAGAGCTGGCTGGCTTTGCAGCGGGCCGGATTCTGCTGGAATCACAGAACGAGGCTAAAAATACATTTTTCCCACGTGCACTGTGCCATATAAAATATTTATAGTAAGAATGGCAAAGACGTAACAGCGAGAGCGGGAGGGGGAGGTGGCTGCCACAGCTCGGAGTAGCCTGCGTGGCAGTGCCAGGGCTTACGTAAGAGCTCACTGCACGCTCGCTGTGTGGATTTAACACACAGCCTCAAACGGAGAGAGAGAGGGAGAGGGAGAGAGAGAGTATTGTTCTTCGTCCAGTAAAATCTAATTTTATCATTGCTTCGTGTCTTCTACAAGCCGCTACTACGCATGTCCTGACTTTACCAGGCTCACAGTGGTGGGAGTTGGATTGCATTACGGTGACTTTGTTTTCATTTGCACACATTGACAGACAGGCGAAGCGTAAATATGAAGAAAAACTGTAAACAGCAACAGGTCTGTTCTGCAGCAAATTTACAAAAGCAGTTGACGCCGTACAATTCAATCACCATTTGCATGGTGGCTCTGGTTGATCTCATTCAAAGGAAACGGGTGACTCACCTTACGGAGCCACTGTAGTTCACAGGGAGGCGGGACAGCTAAGGGAAAGCTAAGGGGAGGCTAAGGGGAGGCTAAGGGCCAGTGGGCTGTAGCTGCAGCGATGCATCCTCCAGCTTTGACATTAAGATGAATGAATTCACTCAGAAAAGGAAGGTAATCTGTTCCACGGACACAACGTGGCTAGGCTGCATTAAGGAGGTTTACCCCCCCCCCCCCCCCCCCCCCGCCCCTAATCCTCAATAAAACATGAAAAAACACATCTTATCATCATTTCCTCCCCTATTAAAATTTCATCGTCCTAAGCTTGTCCTCGTGAAAACAGCTTGCATCTCTCAGATTGCCAAACTGCTGTTTCATCACGCTGAGAGCTGCTCTCAGAAACGACACAAACAGCTTCCTCCGGAGGGGGGGGGGATTATTAAGGCAGAGACGGTCACCTAGTAGCCTTCCCCTCGGCTCTCTCAGCTCGCTCTGCCTCCTGGTCGTCTGTCTAGGCCTCTCGGAGCCTCCCTGAGGTGGAGGTGACCTTCGGGGCGATTGTGTCTTGTTATCTCATGATTGAACAACAAGGTTTCGTTTTTGGTCTGTTGCCTCCACCCGAGCAGCAGCGCCAGCGAACCCGGAGCACGTTGTGCATGCCGGCTGTTTTAGGCCAATTGTTAAAACGAAGGTTCTCTCCTTGCACCAGGTGACCTCCTCCGCCCCTGATGAGCAGCCAGGAAACAACAACTAGGTGCAAAGCAAGTGTGCGAGTGCTCAGGGGTCAATTCATTGGGATACGTCAGCCATGATGTGTGTGTGTCCTTGTGTTGTCAGCGTGTGTGTTCACATAGTAACACACGGACTGAGCTCTGACTTACGGGTGTGCTCTGCTGTAATCAAGCGTAGCGAGTGGCGAAATGGAAGTCATGTGACCCTGCTGCAGAGACATAGAGGCACCGACGGTCTCGTTCAAAGACAGACTTGTATTTGCAAAAAAAAAACATGAACTTTTGAAGCGCTTTGAATGCCTCATAATTTATATGACTAAATAACAAAAGGCTTTTCGTGACAGGAACCAGGTAAACTTCCAACTTCACGTCGTCCCTGCAGTTTACGTTGTTTATGAAACACTAATCTTAATGTCACGATGGGTCACGATAGCATTTGTGAAAAGATGTAGTCCTACGAATGTTGATATTTTGAATGGTAAATAATAAGAAAGAGGGCTTTTGACTCACTGAGGGATCTCAGGATTTTCTAATCGCATGATTGACGGCTTCGCACATGAAACATTGGTTTCAATTATTGGTGCAATGTCTTTCTTTCGAAGAAAGAAAGACTGAAATGGAAGGAACGGACAGATATAACATATAATAAAATATGAACAACTATGCGAATGTTAATATTCAGAATAATATTAACCTTCTATTATTCTAGTCTTACTTTTTGTCATGCAAATGTTGCCACTTCTAATTGAATTTTGGGGTATTGACTTATTTTCCGCTGTGATTCTCTGACAGTGAAAGGGAAGCCGGACATGATTTAAATGTCACTTATGAACATCGCTACGTCTGATCAAAGCTGGTCTGCAATGACCTAATTGCTTTTCACAATGGAAGGAGCCTGTATCGGGAAGGCTGATATGCTCATGTTGGAGTTCTCCGCTTTTGATGTGATTCATTGCACCTCATCATGATCACCGTCATCATTAGTCTCGTCTTTTTTTTCCATCTCTCATCTTGTTTTCATCTTGTGAATCATTTGCAAAATCCCTTCAATTTGCATTCGGTTCGTGCGAAAGTCACGAGAGGCTCATGGCAACAAAGCCGGGCAGATGTGAGTGTGTGTGTGGTCGCCACTGAGTCACGTGACGTAACATCCGGAGCGACGGCGTGTTCTCACACCCTCGTTGCCTGAACAAAAGGCCACAGTTTCACATTATTAACCAACGTTGCACGAGCTACAAAACACGACTTGCGCGGAGATCAAGATCGAGTTGCCACGGCGACGTCTCCGAACGCCAGCAACGAAGTTAGAGAGGAGCTTCCTTTCTTTTTTGGACGCGTATTGTCTGCGCACGTTATTTAACATTCAAGAGTCCAACCTTAATCTCTCAGCGTGACCCGCGCACACATTCCCCTTTGCACATAGATTAGGGCTTCACACACACACACACACACACACACACACACAGAGCGGGAACACAGTGTTTCCGTCAAGCTGGAGGCCGTCTGATAAAAGCCAGAGACCAGAGGACGGATGCTTACAGTCCGTCCTCGCTGAGCATGCTAAGTGTCCCGATGACTGCAGCGGAAGCAAACCGGGACGACGCAGAGGTCACGCGGAGGACACAGCTGCCTCAAGTGGGTCACTGAGAGAACCGAGGTCCCAGGTGGGAAAGAAAAAACCCACAATCCAAACAGCCCAGTTTGAACAAGCTGTAACTTTTATTGCACATTCCTGTTTGGTCTTGCAAACGACCCTTCAGCTCTTGAACCTTTTTGAGACCTCGTCCTCAGTCAGCAGTGACTGATCACAGGTCAGACGTGCGCGCCCCCTTCACGGGTGGGATTTGAAGCACAGGGAGGTCACGCTGATCCTTGATCCGTGACTGGGGAGAACTTCGGTCCGGATCGTCCCGTTCACTGCATTACCCATAAGCCAATCTGTTTAGAGCGGGGGGGGGAGGTGCGGGAGGGACGGTAGTGACTTTATGGAGGGGACTAGGCAGTATCCAAGGGAGCGTGCGCCTTTTCTTAATTCCACTCTGATCCACTCCCAATGAAGGAAATACTCCCTTTTAGAATCTTGAGGCTTTGCAACCTTCTGTCCCCCCACTCCCAAATAAACACACCTTCCCCATCACACAAATACGGAGGCTATCATTCATGTATTTTTTTTTCTTGTGACAATACCTGCAACATGCTTCAAATCTTCATTTTGGCAAACCACAAATAAATTAAAACACAAACATTCAAATAACACGATGTGACATATTCCAGGACGCTTCAAAATAAATGAAAAACACGTACAATACCGACCCTAAAAAAAAAAAGAAAAAAGAACAAGAGAAGCATTTGCATTTTTGTTTTTCCCCCATATTTTTTCTTGCTTTTCTTGAAAAAAGATATAGAGCAGCTAGCTACCAATCACGTGTCACATGCAGATATAATACAACATAATCAGTTCACCCAGTTAGTGTCTGCAAACTACCAACCTAAACTATATCACAAAATGATTCTTTGAAACCAGCAAACACTCAGCGGTTGAGATATTTTCTCTTACTAACAGTTCAGGTTACAGTTTCCTCATCCGAAGGACCCTGAAGCGTCCGACCCGTCCGAGAGGCCCGACGTCTTTTTCACTCTGCTTTTTTTTCTTCTTTTTTTCTAAATGATCACACGTGCACTCGCACACACGTGCACTGCTGCAGGGTGAGGGTCGGGACACACACACACACACACACACACACACACACACACCCGGGCCAGGAGCAGAAAGGGACGCAATGTCGGCGCCGAGCGGGAGCTTCGACACCCTGCGTCCTCCTGCTCGTCCCTCGCGGCGGCTCGGCCCCTAAATGTCAGACCAATTAGCGGCTTTCCCTCTCTGACATTTAACTGGCAGGGAGCGAAACAACCAACACGGGGAGCCCGCCGGATTGGACGGACGGACGGACGGACATCCCGTGGCCGAGCAGGCGTCCAGTTGATTGAGGCCCGACGTGGCAGAGTCAACATTAGATATTCACAACGTCTTTCCAAAGGTCGGCACGCAGGAGGTGCGGGTCTCTCAAGTGGCGGCGGCGGCGGCGCAGAGCCAATCACGTCTGTCTTCGGCCATTTTGCGAGCCCAGACGGCCTTTTCCCAGAAGCAGCCGGTAGCGATCGAAGCTCTGCCTCTGCTCTCCTCCTCCTCTTTCTCCGAGCAGACGCGCGTCCGTCCTTCCTCACAGCCGGCGTCTCGGCTCGCATCCGAGTAGGTGTGTGTGTGTGTGTGTGTGTGTGTGCGGCACAGAGAAACCTCCGGAGCGTTTATTCGAATAACCACACAATTGTTTACAGTAATAATCAGGCGCGGACGTAGAAAGTGGGACAAGGCGGCGACGATTAATTCAGCAAAAGAAGAAAAGAAACAGCCCTCCCTTCAGGCCTTAAGTGTCATTTACAGTAAACCACGTGGTTCCCAGGTAGAAGGTCTCCCTCGCTCAAACACCTCGACACGCGCGCACAAACATACTGGCCTTCTGCTGCACCGCCTGGTATCTTGATCGTGGGAAATACAGTCTTTTTTCTCTCCTACGCGCACACACACACACGCACACACACACACACACACACACACACACACGCACAGAGGATAACATCAGAGTAGAGAGAGAAAGAAAGATGGGTGATTGGTCCTCATTCTATTTATCGTAGCCTACACAGTCCTTGCGTGAAGCAGCAAGTGACTTTTTATTTCTCCATTAGAAACCGACATCCATCTAAGCAACAGTGAGCTCGGAAACGAGCCACGAGGGACGGAGAGAAAGAAAATGAGGGAGGGAGGGGGAGAGAGAGAGAGAGAGAGAGAGAGAGAGAGCACAGCTCCATGTAAATTACAATCGTGTTGCATTGAACTGTGAGCAACGGCACAGTCGAAAGAAAAGGAGCAAAGGAAGGCGTGAATGAGTGAGCATCGATCTATCAAACATTAATGTGCAGATGGATCCAGCAGCTACAGAGAGAGAAGCGATGCCAGGTCAGAGGGGAGGAGGGGGGGGGAGTCTCCCTCATTCACTAGTCTTTCACATGGGGGGGAAAAGTCCAGGATTTTTTCCTGCACGCGCGAATGACAAAAAGAAACCCACCGACTCACACTCCCGAGTCCGAGAAACACGTACACACACACACACACACACACAACGTCATCTTAGGTCTTTTTCAAAATGGGGGAGAATGTGTCCCCCGGGTGAGAGAAAGGGGAACAAAAGTGGCTTCTTGGTGGAGAAGATGGCGGCGTGTCGGCTCTCGGGGGGGGGTGAGCCAACGAATCGTGAAGGTGGGCGATTGTTGAGTTAGCGTGGTGTGTTGTTTTGTCGCTAGCGCGGGGAGAGGGTGGAGGAGGAGGGAGGGAGGGAGGGGGGGGTCGTGGGTGGGGAGGGGGACGAAGGGTCGGGGGGGGATCAGCCGTCGGACACGGGCGGGGACACCCAGCCGTACTTCTCGTGGGTCTTCACCAGGGACTTGAAGGTGGCCTCGGCCTCCTTGCGGCTGAAGGCTTTCTTGGACTTTCCTGATTTGCGACATATACGCCCCTGTGAGGAGAGAGAGAGAGAGAGAGAGAGAGAGAGAGAGAGAGAGAGGTGTAAACAAGGTGAGCGTCATCATACAGTCACATTACTTCATTTCCTTAGGATTCTTAAGGACAGCGATGTCTCGTCTCTCGTAGTGATGATTGGACGGTTTAAAGGCTCAAATGTCAGATCTGGATTTTTTTAGATTAAAAGAAAGAGGATTTTCTTCGCTCTCAATTGTCGACGTCGTTGTCAAGCTCGATCTAGACAGAGACGGAGCCCACGCGTGCACATGGATGAACTCGCTGGTGGAGATGTTGACGGGGTACGTGGTTTTTGCGTTAGATCAATGTTGAAAAGGGGCTTTTAAGAGATCAGAAGTACCCTCCACTACGCCCGGCAACGTGGAGAAAAGTGAGGACCAGAACCATCGAGTGCACTGAATGATGAAAGAGTTGAAAAGAATAATATATACGAGCATTCAACGCCTTCACAACGCTCCATCTAAAAAGGGGGCAGACAAAAAAGGAAAGGGAGAAAACAGGTGTGACGATAAAGCTGCTTTTGTTGGTCGTCGGGCTCTGATTAGTAATAAGCCAATGAAATCAGATGAAAAGTCCCAACTGTTGACTGACGCGCATTATATTATTATACAATAATGTGTTTCTGAACCTTTGTGTGATGACTCAAAAGAAACCTGCTAATGGCTGTTGCTTCCCTGCCATTGGTTGTGCGTGCCGCATTACAACACCGCACCACTTCCCTCTGAACACAACGCTCCTTTTGCACCGAGGCCACTGTGCTCTGTGGAAACCACCGCTAATCAAAGGCTTTGATGCGGCGAGCCCCTCCCGCGTCCTTTGTGAGGAGAAACCCGCACGAAAGGCCGGCAGATAGTTAGCTTAGCTTAGCATTAAGAAGGTAAACGGTGTGGAAAATGTTTCAGGATCGGCTCAATTTAACATGTTACATCATGTCTGTCTGCACAAAAACACCGGTGAGAGTCTTCATTGGTGTGAACATCACAAACCGAAGTCCAAGTCGATTGCGTCTCGGTAGAAACCTCCGAACCGCGGACACAGCTCACGTACTCGACTCTGTCTTAACATCAAGGGGAAAGAGCCCCAAATTCAAGATTCAAATAAAAGCGTTTCAGTTGATGCAAAGTGACACATCAAACACAAGTCTTGGTTGGCTGCTCCCATGACTTCTGGCCTCACGGCCGTGCGCGTCCTATTCAGTAGATGCTCGGCTATTTCGGGTCAAAGGTGACGTCGGGGACGAAGGGAGATGAGGTGATGACGTCGAAGGATCCGCAGCTCAGGGTTACAGTTTGCATCCCTGCAGCAACACCGGCCTCATTGTTGCGTCGCTCTCTGTGTCTCAATCCGTCCCGCTGTCTCTCTCAGACACAGATGCATGGAGGAGCTCATGCACATGTGCATGACTCAACACTCCAATCAACACCTGCTATAAACGTCAGCCACGACGAGCCGCGTGAAGCATGAGAGACTATGAACCCAGTAAGATTAAAACCAGGGCCCATCTCGGCTCCTGGCATAAATTCAACGAGGAAGCTGATTTGCCATGGCAACGGGAAACGTTCCCCTCCGCCGCGCGACGACCGACGAGTGACTCATTCGGAGAGGTGCGAGCGGGCGGCGCTCCCCGGGGGACTGGCTTTGATCCACGCGGCCATTAAAACGGGGAAACAAATCCTCCGGGTGTCCCCCTTCCCCCCCCCCGCCCCCTCCTCGGCCTCCGGTGCAGATAAACACACGCGGTGCGGCGCTCGGCCACTGTCGCTGGTTCGCCGCATCTACAGCCGGATGGAGAGGGAGAGTAAAAATGTGTGTGTGTTCCAGCTGAGTGAGAGCCCCCCCGCCCCCCCCCCCGCCCCCTTCCTGAGCCTTTAGAGCCCATGTCAGTGTTTATCTATCTCAGCTAAGCGCCCGCTTGCTGAGAGGTGCACACTCGTGTAAAGTGGCTGTAATCGTGTGAATGGAGATCAGTCAGTGGGCAGAGGAGGGGGAAACCCCAGTGCATGTTGGGAAGCCGTCCTGGGGGCTTTGGAGGTGGAGAGGGGGTGTTGTGGGAAGAGCGTTGCGTAACGCAGACACGCGCTTCACGGGGTCGGGATAAACCAACAGGGATCAATGTCGTCCTCGTCAGAGGGTGAAGGAGGGACACGTCATGGGTTTAACTCCCTGCGTGTGCGCTCCACTCTGCTGTCATTAATCCTCACGTTACAGGAACAACAGTGAAATCCATCACAGAAAACCCAGAAGCCTCAGCGAGGCACAACGTCTCCTGCGACTCGGAAGGAACATGGCAAAGATGTTAAGGATAAAAGAGACACTACTTCCTCAAAAAGCAGCTACAATTATTATTATTGAGGGAGGGGACCAGGCAGCGTGTCTTTTTACTCAATAAACGCCTAACAAGGTCCAATCATCAAGATTGTTGCCATCTCAAAAATCTCTTTCCTGGATTTCCTTGTTTAGCGCTCGATAGCAGCTCATTTCAGGTTGTATTTTCCGATGAGAGACAGCTGATACTTGATATGAAGGCCTGGAGACTGATGCGTTGTCAGTGTGAGCGCCGGTGACTGACAGCCCGGACGTCTGAAGAGGGAACAAACTGTGCGGCGGAATGGAATTTGTTCTCGCCTGCAGTGCAAAGTGAGAAGAAGACAGAAGTTCATCGAGTCGCGTACTTTCTAAACACCGCCGGGCATACGCACGGATCAGACCGCACGGGCCCCCGAATCGAAGATGACACTCGTTTCACCGTCATCCTAAATAGTTCGCAACGCGCCGGAGAGGGACGGAGGTGGAGCAGAAGGCCGCAGTGGTGACCTGGGGATTGCACTCAGCTAATGTCTCGTCTGCCAGGTGAAGAGACACATGTGCCCATGTTGACTTTCACCTCACCGCTTTGTCACTGCGTGTTTCCTCTCACACTAAAAATAGCCGGGAAGCTTCTAAAAAAGGCCGCATCCCCTGTTGTCGGAGGGAAGCGGGGCGACGAGCACAATGATCCTGTGTGCTGAGGTCTATACTTAGCCGCTTGTTCGTCACGACGCATGAGTGACGAAGGGCATCTGCCAGAAAATGAGGACATGCAAGCGCCGGCGTGGGCGCATAACCACACACACACAGAATAATTAATCAATATTGTTTCCATTAGAAGAATGGAGAGGAAAGACACTGCACCGTAATTAGGGAGCACTGCAGCGCTGCCTGCTAATCTCCTCAAGCAGCGAATCAAGATGAGCAGACACACACACACACACACGCGCACACACACACGCTTTCCTCTCTCTCGCAGCTGTGGGTTCCCGTTTCTTCCATGAAGTTCGCTTGGTTGCAGATGGCACCAGAGGACTCGAGAATGAAGTTCACTTCTATCACCCGAGACAAAGAAACGGGGGGTAAACTGACAGTTTCCACGAGGTGTCACGCTGCTGACGTCAGACACGGAGTCGCTGAGGAGACTCGAGACTCCGCGGGTCAGAATTCACAGGGATGTGAGGGGCAAGAAGACTGTACCGGGGGGGGGGAATGGAAAATCCATTCAGAGTTTAAACGATTATGGCCCCGGAGGGCATTCATGGATGCAGCCTTTTCCATTGAAAATCGCAGAGCCGCTGCTGCTGCTGCTGCTGCTGCTGCTGCAGTGCACTGAGGATGTGAAAAACAGATCTGACAGGATTACATAATCCAGCCATTCTAAATCAAAGAAGCCTGCTGGTGGGCATATAGGCCGCCATTTATTCAACCGCCTTTTCCATTCATCGCCCGGCACCATCACAGGTTAAATCATTTTTGTCCACTAATCCGCTGCAGCACGGATACGAGGCTGCCTGAGAGCCGCGCCGTCGCATGGCGGCATGTCTTTGTTGTCAAAGGATGCTGATTTATGGAGGCAATAAAAGGAGAGCACAGCGGCGCGGCAGAGAAGAGCTGGAATCAAGGAGATACTGAGGTTTGTGCGGCATGAAATGGCTGCTGTAAAGTCAAAGATTAATAATATTCAAGGGTTGGCTCACAGTATGAAGGAGGGGGGGCTATGAGTGCAGCACCTATACGCAAACGGAGCATGATTAATGCTATAAATGGGCTGAATTGATGCTTTGGATTAATTTTTTTATGATTAGGTAACCCCCAATTTCCTATGGGAATAAACTGCTTCCATCTTTAAACACGTCGACCGAACAGTATTTCTGGCATTAACAAAAACGAAATGTTTAAAACATTGATGTCAGACTAAAAGCCTCACCGTGGTGCGTCGGCGGTGTGTGACGCATGAATGCTTTAATGGGATTAATCACATCCAGCACGTGATGAATGAAGTGGAGGTCACTCACGTGCTGTGTGACGTTATATTCCCCCCGACCAGTCCTTTAAGAAAAAAATGAATCTCACCTGTCCTTTTACGAGGCTGGCCGCAAACTGCCTCATCACCGCCTCCACCGTGTAGGCGCTGGACCATCCGCGGGGGGTCAACAGCTCCATGCATATGGCGCCGCCGTCCAGCACGTAGCCGTTCTCCAGCCGGGGCGTCAGGACCCGCATGAACGGCGGCGAGAAGGGGAAATTGTCGGGAAAGGTGACGTTGAGCAGGATGAACTCGGTGCTGGTCTCCTTCATGTCCTGCCACAGCGCCGAGTCCTTGTCCACCTGGTGCAGCTTGACGTTCCAGTCGTAAAGGTTGTCCTCCACCAGCTCCACCGTGATGAAGTTGTCTCCCAGCCTGCGGATCTCCTGCAGCTCCTTCATCAGCCTGCGCGTCCGGACCTGGGTGCAGTGTTGCCGGTGGGGCGCCGGCGGCGCTACGGAGGAGGCACTGGTCGCTTTACTCCCGCCTCCGGCCGTTTGCTGCTTCTCCTTCGTCTCCTTGCCCTGCTTATCCTTACCGGGCGGCTTGTCCTTGCCCTGCTGGTCCAGCTTCCTCGCCTTAATCTCCGGGGTGCTCAGGATGTTGCTCTCGTTGGAAGTCTGACAGTGTTTGTTGGCGTTGTTCTTCTGGTTCCCTTTAGTCCCCTTTAGCGAGCCCTGGTGGTGCTTCGGGTCCTCGGTGTCCCGGTCGTGCAGGCGGATGAGACCGATCTTCCGCAGTAAGGTGGCCATAATTTATCCTAATAATCTATTTTCCTCCACCGACCCCCCCCCCCCCGCCACCTCACCCCTCCCCACCTCCCGCCCCCCCGCACAGGGGCAAGAATCACCCGTTAAAGTCGGTCCCCGCTCACGGAGAAGACCTTTCTTGATGCAGCCGCAAGCTCCCCCCCACCTCACCGCCCCCCGCGCTCCGTTCACTGCAGCCACAGGACGAACACAACCGGGGAGCCTGTGCAGCTTCCTCCTCAGTGCATCTTCCCCACGCGGCTCGACTGAAGGACAAAACAGTAGAAACACAAAGAAATGCTTGAGTTTGGATGAATGTTCACGTATGGACAGCGATGAAACATATACAACTGCTTTGTCTTAGTAGATTCATGCAATTACCCCCCCCCCCCACACACACACACACAAGTGGACCGATACCACGACTGTGACTGCAGTTATTCAATGAAAGCTCGAGAGATTCTCCGCACTGAGGTGTTATAAAGCACATTAATAGATGCGTTTCGATTAAAGGACACGCGTGTACAACAGCGGTATCACGAGGAACATCAAGGAGGAAAAAAAAGACAAAAAGCAACAAACGATCCTCTCTGATGATTAGACAAGTCGGACTTCCGACCGGATCACGATAAACACGTAGGAGACGAACACACATGACGATACAAAGAGGTCATGAAAGGCTACGCGGATACAATGTAACCCCACGGATCGTATTGTCACGGGGGGTTAAATGACCATAAATACCCACACGGTAAAATCTCATCAAAAACATTCTCCTTTATCCGTCCTCAGCCGCCCACACGCACCAGACACCCGCAACCCGACAGCAGCCCGAGCTTACCGTGCACGGCTGAGAGGCTGTCCGTCTTTCTGTCTCCCGCTGTGCAGACGGAACGCCGATCCCGTTGAGAGTAAAGAGACGGAATGGCTGTATCATCCGGTAGACTTTCCGTCGGGGGGAGCTGCGGCGTGAGGAGAAGGAGAGCCGTGGATGCGTGTGTGTGTGTGCGTGTGTCTCTGTGTGTGTGTGTGTCTGTGTGGAGCTGCAGCAGCTCCGGGTCTAATGCAGCCGAGGAGGAACCAGCCCCCGGTAATCCTTCAGAGCGCTTCTGTTCTCACCGGTGAAGACCTGCAACGGCCTGGTTTATGTCTAATTCTTCAAAATAAAAGCTCTGAAGTTCTGCATTCAAGGTAAACAAAGTACCAACATCCTATTGATGATGCCTAATATAGAATATAATATTATAATATAGGATTCATATCATCGAAATATATTAAACATTATTAAAATGATTAGTTTGATGTAATGTGATGTCATGTCGCTTTTATCTTGGAACTCGGTGCTGTATTTCCTGGTCTATTCTGGCTACGTATCATCAGCTTGATCGTCTATGGGTAGAAAATAGACTATTGCCTCTATTGAAAGGCAACAGAGACAATGATGCCGGAGGAATGTGATGTCAACGTCACTGATCACTTTCCCCTTAGTCCCCCATCTACCCCAATGCTGTGAGCACATTTATACATTACACTTAGTTATAGCTAATCCATGCGGTGGGCAAAACCCAGCTTTATTTTGGAGGTCCGTTGGACAATAAATGGTATTTTCAACATTTTCCTTATTTAGATTTTACCTAAAAGATAATAAGACGAACTGTAGGCCAGTGTCCCTTTGTCAGAGTTAAGGATAGCCTTTTCTTCATGATACGTGTGATTTTAAATATAAAGTTACATTTTTAAATAAAGTCTGAAATCCACCCTCATATTTGTAGTTCTCTGTAGGTACGTAAATAATCTGCTGCGTATTTATATTTAGTCCAACGTAGGAACAGCGCTGGATGACACATACTGCGTGTGAAACAAAACGTTTTCCATTCGGATTCACAGGCAGCACATCTTTACATCACGATTTAAGATGTTGTAACGTTCTGTGCCAATAAAGAGTCAGTGACGCGCTACAATACATTCTCCCCTGCGATCCCGGTTGGCACGTTACATGTACAACCCTGATTTAGACGCAGCCCTTCCGCCGTGATGAACTCGTTTCACTTTAAGCCTTTGACAAAGAAGACGCTTCCCAGACGGCACCGCGACACTTTCAGGCTTCGACAGTCACTTCACGGCGTTCTGTCAGCGGCCGTCACCATGGCAGCGGAACAACACCCGCAGCGATTGGCTGCTCTGCTGCCGTAAAGCACTTCGGCGTTCTGACTGCCGTTGAGTCGGTGGTCGAACAGGCAATACTGATTATTGGTTATTTTTTTTTTACGAAAGCTGTCTTCCTAACGGAGCAATATATTTTTATTGTAGCGGGTCGAAGAGAGTCGGCGACGATGGCCGAGAAGTTCGACAACCTGGAGGAGCACCTGGAGAAATTCATCGAGAACATCCGACAGTTGGGAATCATCGTCAGCGACTTCCAGCCCAGCAGCCAGGCGGGACTCAACCAGAAGCTGTGAGTCGGGAGGACGGTGTGTACCGGGGCACCGGCTAGCTGGTTAGCACCGTGCTAACCGTGCTGCGTTTAACTCTCCCCCCCCGTAGGAACTTCATGATATCCGGACTCCAGGACATCGAGAAGTGCCGCCAGCAGCTCCACGAGATCAACGTCCCGCTGGAGGTGTTCGAGTGAGTCCAGTTTAGCTCCTGTGTTGTTGTGCTTTTACCGCGCGTGTAGCCTGGCTCTGGAGTGACAACAACAAGAACAACAACAACAACAACACCAACAACACCTTCTCGCGTGTTGGTGCGGTTGAGTGTGTGAAGAGCTTTGCGTTAAAGCCACGCCGCATCCCGTTCATATGTCTGACCCTTTCACTGCATCGTTGCATGTCGGCATTCGGAAATGTCCCCTTTATCTTTTCTCTGCTCTATGTTTTTTTTTTTCAGACATGGTGATGTTGAATTTATAAGACTATGTTCACCGTTCGGTTGCCACTCTTCATAGAGAACTGGGCTAAACAATCCTAAATAAGGACGAGTTACCCATGTGTAGCCCGTGGGATCCATCTATCTGGACCTGGTGGCTTCAGCACGGTTCCCTCGGGTGATAATAAGCCTTGTGTTCTTAGATACATTGACCAAGGTCGAAACCCTCAGCTGTACACCAAGGAATGTCTGGAGAGGGCCCTGGCGAGGAACGAGCAGGTCAAAGGGAAGATCGACACCATGACGGTAAGCCATCGCGTCACGGAGACGAGCGAGCAAGACGACTGAAGGACATATTTCTCTTCCCAACCATATCTAGCTTTCTGTTTATTAGAGATAAAATGTCCCTTTCAAGGAGCGTCTTCATTATTTATGGAGTAGCGGATGAATTAATTGCACTTGGACAGCTCTGCTCCGATTAGCAATTATGTGTTTGTAGCAAATATTCTATTCAGAGGTTTTTCCTCATGTTAATACAAGCTGAGCAGAAGGTAGATCTCTTTGTCATAAACCTTCATCTGTTTCTCATCTTCTACGTGAAACCAGGGTATGCATCATCGGCAGTGATGACCTAACCGACGCCTTTCATTACAGAAATTCAAGAGCCTTCTAATCTCTGAGCTCGGCAAAGTCTTTCCGGAGGAGATGGTAAAGTACAAGGCTATACACGGAGAAGATGCCCCCTCCTAGTGACTGCTGCAACACGACCCCTGACCTTCAGCCTGTGACCCTTGAATTGAAAGCCTAAATGGAGTTCGACCAAGCAGCCCCCCACCCCCCCACCCCGCCCCCACTCACCTGTGGTCGCCCTCAGAATATGTTAAAAACCCTTTTTGTTATTTGTCCTAATGTTGCGATGCCGAGGGAGGAGGTTAGAATTTCTGCTCGGAGCCGTGACTCAGCCAATCCTGTTGTTTCTCCCCATTTCAACGTATTTTAAAGAGGTTTGAATCAATATGGGGAAGAGTGGGGAAGAGTGGGGAAGGGGAAGCGGCCATTTTCACCGGGAGAAAACATTTGGTGGAATGCCGTGTTGGTGTGTGGGCAGCGGAAGCGGTTCCCACGTCTGCCAACTCCATCGGATGTACATACAGTATATTTATACTCTTACACTTTGCCTTTTGTAATGCTTCCTAGTCGTTGTGCAACATGCATTTGTACCACAATGACGTTTTGTATGATGCTCAGGTTTCCAATGGCGATGATGGTGAAAGCAAATGCTCGCGATGGTCATTCTGTGCCTGATCACTTGTCGCGCTCAGAAATGACTCCATTCTTTATTTGTAACTTGTTTGTATTATATTTTTTTCCTATTAAATAAAACCTTGTTGAGCTGGTTCCGTGTTTTGTGAAGTATGTATGCCTCAGTTTTACAGAATTACATTAATTATGTAAGATGATACAGGTATGAAATATTTGACCTTATTCTGCTCTTTCACCTATAAATATAGAAATAACATACAGCTAATAACATAAACATGAACAGGAGCAAACACATTATATATAAATTACTCAAAGTATTAAGAACAAACTAAGTGAAGCTTCATGTTGTAAACTGTAATACAATGGTGCAGAGTGTGATTATACTCATTCATGTACCAGGCTGCTTTATATACGGGATATGTACAATTTAAACATTTACACTTTTCAGTTCATTTATTAAGCCCATCAACAACTTCTACTCAGCAGTGATTTACTACGCTGTATCAATCCTCTCATCTTTTCCTTCAGGGAATCACATTTGCATGTTTCCCAACCTGCCAAACTAATCTGAACTATGGGTACACGTCCATGTAAAATGCATCAGCACACACTGTTCCTCTTGACTTCATGTCAGAGGCAGTTTTGTGCACAAAACCTTTGGGAAAGTTGGAATATTTAAGCCCTGTGTGAATGAAAGCGTGACATAAATACAGTCATTTTAAAATAACTTAACAACAAAAGAACAGATGCAAAAGTTGCCCCATGGAGAACTACTCCCCCCACCCCCTGGCCCCCCTCATCCAAAAACAGCCCACACGGAACACAGAATGATGCATCACCCTCTTAAAGCCTCCTCGGCTGAAAGGAGGAGGTACATTTCACCATGACGACATTCGACAAACAGAAAGGACGCCAGCTTTGCTCTTCCTATGCAGCCTTTATTTGCGCCCTTTGACCTCGGCCCCGTGACTCCGGATGACGACCGTCCTCGCGGCAGCGAGTTACAGCGGCGGTGGTCGAGGGCGGACTTCAATCCAGTTTGGGATTGTATTTGCTCACCGAGACATTGCTGTCACCGGGCGCATGTGTGTGTGCGTGTGTGTGTGCGTGTGAGGATGTGTGTTGCTTGACTAATGCTGCTTTCCATTTGTCTCGTAAATCCGCCGCCCGAGTCGGAAATTACCCAGCTTTCTTGCGGCATTTTGGGAAAACACGCCCCCTTTAGGTCGCTATATCGGGCGTCCGACTCGGGATTCTGAGAGTACCCCGAGTATACAACTTACGAAAGTACGACTTGCAAAGCAAAGATGTCTGCGCCCACATTACATGGAAGTTGATATGAATTAAATTTGTATTTGTACTACGTTGGTTGTTTTAATGTCGGTTTTAAATGCTCTTACACACCTATTTACATTGCTGCTTCAGTCCGCTCACCAATGTATGCATTGCACGGTTTTGCTGTGCAATGTAACGTTTTGTTTTCGAACTGGTTTGCTAAAAGGCTACGTTGCTAACAACAACTAGCCTGCCACTGCCACGGGTGGCTCGAGAAAAACGCGACTGCACTTGTTATAAAATGAAATAGACGAAAATGGCAAAATATTACTGAAATGTAAGACTTGCAATAATGGAATTACTTAAAATGTCAGTGTTTCTGTAATAACGCTACATTATCCTAAAGTCGCTATAGGATTTCTATAGTAGTTTTATAGTACTATAGTCGCGTTTTTCTCGAGCCACCGGTGGCAGTGGCAGGCTAGTTGTTGTTATTGTTGTTAGCAACGTAGCCTTTTAGCAAACCAGGTCGAAAACAAATCCTTACATTGTATAGCACGCACAGCAAAACCGTGCAATGCAAACATTGGTGAGCGGACTGAAGCAGCAATGTAAATAGGTGTGTAAGAGCATTTAAAACCGACATTAAAACAACCAACGTAGTACAAATACAAATTTAATTCATATCAACTTCTATGTTATGTGGGCGCAGACATCTTTGTAAGTCGTATACTCGGGGTACTCTCAAAAAGTAACGTTTTGTTTTCGAACTGGTTTGCTAAAAGGCTACGTTGCTAGCCTTTTGTTATTCACCTCCTCTTCTTAAAAACCAACACTGTCTTCCTTTGGCGTCCTTTGCTGCATTCTCCAAATCTCGACGGCTTGCAGGGTGTTGTAACGCAGGAGGCCGGGGGTCATGCAACGCGCTGGGTGGAGTCAAGGCTGCGGCAGCCAGATCTTGAGATATTTCATTTTGTCGGCCAGAAGAGCCCTCGCTTCTCCGGTGTCGTGGTGTGAATGGGCCACTCAACAAATTGCTTTTAGAAAAACAAACAAAGGCGTGCCGGCGCTGTCTTTGTCCTGCAGGTATCACATTGTGAAGGAACGGCCGCTGTAGTATCAGGTGAGCTCTTTGCCTCTGCAGTCTCTAAATAGTTAATTCCAATCCCTGAAAACATTCCTTCGGTCAAAGAAAGGCATTAAGCAGCCAGCGCAAAGAGCCATTTATCTTTGCTTAGCCGAACCTCTTATAACACATGTTAACTTAGTGCCATTTGTTCACGTCTGATGGAACTATGGGTTCTATCTATCACCTTAGGAAAGGCACTCAACTCGGTAGTCTGTGAAAGTGTGTTTATTTTGTCTTCTTTCAGTTCCTCCTCCCTCCTGCTCAATTGATACCCAATTGCATGGCCGGGCTGCAAAGTTGCTTGTTGCTATTCCGAGTAAGTACACTGACCTGTTAGGATATTTCAACGGACTTCATTCTTTACCATTATTAGCATTTAATAGTAGAATTTGGTGTAGCATTTGTTGACGAACTTCTTTATTTTGCTCTTTCAGATATAAATGCCACATGTTGCGAACTGTTTCAAACCGCAACCGTGATCTGTAAAGGAAATACTTTCAGAGGTTTTGCCGGTTTGACCCGCCGGCCTCGGAGCCCTTCCTCTCAGCATCCGTGGACCGCCCTTCATCGCTTGCTGTAACGCCGGTTCCACTTTATCTCATCCGGTCTCCGTGCGAACGCTCCGACAGAGTCGCTCTGTAGAAAACCTCCCTTGCCCTCGGGTCGGCCCTGGAAACACAAAGGCGGGGGCTGCAGCCTTTGATGCTATTAGCATAATGTCTTTCTGATGCTAATGCTAAGTGCCTCCGACTCAACGCTGAAACTCGGCCATGATGCTGCTGATCTCTCTCTCTCTCTCTCTCTCTCTCTCTCTCTCTCCCTCGCGCTGCTCTATTCACCTCAATTGAAGGTCAGGGGGCGGACCCCCTCTCCCTTCTGTCGCCCTTGTCACCATGGAAACACCCCTCCTGTTAGCCGTCACCCACCCTTTCTCACTCCGGACAATGGCCTTGTATGTGTGCGTGCGTGTGTCCAACGTTAAAAGTGTGTGTGTGTGTGCGCGCGGGTAATAGGCCTTGTCTCATCACAGCTGATTTGTGTTGGTGATTCTGCAGGAGTCCGGGGTTCTGGTGGGAGTTACACTCCCACGTAGCGCTCTCTGCACATCTATTACCTCCACACACACGCACACGCACACACACACACACACACACACACACACACACACACACACAGCGTGAGTCGAGCCAAGGAGCCCGGCTGCGGAGGTGAGCAGGGCCCGAGTGTGTCGCAAACAGTAATGAGACACACTAGAGCAGCACGACCGTTACACCTTTTGGGGCCCTCTAAGGGGGGTGAGTGTGTGCGTTTGAGTGTGTGCGTGTGTTTGAGTGTGTGTGTGTGTGCGCGTGTGTGCACGTAATGGCCAGTGATGGGGCGATAAAGATGCTAAATGAAATCTATAAATTAGCCCAATGATATCTGCTGCGCGATGCTTTCGCCGCAGCAGAGGACCCATCAGCGGCAGCATCACCGAGCCAGAAGAAACACCACAGATGGAAGTTGATTGAGTTCTTTTTTTTGGGGGGGGGGGGGGGTTTCCTTCCGCGCTCTTTGGTCCTAAACGCCGGCACGTGTCATGGCTCCTGTTCTCGGGATTGCCCTTTTGTATGTTCAGCCGGGGTGATTTGCTGACAAGCGGTAAATAATCGGTGTGAACAAGACAGGAAAGTGAGAGAAAATCAAAAGAGACAGGAGGGGGAGGAGGGGGAGGAGGGAGAGAGTTGTTATAATTTCCCCCCGGTTTAATTATCTGAGTCTGCAGACGGCTCTACTCTTTCTCTCTTGTCGTTAAATGTTAGAGGATGTGAGACGTCTGTGCACATCTGAGACAGAGCGCCAGGCTTTAATGTTTCACACCTTGCTCATTACGAGGGAATCGATCATTTGCATCCCTCCCTTTCTCCCCGTGATTACGACACCTTGAGCCGTCATCCTCCTCCCCTCCTCTTCCTAGCGGCGCATGGGAAAACCTGCCGCTGCAGATTCCCACATTTCCAGAAGATCTGTTGTGATGTCGGCGTTTCCGGGGGGGCTATTTGGGCCCGAGGCCGTGTGTTTTTGGGGCATCGGGACGAAGGGGATTCCTCCTCCGCTCGGTCGTCGCTTTGTCTCGTAGACAAATTTACTTTTTGCTGGCGCCTGCTGTTGTTAAACAGCGACACACCTGGAGGAGTAGAACAGGAGTAGAACGGACATCCTCGCTCAAAGGTGGTGGAGCGTATGTTTGATTATCTTCAGACATTTTATTAGCTCAAATTGCTCAAATTAAAACGTTGAGGTTGAATCACAGCCGAGTTACAGTGTGCACCAGTGAGCCAGAGCCGTGAGATGAAGAGGCGAGGTCCCAAGTGGTCGAGGGAAATGTTAATTTGTTTCTTGAATAATTTCTCCTGGAGTCAGCTGCTACACACAACCTTTTATTGTCCTCAGGGTGTGTCTTTCATCCCTATGGACCCCGCCCCCCCGCCCCACACACACACACACACACACACACACACACGGCAGGCTCCATAAAGCTCACATCCACGCCTCGCCTTTGTTTCGCCATTTGGCTTCAACTTCTGTCTTCTGATGTGACCCCCGCAGAGGCCGTCACATAAATGCCAAGCTGGAACCCCCCCATTCCTCCCTCCCCATCCCATCCCCCACACCAGCATGCAGCCCCACACCCCCACCGCGCACACACAAGGTCACCTGGCTACATGCACGTCACGCACACTTCCACTTACGCAAGGCCGACCCCGAGCCGGCCCCATGTGTCAGGAGGGCAGCGTGGATGCAGCACGGGGGAGGGGGGGAGGGAGGGGCGGCATCAGCTGATCACGTCCGGCTCCTTCGAGTCGCTGCGTTTCCTCTGTTCATTCGATTGCAACATAGTATTCGTAGTTTTGGTTGATGCTGTTAACCATCAGGAGGGCACAAGGGCGGCCTTTGTGGGACAAGAATGCAGCATTCTGGGAGTTCTTTGAGATGCTGGAGGAAGGAAGAGTGGGGGAGGAGGGGGAGGGGGGGGGGTTTGATGGATACAAAACATATAATGGGCATATGTGTGTGTCAGCAGGGGTCATGTGTGCGTGTCAGCAGGAGAGGGTGGGGTTCGGAATCAAATGAGGTTGCCACCAGCATAATGAGGAAGAAGTGTGTGTGTGTGTGTGTGTGTGTGTGTGTGTGTGTGTGTGTGTGTTTCAGTACGATTGGCCGGTGCATAATGGGCCACATCGTTTCCGGCTCGTGCTGAAGTCCCCGTGGCAGCAGATGTGGTTTTACACATCAACAACAAACGCTCATTAATCACTGTCTGCAGCTTGTGCATGTGTGTGTGTCTGTGTGTGTGTGTCTTCATACATCTGCCTTTTGAATGTGTGTGTGTGTATTTTGTGCAAACAGTTTGATCCCATCGCTGCGTTAAGGATGTAAGTATTCCAATCTGTCAGTTGTGTGCTTCAAAGTGTGTTTTGGTCGGTGGATCTGCTGCTTGACGATGAGTTAGATGGTGCCGCTGAGTCTTCTTGTGGCCTCTTGCTAGGAGCGCGTGTGAAGTCCTTGCAACGACTTCAAGCGGTCCGAGCCACCGTGGTGCAGTCCACTTTCTTTTGTGAACCTTTAGCCTCACCCAATCACCTGGTTCAGCTGATGACACGTTCTCATCAGCTGATACTTGGTTGGCTTTTTGATCGGTGTGGACAAAACTTCAAGCTGCACTGGAACTCGATGTGACTGATGTGACCCGAGGGCCGGCTTGTGCAGGGCTGGCGTCGTCCCTATTAGGGTGAGGTGGTCTGGAAACTGGGCTGTCCCTCGAAGGGGAAATTGAGGAGCTCGTCAGCCTCTTTCGGAAGCGGTGTTGATCTTGCTTCTGGTCCAGCAGTGATGTGCTGGTCTGGCTCTGCGTCGGTCCTGATGTCTCCTTCTGGCTCTGCTCTGCTGGGCGGAGGGTGTCCTTCCTCCCTGCATGATGTCGGTTGTCCAGTTGCTGCTCAGTTTCATCAGGGCTCTCAGGTTGTCGACAGGGTGGCTCTCCTCTCCTGTGTCATGTTGTGTCATACCTCTCTGCTCCAGCAGGGGTAGAGGTGGGTCTTCCAGATCCTGTTTGGGTGACTTTGAAAGTCATTAGACACCCCCCCCCCCCTATGTGTTGTCATTGTTTCCATTCTACCTGTCTGTTGTACACTGTGTCTATAGTTATGTTTAACCAAAACAATATTAGCTGTGTTAACCGAATGAGCACAATTTAATGGAAAGTATTGAACTGTCCAGATGTTCAATGTAAAAGTTCAATGGCAGATGTTTGGACATTATGACCGAATTAATGGCCCTGGACTAAATCAAGAACCTTGATTTCTTGTTTTCACGATAATATCATGTTTCAATCATTTCTAGTATAAATTTAAAGGAGCAGATTCTGTTCCTTCTCAATCTAAAAGTGGTGTGTGGTTTTCTAAAGTGTTGGGAATGTGTGTGTACTTCCTCAGTCTTCTTTCTCTGCTGAAACATCTTCTGTCAGAGGCTGGGTCTTGACTGGATTGTCCAAGAAACCAGAGGTGCTGGTTGATCTGGGTTCCCTGTTTAGTTTCAACAGAAACCCTTTGTGCCTGTCTGTCTCTGTGTGTGTGTGTGTGTGTGTGTGTGCGTGTCTGTCTCTGTGTGTGTGTGCGTGTCTGTGTCCGTGTGTGTGTGTGTGTGTCTTGTTGATGTAACTTAAACTATGACTTCTCTTGTGTCAAAGTCTATCTGTTCTAGTCATTATTTTCTTAAATCAGTTTAACTGTACCATTTGTTTCTTCCGTCTGTTGACTGAGAAGAACGATGGCATTTTAAAAATCAGAAGTATAAATCAAATTGGTGTTTATTGATCCAACTCTTGTGAGCTGTTCACAATTAAATTCCTCTGGTCTCTAAAACCTTTGGTGCAATGTCTTTTAAATGTTTCCATTGTTCAATTTGAAAACATCTCTATCTACCTCCCTCCCTTTGAGACATATGTTATTTTAACAGATGTCTCAAATGAAACCATATGAAGTCCTAGGTGTTAATCCGCAGCACGATGTCTCTGCATTGTCTGAGAGGTCGTGACTGGCGAGTGCTTCCTTTGAATCAAAAAACAGAAAATTAAGAAAGCAACATTATGCAGTGATGTTGAAAAATGGTTGAAACATGATACACAGAAAAACATTTGTAGTGAAAGTGTGCGTGTGGTTTTCTGATCCCGTTCTAGGTCGTGTTGCAGAGACCCTTAGACCTGCATTCCAAGAGTTTGCGCTGCTTCCTGATTTCTGTCTTCCTCCTGGATGTGTGATGGACTTTCCATCACAATGAGGTTGAATTTGCATTCAGGCCTCAGCTTCTTTCGGGGGTTACTGCAACCCGATTCTGCCTGTGAACACAAAAACTTGACTGATCTTTGTTAATGACGTAATCCATTCGTGCATTGCAATGACAATAATCAATCTTCAACATAAGAACACTATGGGATGATGGTCTGTTACAACCTCTCTCATTCTGTACTGCTGCTACTATTTAAGATTATCCCATCTTACATTCGCTTCTATCATCAAGATGCTTTATGCGAGGTTCCGTGCACTGAACATCCCATATCCACACTCAACAATTTCAGCCTATCACTACGTTTAAAAAGAATAACTGTTACACTATATACAAGAATGCGTCTCGTCTACATACCTCTCCTGTGTTATTTACATACCGGCTACGGTCCTCTCTGGTAACGACGCCCTTTTGTCTCACCAGACCAGGTCTGGAGACGGTGTCCTGTCTTTTGTTTCTTGTGGATGCCCCAATAGGTGTGCTAATGTGTGTGTGCTGTGTGAATGTGTACATGCTGTCTTTGTGTGGTGGTATGTTGGTGACACTAAACAGACTTACACTCAAAATGTTGAACTATAAATGGGAGAACTTGTGTTAGGACAATCAAACAATTATAAAACAAAACAAACTTGGGGGAAATCCCAGATCTTCTACAAACATCTTGTAAGCAAACTAAGCAGAAAAGATAAGCTGAAGCCTAAAAATGGGGAAGGAAAAAAAATGCGTTACTGCAGGAGTGGCAAGATGTGAAGTTTGGCCGAGTTTTTGTTTGGTTTCAGTGTAAGCTAAATGTGTTTGATCGTCATGCTGCCAACTAGTGGGGTTTTCTCCCGTTTCAGTGTCCTCTAGTTGTCGTCACTAGTACTGGTACCAGTGTCTGGTTGGCAGTTGATGGGCCCTCGTCTTCCTCTTCTTCTGAACTGTCTTCTGTCTCTGTCGTAGTTATAGCCTCCGTAGTGCTGAGTTTGTGGGTTGAGGAGGCAGTCCCGTGCCCAATGTCCTCCTTTTCCACAGTTATAGCAGCGTTCTTTGGATTGAAGATCCCTTCCTTGGTCCTTATTCTACAGTATAATGCAGTTATAACAGCAATGGACTCTATTGTGACTGGAATATTTATCATCTTCGTTTAATTGTTTTATTTTTTTGTAACTATTGAAGATACGTGTTCTTCAGCATGTTTATTCATGAGGGTCTGTATGATATGTTACCCTTTTGTGTGACGCAGCAGCTCAGAGCATCTGATCAGTGTGTCCTACACACTTCTTCACAGCAGTCCAATTCAAAGATGTGACTCCAACAGCAGCAGCAGTGTGCGTCCACGTGCACACACACTGCCAGCAGCTCGAGGAGGAAACTGCCCGCTGGCCTGAGGCGCACCGAACACACGGCGTGCACTTTATGCCGTGGTTCATCTGAAATCAGGGTTTGTGTTTTGCTCGATGGAGCGGAACGGAGTGGAGTGGAAAATCACGAGGCCTGAGAAAAACCTGCAAAGACGTTTTCTCATGGAAGTTTGCAATGTTTTCACCCTCCGTGCTTCAGAATGCACTCAGCTCCATGAATAAGTAAAGTTTGGGGACAGGAAATGGTTAAAAGGGCCGACGTTTCTTCCCAGTTTCTCCCCCAGGTTTGGAGAACGCGCTGACCGCGAATCAGCAAAGCGGCACCCGCTTACAGTAATGATGCGTGCTGGAAACAATCCGTCCAGACCAGCTGAGAGTAGCTGCCTCCCCTCCTGCACAACGCGCGCCACCACTGTGTGTGTGTGTGTGTGAGCGTGTGTGTGTGTGTGTGTGTGTGTGTGTGTGTGTGAGCGTGCGTTCACACATCTGTGAATGTGTTCGTGTGACGGGCAGTTCTACCTGTGTAAAATTACAACAGAGGTAATTCTTAATTGCTTTGCCTGGGCTTCTGTCTCTAGAGTGTTAGGGTATGGAGGAGGAGGAGGAGGAGGGAGGAAGAGGAGGAGGAGGAGGAGGAGGAGGGGGGGGGGTTAAAGTGCACAGTCGTTGAGCTTGCCAAATTTAGACTTGAAGCTAACTGCTGACTTCCCCACTGCATCAGCAATCGGTCCGTTCAGGACACGTGCAAAGGAGTAATCCTGAAAAGGTTGGATACTACTACCAATGACATCGACGGTTCCTTAACTTTTCATCATGTCATCGCTGAACCTGGGAAACATCTCTGGGATGCACCTTTAACAGTTGAGTGGAGTGATTTTTAAAATACCCACTTTAATGTTGTATAGTCTTTATTTTGTCAAAGGCTCATCTGACACATGAGTGAGCTCCTCAGTGATTCCCCTCAAATCGCAGCCCTTTGTACATTAATCAATTAATCCCTGTAATAATTCCCCTCAATCAGAGTGGACAGAAACTGTGGACTAATCCCTCGCTTTGCATTTCATTTTCCAGCCCCACTGCCGCCGTGTTTGATTCCCCTTAAAGCAGCTTTCTCCCTCCGGCGGCCTCTGCTGCGGTGAGGATGTCTGGCTTTTCTTATCCACGTCCATAAGCTTGTTTAAGACAATTAATCTGTCTGGGTTTGCAGGTTCTAATCCTCCTGGTGGGAGATATTGTGTTACAGTGGAATGCTCCTGTGGTTTGTTCTGGGACTCACACACATGGGATTCTCTACCTTCCTCAGAACCAGGACTACAAGTAGAATCCTCTGCATTCACACCCACACACAGATGCACGAAAGGGCACGTGCACATTTTTATACCTGTTCATCGCTCAAAGCTTTGTTTTATATTCAACCTTTCTATAAACCTGCTGCTGTTTTTCTTTTTGAACCTCGTCGCTTTTGTTTCCCGTCAAAGTGTCGCAACCCCCGAATCGATGAGTGTCTCTCTGAGGCGCTTAAAGGCGCGTAGACCCGGAGAGAACTTTGACACGCGTGAAGATATTCACGGAGGATCCTAACAAACAACATGGCGTCCATGTGAAGACTTGCCAAAGGCTCCGGGTCTTTATTTAGAAGCTGCCGTTCACCTGACAGAAATAGGACGGGATGAAGGTGGATTAGGTGACGTCATGAATTCGGGCTCCAGGAAAATGTCACCCGGTGCTTGAAGTCAGAGGTTTCCTGGAATAATGACGCTGGATCCAACAGGATGGGGGGGGGGGGATTCATTCTGGTCCACAGAACAGAAGGCTCCTCTTTATTAATCAAAGCAAACCCTCTTTACATAATTGTAATTGTAGTTGCAGGTCGTCAGTGGCCTCGGCGGGGGAGCTGTGCTAACAGGAACGAGCAGATTGAAGATGCTCGCTGGCTCACGCCGCGTATCTTTTAAGGCCAAGGCGAGCCAACCGTCCGCCGGCTGCGGCTTCGTATTCATAGACAGAGAAAAAGAAGGTGGCTCGACAAACAGACAGAGATACACAGCAAACAGCAGGCACACATCTGGCTGCATGTGCTGTGGCGACATCACAGCGAGACGTGTGAGGCCGCTGCTCCACTGGCATGACATCGGCCAGCTACGAAACAAAGGCCCCACTGCTGTTTCTCACGTTGGGAGCCGGCGACCGGGCACATTGTGTGTGTGTGTGTGTGTGTGTGTGTGCGTGCGTGTTTCTTTGTTTGTGTGTATATCCAAATCACATTTCACAACGAGCATTTCTGGAGTCTGGGAGTTTGCTCAGTAATGGAGGTAAACAGAGTGAGACGGCACAGCTGCTGCTGCCGCGGTACAAATGAGGTAAATACTGCAATACATCCGTCCAACGCGCTCGCACACACACCAACACGCCGTCACGGTATCTTACAAATGGTTGTTGGCTCATATGTTTTCTTGTGAGCGACTTGGTGCTGACGTGTTTTCAGAGTGTTGGAGGCAGGGCGTCGCGCGGCCGCGCTGAGTGAAACCTTTGACGCTCTGTGTGTTTGTGTTTGTATGAAACACACATTTGCGCTGTGCTCCTGTTCGTGGTTTAATGGCGCTCACACTCATCGAGAGGCTTTTAACACACTCCTGCGTGTCGGTGAGCTGCCAGGGTGTCGGTGGGATCATTTTCACGTCGAGCGATGGACTCGTGTCCACACGCCCGCTATACGTGTTGATTAATCCTCGTACGCCCGTCACGCCCCATCTGCAGAGTTGGCCTGTATGAATGCACGCACACGCCCTCGCCTAATGAGCGCCTTTGTGTGTGTGTGCGTGCAGTGAAGCCAGTCAGGCTGAGCGCAGCGTAAATGACGCAGACGGGTTCATAATGTGAGTGTCATCTGGCCTTCTGCTCTGGCTGAATGTCACGGTCTGATCCGCGCTGCACACACACACACACACACACACACACACACACACACACACACACACACGCACAGCCCGTGTGAGCACCTGTGTGCTGCAGTGGGCACAGACAGGAATAGCCCGCTGTAAGGGGCTTAGAGACACGGCTGCAGACCTTTGAATGCGGCGAAGCTTTGCGTTCCCACGAAGGCTGTAGGACGAACGCTGTGGTTTCCGCTCGTGCTCCTAATGGCGCGTTTATCCTTTAATAAAAGCTGAACTGGGTTGATTGAGTTTCACATCATGGAAAACACACTGTGAAATGTCAGAGCGACCCGATCTCCGCTCTGGTGCCGTCGTGCTCTTATGCAACAGGCTTCATGCAGCCTCTTGAGTTGCTGTAGATTCTTCCTTTTTTTGGCAAACGGCTGAGAGTGACACAGCAAAATAAATCACTGTCACCATGACATGTCTTTGCGATGCTATTCTAAGATCCTCACTGGGCTCCATGTGAGGTGTTTCGTCACACTGAGAGAGCTCGTTAAGCCGCCTCATCTGATTAAATGTGAGGCTTCCTTTAAAACAAATGCATTATTTTGGAACAATATTTCTGTACGCAGGGTCAGGTGGGCAAGAAATTCTCAGGAAGTCTCAGAAAATCAAAGCAACGAGACGGGATTCCTTTCAAATGGATGCATTCATATTTTTGATAACAATTTTTTTTTTGAAACCAATAACAAAGCAATAAAAAATACATTATTTTTGTGTTTATTTGTGGCTGTGCTTACTTATGAATGCAATCAAATTCTCTCTGTTGCTCAGAATAAAGAGGAAAAAAAGAAAGACATCACATGAAAAATCTTGCATTTCTTTTCATTTCTATTCACATTTCCATGTCCCTTCTTTCAAGAAGATGATAAGTCACTTCCTTTGTTACAGGTGCAATATTGAGCGTGCAATAGTCCTGATATAGCGTAGGTATGCAGAAAGGAAAGGTTAAGATGTGGGGAGGGGGGGGGGGGGGGGATTTGGGGTGCTATCAAATTACCATGCTTCACATGTGTGGAATTAGCATACAACCGCTCCAACAGTCTGAGGCTCCTCAGTAATTGTGCATCAACGCGGATGTTTAATTTCAATTCAGTTTCACTCCCAATTATCATATCATTACTATGGCGTCGGTGTCCTCGGTCCACGCTGCACTGGGGAGGTGGTGGGGGGGGGTAGACGTAGACGTTGGGAGGCCAGACGGACTGTCGGCACATCAATCCGTCCCTCCTGACTTTGGTTTCAACTCAGCAAAGCAAAAGCTCGGCGGCTCACGTTTGTAGCTTCTGTCTTTTGCTCTCACGGCCGCTTTAAGCTGCGAGCCGTCTTCTCCTCCTCGATGCTCTGCGACCTGCCGGGACTCGCACTGCTTCTTTGATGCGACTCGGGGAGACAAAATGTTTGAATGGCATCCTCATTTGTAGGCGGACATAAAAGTGCTTTTGTCTTTGGGCCCTCAGTGTTTGATTAGCCTTGAAATCTTTTGTTGGGCAATGTAGTGATGCGTTCAAAACCCGGCATTTTATGTGCAGATAATCTCTGGGGAGCAATGTGCGAAAACAGCGCGGCAGCAAATGATCTTTTCGTGCAGATGAAAACGTAAAAAAACATGGTGGAGGTTGTTACTGAGTGGCCGCAGGACCACGTGTGAGAATTAGAGGCTACCTCGTTAGGGCGAGTTAGAAGCACGAATATCGCTTCCGTGGTGTATTTTATCAGCATCTAACTGCCGCAAAGACACAATCGCACCATCCGTGACTGTCAAAAACCACTCAGCCTGTCAGCGGGCCGCGGCGTGATGCACGGCGTCAATATAAGCCAACAACGAGAGCGCGTCGCTGGAGGAGAGCAAAAGGGATGGTTAATAAGACGAACTGCCGCTTAGACGAAGTGACGTGTTCGATTGTTTGAGGTTGAAATAAAACGAGGGTAAAGGGAGGGGATGCGGTGACAAAAAGAAAGAAGAGGGAGAAAACGGGGGGGAGGGAGGAAGGAGAGAACATGCCGGCCCGGTGTTTTAACTCCTAACAGCGTGTTTCACTGAAGCACCGTTCATTCTCGTCCTGTTGTACGTGCACATAATATTTAGTCCACAATGCATTTGTCTGACACAGTAAATAGGCTACTTAACATCTGAATAACAGCTTTAGATGACGGATGCTGCGTTACCGTGGGAACATCTGCACAGAAAGGAATAACAATCTGCATTCACTGTTGAAGAACAGCAGCATTCAGGGTGCAGAAGCACGCGTCAATACGTCTACGTTTCATTTCGGGTCCGGTTGTGAAAGTAGAACGTCGGACAGTAGAACCCAAGAGTAACAAGTGAGTAATACTTGATATAAAATTTGATATAAAATTTGTCACGCGGTGAATATTCCACGACCCGCGGGTTGAAATTGCCCCGAGATTTATTCACAGTCTGAAACAGAAAAACGACGTGTTTTTTTTTTTTTACTGACTTTCTGTAAATCCGTTGTTTTTAGGCGTCAGAGGACCAACCTCGAAGTGTCGGAGTGGATGAAATACGCCACGTGTTTGGCCGTTGATGATGTCGTGGCTTCCTCCCGTTGCTCATCCCTCTCTGGTCGGGGTAATAAACACTACGAGCACCACCGGAGGCGGATGCCACTGTATCAGCGGGATTCGTGGTGTCTGTCTGACGCTCTGGACCTTTTTTCCGAATCGACATAAAACCGCCCTGAACCGTTATTTCTTCCCATCGTCTCCCCTGCCTGAAGGACAAATTGACGGCTGCCGCTTTGCGTTCTCCTGAACGCGCGCAGACGGAATGAAAGGTTAATGAAAGATTTGGCTCAGGCTGTCCTCGATGACGTCCTCGATGGCCTCGAAGTGTTTTTCAATGAAAATGTTCAATTTGGCACCAAAGTGATTTGGCTGTGGACGCCGTTGTATTTTTTGGGCTGATTAAACGTAATGTGACAGGCCTGGAGAGGAAGACATGTTTATTTACCTCCCCATCCTCCCTAGTTGAAAGCAAAAACAAGCCTCTTTTCAGCGTGGCTGAAATTCGACACGAAGCCTTCCTCGCAGTAGAAGGAGTGCAGCATCGCTGAACGTCTCACCTGCACGATGCAAACAAACTGCAGCGTGTCTCACCTGTGGCTTCTGTGGCTGCGACTCTTTCTCCATCCGCACCGGCTTCCATGGCAACTGTGGTCCGTCTGCCTCAGGAGGAGCTAATGAGCGCGCAGCATTAAAGGGGGGGGGACACAGAGAGGACCTTGCAGGGAGAGGAGGGTTGAAACAAACAAACTCCTTAAGAAGAAGTTCATGAATAAACGTAAAAATGTTGCACTATACCTTTAATTTTTTAGAAGAAAAGAAAAGCACTGGCTGCGGAGAGTCTTCTTTTCGCCTGCTGACTTCCAGTCTGAAGATACTGAGAGGGAGGGGGAGGGGGGGGGGGGGGGGGGGACATTTTCTTCAGCGCCTTGTTTTTCATTACAGGCAATGCATTTCCCCGTCACCATGGAGATTTCTATCAAGGAGCCGCTCGGCCAGAAGGGAAATGAACTGCATCAGATTCAAAGTTTTCACCAGGCTTCAACTTTTCAAACTGCTGTGTTGCTCCTGAATCCATTATTTATAGTTTGACAGATCACACCGTGAGTCAGACCCAACCGGTCCGCACGCAGCTTCTCAAAATCACGTCTCACATTTTCCCTCAGATTTGAATTAGATTTTTCATCCCGGTCTGGCTGTTTGATCGCTGGCTGGCTTTGTTTGTTTGGATTATGGTCTTTATGATTTCTTTTGTGCGCCTGCTCCTCGTGAGACAGGCATCTCAATCTGAATGAATGCACCTGACGGAAATAAGGAAAAATGAGAGTAGGCAGACAGGAGGAGGAGGAGGAGGAGGAGATGGGAGAAGGAACAATATTGCAGAGGAGGGACTCCTCTCTCACACCAGCTGCGTTTCAATCTGTCGGACTGATTGTGTTTTGGTTCAATCGAGGCGGGTACGATGCCGTTTGACGGACAGCTCGTCGGCGCTATCGGCTGATTTTGACCGAAGGCCGAGCTACTGTGAGGGAGTGCGGGGGGGGTGGACGAGGAGAGAGGGGGGGGGCAAAGGACAGTATGTTGCCCTTTTAGGAATAGCTTTCCATTTCCCTCTGACTCCCATCCACGTACACGTCAGACCGCAGACTCGTGTGCGCCTCGTGTGCGGCCGGTGTTTACAGACTGAACATTGATTTCTTCAACAATCGGTCATGAGATGGCACCATGTGAGGGAGAGAGAGAGGGGGAGAGATAATGGCGGCGTGAGCCTCTCTGCTTCCATTCACCCTATCTGTGATTCACCCAAGTGGATGTGTGTGTGTGTGTGTGTGTGTGTGTGTGTGTTTGAAATCACACAGCAGAAGGGAGGCGACTTATCACAGCGCCGGCCGCTCAAGGACTTGCTGTAAAAGGGGCGTCATTGTCATCAGGTGTGTTCTCCACCTCGTGAGTCCATGTGTGTGTGTGTGTGTGAACTACACACGGGGTTCACACTTTGCCGCTCGTTTTGGATCCCTGTTTCGCCGCGGATGGATTTTGCCGCCACATCGCAGGTGTCGAGGTCGTAACGGCTGGAGGATGGATCACTTTATTCCCCTGGACAGATAAAATGAAAAAATAAAACATAGCCCAAGGATGTTGAGTTGACGATCTTAAATATGATGTAAAAAGCGATTGAGACACACTGGTGCCTTTTTAACACAAGCA
Organism: Apeltes quadracus; assembly: GCA_021346845.1. Lineage (NCBI taxonomy): Eukaryota > Metazoa > Chordata > Actinopteri > Perciformes > Gasterosteidae > Apeltes > Apeltes quadracus. Next base: position 13,917,462 of record CM037926.1, read on the forward strand.
ATTCCTCCAGCAACCGTTGCCCGGGTTGCTGCAGAAGTCGCAGAGGGCTGTTTGTTTTTTTTCCTAAATAGTATTGTTAGAATATCATCACCATGACTCAACAGAAGGTTTTCTGCTCCCGTGTGCAGCGGGGGGTCCCGGGGCTTTGCCCTGGTTGAATTACCGCTAACCAGAGACGGTGCTGCCACAGACGGGGGGGGGGGGGGAGTCTGGATCGTACGGCCTTGTTGCAGCTGACCATCTTGACCATTTGTTATGATGAGATGACCTTTCATATTTCCAAATGTCCTTGCCCTCTGGTCCATGGACATAAATCATCTTTTCATCGCCTCCTCCCCCTCCGCCTCCTCCCCTCCGCCTCCTCTCCCCTCCACCCCCCCCCCCCCGTTGTTTTGGAAACCTCCATCAATGTGGGGGTGTATGAACATTGCACAGCATGAGAGGAACTCTCCCCTCGTCTCTGCCCACAATCTCCCCATGCAGCGGACGCCATATGCCACGTGCACACACAAACCGACACACACACACACACACACGCACACATATTTACTACATCCTGGGGTTCGGCGCTTAGGTGCAATTTCCTCCGCACCCAGATAAGCTTTCTGTTTTGTCGTTGCCATAACAACGCAACGAAGGGACCGGGCATTAAAGGTTCAGGGAGTGAGCGGGGGGGTTAGGGAAAGTAATGAGGGGTCACAATACCCCCGTGGGTTACCGGCGACCCCTGACCCCGCGCGGGCCAGTGAGAACGTGGCATTTTGATGCTCCATCCTGCAGCCGCCCAGCTGGAAGGCCTCAAAACACGGAGGAAGCTTTCGTTCTGCCGTTCAATTTGCCGGTTATCGATCGGAGCCGCGCGGCGGGGAGTAACTCGACGGGCAGATTGGCGGTTAGCGATCGAGCCGGTCTCTGCCCGAGGCTCCCTGCTTCCTCGGCGAGTCGATGATAAAACACACTCAGCCGCCGTGAAAAAGGTACCGGAACGGGAGAGATTGGTGTTCTGCCCCGCCCCCCTCTCGCTCCTCCTGCCGCTGTATCTGGGTCACGCTGATAGACAGACAGAGAAGGCAGCAGGGTGACTCACAAGTGGTTCTTCTGTGCATGTATGTGTCCGCGGGAAGCTCAGAACTCAGCGCTGCTCCGACGCGTTCATTGTAAAAAAAACAGACAAAAAATAGACAAAATATTCCACAAACCATTTGGATGAACAGAAAGCGCTTCACGATGCCGTCGAGGCAGGTGATCCGCTTGGCGCGATCGCCCGTGGCAACGGTTGTAGCTGCACGGCCAAACAACACGCCGGCGTCACATTGGCACCCGCAAATCACCTCGAAGGCCTCAAAGATCCTAAAGCTCAACGTCGGCGTTGTCACAGATTCATGTTGTCATCACGTCGTGCCCCGAATCCATCATCCCAGCATCAGACTGTCAACGGCAGAAGTTTGAAGGATTTGTGGTTCAATTTTTCAGGGCCGTGGAAACTTTTAAAACCTTGTACGCATGAAGAGATCTGCCGTGACTCTGGTGCGTCATTTAAGAACATGAATGGCGTGAGTGTGAATGGAGACGAAGACCTCACGCAGGGCACGCGTGCGCAGCTCATTGTGCGATTGTTTGATGACGTGCTCGCCATCTGTGTCCCAGTGATTCTTTGTCACGTTTGTCTGCACGCTGCGTCCTCTCACCTTTGTTCCCCGCTCTTTGTCCTCGTCCCCTTTATCCTCTTCTGCCTTTTGTTGCAGCGGATCCTTGCGAGTCGTCCCAATCCCACGCGGCGCTCCCCCTCCCTCTCTCGATGCATCATTGATCACGGCGAAGCGGGCAGATTCAGCCTTGTGGCGTTCAGAGAGGTCAGAATTTTCTGTTAGATAAGACCATCAACTGAGCCGAGGGAGGGAGAAAGGACTGTGTGAAAGGGTCTCCGTGTACAGTGAAGCACCATCCCTGCGTTCCATGTGTGTGTGTTTGTGCAGCAGCAGGAAAATACACGTGTGTGACGTCTGTAATGCGACAGCGCGTCACATCCAGGTCAGCTTTGAAGTCTCTCTGAGGCGAGAGAATCCCTTTCATTGTACTTCGCTGTAATGAAACGGTTGAAGGCCTTTCTTATGGGTCGGGTTTGCACACGGCGACGTTGTGGAGTAAGTCTTTGCTTCAGATCTTTTCCTTATGAAGGGGAGCCAAACTTGCTGACATTTTGTTCCTCAGGGAGAAACAAAGCATGATTTAATGAAGAACTCATGTCTGTATGTAAGATCCTGTCCCACTTTTATTCAAGTAAAGGATCTGAAACAGCTTTGTTCGCCGATATCTGGACATCGGACATTGGCCCGCCGAGTTGAGACGCTAACAAACCAGCGGTCAAAGCCACCGCGAAAGAGTCCAACTCACGATGACGCAACTTTAATATCATTTTCCTTCACGAATAGACCCGTTTTAGGGTTTTTTGAAAGGTGACTCCAATCGGCAGGAAGCAAAAGGCAAACAGGCGGCTATGAACCAACTACATCACGGTCACATGACTTGTCGCCGCCCCACAAACCCAGACGTGCATCAGTTGGCCTTTTTTAGGCTCATTCAACTACTTTTTTAACGTCAAAGCTTCAAAAATCCATCAGTATTTAGTGACTAATCTCACTTTGAAAAACATATCTTTAGCTTGTGTTGACAAAAAAATTAAATTGCAACAATAATTGCGAATATGCTTTTATTTTGTTCTCATCCCTGCAGCCTGCAAATTTGAGTGAAGTTACCCTTTAATACGGGGTAATGAGAGATGATGTTTGCCGGAGCACAAATACACGCCACGCCGGTAAATTTCCACATTAATGCAGTAATAACCTTTCACACGGTTAGTAATTGGTTGAAATAGAGCAGTGTTGAATGTTAAAACACCATCAGTGTGTGTGTGTTTTAATTGCTTAGATGCTACAGTGGAGGGACTCCTGCCCCTGTGTGTGTGTGTGTGTGTGTGTGGGGGGCTCTATGTGCTTGTTAATCACGACCAATCACATACACATCAGTCATACATACACACGCGTGCACACCAACACGCACGCAGTCACGGTGGCGCATGTAAACGATGTGATTAGAGCTTCTAGAACGACATTTTTCTGGATCACGCTCCAATAAAAAAATGCTTCATGCGCAATTTCACGCAATCCGCCGCGTGCGATCAGCTCGGTCGTGACCACCGAATATTCCATTAAACTCGGCGACGGCGAGACGTGAGCGGCCTGCGAGGGAGGCTGTGAGGCCATCGAGCACGGCCGTGATTACACATCGCAGGGACAGCGGAACAAAACACACGCACATGACATTTGGCCATGAAGGCTACCTGGACCTGCAGGGTGCGTGATGGAGGACGTGCCGTCCGGTGGGTGTTTAAAATGTAACTGTGGTTCTATTGCAGCGTGCAAAGAAGCACTTATTAACCCGTGCGTTTCCTTTCAGCACTCCAATGATCAATGGTTCAAGTTTGCGCTGAAACTGCACCTGGCTGGTGTTTGCATTCATAATTCACCATGGAGTTATTTAGTGACGGTGGCCCCCACCCAGAGACAGAAGCACGGAGGAGACGGAGTCGTCTTCTTCATCGTCGTGAAGCCTCTCATTCTCCTTTATTCCCCTTCCCTGCAGTACACGGCCTCTTTTATCTTTCTTTCATGTTTCTCTCGGCGCGCTGCCTTTCATTCTGTCATCATCTCCTTCTTTGCCCCCCTCGGAGCCTGCTTCCTCGCTAACCCCCCCCCGCGACCCCTCCCTTCAGGATCATCCATCTCTCTCTTTCCTCCTCTGCATCAGGCCCTCGCCCTCTGTTACTGTTCTCTCTGGCTCTTTCTTCCATCTCCTTTCTCCTCAAGGCTGCCAGTCTTGCTTGTGAATGCACACACACACACACACACACACACACACACACACACACACACACCGCCCCAGGGTGCGTTGGCCCTGGCTCTGTCCTGCTGTGGTACCGATCTGCTCAGTAAGGTGAGGGGGCATCTGTCTTTGTTTCATCGCTCTGTCCGCTCAGCTGTGAGGGTGAAGTTCTGGCTCTCCGGCGCGTCACTGGAGACAAAGCTGCTATTTGTTCTAATTCAAAAACAGCGTATGCAATCATTTTTCAGACCTTTAATTGAAGATGATATTGAACTAAGAATATTTCACACTATAGTGACGAAGTGAAGGTATTATCCAAGTCATTGCAGGGGGATCGTACAATAGTTCACACTAATCCATAATGTCGTGTTACTATCAGTTCGTACATGATGTACCTTCAGGGAGAAAACCAAGCACAGCTACAAAAGCTCTGATGCGGTCCACGCACCACGAAGCTGTGAGCCAAGGCCATGTTTCAATGTGTGTGTGTGTGTGTGTGTGTGTGTGTGTGTGTGTGTGTGTGTGTGACAGGTTTTGTCCTCAGAACACGAGTTGAACCCTAAAGCCTCTCTGCTTTAGGGTTCATTCAGCAAAGTGCTCCCATCACACCCTCGTTAAGGCTGGCTGATTGCCTCTATTTATTGTCTTCATCATAATAACTTCAATTATCAAGGTCTCAAATTGCTTTTCAATCCAATACTTAATTCATCCAATCGTTCACTATGAACAATACAAAATCATCGCTTGTGTTTTATTCCCCGTCCCTCAGCAAAGTCAACAGTTTCTTTTTTCTCAGCCTTCGCTTTCATTATGGGCTTTTTTTTGTTCAGGTACCACTTACCCACGCCACTCAATGATTATGGCCTCTCAGTTTCCATAGTGACGCTGAAATGAATTATGTTCATAATTGGAACTAAAGAGAGAAGAAAGCGAGTGTGGCACTCCGGTGCTGCTCAGCGCGGTGCTTCTAAGCGCTCACTTTATCCCCATCAGCGACGCACTCCACCCACCTTCTGCTCAACCAACACCATTATGCTGTTTTTGGGGGCTGGGGGGGCATTCAACGAGGTAAACATACTGTTCACATCAGTAGCAGTGGGGCCACGGAGAATTCGCACCTCCCAGGATGCACTGCGGCAGAAGCAGGTGAGCACCTCGTCGGCTGTAGGATGTAGTTTTAGTTTAGTTGATCCGACTGGCTTGTGGAAAAGGTAAACCAAACCATCAGAAGACATTCGGTTAAACGGAATGCTTTGTCCGTATCACGTATCTTTAACGTTGAAATATGAATCACAGAGGGCCGAGCCTTGAGTCACATGACTGCATCTCTGGTCCCGCCTGCACACCGGAGGCGAGTCGTAGGTGGGCTCGTGCTGCAGTGCAGAGTTCTATCAGCTGTGGTTTGAGGGACGAGGCTGGTTTGGTTCCAGGTGACCAATGAGGAGCGGGCATCGGGGGGACGGGGAGCGCTTGTGACATATGGTGCTGGGGTGACTTCCTCAGCTGGACATATTTGACCACCAGCTCTCCCACTGAGAGCAAACCCAGTGTGTGTTTGTCTGTGTGTGTGTGTGTGTGTGTGTGTGTGTGAACCCCCCCCCCCCCCCCCCCACATCGCCATCTCCAATCCCCGGTTCCACAGGGGCATGAAAAGGTCAGACTGTAGCAGGTAGCGGAGCCGGAGCACTCGGCTCCTCCTCACCGCCTCCCTCCAATCGACCTCCTGCTGCCAGGCGTTCAGAAGAAGCATGACGGAAAAAGGGGAGAGGAAGAGCAAAAAAAAACACAGAACCAACGAGAAAGACGGAGAGAAATGAGACGCAGAGAGTCCATGCCCCCCCCCCCCCCCCCCCCCCCCGTCCTCCCCTCCCCCATTAGGATTATCATGACACACAGCGGTCCAGATGGACCAGCATTGCTCATCCCTCGTTTTCACCAGTTCATCTGTTAGTGCCCGTTTGATTGGAGGTGCACGCGTGCGTATGTGTGTGTGTGTGTGTGTGTGCGTGTGTGGGTTTGTGTGATTTTATGACTCAGGGCGGCCCACAATAACGAAACACTGCTGAACAACAAAGTCTAGCACAAAAGCAGAAGAATTGTTTGATATTAATGTATGAGTTATACAACACGATGAAGAGGGAGGGATGCACGACTCCTCATCGTTTACCCTCCAGTCAGCACAGACCCTCGCCTGCATCAGACCCTCGCCTGCTTCAGCACAGACCCTCGCCTGCATCAGACCCTCGCCTGCATCAGACCCTCGCCTGCATCAGACCCTCGCCTGCTCCAGCACAGACCCTCGCCTGCATCAGACCCTCGCCTGCATCAGACTCTTGCCTGCTTCAGCACAGACCCTCGCCTGCATCAGACCCTCGCCTGCATCAGACTCTCGCCTGCTTCAGCACAGACCCTCGCCTGCATCAGACCCTCGCCTGCTTCAGCACAGACCCTCGCCTGCATCAGACCCTCGCCTGCATCAGACTCTCGCCTGCTTCAGCACAGACCCTCGCCTGCTTCAGCACAGACCCTCGCCTGCATCAGACCCTCGCCTGCTTCAGCACAGACCCTCGCCTGCTTCAGCACAGACCCTCGCCTGCATCAGACCCTCGCCTGCATCAGACCCTCGCCTGCATCAGACCCTCGCCTGCTCCAGCACAGACCCTCGCCTGCATCAGACCCTCGCCTGCATCAGACTCTCGCCTGCTTCAGCACAGACCCTCGCCTGCATCAGACCCTCGCCTGCATCAGACTCTCGCCTGCTTCAGCACAGACCCTCGCCTGCATCAGACCCTCGCCTGCTTCAGCACAGACCCTCGCCTGCATCAGACCCTCGCCTGCATCAGACTCTCGCCTGCTTCAGCACAGACCCTCGCCTGCATCAGACCCTCGCCTGCTTCAGCACAGACCCTCGCCTGCATCAGACCCTCGCCTGCATCAGACTCTCGCCTGCTCCAGCACAGACCCTCGTCTGCATCAGACTCTCGCCTGCTCCAGCACAGACCCTCGCCTGCATCAGACCCTCGCCTGCTTCAGCACAGACCCTCGCCTGCATCTCGTCACTTCATCAGCCTCCTCGTCTTGCACGCATCCGCTCCTCTGGCCTCCTCCGACCGGCCGTTCTTCGGCTGACCCTTGTTGGAGTCCTTTAAACCGTCACGCGTGATCTCCTGGTTTCGTCGGTCCAGAGTGGACTCAAGACTAAACACTGGTGGCTCTTTGTGCTTTGCGTGGTTATGCACAAGTTTGCAATTCGCCATATTGTCCTACCTGTGTTTGTTTGTGCTCTGCAAACACGCCTCCGTTGGGAAATCTCTTTGCTTTTTTGCTCGGGGCTGCACTCGTCCCTAACAACACGTCATCTGCTGTCTACGTGATGCACATGTCTCCTGGTACGGGGAAATGGCACGAGCATCATTGGCACGGAATCATTTCAATTCACCAACATTTTCTGGGTGATTAGAGCAAAATAATCCTGTGAACAAGGGTCCTACAAGCACAAGACAATTTTGAACGCAAAACAAGAACCTTTCTCTGCACCCGTTGATGAAAATGATGAATAAAGTTGTTTACTGATTCACTTCAAATGGAAAAAACGAAAAAGAGCCCATTTAAAACTGCACTAGCGTAACTCAGAACACTTCATTGTTAGTTAGTATTGTGTTGCAGGATCCAATCATTTCTTCCAGGACTACAAACAAAAGACTGCGCATCGCCGGTTCACTGCGTGATTGATCTTGTTCGGGGTAATTTTATGTGTCAGACGGTAAATGTTTGACCCAGTTCCAGTTTCACAGTCGAATGAGCCCAAATAGAAATAGCATCTCTATTGAACGTGTGTTGTTAATTGTTTTTTTATTTGGAACAGCAATAGAAGATATAAGAGCCAGACCTCATTTGAGCTCTAATTTGTGTGATATTTGGCTTCTGCTGACTTTATTTAGAAAATGTACTCAATCAATTTGCCAGCAAAATAATTATGTAGCAGCTCTAATTACAAAAATCATTAAATCGAAGATCCTTTTTGTGTTGCAGCGAGTGCGACCCGCACGAAGAGCTTTAACGAGCGAGTAGAAGGATCACAGGGCGACGAGATGAAATTTAGAAAGTGAATTTACCTCGGCGGCTCCCTCTCGTTCCTCCGCTCTCCTCCCCTTTGCCAGTTCAAAGCGAATCCCAAGAACCAGCGTCTGTCTGAGCTTGTTTGATCTCCGTAAAACACACAAAAACACACGGCGAGCACGCGGCGAGCACGCGGCGAACACACGAGGCCCGAATAGCCACCAACTCCAGGGACCCCGCTCAGAGGGCCCCACACGTTATTCATACTTTGTGTCGCCACTTAAGGATTTGCTTTTCTTTGGACAAATTGCCTGAAGCAACACAGCTGATAATACAAAAAATGAGACTTTTTTTTCGTGCAGCGCGTGCTCGTTTATGAGCGGGCTCTAACGAGCACGCACTCTTTGTCGGGGGGGGGAAGTCATGCAAATGTTAAAAGTGTCCCGTGTGATGGAGTCACGGAGCTGCAGCGGCACACGTCGCTCTGCCGGCGTGCGCCACCTCGCCTGAAACAGAAGATCTCCACGTGTGTGTGTCTGTGTGTGTGTGTGTGTGTGTAGTGGAGGTCAGCGTTTATTAATAGATGCTTTTGTTTGTTGTAGTCTATTGCCGTACAAAAACACAAGCTGGAGCCTTTTTGCCCGTCGAACGGACACAGAGCAGCATCAGCGTTCGTTAGGAGACTCGCTTCTGGGCAAACCGACAAATTAGCTCTGCTTTGGTCCACTGACAACATCTTTACCTCTTCAGCTGTGATTTCATGCTGGGGAGGACGTGTGCGTGCGTCTGATGAGTAACATGTTTTCCCTCCTTACGGACTTATTCAAAGCATGTTATGTTATTTGGCATAAAAGTGTCACGGTTCCTTTTAATCGAATCCAGGACGACGCTGCAAATGTAAAAAGCAAACCAAAACATTTCTGCCACGTCATTCGCTGAGGTCATCCGTCATGTGACTCCCTCGCCGCCGGCTGGTCCCCTCGCAGGCAAGTTGTGTTGTCACATCTGATTGTTTGACTTTCTGCACAGCGCTCATCCCCTTCTTCTTCTACTCCTTCCTCTCCCGACCCTCCTGTTATACACGCAGGACTGCAGAGACTCACATCTTGCCCCCCCCCCCCCCCCCCCCCCCACACCTCCCACGTCATCTGTAGAAGCCTCTGTGCTCTCAGCCCGCTGCAGGACACAACGCGTTATCTTTGGCTTTGCCTATTACCTGTTTGTGCGTGTGTGTGTGTGTGTGTGTGTGTGCATTCAGAGGTGTGAGCTCTTCGCCTCCACCCCCCCCCCCCCCCTCCCTTTCTGTCTTTCTCTGTCGCTCTGACTTTGCAGATCTCTTAAAGGTTACAGATCCGTTGTCCTTTTTCACATCACTACTGGATTACCAGCTAGTTCACAGAGACATTAACGGATGCTAAACATGCCACGTCATTGCAAGGGTTCAAATGCATATCGGTGGTTTGTCAAAGCAAAAAGACATTTGAGTGTTGTGAAGACTGTTTGCACATCACGAACCAAAATCCAGAATGAACAACAGTGTGTTTGTCTGCTCCAGTTCTCTCGCACATTAAGCGGACACACTGCTGGCGTTTCCTGCAGGAGAGAGCGGTGACAGAGATGAGATAACTAACAGCCGTTGCTTCATTGCTTCATCCAAACCTTTTTCTGAGCGTTGTGTAACCGGACTGTGTCTGCAGGTCCATCTGTCTCTGTCAGTGCAGTGACCGGGAGGGGGGGGGGGGGGGGGTGACGGGATCGGCGGGGCTGCAGCCGGTCAGCATCCCCGAGGTGGCTCCCAGTCCTGCTGCCGGTCGATAATTGGGCCAGGCTGCACGACCCGGGTCACGTGACCAAACGACCGAGCCGGACGGGGGGCAAACCGGGAGGATGTGAAACATTCGTCCTGCATCGTGGGGGGGGGATTTGTCCACGATGAGGCGAGAAACGGGAAAGTGTACTCTTGCGGTTACCGTGGCAACCACAGGGGCGACACGTTGCCGGATCCGACGCAGTGAAAAGGACACATTTTGCTGCACTGTCTTCGTGTGTTTCACGGGCGGAGACGGAGCCGCTTGAAGAGATGGATGCTGGTGATTTAGATGAGGAGAGATGGAGAGGCGTCAGCGCGGCCTCGAGGAGGGAATCCTTACCTCTCTACGAGCTCTACTGACTGCAAGAGCTGGGTGGAGCACTGGGATGGATGTGGGTGTGGGGGGACGGGGACGGGGGGGTATAGACATGGGTGAAGGGGGGGCAGGAGAAGACAGAAGGAGGCTTCATGATCCATCTTCCAGCACCTGACACCAGATCAATACTCCCCGAACCATCGTCTCTCTCTCGATTTCTCGTCCTTCCTCTCTCCTCCCCCCTTCCACCTTCCTCTCTCCTCCCCCCTGCCTGCTGCTTTGGGCTTCGCCAGAGAGCCCTCGGCCAGCTTCAGGGGTAAAATCCACTTGATCAGGTTTAGTACGATGAACAATGTGAACTGTGACAGACCAAATGAAAGTGCGCCGTGATTCGGTCAAAGTCCTTTAGTGAACGAGTCGATCCCCTTGGACACTTGCCCACGTGTGTTTGTAAATCAGAAAAGGCAACCAGTTGTTCACTGTCACAAGAGCTAAGGATCTCCAACATGGCTCCCGGGGGAGAGGGAGGGAGGAGGGGTGCGTTTCACGTCACATCGTTTCTGAGCCCTGCAAATGACCCGCAGTTCGTACCCGGGTCAAGTAGCTGCGTCTGATGTTATCTGCTCCGTAACGCGTTTGTATCGGAGACGGAAACGTACACACAGAGAGAGAGAAGGGAGAGGAGGGACATCCGGGACATCTTGTGTCATTTCATAAGGCAGCAGATGCGCCGTCAAATTCAATTAGCGCCTTAGCCCCCCCCCCCCCAACGGCTGCGGCTTAGCCCGCACCAAAATGACATCAGGGAATATTGAAGCTTCTTTTTTTTCATTTGTATTTAAATCTCTGTAATGTTTTCACTGACTGACACAGACTTCCTGTCCTTTCCATTCACATCCTACTGGTGTAATGGACTGGCGAGCATTGATTATGAAGCCCAATAGCAACTGATCATTTGATTACACCCCCCCCCCCCCTGTAAACACAATTTGTAAGGGCCCCCCACAGACCTGCTAACCTAATGAGAGACAATGAGTTAATAATCGATGGGGATCAGCTGTCCGTATGGATTTGTACGAACTCACCTGTTTGTCTCATCACTAAAAATAAAGTGTGTGAGAGAATTTGGATTTGATGGCAGAGATGAAAGTAACTCAAATGCTCAGTGAGGAAAACAGCATCATTGATTCTTGATTCTTGTTTCCACATATTTAAACACGTCTTTCCGTTTACCTCTGAGATCCAGATGCTGACGAATCCGTTCTCCATGCTGGTTAGCATCAAAACGCAGTGACGAGGATGACGGACTCACTGCCACACCGCAGGGGGGGGGGGGGGGGGGGGGGGGGGGACGTGAAACACGAAGAAGTATTAATTACAAGTATTACATCTTTTTTAAGACGATCATTTTTAGCATGTTTTTCATCCGGCAACTGCTTTTGTGTCTCTTCTTTCAAAAAGACGTCACGGGGCCGACGTAACGCACCACTAGCTCAACACACATACATACAAACCTCCTCTACCAGAGAGCACGGCTCCAAACCGGCCGCCCTGCAGCTCACGTTGGGCTCATACTGTTGCCTCTCAACAGGGCCGAAGGCCTCGCTGAGTGCGTGTTGTTCACACAAAGGGAAGTCGCCTCTGCATCACTGCAACTTATCACAGCTGTGGGAATCAAGATGAGAGGCTTTTGGAAATAAGAAATCTGCCGTGTAATTTCCTTTCCCGACTCTCGGCGGCTCTTATCACCGCTATTGATCCACTGTGTGTAGCAGAGGGGGGGGGGGGGGGGGCATCTCTCGCTCTGTCTCTGGTCTGTCTGGGAAGAAAAAGCAAGCGAGGGTGGGAGGGGATGTGAGATAAGAACCGGTGGAGAAGCGGAGGTGATGGAGGTGACGCTGGGAACGGGCGAACATGGGCCTCGATCGTCTCCGTCGCGGTGGAGCGTACGCGACGGACGCCGCTCTGCCGACTCAGAGTCGAGCGCAGCAGCAGGACGAACCGGGGGCCAAATCAGGTCACAATGTGCTGCTGTGAAAAACGGCCAAACCCAGGCGCCGCCCTCTCGCCCCCCATTCTGCCGCCAACGTGCCGATCAGCGGATTAGCAACGGCGGGCGAAGGAAATCGCGGTGAGATCGATGTCGGGAGCATTACATATTCATGCGCTGATGTGAAGTGCTAAAAATACTTCCTGCGTGACATCAGTTAAATGCCGAGCAGTCAGAGGCAGCTGAGTTACTTCCTCCACTAAGCAGCGGGGTCGACGTAATGGGCAGGAAGCACGGCCATTAATCAGTCCATTCCCGAAGATGAAAGGCCCGTATTCCATTAGACCAGCTTTTGTGACCACCGAGAAAACCTCCCCAGTTCAACGCCGGCTTTTCTCTCGTCATGAAATATGTTTTGATGCCAAAGATATGAGTGTCTCTTTTTTTAAAAAGAGACTGAATGGTCCTGGTCTGCCGACGTCAAAGACGTCGTCGTGTTACCGAGATGTTTACTGAAATAAGCGCGTTAGACAACCGGCTTCGGCCCCTTTTTCTGTCATCAGCCCGTCACCATGGAGACCACTTCGCCAGCAGAAGGCTGGGCCCGAGCCTCCGGCGAGGTGGATCTCTCTCTGCATCGGGAAGGGATTCGCTGTCGATCTCCATCACACGGAGCATCACTGCACCTTCAAAGTGTCAAACTTTGTGTCTCCAATCAGTGATGTCACAGCAGGGGGGTTTGACTCTCCCCCCCCCCCCCCCCCCCCCCCCCCCCCCCCCCCCGCTGTGACTTCACTGATTGGGACGCTCCCGCAGCTCTCTGCTCCCTGTTGAATATTTTTTAACGACATAAATCGAGGGAACAAGTTCTTCCAGCACTTTATTTTGTACAGTCATTGTTCCCAACACGCCTTTGGTGCCCTCGTGTTTAGAAGGTTAACCAAGTAAAGCGCGAGCACGTCGCATGTGATTTTCATCAAGCGCGGGCAGGTTGCGTGGTTGCCAGGCCAATGTTGGCATGGCGATCAATCAGATGGGTGCGGAAAATCATTGCGATATGTTGTTATTCGAACAAAGCAGCCAATTTGTCACTCCATTATGCACACACACACACACACACACACACACACACACTCTGCCTGAGTGTACATGATGGTGTTTGCAGAGCTGAAATGAGATCATTCATGAAGCCCCCCGGGTCACATTTCCTCAAGAGGAGGGTGAGAGAAAAAACATGGAAGAGAGGAACCGCAGCTCCCTCCCGCTGCGGGAGCGAGGGAGGTTTGTGTGCTCTTAAAATGTGGCCGATGAGGTCGAGTGCGCGTTGGGAGAGCGTGAAAAGAGAGGAGAAGGTGGGAGAGATGTGGTGGAGCAGTGGAGGGTGCAGGGGGGTGTAGCCATGTTGTTAGCAGGTCTGCGGACGCGGCAGCGTCTCAGCACTCGGCCTGTCGTGCTCCCTCTCTGGCTTCCTTCATTCCTTCTCTTCTTGATTCCTCGTGTGGCCTTGAAGCAGCCGCCGCGTGCGTCCTCCATCTAAATGTCCTCGTCAGAGTGAGTTCTTCTGCACTGGTGGACGACACGGCTGGACGAGTCTCTGCTCTCAAGGCGGAGGCGAAAATTCTCTTAATTAAGAAGTCTGATAATCGTAGCAATAATTAAAATCATACAGCAAATGAAATGTGTTCTTTCCGAGTCCTTCCCTTGCCTTGAAAGGTAGGCGGTAAATCTCACTGCGTGGAACACGACTGCCCTCTGGTGGCCGCGTTCAGCAGTCTGCGCATGAAGATGGTTTTGAGGCGTTTCACTCTCCTTTTGTCTCAATGTATATTCAAAGTGTAATCCACTGCAGGTTGTCTCGGATTATTAACTGTACATTAAAATTCTCGGTCACACCTTCATCCTCCGCTCACCACAAGAATTCCCTCGTGAAGTCGCGCGGAATCTACATATTCATTTGGCCTTGAATCTGCTGCACTAGACTTCCCCGCTATCACCGGAGCTTTCTGATTAAAGTCTGCGTCTCCTGCTTCTCCTGCTTTGAAGGCAGCAACAACACTCAGCAGACCTGGACGACACTGAATGGGAATTATAATGAAGGTGAGATTTGAGATTTGGTTTGGGGAATTGAACGAGGTTGTCATTATACGACGAGGATGCGGGACACATGGAGTGTGATACTTACGATAAAGTGTTAAAAATGGCAGTGGAGTAAACAAAGATTTGTAAGAAAAACAAGTTAAATATGCACTGAATTACGATAAAAGATAAGACTGCATCAATGGATACAGTACAGGCAGAAGATGTTCGACTGTACAATCATATAACAAACAAGAGTCCATTGGTGAACTTAAAATAGCCCCCCTCACCCCGCCCCCCCGGACACTTTAATGAGGCCGGAAATAAATCATTTATTCCTGGGAAAAAGATCTGTAAATAAATATATATATGGCAAAAACACGTGCACGCTCACTCCCTGTCAAGGCCCACTGGGACCCTTAATGGACCTGTGGAGTGAAAATGTCTCCTTTGTAAAGGGGTCTGGAACCAAGCTGCAAACCACCTTTCACCGATGAGAAGTAGTGCATGTTAGTGTGCACGTGAGCGTGCACCACTGGCCTTGTCTTGGCAGACAGCAGTTATAATGCAAAATTAGGGTATCCAACTCAGGAAATAATTGCATTAAATAATTAGAGTATAAACTTCTAACAAAACCTCTCACAAGTATTTTTACACTGCTGTTGTTCTTCTTCTGCTCAAGTTAAAGGACCAGAGACTTCCTCCACCTCTGCAGACCTCAGCACTGCCCTCTTCAGGCCGAACGAAGCAAAGGAGCCCGGTTCTCTTCCTGGCCACCAGGTGGCAGCAGACGCTAACACGTGACACCCTCCGTGACTCCAGGCACTCACTTCCTCTGCTGTTTATGTCAGAAATTATAGTCATTAAACCTCAAGCATCCTCCTCAGACGTGGAGGCCCACTATTATCTGTAGATCAATAACGGCGTGTGCACGTGTTTGCACGTGCAGGTGCTCATTGCGACGGTGACAGTCTGGGAGGTTGACTGGGAGTAATGGGGCCGTAATTAGGGGTGAATGTTTGCACACACTCGCACTCGCGCAATGGCCTGAGGTAATTTGGCGGCACTAAATGAGATTATCAGCAGCGCGGTGGTTAATGAGCATCCTTCTGCCCCACGATCAGCAGCCGCCGCTGTGCCGTGAGTCCCCCTGGCTGGAGCTCTGCTGCAATAACGTGAGGCCCAGGGCATCCGCCACACAACGGCACGCTACGCCACGCCACACCACGCCACGCCACGGCACGCCACGCTACGCCACGCCACACCACGGCACGCCACGCCACGCCACGCCACGCTACGCCACGCCACACCACACCACACCACACCACACCAGGTCACGGCACGCCACGCCACGCCACGCTACGCCACACCACACCACGCTACGCCACACCAAACCACGTCATGGCACACCACACAACACCACGCCACGCCACGCCACACTACGTCACGGCACGCCACGCCACGCCACACCACGCCACACCACGCCACGCCACACCACGCCACACCACGCCACGCCACGCCACACCACACCACGCCACATTATGCCACACCACACCACGCCACGCCACGCCACACTACGCCACACTACGCCATTGAGCCCTGATTGAAGGTGGATTTTATTCAGTTGGGATTTCTTTATATTGTAAGGAAGAATTATTTTAAGACAATACGAAAGATTTGGGAAATTGAGGAAACGATAAATGTGTTACAGGCAAATGATGCAACCAGTAAAAAGTCAACAGTTCAAGGCCACTGTTTGCTTTTCAACAGTAAAAATGTTTCATTCTGAGACACTTGCAGTTTCTACATATTATTATATTAGCGTTATTTAGAGGCATCCATGAAAAAAAAATCACACTTCAGACAATCAGTCTCTGAAAAAATACAACAAAACAACATTCATTTTCTGTGCAGATTTAATTTCCTCAGCAGCAGATGATTGAAAGAGTGAAAAGGGCAAAGTGTCTAAATGTTTGATCTTCCAGTTAATCCAATAAGAAAACAAACAGACACTGAAGGAGGCGGCACAAGTTCCTCTTTCTGAGGTAAACTCAAGCGTTGGGTTAGGGGCTTTATTTTGAAAATCAAAATCATCAACTAAACAAATGCTTTGAGCCACATTGCAGTTATTTCTTTAATTTCATTTGCAAACGATTTTTGCAAATTCAAAAGTCTGTGGCGGAAGCTTGCACGTAAAAGAAGAAGTTCTTTAATTGAAGTCAATCGGCATCTTAAAAAAAAAAAAAATCCTCGCCCTCTTCTAGATGGTGGACGGAGCCGCTCCACCGTCTCCATGTGCAGACACACAGATCAGATAATGCTCTCTAAGTCTCCACAGTGAGCCGTTTGAAGCAGCTCCAGTGAACCCCAGCAACCCCCCCCCAGCCTTCGCCTCTTGTTCCGCGGGAACTGTGCAGTGTGTGCGGGGTGACGAGGTCAGGGTGACTGGGTCCCCTCCATCTCCATATAGGCTGTAGGCTACAGCTGCTCCTATGAGATTGGTACCTCAAACACACTGACTGCGCCTTAGATGTCCCCTCGTGGATATATGTGTGTGTATGTGTGTGTGTGTGTGTGTGTGTGATAAGGCGCCAGAGGATGGAGACATCTTTATTGTGTGGAAGTGGGAGGATTATCCCATCATCGCTGTATTAAATACAAAGAACGGGGACGGCAGGCCCGTTAACCAGGTGGAGCAGCAGCATCCGCCCCGACTGCAGCCTTTCACCTCGACAACAGCCGACCTGGATCTGCACACGTTAGCGTGAGTCAGTGGACGCTTGTCACTTTCCTATAGGGCACACTTCTTTAGTTTTATATAATAAGGAAATGAAGGACGACTTTGGTGCTTTGCCATGTTTTTATTTTTTACTCTAGGTGACAGGAACCACTGTTTATTTTGAAACCACACACACACACACACACGTCCTGGTGTGTGTGTGTTTATCCACAGCTGAAAATAGTCCCCCGAACAAGCACATTTTGAACTCCAGTTTGAGTCATGTGACTTGAACCTGGTTATTTCAATCAATCTTTTTAAATAGATCCATATTATCGGTGCTGCGATCCACGGAGCAGCTGAAGCATTCAGACACTCACGCATCAATGTTTATGGTCGTTTCATCAGATTTATCTTAAGTTGCTTTAGCTTAACTAAACCTAATCTTTTTTTTTAATCATTTATAAATATATTTCCTAGGCATTTAAAAGCAAAAGACCCTTTTTTTACATTGTTTTAGGTCGACGGTGTTGCCGACACAAAGGTGAGCAATTAATGAGAGGTTGAAACGGTAAATCACAGCGAAGCAACGCTGTCAGCGGATGATGATCACAGACGCATTTTTAATGAATTCCACAGCATTTGTTGCCTATTTTACCCGATAATGAAAAATAAATATGTATATATCTCATCAAGGCCGCAGCATAAAAGCCAGATCCATTAAAAAAATCTGTATTAATGAAATAATGAAATGAAGAAGCCCACATGCTTAGAACTCAATAATTCAATGCTGGGAGGGGGGGGGGGGGGGGGGGGCATGGCCGACTCTGTGCTGGCCTGCAGCCGCTGCCACAAAGTGTCTGTACCCCCCCCCCTCCCTCTATCTCCGCTATCATCAGCACATCACCAATATTTACCCTCGACCTCATCACTATTCATCTGTTGACGCCTCGGCGGCGCCCGATTGTTTATCGCCCCAAATAAACTGGTGGCGGTGAACAAAAGGATGCGAGCGGCGGGAACGCGAGAGGCTCCCCGGCCGCTCCGTCCGCCGGTCGGTAACACGTGGCAGGCGACCGCTGTCCACGCGGGACATCTGCAGGCCTCCGCCTCCCCCTCCCCGAAATGCCTCCAACGTGCCTCCTCAAATCACGAGGTGACGACGCCGCACATTCAGCGTCGCTTCATCCCGCGGTGAAAGTCGGATTGTTAAAATGCAGTTTGTACAGCGGGTGTGTGTGCGGCCTCCTCCTCCTCCTCCTCCTCCTCCTCCTCCGCCGCTACCTTTGAGCGGATTGCCATTTAAAGGGGTTGAATAATTGAGAAGTAGCATTTGCGACAGCCTCCTCCTGGTGTGTGTGTGTGTGTGTGTGTGTGTGTGTGTCGGTGTGTGTGTGTGTTTGGGGGCCCTTCTGCCTCTGAGGCCCTCAAGCGTCTGACTCTCAAAAGAGTCACATGTGAATGTGTCATGTTGAGTATTTACGGAGCGTGTGACACATCCTCATCCAGTGTTCTTTCAATTCATCTTTTTCTTTTTTTTTAATTGAACCTGAAAATAAATTGATTCAGGTTGCAGATGGACTTTTTTTTGTCATTCAGAAATGACTGATTATTTTTAAATATATGCATTTTTAATGAATTATTGCGAATCCTCGTACCGCCCTGAGTCTCCCTCTGTGACCTCTCGCTCGCTCTCGCTGAATTCCAGTCTGCCGAAAGCCGTTCCCCTAATCAGCCCGCGAACTGTGTGCGACCATTTTGTGTGTCCCTCGTAGCAGTTCACAACCCTCTCACCTCTGAACCGCAGCGTCTCGGAGGTAACGAGGCCAAACCCCGAGGATTAATCCCCAGAACGGCTGTTTATCCACTGGCTCTTTATTAAGAGACATGAATGAATACTGTTTCACTGGCAAACACACACAGACGCAATTAATCAAAGCCGTGTGTGTGTGTGTGTGTCAGATTTCAGGCCGCACACCACCCCAGTGTGTTTTCACACTGCGCAGTGTTTCTTTAACCTCTGCTAGACTCCTCCGGGCCTCCCCAGGAAAGGAATCACAACAGACTTAGGTTACACATGTCCTACAGGGTGTGCGTCTGCACATGTGGGGGTGCGTGTGTGTGCGTCCAGCGAGACCCTCGATTTTAACAAGGATAAAATAGGATTAGCGCTTTATTTTCCTTTCATCAGTTTTCCGATGGATCCCCAAATATGTTAGAAATCAAATCGGAACAAGCGGCGCCCTGTGCGGATGTTTGGCCGGTAAGGCCCCCTCTACCTGAGCGGGTTCCAGCCCTCACTCAACAAGGGACAACACCCCTGCCCGCACTCGCACACACACACACGCACACACACACACACACACACACACACATACACACACAAACGACCTCTTAAGTCATTACAATAATCCCCCTCAGTCCGGATCTGGGAGCGGAGCAGCAACTCTTCCAACTTTAGATTAAACCAGACGCTGGCTCGCTGCAGCTCCGACAAGAGGCCGCAGCAGACAGAGGACCACCACCGGTGCTGCAGTAAAAACAACACACACACACACACACACACACACACACACACACAGAGGGGCGGGAACAAGGTGCCGCATCAGTTATTCTTCGTGAAATATACAGTCAGAAGCGGCGGCAGACACTCGAGCCGAACAGTGAGCGTGCATAATGGCATTTCCATACTGTGTCACACCAACGTACAACGCACAATGCACGCGCACGTGCGCGCTCAGGGATGCGGGGGCACAATAAACGGCTCTTTATATCTCTCCCGTTCAAATCGGTTTGCTCACGGTCGGCTGCCAAAGGGACCAAATCTAACTGTTTCCCCTTGAATACATTAGACGGCGAGTGAGGTTGGGAAGTGATAATGACTTCCCCTGCTGCTCTCCCTCTCTTCTCCCTCCGTCCTCCCTTCGCCCGCCCCTCACCCCCCTCACCCGCCTCACCCATCTCCATCGCCACTCGTCTGCATCTGTGTCTCAGATGGGTTTTTGGACGCGTGTGATTGAAGCCGGACGCTCTTGGGGTTTTTTTCTGCGACTCCTCGGTCCGGAGCACAGAACTGCTAAGTCAAAGAGCTGCTGTCTCTCCCCTCCCCCCCCCCACGCCCCCCTCATCTGTCTGTCTCTGTCCTTGTCTTTATCCTTCAGGGCGGGACGGTGGACACGCACATCAAGACACATCTGTGGGAAAAGTGCTTTCACCCCATTCAAATGTTGAGGTTTAAAGTTCAACTCAATGTGCTGTTATAAAAGTTATTATAGAAAAAGAGACATTCATTATACATTATCTCCATACTGCGTAAAATATTCATTCACGCAAGGAAGCGTTAAAGAAAGAGAAACCAAACAGCTGTATTCAGTACATGTTGAGTATTATAGGCTCAATATTCCTTTTTAATTAGCCCCCAAAAAAGGCAATTATTCAGCGTTTTGGACATAATTGTGTCCTCACCAGGAAGACACTGAATGTAGAACAACATGTAACATGCAGTTGTTTTCAGATTCTAAGGTTTTTGCAGCAACGAGCTCTATGCTGTGAACATGAGATCTTAGCTTATAAGCTAAAGAGATTTATCACAATGTACTTTCAAACTATGAAAACAACGCAGAGCGATGTGCAGGGACTGCTTACATAATACATAATATTGGTGTCATATTCTTGCCGATTTGCTGCACACAAATTATCATAAGATGCAAAAGGGAGGAGATTTTTCGTGAGTTTATGTACAAATAACCAGGACATTTTAAAGCGGGACGAGCCCACATTGTTCTTGGGTAAAAGAATTAACACCTCGAATCATAAAATCTGAAGGCCGGCCGCGGAAAGAGAGACAGAGGAGGGATTGAAAGAGACAGAGAGGACTTATTGTACCAGTGTTAGCAGATGTACAGCAGTGGGATGCGTGACCAAAGCTCTGTCAAGCCTGCGGGTATCAACACAATGGGGACAGACTGTCACCCCCCCCTCACCCCCCCGGCTATTAATATTACATTACTGTCACTTCAGACCAATCTCTCGGTTAAAGAGTCCAGCGCGTGTGTGCGCGTGTGCAAATAGAGAATTAGAGTTAAATCTGCAGCTGATCTCTCTTTGATCCATTATGCAAAGAGGTAGGAGCCGGGCCTCCGTCAATGAGGGCTGAATTATGTAAAGCGCCGCGTGCGTGCGAGCGGAGACCTCGGCGGAGAGGTGGAGATCAGGCGGGATGGTGACGGTGACACGCGTTGGCCGGTGAGGTCATGTCTGACTCTCGGCGAAGCCCCCCCCCCCCCGCGCCTTCCCCCCCGAACCATCAGACGCCAGACAGCATCATCTGGCCAACATGTGGCTCTGGTTTGGTTCTGGATTACCGCCTGTCGCAGCGCCGCAACACACTGTTTGAGTTTCTCGCTCGCCTTTGTTCGGTCTTGTGAGCGGACTGAAGTTTGTTTGTTTTTTTGGTTCTTTATTAGGGTTCAGCAGTTTAGAAGGCCGATGTCAATAATTATCTTATTATTGTTGTGGCGTCATTCAGCGTCTAATTACATTACTGGAAATTATTTTCCAGAAACTTCTTAAAAGGCCCACTTTTCTCAACAAAGAGAAAATTCAACTGTAGTATAGTCGACAATACTTTAATTATTTATAATTCAATAAGGGCTAAATGAATGGTTCTAATTAAACAAATTACTTCATGGTGACAACAATTGACGGCAGCCACGCAGCAGAGCTGCCGTTAGTGTCGTGTCTCCACAATTAAGATAACGTATTCCTAAAACACAGGGTTGTTTGCGTAACAGCGACAGTGGGGCAGTTAATGATGAAGACGACGGCAAAAGTCACGCAAATCTGTGGAGGGTGAACGTGATGGAATTGCAACGTTGCAACGTGTATATATGTCAGATTTAGTCACTGCGGTGACAGGCATCACGCAGTCACAGCACATTAGTGTTGTTCTGCCCGGTCCTTGCGGTGAATAGATGGTCATGAATATTGAGATCAGTCATTAAAAAAATTGTTTTTAGAGCCAACACCTCTGGAGCATCATCTGGGGATGAATTTAGAAAACATGATTGAATAAGAGCAGTGACGACATTTTAGATGACGAACAAAGCCGTGGAAAGAGTAGGTGCAATGATCGACGAAGGTGCATCACCTACCTGCTACTACTGCTACCTGCTAATGCCACCTGCTAATGTTACCTGCTAATGCCACCTGCTAATGTTACCTGCTAATGCCACCTGCTAATGTTACTTGCTAATGCCACCTGCTAATGTTACCTGCTAATGCAACCTGCTAATGCCACCTGCTAATGCAACCTGCTAATGCCAACTGCCAATGTTACCTGCTAATGCCAACTGCCAATGTTACCTGCTAATGCTACCTGCTGATGCTACTTGCTAATGCCACCTGCTGATGCCACCTGCTAATGCAACCTGCTAATGCCACCTGCTAATGCAACCTGCTAATGCCACCTGCTAATGCAACCTGCTAATGCCAACTGCCAATGTTACCTGCTAATGCTACCTGCTGATGCTACTTGCTAATGCCACCTGCTGATGCCACCTGCTAATGCAACCTGCTAATGCCACCTGCTAATGCAACCTGCTAATGCCACCTGCTAATGCAACCTGCTAATGCCAACTGCCAATGTTACCTGCTAATGCTACCTGCTGATGCTACTGGCTAATGCTACCTGCTAATGCCAACTGTTAATGTTTTCTGGTAATGCAACCTGCTACTGCTACCTGCTTATCCTACCTGCTAATGCTACCAGCTACTGTTACCTGCTAATACCAACTGTTAACGTTACCTGACAGACTTCAGCACAACCAGGTCACATGACTGATAAACTGTAAAGACGCTTTTAGAGATCAAGATTAGAAAATAAATTCAAAGACTGATGTTACACCAAATGACAAAATTGCACTTTATTAATATTTTGGTAAATCGGTGTGTTTGAGTCAGGTTGCCATCACCCTGATTTTGTCTGACTGTCTTTAAGAATTACTTAACAAATTGATGTAAATTAAGGAATATGAAATGCAATAATCAACTTCTGAAGTAATTTGACCTCCCGTTTGTTTCTGGCTGTCAATTTCTCTCAGGTGCAGATCGTCTATCATGAAATAGAAAAAGAAAATACTTGTTGAAGTTAAATAAAGACAGAAGAGACAGAAGGTGCTTTAAAAATTAGTCTGGCTCCCCAAAGACAAAAAAAAAAGAAAAAGAAAATGCTATTACAGCACACGCAACTTTTCAAGAAAACTTGCAATACAGAACAGCAAACACACGCACACACACACACACACACACATACAAACAGACACACACGCTGAGCTTTGTGGGGAATATGGCTGGAATGTGAGATCGTGAACAGAGCATGTGGAAGGGAAGAGGAGGCAGCAGCCTGCCAGAGTGTTGTTATTCAGGTCCACACGCCTCGGCATCTGTGTCAGCTAATGAGAGAAACTCAGCTCCGTTTCATCTCGTCTCCCTGGACCAGGAATTAGCATCTCCAAAGACAGACGCAGCGAGAGGGACGCGGGGAGGGAGGGAGAGAAAGAGAGAGCCACGGAGAAATACAGAGAGAGAGAGAGAGAGAGGGAGGGAGAGAGGGAGAATTGAGGCAAAAAAAGAGTGTGATCGACAGAGGAAGGGGGGGGGGGGACTGGCTTCGTAGACGGGGGGGTGAATATAAACACAAACTCCCCGTCTCCCCGTCCCTCACACACATGCTGCAGCATATTGACAAGGCAGAGTTAAGTGAGGTGGCGGAGTGTGAGACAGTCCTTAATAGGTCCCTGATGGACCCCCAAGATGAGAGGCCAGCCACTCAGCACAGAGGAGAGAGGGGGAGAGGCCGGGGGGTGGGCGGGGGAGGGCACAGGTCAGAGGTCAGCCGATCATTACAACCCCCCCCCCCCACACACCCTGCCCCCGATACCACCGCCCGCTCCTCTCCCACTTGACTGCACAGTGCCTAATGATTATTAACACGTTAAAACACTTAAGGAGCGCTGGGAGCGAACGCACCCCAGAGAGAGAGAGAGAGAGAGAGAGAGGGAGAGAGAGAGAGAGAGAGAGAGAGAGAGAGGGGGGGGGGGGCACGGTAATGATGTGCTTGCACATGATTTGCTGGATAGATATTGCTAATCACCTCGTCCCTATGGTGACACCGTGGGGACACGCACTCGTGCACACTTTCCCTCACTAATTCAGGCCGCACTGTCACACAGGCACAACGCGATACCAACCTAATAAATATTTCTCTTTCACATTTGAGTCCTTTTTTTTTTCAAAGACGTTGTGCATATTTAAAAAGGCTGCTCATTTGTGTGTGTGTGGTTGCATTTGATCTAATTGTGTGTGTTCGCCTGTGTGTGTGTGTGTGTGTGTGTACTGCAGTGTATTGCTGCAGCCCAGATTTTTATAAATTTTTTGTTCTCCCGTGCATGAGCGTTTGTGCAGCAGGTTTGTGGGTACACAAGTGTTGTGTGTGTGTGTGTGTGTGTGTGTGTGTGTGTGTGCGTGCAGCAGCGGGGAGCCCTCTCATCTGTGCTTAGCCCAGTAAATGGTAAGTGATTGAAGGGTTTGATGTGGCGTGATGCAGCTGGGAGCTCGCCTGTCTGCTCGTGAGCCCCGTTGCTCATCATCTCGCGCAGCGAGGCTCTTCAGCGACTCGCAGACGGAAGCCGGCTGAAATGTATTTTTACAGCCGCCGCGGATGAACTCGAACCAAAGGAACCACCCACCGAAGTTTCCCGAAAGGGATGCTACCGTCTTCCCCGACGCAAAATGGGCTAATGAGATGAGTTAGAGGAGGGAGTGACGAGCGGAGGGAAAAACAAGCGAGTCCATATTGAATTTTCCGCTTGCTTTTTGAGAAAAGAGAGATTGCAGAGAGATCTTCTCAGATGTGGAACGTTTAAATATTTCATTTGAGTAGGAGTGCAGCCACTAGGCTGATGCTTATTTTTCTGCAAGAGCCTTTGTGTACTGAAACACCTTTATTGAATTACCAACGCTGGATTTTTAAAACACCGTTTTTGCTAAACACATTTAATGCATCTGCACTCACAATAATCAATCAAACTAATTATTTCAATTTGTGGTTGTAATCATTTGAGGTCGGTGTCTCGGCATCTGAAAATCAAACTTACCCCCCCTCCCGTCTCCCTCCAAAAAATGGTTGTAAAACTCTCAAGCTGCAGTTCGCCTGCCTCAAGGATTCAAAATGAAACCAAACGCATCGATCGCTTTCTGGGATTTCACCTCGACTGACTCCCTCACTTTTAAACCTCACCTGCAAAACCGTTTTCAAAAACATTTGAAAACTAAATAAAAAGTCAGTCTGATTACCAAGACAAGCGCTAATTTGAGCGTCCGAACGCAGCCGCGGTGAGTTCACATGCGAAGGTATTGTGGCTTTCGGTATATTAACGGTGAATTGAGCCATATTTGACCTCTGGGTCGGCTCTCCATCTGTCGTAGGAATGGAAATTGTGGGACTGACATGAAGCATTTCATCTGTTCCAACGGAGAAGGCTTGCTTGCTTGCTTGCTTGTGTGTGTGTGTGTGTGTGTGTCTCCCAGGGGGTGCACTGTGTCAGTGGGGGTCAGCTGAGCGGCTGCTGGGGGAGGATCCGCCGGTGAAGTGGTCAAGCAGCCCCAGATGGGTTTCTAATAGTCTTAATCCAGCAGGTCGCCGTGCCGGGCTCTGCCTCGCTGCCGCCCCTCACAAACCTGCTTTCCCTCTCCTTCTGCCTCCTCTCACTCTCTTTCAACTCCCCTCTGCTTATCTTACCCCCCCCCATCCACCCCCATCCCCCTGTCTCGCTCTGCCTGTCTCTCCAGAAGAGCAGTAAGAAGCTAATGAGGCTTGGCTGGCGTTTATCCAGCTCTCTATCCCCCTGTGTGTGTGTGTGTGTGTGTGTGTGCGGGCGCTCGTGTGGATGCAATTTAAGCACCTCCAGGTTGGATTTGTTGTGATATTTGTCTGCATCAAAATACATATTAACATAAAAAGCATCTATAGGCAAATGAACGCGGTGATAAGGGTTGGGAGGATCTGAGAACAGGAGCAGGACTCGGCGGCACACAGAGGGACGGTTAGTGCTCGGCGGGTGGAAATGGAATTCCAAGGTGGATTTTCAGGGGTTGGGGGGGGGGGGGGGCGGAAGGCAGGTTTTCCGCCCCATTAAAAGGTTCCCATGCGCAGGGAGACGGTCCCCGTTATCTTTCAACCGAACACACAGATGGGAAATCATTCCCACTTTTCCCTGCTGTCCATGAAGCACCTGCCTGTTTTCCACGCGGAGGGACGAGAAACAAACTCTAAACAGCCCCCCCCCCCCCTCCCCCCTCCCCTGGCACCCGCTTTGATGCTGAAATCCACCTTTGCACAACCTGAGAATATCCTCAATGCATCATTAGCTCCCATTGCCGGGAATCCGCCCGCAGACGAATGGAAGCTAATGAGACACATTTCACAGGTTCGCCGTCTGACAGACCACTGCGCATGTGCTTCCCATTTGATATAATTTACAGAGAGCAGCAACAGATAGGAAGCGAGAGGCTGAGTAATCACATGTGATGCTGCCGCCAGGATAGAGACGGAGAGGAGACCTGTCACACACACACACAGACACACACACACACACATGCTTTAGTCATTAGTGCAAAGTGACAGTTTCTGGTGGCCCTTCAAGCAGGAGGTTGTGTGTGTGTGTGTGTGTGTGTGTGAGTCAGGGAGGAGACACAGTGAGATGTAATGTATTATATCAACAACAGGTTCACTCCTCCACCGCGGCCAACGTGACAGTGTCGACATCGCAGGATTATTATTCAGCCGAGCAGAGCTGAAGGTGTGATGACCTGAGCAGGTGACGGGACTAATTAACCACCGTTTGACCCTGCGAGCCTCAGACAGCTGCTGTGTGTGTGTGTGTGTGTGTGTGTGCGCTCACATGTGAGCAATACCCAGCTTAAGAAATCATTTTTATTCCTCCGCCAGTGAGGGTGTGGTAATTGTGTGTGTGCAACCACCCGTCCATCAAGCCTTTCTGCTGGTATCCCACACATGACTCCATTTGCATAGGAAACAAATTAAATGATCTCACAGCTGTTGCTGAAAAATAATAGATTTCATGACTTAGGATGCTGGATTAAATCAGGTGTTAAGAGGCAACACTGCAGCCTGCAGTCAATCAGTCTGTGATAAAAGGACCTTTCTTCATTTAATGTCATTGAAGTGTGTGTGTGTGTGTGTGTGTGTGGCGTGATGCTGATATGCCGTAATGGCCGTCGCGTGCACGGACAGGTAATCGTCAGCAGGCAGGCGCCCGTCAGCCCCGGAGAACATAACGCGGGCCGAGGGACTCGCGCGGGTTCAAACGCGGCTCGGCTGTGCCCGGCGCGGTGCGTTCATTTCCACATCTGAGTTTTTGACAGAAGCGGGCAGAGAACAGGCCGAGCCTCGAGCCGCAGACAGGAGAGGAAACAGTGAGATGAATAAAAGTCAAAAGACAAGCAAATGGAGCATGACAGCATTCGCTGCTGCAGACATTTGGGATTTACATATTGACAAAATGTGTGAGAAAAGAAGATTGTTGGAAATAATTTGGCCCTTGTTGTTTTTTTGGGGCTCTGGGACTCTTTGCTGGATTCCTCTATTCGCTGTTGAGAGCAACTCACTGGCAAATAGTTTCTTTGAATCTCTCACGTGTCCTATCAGCTGCAAAAAAACTTACACCGGAAAATGCAGCAATTGTTTTAATCATCATTATTTTAAATATGGTTGATATTACAATTACTGTCATCGTAGCATTACCATCATTACTCCTTCCTGTCACTGTGCAACTCCCACTGCAACTCTAAAATACCCCTTATTTAAATTGCCCTTAGATTTGCAGGGGTCCTAAATGTGTGAGAATGAGGAGGAGCCAAAGGAAACGCCCGTGTGGTTGTTATACGGAACCAATAGAAGCCAAAGACCGGAAGCTACGGCTCTTTTTTTTTTTTACTCAAAAAGTCCAACTTGTTCTTCTTCATTCGCCACTGAGCAAATTCTACAAAGGATACGACGCCGTTTCCGTTATCTAATCACGCGAAACATTTGCTCACGGTGCGGAACCTAAAACGTGCGTCAGAGGAGGGAAAAGGGAAAAGCTGTAATAATACAACAGAACATTACTGTAAATCGCACCGGCCGCTTCTCATTAAAGTGTTCCGGAGAACAGAAATGTATGTGGAACACTCGCCAATGTCTCCGTTTACACGTGAAATGTAAATGCTGCAGAAACCCGACTGACTCTGCAGCACTGGTTTTCTATATTTCTCATGCTGCAACTCAACTTGGCCTTCCATTACTTTGCCTGCATGTTAACCGCCCCCGACTTTTCACAAGACGATTTCCACCAAGAATTTAATTAGCAAAGAATTAGAATAAAACACCTACAGCTTTTGTTAATTGAATATACTAATATTTTGATTTAAATATTCCTGCAAAGGACAGAAACCAGATAAAATGCAGAATTATGACGGCTTTTTATGGGACGTAGAAGGAACTTTTCTGACTCCATCCGTGCAGACTCACTGCTGTCACGTACACGCAGCCCACTCAGGGCTGCGACTCCCAAAACTCCGTCACGAAGTTGACGCCGATTAATTCGATGTGCGTCTGCAGGTTCACCTCGCTGGCAACGAGCCGCCAGCGCTGAGCGGCAGGTGCATCTCGGAGTTTGCTGTTGCTGCCTGGCTCAAAGTGAGGCGGACTCCTTTTGGTTCAGATTGTGAGCAGCTACCTGTAAAAGAAACCACAGCGCACACATGGGAGGAATTCTTGTGGGCCCCATGTGCACTGCACGCTTTAATCTTTAATGGCCTGGTGATGATTGAGTACTCTTGACCTCCAGGTTTACACACACACACACACACACACACACACACACACACACACACGCACCTTAAATCTCCGCAGCTCCCTTTCGTCGACCCGTTCGTCGTGTCTTTTAACTTCTCAGCGTTCCTACAGATTGGTGACTTCCCCGGTTCAACTCCTGAACAATGGGCAGGTCCCGGCCGGAGCAGGGGAGAGCGGGCCCGCCATTGTCCCGGCTGAGAGCCCCGGTTATTCATTGGCTGCGAGCTGAAGAGCTGACCCCGGCGTAACACTGACGTAGCCGCCTCTCAACACTGGGGCCCTTTGTGCGGCCCGGCCTCGTCTCTGATCGCCCCGTAATGAACTGAGGGCTCTGTCGAAAATTTACAGCCTTCCCCTTTCATCCCCCCCCCCCCCCGCCACCCTCTTTGCCCCGTCTTCACTTTTAGTGCTCTCTTTCTCAACGGACATCATTTTAAAGGGTTGGCCTCCCCTCCCGAGCGCCGCGCACAATAACACCGCTGACAATATGCAACGGGCCATTAATTTCCTCTCAATGGATCCAGGTTGTTTTCAGCTCTTCTCCCGTCTTCCCTCCTTTTTCTTTCGCTCGCTCCGTTTTGTTGGCCCTCTCCAGCTCTACAGGGACGGGTTCCTCCGTGCCACAGGGGTCCGATCCACACACACACACACACACACACACACACACACACGGACACACATACAAGAGTAGGCAGGAGTGCTAAATGAATCGCCTCCTGCTGTTCCTATAATGGAGAGTTAAACGCTTTAAATGCTTTACGACATTTAATCATTACCTCACACAGGCTCAGTCCCACACACACACACACACACTCGCAGACACACACAAACTGTTGCCTCAAACACAACCTCTATCTGTAAAAAAACATATTCAGGACATATGCAAATATGCTACAGGATGCCAGCATAAGGCCAATACTATTATTTTTTTGGTCGGTTAATATCTTATTTTTTTCCCTCCTGAAAATATTCCTCCAATCTGGAATTGGGGATGGATTTCTGTGAACTGCAGATGGACCTGCTGTAATAAATCCTCTGCTTGAAATGTGTGAGTGAGAGTGTGTGTGTGTGCGTGCACGTATGTGTGTGCGCCTGTGTGTGCTGTGTGTGTGTGTGTGTGTGTGTTTGTGTGTGTGTGTGATATCCCAGGGTAAATTGTTTCCTCAAGGCTTTGAGAGGCGGGCATTCAACAGCCTGCCAAAAAAGCTATAGGCGATAATTAAATGATTCCACGCTTGAAAGGAGAGCGAAACAGAGACAGAGAGAGAGGGAGGGAGGGAGAGAAGGGGGGAGGTATAGAGACGAAAAGGGATGGCGGAGAGAGAGGGCCAGGGAAAGAGAGACACAGCGAGATAGCTTTACAGAGAGGCGTTGTTTTTTTTGCCACAGTGTGGGATGATATCACTCCGTGGGGCGACACAACGCACGCAGCCAGCGCGGCGATAAAGAAACATCCCTAATCGGCCATGTTGGGGGGAGTCTAATTCAGGACGGCTCCTGTCCCAACGGAACGCATCTAATTGCAGCGCTATCCGCAGCATGCTGGTTTGAATCAACAGGAAGACCTTGAAGTTGGCCTTAGAGATTCAAAAAAAACAACAACACTGTGGTTCGGTTCTGCACGGCACCCGACGCAGAGAGTTCTACTTTCATCACGCCTTTGCTTGAAAGGACTTCAAATGTGCACACCTTTAGACTGAAATCAAAGTAAATGTAACACAAGTTTTATTCATCAGCAATACCCGCACTCTACATTTCCCACAATGCATTGCTGTTTGTTGGATTCACTCCACCTGGTGAAGCTCCATCCTCACAAATCAGAATACGACACAAAACAAGACGACCGTCATGATGTCCTCCATCTTTCTGTAACCAAATGCCGAACATACTGAACATACTTGGTGAACACCAAGCAATTGTCACGCCAATCTTAACCCTTGACTTCTTTTCCATAAAACCTTTCAAACGTGGTCCTTTAATTGGCCAAATAAAGTTGTTTTTGTTAACTGTGGAGCATGTCACATGTGACTACAGGCAAATACATTACTTTCCTATAGTAATGACTTTAGCAGGTATTTTATTGGACTGTGACAGAGGAGAGGACAGGAATGGGGGGAGATGGGGGGGGGGGGGGGGCACTCAATCAACAGGGACAAATTCATACATTGATTCATTGCTTCCATCTCTCTTCCTCTTTCTCCACCTCCCATTCAATAAAAACAATTGCTGTTTATTAAAGGGTTAATTACATTCCTCAAACAGTCAGTTAGAAGCGCACACACACACACACACACACACACACACACACACACACACATATTGTTGCTGTATGTGCCAATTTTCCAGAAGTCAGAGCATTCAGTGTTCGTCACTTGACACCCGGAGTGGCTCAGGTTTCAATGCTCAAACATAAAAAAGAAGCTCCGTCTCTCTCTCTCTCTCTCTCTCTCTCTCTCCCTCCCCCCCTCTCCCTCCCTCCTTCTCTCTCTCTCTCTCTCTCTCTCTCTCTCTCTCTCTCTCGCTGTCTCTTATTCCCTGACTGTAGGTGCTGCATACTAATGTGTGTGTTTCTCAGGGGGGGCGGGATGAGGAAGTCCTCTCCCATTACTCAGTGCCCACCAGCTGGGCAGGGGCAAGGGCTACAGCAGCCAGACAGATGGTACTGTCACCCCCTGCTTACACACGCGCACACGCACACACACACACACACACTCACACACACACTCAATGGTGTAACAGTGAGGAGGAAGTCATTAGCCGGGAGAACCATAAGATTCCTTATTGAACTGGGGAGGGGAGAGGGGTGTGTGTGTGGTGGGGGGGAGGAGAGGGAGGGGGGCTATGAAGGGAGGCCGGGGGGAGAAACGGAGAGGGAGGTTTTATCCTAAACTCAGTTCTGCTGAGGCAATCTGTCATGGTTGAAGTAATTGCCCTCGTCTTGCGTGAATGAAGTGATCTGTCATCGCCCACTGCATTACTGCCTTAAGAATTGCTCTGACACACACGCACACGCACGCACGCACGCACGCACACGCACACATGCACACACACACACACGCGCGGCTATAAAGCCGTGACCCTCTTGAACGCTCCAACTAAGACGCATGCAGCTGTGACATCTTGAATAAACCGCCCTTCAAACATTTTGCAGGGGGGGTTCGGGGGGGGCAGGACACGCGGGAAGTGTCTTTTCCAGCGTTGTCGTTCATAATCGCTCTTTGTCTTCGCTGGGAAGCAGAGCGAGTGCTGCCGCGGGTTCTGGTTCTGTTTTATCAGTAAGAGTAGAGCGGGCTCGGGTCTCGTTGGGTCAACATCCTCTGGTCTCATAGTGCAGCTTATTCGACACGGTTGGCACGAGGAGTTGAGTGTGAAAACAAAAGGGGGCGGGGGGGGGGGGGGATAATTGCACTTTAACTGCTGCTATTGGACTAATATTGGTCCAAGTGGTGAAAAGAGACATTAGTCGCATTGATTAGGAGGCCTTATTGGACTGGCTGAATGGCTGCACATGTTGGATGAATGTGGAGCAATAATGAGGATTGGCAGGCAAATAATAGAAAAGTTATCAAACCAGCATTGGCTTGATTTTTTTTATAAATACGCTTTGATTCAAAATGTAGATATTTGAAAGATATTAGCATACGGCAAATGCATGAACGCTTTGCATATAAATGATGTTTGCAGCAGCTCAATCAGTTTGCAGATGACACTGTGTTAGTGGGCGTTATTCCCAACAACGAGCATCAGCTGTCAATGAGTTCAGATTCGTTTGGTTACTTGTGTCATCTTTTGCTTTTTTGTTCGCCTTTCTCTTTTTCACTCCTGCATTTCTTGGTCGTTACCTTCACTGACGCAGGGGGAAGTTCTTACGACGAGCATCAATCATTCTTTTTTTTTTTTTCCTTCGGGCCGATATTGATATTTGGTCTTTCAAGGAAAGGCCAAAGGTTTTTGTCGTGGTTGGACCTGTTTTTTTTCACTGTTGGCGGTGACCAAAGCAGCGTTCCTCAATCAGCCTCACAGTGTGTCGACTCCGTTTTCATTTATTCCCACGGCTTCTTGTTTTAAAGATTCTGACATCAAACCGATTCTAATTAGTCATTTTGATCCGATTCCACATGGGTACATAGAGGCCTATATCGTCCCCTTGGAATCGCATTCCTTCTGATCAATCCAGCCATTAATTATTGAATGCAAGTGCCAACATCTGGCGTCCTCACGGAAAAGTGCTGTGCCTAGTCAAAGTTGTCAGGACGCCGTTGCAGGGACGCGCCGACGGCTGTTTTGTCATTTTTGGCCGTCGTCCATCTTGTTTTTTGGCCGCCGAGCGCCCCGGTTTCTGTTTGTCGACAGAGCGTCCGTGTGGCTAAACGCACCGGCGTTCGTTTCATTCATGCTTAGGGTTATACTAATATTCACCTCCTCTATCGCTGCACCACCTGTGTGACTATAATCTCCGCCCTGACTGTTTTCAGCCGTCCCTCATTAGCCCTGCGGTCACCTGTCCCCCTCCTTCCCGGTGTGTGTCTGCTCACCTTGGGCCAGGTGGTCATTGTTCTTCGTCCGGGCTCCTAAATGGTGGAAGGGGCTCTCTGATGACATCAGGACCGCAGCAAGCCGTAACATCTGGCCACGCAGACGGCACCGTCACTGAAACCGCTGGACAAACTGTCACACTTAATGGCTGTTATCTATAGCAAGTTATAAATCGGTTTATTGGATAAAAGCGTCTGCTAATTGACATGTAATGGGGTTTGTAGTGTTTCCTATATTGACCCGTTATGAACTTCATTGTGTTACTGTCTGTTATTTTCCACTGCGTTCACAAAAGACAAATAGATTAGGATCAAGAATCTCACAATGTGATTGGTTTCAGGCGCCGAGGGGCGGGACAATGGCAACAGCTGAACATTGGACACAATCCAAGGTCTGCATCATGTTCCGATGATAATATAGTTTTCTGGCGGCGCTGGTGATGACTCTCTTCTTTCAAAGGCCTCCTCGAGAATATCCTACTGGGAAAACGTGTATTATATATTCATTTATACACATTGAAATGATTTCATACACAATCAAAAAGAATTTTAAAAAACCAGCAAAGCAGTAAAAACAGTACGTGCTAAAAAAAGTCACACACGTGTTGATTCATCTTCATGGTAATTCCACTAGTTCAGCTTTTGTATTAAATTTCATATATATATATATTGTGCGGGTGGTACTGTCCATCGCCCGAAATACATTCCCTTAAAGGGGCAGACGCACCCCTAACATACGCACACGTGCACGCAAAAAACTCCCCACCTCCTCCATCAGCCCCCCCACATGCACACTCACACAAACAGACGGTCAAATAGACATACAGTCTGTCATATTTGCGGCGGGTAAACAAGCGCTGAGAGGCTGTTAAAGCCGGCAAGCTGGGTAAACCAGAGACAACAGTGTGCTTAATGAAGCGGGCCGCCTCCCAGCACAACATCTCATCATCACTTGGACTTAAACAAACCACTCAGCTGCTAATTGGCCGAGCTGCATGGAGCCGCTGTGAGGAATGCGCGCTCCCCACCTCCACCGCTGCCTCCCAGAGGCCCGGCAGGCAGCGGCAAGACGGACTCTGTTGTTATATATATGTGACAGTCTGGCCTGCTGTTGGGTTCGACTGTGAGCGTTCACACGCGCGGCCTGGTGCTGCGTGTGTGTGTGTGTGTGTGTGTGTTTGTCCACTTTCATTTGCACATTTGATTGCTGAAACGCACAGAGACCCGGGTCACGTCTTGGGGAACCAGCTCACAAAGTGTGAGTTTCTCCAGAAAAGAAGAAAAAAAACGTTGCTCTTTTTCTTCATCGGTTTAGCTGCGGCGGCTATCACAGCCGATGCTAACAACCCAGTTCTTCTTCTTCTGTTTGGTTCCAGCAAACAAATAAATCTCATCACTTCCTGTGTGCCGGGGGATTTCGCCCAGGAAAGCCCTACCAGACACCAGGTGTTTAGATTAGCCAATGCAAAGATTCATAAACTGGGTGTAAGCTGAATTTTATTATTTCCAAACAATAATTTATTTATAGGAAATGTTGCAGATATTTCTTCCCCACCGTTTATTTACATTCTTGTCTGTGTTATATCCAATTAATTTGTTCTGCAGCCCCGTCGCAGTTTCACCACATGGATCATTAAAGTTCCATCTTATCTTTGTTATATTAAAAAAAAGCAATTATATGGAGCTTTCGGGAAACATACAATTGTGTTTTCATAATCGTACGACTTGCACAAGGAAGTATTCCAGGCTTCTCGAGCATGCAGCGATTCCTCCGCATGCAGGGTTCTCCGTCAGGTCAGACCTGCCCTGCTGCAGGGTGGAGATGTTTCCACCCAGTGTGGAGTTTAGGAGGAAGTTGATGGAGCTTAACTGCAGAAGGAACACCCAAATGTTTGCTCTCCTCTACTGCATGTTCGTATTATTATTATATAATATATAATTCAATTTTATAATGCATCACTTCTATATAATACTGCAGCAACACTAACTCTTATTCAAGTAAAAAAACGTCAGGAGCAGAATTAAATGACTAAACCTGGGAAGTTTATCTGCTAAATATATCCTCAAAAAAATAGAAGTTATTTCGCCCTGACAATAAAATTCTGTTTACATCTCTGAACATAGATATATCTGCATGTACATGTTATCATCGTGTTTGTGTGTGTGTGTGTGTGTGTGTGTGTGTGTGTCTAGTTGGACCTCTTTTCAGGATGTAAGTTGCTTCTTATGTTTGCATTGCATTTACCAAAGAATGTCCACAGCGTGGTTCTATTATTTCCTCCCCGGTGGATCATCAAGCGGTTTCTTCTTTTTTTTTCCATCTGGATCGAGACTGAAGGGAGTCGTGTGAAACACGCATGAACTGATTCTACTGATTTTTGAGTGAATAAAACAGACTTAAGTAATACACGATGACTTTTCATTAGTGCAAAACAATAAAGGTGTTGATGCTGGATTTAATAGTTCCGATTTATAGTCTGACCTTTGAGTTAATTAATTAAGGAATGTTTCATATTAGCAACTAATTTCAGAGTTGGTATCAGTTTGGTTCAGTGGACACCTGCTTAGCGCAATAGAAACATCCTTATTTAGTTAGTTTATGTAAAAAGATAAAACAATGTTCATTTCAAATGAGCCGTCACTAAGTCTCATCCAAATAACTCCACGATCATGTGACAGCAAAGGCAATAAATGAACAAAGGCAACCATGGATGGGGTAGGCATGATCACCGGATCAGCGGCATTGGCCGGTAGCAGCTTCAGTCAATCAGCTGTTACTGGTGCCGTCCTGTGATTGGACGACTCGGCAAACTCTGCAAAGTATGACTTTAACACTCGCTTTTTGAGACGCTGTGATGGTATAATCCGGCCGGATGAAAGACACGCGGCCCCTCGCACCAGCAGTTAATAGGTGGTTAAGGCCGCTCGCAGACAGTGGGCCACGGGGAGCCAATTGATCTGACCTTTGAACCCTCACCGCAGCGGCGGAGGGGGTGGCTGCAGGTCAGGCCTGTAAGGGATACCCTCTTTATCCTTACCCCAGAACAGGAGCTCAAAGCCGGGGGGGTGTGGGGGGGGCACCCAGCCAGGTTCCGATGGTCTCTGGGGCCCCCACCCCCCTTTACCCCCAGCATCACATTCATATGGTCAATATGAGCCAAACAGCAAACACTCCAGAGGCCCTGTGCTGCTTTGACCTGAGTGTCTCTTATTTTCCCAGCGGCGTCTGAAGCTGCAACTTTAGCTTGAATGGATGCGCACGGAGCAAATGTTGCACCTGGAAACAAAACCTCACAATATGCTAGTGGGCCGGTTTGGATGGGATCCAATGATCTCTGCCGGGCCGAAAGTGAAGACTGAGCTGATCCTCCTCTCAGTCAAGGACTCGTAGGGGCTCTCGAGTGGAAAGGACTGTGTAATGCCACCTCTCTTTGAGGTATCCATTGAAGTCAGCACTATTGCATTAAGCTTACTGGTCTTCCTAAGGGCAGCTTTTCATCACAACCCACTCCCACGCACAACTACACACATCCCTTCTCTCACACTCCTCCTTTTAAGTTGAGGTATTGTCTTTGACAGCATTATAACGGTATCATTCCGCTCCCACTGTGAACAACAAAGACAAGAAACGCCAAGTCCCCGAAACGCAGCAATCTGTGTGTGTGTGTGTGTGTGTGTGTGTGTGTGTGTGTGTGTGCTCTTTAAAGCAATGCTAATGGGCACTAAGAAGCATTTAAGTGACCCCTACTGTAACAAAAGAGTTAATAATCCGTTTAGAAAACAATCAGGGCCCCGGCCATGAGAAAAGCCCCCCCGCTAAGTCTTTCTGTAAAGAGGAGGAGGTGGGAATTCACCTTTTTTCTTTTTTTGAGTCAGCAATCTTGTTTAACATCGCTTGTTTTCATCGCTCTCTTTTCGGGGGCATGACGGAGCTGTGTATAACGGCAGCTTTCAGCCGCGGTCGGCGTAAGACAAAGAAAAAAAGAAAAAAAATGAAAGTCAACGCGGGCCGGCTTGGCGACCATTTTGAGCAAGTCAGCGTGAGGTCAGGTTATTTTTTAATCAGCCCCCCATCCACCGTAAATGAGTCCCGCTGGACTTCTAAAGCAGCCGCTGACAAACAAACACTGGCACGCCCGTTAATTGCTAACGACGGGCTCTTTGTCTGGCGTTTTCCCCCCTCTGGGTCGACCTACAGGATCCGTCTCCACGCGAGCGGCCGTCAGGTCACGCCGCCTCCGACATGACTGCCGATACGAGGCCATTTGGACCACGGATGACGAACCCCCCCCCGTGCTGCATGTCAGATATCACAGCGGTTTGAAGAAGCGTTTGGAGGGGTGGGGGGGGGATGAAGCCAGCGTGAGAGACGTCCGGCGGCTGGATGTGTTACCTCAGGCCGGCAGGCTTATCTGTTGAGCGTCAGAGCGATGCATCTGTTTTAACATCGGGTCAGAGCTGAATCTATCACCGCTTATCTCTGCTGTCAAGTAGGTGATGATAGTGGGGTTTCTTTTTTTTTTTTTTTTTTTTTCTCGCTTTATCTCTGCCGCTCGCCCTTCCTTCCCCGCCTGCTGCTGCTGCTCTCTCCGCAATCGCTGATATCCTGTAAAACTGAGCACAAAGCCTGCAGAAGATCATTTATTTAGCCAAATGAAACAACAGCGGAAGGAAAGCGACGCCTCGGTGCGAGCGCTCTGCAAAGCCTGTCCGCTCTTATCAAGCGTCATTCTTCGGTGGAATGTAGGACTGACTTCATCTGCTTTGTTTTTCAAGAAATCAACATTTGTTTAGGTGAAGAAAAAAAAAACGGCAGAAACGAGTTATTTTCAACGTTTTTTCTGGGATTCTCACTGAGCTGAGAGCGAGAGCCGTTACTTTAAAGACGACAGCACTCGTTCAAAAAGTTATTGATGCTTAATTAGTTACCAGAAAAAGGTGTGCACACTAAAAATCAAACACGAAACAAAAATGTTCACTGACAAAGCGTAATGTTTGACTGTCCTTCGTGGCTAGTGGCTAATTTTAGCGAGAAAGCTAAAGAGACACGTCATAAATAAACTGTGCCCAACATGAGTCCATTATTGCTTTCAGAAAGCACCACAGAAGTAAAAGAAGGACTTGATACAGTGTCGCCGGTCTGTCCTGCGGCCCAAATTTATTTTGGTGAAAGACGCATGCAGCTAGCACACAAGCTAAATGCTAATGTCTTTGAGTACCCAACAACTTGGATCCAGCATTTGCTGTAAAAAAAAAACATTGAGAATCCTGTATTTATTGATAGCTTTGTTTTAATGAGGCACAGGGGATTTCTTAATGTTAAAGCTAAAATATGGTAAATAGCGCACGTTTAATTGATACCATAGCACCATCAGTTACTGTAGAACTAGTGTTTCCTATGAGTCATGAATTAGCAGTTAGACCCACTGCAGTGTGGGGATTTTAGCAGAAAGTATAGAAGTATGAATGGCAGGGATTAAACGGTCCGTCCTAGAATAGACAGAGGGGTTTGGACACCAAAGGCCTCTTTGAAGTTACCAGGAGGTGCGTTTCTCCTATTTAGTTCACGGGGGAACCCGTCAGCTCCCTCGAAAACACGCAGACAATCGCGTTAACATCTGGGAAACGGACAGACGAGCCGACAGAAACAAACTCTCAATGTGACCGATCATTAAAGTTAAATCTGACTGTAACGCCATTACTAATTCACAAAAAATAACATCCCTGTAGATGATATCGGCCAACACCGCTAGGGGACTGATAACAATGCTAAATGAGGGATAACGGACGATTGAAGTTTAACAGAAACACAAAGAATGACTGATATGTTGTAACTGTGAACTGCCATTATTAACTTGCATCACTGCTTCATCACCCCCCCGTCGTTGAAGTGTTAGCGAAAAAATAATCACAATCGGCCCCGTGATGATTTCGGGTTACTTCATTCACTTCACTGCAAATGACCCCAGAGGAAGCGGCCAGTGCAAGTGGATTGTGGGACTTTATTTGAATGTTTCCTGCGGTAAGTTATTCCTTTGTCTGGGCCGAGCTAATAGCAGCGAATGGGATTCAAATAGAGTCAAGCTGCCTCCTGAGATCCCTCAATCCACCGTCGCCATAAAAAAGGGGTCCGAGGCCAGTCTAAATATTTGGTAGTCTTAGCAGGTTCATGTTAAAAGACACACACACACACACACACACACACACAGTGAATGCACAAGCAGGCCGAGGCTGTGAAGTTGAATGGCATAGCTCAAAGCCTTCCTCCCCCTATCCCTGCCTCTTTCTCTCTCTCTAAACCGCCAAACCATTCTCCCCCTTTCTCCAGCTCAGAGGAATTCATTAACTGCCTCTCCACAGAGACACTATGGAAATCAGGCAGCTACAAAGGCAAAGAGAGAAGGAGAGAGGGAGGGGGGGGGGAGGGAGAGAGGGAGGGGGTGGTGGTGGTGGTGGTGAATGGGGCTATATTATCCTATTAGATGCTGGATATGTCTCGTTTCCCTTCCCTGTCATGAGAAAAACATTAATTTTAAGTGAGAAACGAGGCAGAGGGAGGGAGGGAGAGAGGGAGAGAGGGAGGGAGAGAGAGGGGGAGAAATGGTGAGGGTCTTTAACATTGCTCTTTTATCGAGCTGAAATGGAGAGTCCCCTGGCTCCATTTACCTTGGCAATGAGGATGGAGTCGCTCTCCATGAATGCCATTTAAAATGCCATGGAGATTAAGCATCCTCTCTCTCTCTCTCTCTCTCCTCTCTCCCTCTTTCTCTCTCTCTCTCCCTCTCTCGCTGTTACACACACACACACACACGCACACTCACACATCATCGGCGGCGCTCGTCATAATATGTGTTTAGGAAAACAGCTTTGAGATTCATGAGTAAAGCCCTCTAGGTGCCAGCGCCGAGGAGGGAAGAGAACGGGAGAAAGAGACAGAGAGGACCATCACTTAGCCAGAGTGGGCTTTAAGCACTGTAATTAAATCATTAGATCCTCCTCCTCTCCCCCCTCCCTCACCAGCACACACACAGCATCTCTCCCCCTCGGCTCATCAGGGGCTCCAGCGTGAAATGATGAATCTGTATTTATGGGGATGGAGTAATTACACAGCTAACCTCTGAGGGAGCCCAGGAGGGCCACAGGGCCACCGAGCAGGGCGCAGGGTGCTCAACCTCATTAGCACTGCCCAGTGTGTGTGTGTGTGTGCACGCGTGTGTGTGTGTGTGTGTGTGTGTGTGTGTGTGTGTGTGTGCTCAAAGGAGCAGGTTGAAACAGAGTTGTTTTGATAGTTAAGCCTGTCAATGAGCAACTATCTATCTGCGTGCTTCCACACTTTCCACATAATCGATTCTGTTGCATTTTAAATGTAAAATTAAAAGGAATCCCCTCCTTTTTTTAAATAATTTACTCCATTCAGCATCCTTGACTTTTACCTACGGGGCCATCAGAGTACAGTAGTCTATTCTTCTCAACAAACATCTGTCATTTTCCACTCCACAGCTCCTGTGTGCCTCATATCGCTGCGATCTCCTATCCTCGTCCATCTCTGCCATTACCTCCAGACTCCTTTATCTCCACTCTGGAAATATGCTCCACTGACTTCCGTCGATAATCACGGACATTCCACTCCGATCTGGCCGACCATATCGATGCCTGCCGGCCCATCTGCTGGCCAGAATGCCGCGGCATATTTTTCGCATCCGCTGTCAAAGCGCAGAGGGAGAATACTATAGTTGTTGAAATTGCACGAAATAGATAGAGGGAAAAAATGGCAAAAGTGGGATCAAACAACCATTAATTAACATTATTGTTACATTGTTAATATCATTGTGGTTGTTATTATTATAGCGTTACAAAAGGTATAACGGTGTGCACAGCAATTAGGCACCGCGTGTCCGAACGGAGCGTTTGTTAAATAAAGTCATGCTGGCTGCAAGAAAACCCAGCAAGTGCACACATGCACGCACATGGACACACACTTCACAGGTTTTCTGTTGTGTGTAGACACAGTTAAGGCTGCAGAAATTGGATCACACACACACACACACGACCTGGGCTAACCAATGCACTAATCGCCTGCCCCGGGCATAGGAGGAGCCTGGTGTTTAAGTAGGCTGCCAATCAGTCAGTCAGCTCCACATCCAGAAGCTCCCGCGGCCAGACTCGCGCATCACTCCGCACTCGAGGTGCCAAACTGCGGCTCTGACACAACCGCGGGTCGGTGGAAGTGGGGAAAAAGCTTGACAGTTACTTAAAGGGGTCCTCTGGTGATTTAGACACCCCCTTCATCCTCTACTTCTTTCTGGGAATTGCTACTTTCTCTTTTTTTTTTTCTTGGGTTTGTTCCTGCCTTCTTATTTGGCTTTGAGAGAGATTTACAGTATACGCGGTGGGGTTTTTTTTTTGTCTTCTCCGCCGGACATGTCTTTCCCTCAGCTGGGGTACCCCCAGTTCCTCAGCGCGTCCCATGAGATGTACGGGGGCGAGCGGCCGGCCTCTGCCCGGGAAGGAGGCACCGAAGGCGGCTTGAGCTCGTCCGCCACCGCCGCCGCTGTCGGCTCCATGCTGGGGATGTACGGGAGCCCGTGGGCGGCCCACAACTACAGCGCCTTCCTGCCGTACAGCGGAGCCGCAGACCTCGCCCTCATCTCGCAGATGGTGAGCGTTGATACGCGGTTATCACTGCTTCTCTGTTTGTTTGTGTGTTTGTGTGGCTCAGCTCTGGTTAATTGCAAACTGATGCGCTGTTATCCAAACGTGCGAAGTCATTAAGATATGTAAATACGGATCATTCCCCTTTTTTTCGGTGATATTCGTGGTTTAACGATCGTTAATAAATTATTATTCCATTGATATCCAAGTCCAAACCACCGTGTGTCAGTTGGAATTTCATTATCGTTGTGTGTTAAATGTTAATTACATTTGTATAGCTTCCAAATCGCCGATTATTGAGTTCATCACACTGAAAAAACTCCTCTTTTAGGTTAATTAACTGCGTTGATCCAGATTTTTCTTGTGTGTAAATTATTGATATAGGAAAAAAAAATAAAAACCAGATTTAATCTACTGTAAATGAAGACGTTTATTATATAGAAAAACACAATGACTTCTGATGTTCAGAGAACGTTTGGAAATAAATGATATTCCTGATTTGTTTTTTCAAATTGAATATTTAAAATGTTTTTATGTGTTTTAAAAATAATACCACTTTAGAAAGAATACAAATAGGAAAAAATAATTGTTATTGGCTTTTTTCTTAATTCGGGATGTAATGTCTGATCCCCTGATTATTCGGCTTAAAACTGACAGGATGTTGTAACTTTTCAAAACTTTTCTCCTGCACAAATAATAAGTGTGTATTGTGATAGGTTTTTTGGGGGGCTCTCTAAACCTGTTGAAGAAATGATTTCATTAATATTTTCAAGACAAGTCAAGCAGCTCAACAAGTTGTTGCCCCCCCTCTCAGGGCTCCCAGTATGAGCTGAAGGACAGCCCGGGGTCCCACGCCGCCTCTCTGCCGGTCCACGCCGCTCAAGGCTTCTACCCATACGGCCAGTACCCGTACGGGGACCCGTCGAGGGCCAAGACGGCCACCCGGGAGACCACCAGCACCCTGAAGGCCTGGCTGCAGGAGCACCAGAAGAACCCCTACCCCACCAAAGGAGAGAAGATCATGCTCGCCATCATCACCAGGATGACACTCACACAGGTGGGTTGCGCTTAATGTCACCTGAGGATTAGAAAGCACTTGTGCTTCTTTTTCAAAAGGGCAGCAGGGCTACTTATCTCCTCCTTTAAAGGGAATAGATCGTGTAGTACATTATTTAAGGCGGTAATCCAGCTGTGTGACGGACTAATTGCCCACTTGAATAAAGTCACACTTCCTCCCAGAGAGAGACAAGTCTCCAGATATTTCTGATGTCAAAGCTCCTTTAATGACGACGAAGATAATAATAATGAGGGTTTTTAAATATTTCACGAATTCATAGCCCCGCGTTTTCAAAGGAACCGCGTGATTTCATTTCGCTCCATAATTCCACAAAACGTTTCCCTCCACCAGGTTTC
Source organism: Apeltes quadracus (assembly GCA_021346845.1). NCBI lineage: Eukaryota > Metazoa > Chordata > Actinopteri > Perciformes > Gasterosteidae > Apeltes > Apeltes quadracus. Next base: position 13,960,831 of record CM037926.1, read on the forward strand.
GACGTGGTTCGCGAACGCGCGCAGACGCCTGAAGAAGGAGAACAAGGTGACCTGGGGCCGCAGCGCCGAGGACCGGGACGGCCGCATCTTCAGCAGCGACAACGAGGACGACCACGGCAAGAACGGCAGCGACGACGAGGACGAAGAGGAGGAGATCGATCTGGAAACTGTCGATATCGAAAGACCCGAGGAGCAGCGAGCGGGGGAGCAGGGCTCCGGGAAGGGAGAGGCTGAGGGAGCGTGTGGGGATGAGGGAGAGGGAGAGGCCGGCCTTGCCGACAGAGAGCAGGCCTCGGAGCCGAAGAGCTCCGAGAGCAGCAGGACGCTTTCTGCGGAGGGCTTGCGACGAATGGAGGCTGCTATTCCCCTCAACAGATCGCCTGTTGTCAAACTCGCGGTGGATCGTTCTCCCAGCAGACAGGAGTGCCAGAGACCACCGCAGAGCAAACCCAAAATCTGGTCCCTGGCTGAGACCGCCGCGGCCCCGGACAGCTCGCACAGACCTTCCCCCGCGGCCCACGCGCACCACCCGGCTCTGGCCTCCGCCGGCCACCCGGCCTTACTCTCGGGTCATGGGATTTACACATGCCAGATTGGCAAACTGCACAACTGGGCCAACGCGGCTTTTCTGAACGCCAACTCTCTTTTGAACATGAGGTCGCTCCTCGGAGGGGCGCCGGCCGGACACCTGCCTCTCCACGGAGCAGTGCCCGTCGCGCGTCATGACGCGCGGCCGGCCGCGGCGGGGCCCGGAACTTCGGGGACGGAAGACGACAGCGACGTGGAGTCGTCGGGAAGTTTCAGTCCAAAAAGAGATGGTATGGACAACATCACATTTTCCAACTGTGTGTAATTTAGTGTTTTACTGAATGAGCGTTGCCGTAAATGTCAACAATACCTGACATCCCAAAAAATATGATCGAAATGACAATTTACAAAAGGGAATTTTCACGATGATTTTTCTAATAAATAGTTATTTATTTTGCAGACGAGGAGAGCGACCACAGGCCGGACTCCCTGAAGTCCCCATTCCAGCGGATATCTGACAGGTAACGTCGTGCATTTGAAATCAATTTGCCATCGCGACATTATCTGCCTCAATTTCTCTCCACACGTCTCTGTTAAATGAACCTTAAGGCGGAGGCAAACTCTGTTCCAACTGACTGGAGCGGAAGGCAGAACCTCAGCACATAAATCATGTGATTGAGTCCCCACTTTAACGCCTCGTCGGGCAGCAGTATACCAATATACCCCCCCCCCCCCCCCCCCCCCCCACCGCCTCCTCCCTAAATGATTGCCACCTATGCCATTTAAATAATCTGCCCCCTCAGTGAATGCAGCTAATGTATGTCAAAGAAAACGCTGATAGCGACATCAGGGATGTAGTGGAGGGTGAAAGGACCTAAAGCAATTCAGTGTCTTCTTTCATTTGCATAAATAGAGTTAAACGTTGTTTTTAAAAAATGGAACTCATAAAAAAAACCGATGTGTTATTTGAAGTATTTATAACGCTGTAAATGTGCACATGTTTTACCCTGATGTTTGCAGTTCGTCCCAGTTTATTTCACCTCTGACCCCTGTCTTCTCTTCAGGCCTCACCACGGGACAGCAGCACAGCGCGTCATGACAACGACGTTATGAGAAGACGCAGGGAAAGAGAAAGGAATCATTTTATTTAACGGAGAACAGTTTAATGAAGGCTACTTGTTTTGGCAGTGCTACCTGTCATAGTATTACCGTTTAGCTTCTACATGCAAAAGAGATGGTTGTTTTTGTCACAGATTTGCTTGTATTTCTCTTTTATGTTCTATATGTTTCTTCTTCGCTTCTTCTGTTGTGAATGGAAACCTTTAAAAATTGTAAATACAGGATATGAATTTGTCTTTAAAGAATATATTTTTTGGGGAACTAAATAAATGTCATTATAGTCATTTATTATTGGAGTTTTCTTCCCTTAATTAGAAACGGTTCATGTTGGGTCTATAATGTCAAAAAGGTATAAAGGGGAACAAAAACCTCCTAACTCTTTATTTTCAGTAAATGTTTCTACTACTTTTTAAAATGTTAGCGTATTATTTTATCTGACAGATATCAGTATTCACATTACAATTGACCACATCATTTAAATTCTCTTAATTTCATTCCTTTGACGATGTGGTGCTTCAACAGGAAATCATACATTTACAAATATGCAAAAACATATAAAACTATGATTGACTTCCACTTGTTTAATGATGATCACAGTGTCCCCACCTTCGTCAGCGTTCACACTCTCCTCGCCAACTAAACCCAGCCGAGTGCGAGAAAGAAACGTCTCGCCCTTATTGAAATCTGCACTCCCACCAAAAGAGACTCACGCCGGCGCCTTGGAGAGCCGCTGCAAACGCTGCGGAAATTGAGATTGAAGATTTCCAGGACCTTGTGAACCTGCGCCTGTGCCTTCAGCCCAGACCTCCTCGCTTTAATGTTGGATTATACCCCCTCGGTGGCACCGCGGCCGCCTCTGAAATATGGATCAGACGGCAGGAAAGGCCAGCAGCCAGTATGGGGCGGCAGCTCAGGGGGAGGTGGAAGAGGGTGCGGTGAGGGATGCAGGGGGGTGGGGGGGGGGTTGTGTGTCACTCAGCAATCCTTGAGGTTCACAGGGCCAAAGACACCGGGGCAAAGGGAGGGAGAGGACGCTGTTAATATTGAGTGTTTCTCAAAGCTGTGGTCCTACACACTTGTTTGGATTAGCAGCAGCCTCCCCCCCCACAAGGGCCTCTTAAGGGGGCCACAGCACCAGGTTCAGGTAAACACACCTAATTTAGATCTTTAAACCTTCGCTTCACGCTTCAGTGTGCCAGTCAAACACGGATCTGTCCCCTCGCAGCAAAGCCAACGGGCCTCTCGGGATTAGGTGAATATAATGGTTGGATTTAAGTGAAGTCCGGTTAGGAAAAGCCACAACAAATACGTGTATTGGCAATCTGCTGCCTGGTGAAGTGAACAGGCACTTCCGTGTGTGTAGCCAGTTACTAGTTTGCATTAATGCAGACTTCTCTGGGCAAATGGACCAAAGTCACACCGACAGGTTCACGGACCTGCAGATTAACTCAATGCCGCCACCTCACTCTCAGAAAAAGTAAAGCAGAAACTCACCTCAAACCGACGACAGCCTAATACCGTTGCCAAATGAAGACTCAGAAAACCATTTCTCTCAAAATTTGCCGATATGGATTGATTATGGATCGATAGAAAGTAGGCTTTTATATCACGATGGATTATTTGAAAAAATGCATTTTCAAAAAGGTGACAAATGAGGCGTCACTTTTTCACCGTAATTCTGTATCGATGGCTTTATTGTCTAGTTTAGCTTTATTAGTAAAATGTATAAGAAAACTAACCTCCTCTTTAATTTGAAAACCTAAAAAACAGGCCCAACATTTGTTGATTAATTCTTTAAAAAAAAAGTATATTCCCCCTAATTTGTTCCCACTTTGTTTTTTTCATCTGAATATAAAGCGTAAACCAGTGAGCACACGTGAGTGGACACTTGGTGAGTGCACCTCTGCATCGGATACCAACATGGAACAAACTCATTATTACCCTCACGGGACAAACACAGGACTAAAATCTTCCTCACGTCAGTCCCGTGTTTCGATCAGTCCGTCATTTCCTAGATGTAGATAAGTGGCTTCGGTTGCTTGGATCTAACTTCCTGTGAGGACAGAAGTTTATTTTTGAATACAACCAAACTCCGAGCTGTCGCTGCTATGCAGCGTGGAGTGCAGAGCCCCTGACCAAGCATCTGCAGCGCATTGGACGAGTTAGGAGACGGAATGTGCTGCTTTCTCCTTGTTATGCAAAGCTCGCAGGCGGCTGGCCCTCCGGCTTATCAGCAGGAAAATACGCGTATATATCTTAAAATGACACGTGCACACGAGGTGTGGAGAAATAACAAGAGCATTAACTACTTTGGTTTGGAGTTTTTCTCAACCACTCAAAAAAAAAGAAAAAAAAATCAGTTTTTCCTAATTCGTCCTTTTTTTTTACATTCAGAGAAAGAGTCATAAAGCAAGAGATGGAAAGAGCAAGCTCGAGTCTAAAGAGCGCAAATGAAAGCGAGCGGGAGAGAGATGATGCAGGCAGAGCCGTCATTGAAGTGAGGACAGCGTGGAGGGAAGCCAGACACTTGAGGCCATTTTCACTTCCTCTGCCAACTCTGACAGACTGCCATCGGCACCGCGGAGGAGAATTATCAGCCGCTCGCTCTCTCTCTCTCTCTCTTACGCACTCTTTGCTTTTTCCACACTTCATCCCAGCCAGATCACGCTACTGTTCTTCCAAGTGGCCAAACAATATGCTATTCTTTCAAAGTTGGATCTCAGCGAGCTTAGCATGATGGGGCTGAAAGTGACATCAAGCGGCTGTTTAATCAGTTACACAGCGTGTCCAAAAACATGTTTTGTCATGAAAGGAGCGGAAAAAAGTGAGCAGATCCAAAATGTGATTAGTGCATTCTGGCAAGGGGGCGCCGCCGCAAACTTCTTCGGGAGTTTATGCTTCACGTTGGTTTTGTTCTGCACCCAAGCTGCTCCCGAAAACTTTTTACCCAAATAGAAATTGGTGCAGACGGCAGAAGGAGATACGAGTGAGTCAAACACTTCTGAACAAGCCTGAGGAGTTTTTAGAGTCCCGTCAGCCCCTCAAACTCTCCCTGAATAGAGTGCTCATTGGTGCTTTGGTATTCTGCTACAGGCCCCTTTTGGTGAGTTCTAATCCCTATTAAAGAGGTAGATTATGGAGGGGATTTGTCTTTGATTCGCCCGTCCCACTGCTCTTTTCTGTCAGCACCTCGCTCCCTCTGCATACAGCCTTCCAGCTCCTCTGTCCGTCATGATGGGATGGTCAGGGGATCGAACAATGATTGCCTCCATGTGTCACCCCCCCCCCGGCCCCCCTCACACTCCCGCCCTCAGCCACCCTCCTGTGATTAAGGCCACATGTGTGAGGGCCCCCGGTCGCCTGAATGGATTTGTTAAAGGCCCCCAGTGGATGAGAGAGGCCCGGGCCCCGTAGCCTGGCCCTCGCGTGCAGATCCATCCCCCCCCCCCCCCCCCCGTTTTTTTTTTCGAGGCACTCGGCATGGGGGCTGAGCTCCCTGCCGCTCCGCTCCTCCCCTCCCTCCCACCGCGGCGGGGTTATACCCCTCCTGCTCTTCTGCGCTCCTGCGCCATGCAGAGATAATCAGGCTTATGTAAAGACGACGTGCTCTTTTGACAGTCATCAGCTCATCGGTGATCCAATCAAGCCCCAAATCCGCCATTGTTCGCCCCTCAAAGTGTCTCAAATCCGCTTGTGCGGGAGAGAGGGGCTGCGCTCTTTATCCTGCCAATCACTCCTGACATTCCTGCCCCCGTTGCCATGGCCCGGGGTCGGAGGTTGAGAAAACAGAGAGCGTGAGCTGACTCGGGGAGAATGGCGGGGCGCTAAAGGAGGGGAACCCGCCGCGCGGCCGGCCTCATTGGCCGGCCAACGTAGGGGGTAAATGTAGACAAGTTTGGGCTCTATAGCCCCGCTGAGAGGGCCCGTCGGACAGAGAGAGACGTGGGCAGGCGAGGAGAGGCGAGGGGGGGGGGCGATGGGGGAGAGAAAGACCGAGGGAAGAGAGGTGTGTGGGTGGAGGAAAGGAGGGAAGAGAGGGTTAGGGAGGGACGGTGTTTGATTGCCAAATAGGCTTTGCAGAGCTTGACCTCGAGGGGGCTCGGGGAAGAAAAGGCCCGACACGCAGCTAAAGGAATAATGAACCGGCCAGTTCATATTTCCTGAAATCTCGAACGGCTGTCCTGCAATTAAAAAAGTGGGGGGGGGGGGCGAATTTGTCTGCAGCGAAACAACACAGCAACAACACAATGTTATTAGAATACTGCACAAAACCGCCAACGACAAAATAAAAGAGCGTTTGATCCGCGTGTGTGAGCGTGCAGGCCGGTTGCTGAGTTTTAAACTGAAATGGAAATGTGCAATGAAGCTAATGCGTGTCGCTGCAGGATGAACGGGGCGCAGGGGTTAAATCTGTTGTAATGTTGTCAAAGGAATAATTTTCTGTACCCAATGTATACGTAAGTGAGCAAATGTTTAGCCCAGACAAGATATCATAGGGAGTTTACGCCATACACTGTCTCTCCATAGGGATTAGTGGAATTAAGCGTTTCCACAAAAGCAAAGTATCAAAACTCATGAGTAATTCAACAAGCTCCCGGGTTTACCGAGTGCTGCTTCTTCGCCTGCCGTTTGTTGTCGTGCTGCAGCTGCGACGGGCGTCGCAGACAAACGGCAAACATTGTCAAGGAGACAAATTTAATATACAGGGAAAAAATACACACAACAAATGCCATGAAAGGGGGAGAGTGATAAGTCTTCGCTCTTGTTGCCTGCTCATTCATGGCAATAATCTGAGGGAAGAAGCAGATTAGGACGGAGGGAAGCTTCGCGGGCGGACCGCTCGCATCGCTGCCTCCTTTCAGCCATTTTGGAACAATGTTTATCCGCCGGTTCGTTATAGCGACGCAACTTAGCTCAGGGAGAGTCCCGAGGACTCGCTGCGCCTTTGTTCGGCCTCCATTGAGACGCGCTGGCGTATTAGAGCGGGGCGGAGAAGCTGCGCCAAATTAATTCATATGTGATCTCAGCGACTTTGTGTGATTCGGGCCTCAGTGCGTGAAATACCCGGGAAATGTTGCGCGCAATGTGCTCGTTTTTTGCGGGTGGGTTCAGAAAATCTCTGTCATTTTGTTCATTCAGTTTCTCAGCAGCGGTGTTCGACGAACGAGTGTCTCGGCGCACGCGTGCTCCCCAGCACGCCGGCGCAGTGAGAAACCAGCAGGTGGACGAATGAGGACAAACAAAACAACCCTTTCATGCAAACCAGATCGTCAGATCCTCCACGTCAGCGTTGGGGCCTCCACTGGTTTCTGCGCGGTAATTCGCGGTACTGTTAATTAGCAACGGTTAGCATGCTAGCAGGCCAAACTCAAGTGATAAACATTTTAACCTGCTAAACACTCATGTCGGCTTGTGATTTTAGTTTCTTTCCGCACGTCGTCTTCAGGACGACATGGATTTCCGATCTCAGAGCTCAGCGGCAGCAGAACATCAGCACGTTGCTGCTTAGCAGCACTGTGCCGCATGCTGACTTCATGCATGGCTGGCTGCAGGCTCTCGCCTATTTAAACGTAATATTTAATGAATTACTCAAAACCACTGGAATAATAAACGTTCGCATGTGATTTGTTTAAATCTTTCTGGTATGATCCCATGGAAACACATTGTGACCGCTGTACGAACGTTGCAGTTCATTTTGGTATTGAGGCCACGTGATGAAATGTGCGTCTGCTGTCTGCCTCGTTCACAATGACTGACAGGGTGGCCCCGCCCCCGTCATAGTGTGTACTGATTTAAATTACACACATTTCATCTACGTGTTCTATTGTATCTATAAAATCTGCATAAGCTTCTGACCGGACGTCTCCCGGGAGATCAGTACATCGGTATTTAAAACTATTACTGAGAAGTGAATCGATTAAAACGAAAACAGAGAATGTCACATTATCATGTTATCATATTAGAAACAGGGAGGAATGATCTCACCGTGCAACGTTCAGCCGCAGAGACGCTGATGAAAACGTGCTAAAAGATAAGACGAGGCTTGTTGGTGTACAGTAGCCTCCCTCTGCTGTCTCTCACTGCGTTGATAATAATAGATGACTCGTGGGTCACATATCTGCAGAGTAATTACACAGCCGAGTCGCGCACACACACACACACACGCACGCACACACACACACGCACACACACACTACCATTCTACACAGTTGCAGAGTAATGTGAGCCCTCATTCATCTGCCCAAGTCGTTTAGGGGTAATAGAGCTTAATGGAGTATATTAACCCTGTCCAGCTTGTGCCCCCCCCCCCCCCCCCCCCTCCCTCTCCTCTCCTCCTAACCCCTCCCCCTACACTCAGATGTGTGTACGTGTCTTTGTGCGTGTGTCCATGCACGTGCACAGGAAGAAAAAAAAAGGGAAACCTGCCAACTGTTTATCTGCAAGGGACGCACGCACGCACGCACGCACGCACGCAGGCGCACACACCGTGGGAGCAGAGATCTGGTTTCCCGCTGTCACAGACGCTTATACCCGCCTCTCCATTAGTGATGTGATTGGAGTGGACACAGAAAACCAGCAGCTTCGTTCCCACGGGGGCAATCTGAGGGCATTATTGCCCCCCGCTCCTCTCCGGGGAATGTCGGGCCCGCGGAGCATCACGCACTTCGGGGGGCAAATAACGCGCGCGTGGTGGCGTGTGATGATGAGTGGTGGCGCGCTCCAGACGGGGAGTCGGCGGGTCGGAACGCTCGTTGTGGGGAGAGAGATGATCTCCGGAAGGCGGAGGAGGGTCGATGCGCCACCCAACATCCTCCATCCATCCGCCTTCCGTCCGTCAGTATGCGGACATCGTCTCTATGCTGGTGCGGGGTGGTGGACACAGCCGGTGGTCAAAAGTCCTGGGGGGTCCAACCCCAGAGATGTAACGCGACGACCATGCTCGAGTGTGTGTGTGTGTGTGTGTGTGTGTGTGTGTGTGTGTGTGTGTGTGTGTGTGTGTGTGTGTGTGCGCGTGCAAGACGAGCACGCCCTGCTCTGAGTCACTGAGCCGCGGGAGACCTTTTCACCCCGGTCAATAACAACTGCAAGAGGAGCCCAACGCGCCCCGAGGCGGACACCGGCCTCCAGCAGGGTGCGGTTCCCCAAACCACCAGAGGGGGGCAGCTGAGGTCCAAGCTGAAGTGGTCGTGCGGAACACTGTGACTCCGATGTTTTACTCAGGGAAATTCTTCTTAGCATTTAATTTTATTTCAATGACTTTTGTCTTAGTAGGGAAACGCGGCTAAATATGCTCTTCATCTGTGATAGGCTTCCCACGTTAAAACACAAATAAGTCAAAAGTACCAGGAAAACATTCGGACATTTTTACAGATGTGTTGGCATGACCAGAAATCTGAAACATACACAATTTTTGTATTCTGTCTTCATCTTTAAATGTGCAAAACCATAATGGCACAAATTACCACCGTAACAGCTTTCGACGTATTGGGATCCAATAACAATCTGCACAAATTGAGGGCTGTATTTCTTTACAACCCTCAATTTTTAAACCCCATCATCGGGTTGCTCTGGGGCTCGTAGGTCAGATGAAGTACAGAATAGACGATATGGAGTAATGAAGGCTATAATGAAGCGTTTAAGTGAATGACAATATGAAAACAATGTGGAAATGGACTCTCATGCAACTAGAGATGGTTTTCAAATTGTTACGAGTTGCATCTGATTGTCTCTCCCTTGCAGCCCTAAAGGTGGGGACATGTCAATGTTGTGTTAAGTACTTGTTCACACTGCCCTCTAGTGGCCTGCTATTGGGGTTTAAAAAAAGAAAATAAATCATTTTTCAGTTCTAATTTCTTTTCCCCCCCATGGTGCATAGCTGCAATAATACCACATTACACAATACAACTTAAACTATAAAACCATCTGGCCAGGTCACAGGTAAAAGACGAATAACACAATTAAAGAGAAATCAAGGCAGAACCAGAGAGTTTAAAGCCAAATGAACAGAAGAGTTCACGCTCGGCAGATCAGTGAGAGAGTTAAGATGGGTTAAAAGTGTTTGTTAAAGGCTCTATCGGTCCCTGCGGATTCAAGCCTGAGGAGCTGAATAATGTATGTCCGCTCTCGGAGTAATGAAGTGGAAGTAATAAGCAGGAATACGGCTGGCCTCCCAGGGCTCAACACAAACTGTACACACTCTTAAGAGCTGCCTGTAGCCTGAACCTGTCTCCCTCTCTGCCTCCGTCCACTCCCTCCCTCCCTCCCTCCACGCGCGCCCGCCCGCCCGCCGCACGCCGGCTAAGAGGCTTAGCTTGTCTCTGTTCCCGTTCCCTACATCATTGATGAGCAAGACCAAGACATTTATAGTATCCCACTCAAGACCTCAGCGCCTTCCGGATCCTCCACGAGGCTCTTATTAGGCACGAGCAGAGGACGCGGCCTTGTTTGCGGATGGTATGGAGGCCGGCGAGCACCTGTACGCTCGGTCGGCGCCGTTGTGCTTAACAAGAGGCGGGCGCCGCTGCAGGCCGGTCGCGTGGCGAGAAGAGAAGCTCTGTTTTCTTTCCTCATGATGCATTTATTGGCTGTGTTCTTTCTCGTGGAGGAGCTTCCTTGGGTTTTTCCCAAGCTTTGCAGCCAGAACCAACCGCACGGTGCTGGGGGGCCCGGCCCTGCTGGAGGGAAGGGGGGGCAGCGGGAGGACCAAAGCCAAAACTGTCAGATTTTAGGTTTTCTAAAGGTGCTCAGAAACAACAAACCGTAGCTCTGGCCCTAACAAACACCACTGCGGCCCAGAGGTATCGCCAAAACCCCAAAGACATGAAGGTCCTCAGTAGGATGAGGGAGGATCCCCAACATCTCTGAAGTGACACAATCTGGTTTTGCAAGATAAAAAAGAAACAATGTACTGGCTTTATTTGTTTGTGTTAAGGAAGATGAGAAGCTAGCTATCACTCTTATTTGTCCACCAGTCTCCAGCCAGGAGGCATCACAGGCAAAAGAGCTTCAAAGAAACCCAAGAAATCTAAATCAACAACAACACTGACACTATCGCAATTAATTCAGCTAATTTAAAATGATTTGTACAGTTTGTTTGTGTCAATTGATGACCCAACGCTCCAAATGGGCTAGCTGTCTCCAGTCCCGATGCTAAGCTAAGCTAAGCGCTTGCTGAGAGTCAAGCAGGCCGGGAACAGGCCGAGCTCATTTTCCACAAAGGTCCAGCGTTCCATTGGTTGTAAAAAAGTTTAATACACAATCATTTCCTCTCTGGTTGGATCAGACCAGAGTGCCTCCGCCAAAGAAGGCAAAGGCTCAGCGACCAAAAGTCATGTTTTTGCTGCAGTTGCTGCGAGCATCCTCACTTCCACGCCTCCCCTTCAGCACTATACAAACTTAGACCTGGACGGAGGCTCAAAAAGCATCTACATGTTAAACAGTGATTAAAATTGCATTGATTTCAGACTTTAAGGTAGAAAATATTCAAATGTGGCGCAGTGTGAGTGAAAGAACTTGTGATTGGGGTTGTTTGGCTCCCTCCTCCAAACACTTTGCGCGCCCCCGGCCCTCCTCCTCCTCGCACATTAACATGCTTCTATCATTAACCCCGGTGCCCATAAAAGCCTGACGCGGGAAGTAGAGAATAAGAATGTGTTTCCTTTTTCTTTTCTTGAGGAGCATCTCGAATGAATGATTGATGTTAGGGGAGCACGATCAGAAAGATATAATCACGGTCTAACGAACGCGGAGCCGGTAGAAATATATACCGGAGGAATGCCATAAATGTATAAACACACCATATATCAATATATAAGTAGTGCCCTGCGAGTGCGACGCGCGCGTGAAACCTCGCGGGTCATTTTCCTCTATGATGAAACAAATGGGCCATTCTCTCAGAGTGACGTGTGTTTTGTGTGAAGACGATATAACTTCATTTTCGATCTGTGAGCGGTGGAGGATGGGGGAGACGGTCGGTCCGTGTTTTCAGTATATGAGCACCTTTCGCGGGACAAATGGAACGTCAATCAAGCGGCGGCGCAGAGACGCCTTTTCCCCGGCGGCGCGCGCGAGGCTTTCTGGTGATGCGGCTCTGTTGTTCCAGCAGTACTCCGGGTGCGCTGGGAATATTGTGTCCTTTTACCCCTCCACATCCCCTCGCTGCTTTTCACATCCCCTGGCTATTAACGATTCCTTCTGCTGCCCATGTTTGCCCTTTTTAGGCGTCTCCTCTTTTCCACGTGTGGTCGGGTTTCTCTTTCTTACCTGGCTGTCCTTTTTTAAAAAAATTTTTTACTTAGTAGCCATAACTTCTCATGCATTTCCCATTCGGATGCCACTCATGTTCCCACTATTTGAAGGAACGGGTCGGGGAGCTTGAGGGGGATTCTGGTGCTTCATTCTCCCAGAAAAGAAAGCGTTACATTTTCTCCATGATATAGACCTGCTGAGTAAACCAACCGTTTCCCGGCCAGGAGGAAATGAAATATGACTAAGTATAAGGTGGAAAATAATTTACAGACGTTTTCAGTAAAAAGCTCCCTGACAAGGTCCATTTGTCCAAGGTTTCTCATAGAATTACCACAACTCATCTCTAATGTGGTCATGGCGCATTTCTCACAGCTAGTTCCATATTTGACACAATGCGTTTATTAACATTTAACCGAAACAACGTTTTCCATAGATCGAGCAGTAGATAAACCCACATTTAATCGGCTCTTTAAACTCCCTGTGTGGCTTAAGTGAGCTCACTAAGCCACACAGGGTACAAGCGGTTAGGATGCTCCTGCTTAAATGTTCTCTCTGATCATAATATTATTGGGAGGACTGTGGGTGAAATGGGTTTGAGTGGCCAGTGTGTCGGACACAGTCAGATATGAAAGTCCGTATACATTTGATAAATAAAATCAATCTTCCTTCCTCCTCTTATCGCCTTCCACCTTTCCTTTCCTCTGTCAATCAAACCGCTATAATATTCTCCACTTCTGCCCCTTTTGCAAAAACGTATTCCAATTATTTTTAACACCGCAAACTCCTCCAACCTTTCTCTTCGTCCCATTTCGCACCTGCTCTCCTCGTCAACCGCCCCACCTGCACGGAGGGAACAACGGGAACAACGAACTCACGGCGCAGCGGCAGAAGCGCTTCCACGGCTTAAGACGTTGTCATTAAAAACATGACAAGCCATTCAGTTGGTAAAGGTGCTTACACGAGGGAATGCTGAGCGTGATTATTCTTTGATTAATTTGCTTGGAGGAGACTTGAAATTCCCCCCACTCATGAATATGTGGATGACACGCAGAACTCTGCGCTGTGACAACTTCTCTAAACTACAGGGCAAAGCGATTATGTTAATATCAGGGTGTAGTCATCAATCATCGCGTGTCATGGTGGTGTCAAGGCGTCACGTTCCTGATCCCCCTCTGGCCATAGCACCGTGTGTGCGTGTGTGTGCGTGTGTGTGTGTGTGTGTGTGTGTGTGTGTGTGTGTGTGTGCGTGTGTTAGTGCGCGCGTGTGCTTATTTGGAAAGGGGAATTGATCACATCCTCATTACGCCCGGGGAACGTCGGAGGGGTTTCTCTTGCGCCCGCGTGGAGCTGACGGAAACCTACGGAAGGAATTAATTAGGTGAGTTCCTTCATGTTGATATGAACACCGTCCTACACACGCGCACACACACACACACACACACACACACACACACACACACACACGCACACACACACACACGCATATGCGCGCGAGTGACGTCAGAGAGACGCGCCTTAAAACCAAAGAGCGCATCGGAGGGAGACGCCTGGTTTGATCACACGCAACGCGCGCCGGCTTTGGATCGCAGGGCGGCGGTGGAAGCGCAGCAGCTCCGCGCGATGAGCCGCAAGCCACGAGTTACTTTCGGAGACTTTTGATCGCGGTGCGTAAAATGAGACTTCGCGGTAGTTGATGTCCAAATTGTGAACCTTGAAAAAGTTGAATGGAAAACCAGCTGTGAAGTAGTAAGAGTGGGGGGAAAGTCTGCTTTTGGCACGGATGCTGTTGGATGTCGCCCCGAGTCCTGTTTTTTTGTGTCTTCGATCTCCTCTAAGCTATGGCTTACTCTCAGCTGGGATACCCCTACGCCACCACACCGCAGGTACGGCTGCTGACCACCAATGACCAGGTCAACACCATTTTATACTTGTATCTTGAGTCAGAACCAAACCATGCAATTAAATACTTAACATAAAAACAACCCCGTTTTTCGGGTGAGGGGGAATCCATTTTTTTAAATGACCGTATTATTATAATTTTAAATCCCTATTTATTTATTTTTTTTTACCAAAGTTCCTGATGACGCCCAGCTCTCTGGCCGGTTGTCTGGAGCCGGGGACGCCTCCATCCCACACGGTGCTGCGCTCCCCGGGCCAACCGCTCTCCTCCACCAGCGGCATCGGAGTCTACAGCGGAACTTATCCCAAGAGCCAAGGTTACTACAACACCTGCGGCAGCGACGCCACGGCGCTTTATCCCCGGGTGAGTCCTTGGTCGTCAGCGTCTGCAAACGGTGGGGTAGAAAATGAGAAAACGGAATATATGTAAAGTAAGGTCGTTTCAGCCTATGGTGGAATGCGTGTGGAATTGTTGTTTTAAGGATTCTAATCAGTTATTGTGAAATATTCTCAGGGGCCACTAGATCCCAAAGACGCAGCTGCGTCTGTGGTGACACCTCAGACTCCTGCCTACTACCCCTACGACTACACGTTTGGTCAATATCCTTACGACAGATACGGGTAAGTCCCCTTCATTTTAACCATGCTTTCTCAATTCAAACTGAAATTTCATATTATTAAGTAGTACACCGTACGGTTTTAATGGTGTTTCATGCTTTGGTCTTTCTTAAAGGTGTCCGATGATAAAACGAGGAAGGCCTAAGTCACTTATAACAGCTAAAAAGGATTGTGTTTGTCACTTGGCTCAGGTACTCCTGCTCTGACAGCGCTTCCCGTCGTAAAAACGCCACCCGGGAGACCACCAGCACCCTGAAGGCTTGGCTGCAGGAGCACCAGAAGAACCCCTACCCCACAAAGGGAGAGAAGATCATGCTCGCCATCATCACCAGGATGACCCTCACACAGGTGGCGTTGCGGGGAAATGTTTTAAGGGCATTCTAGAGTTTATATGTCCTGGTGCACTCAGTCTTGTTTCCCACACCTCTGAATGATTCTTCCTTCTTCTTCCTCTCTGTCTTCTCTTCACTGTCCTGCACGGATGATTTGATGCTCCGATCTCTGACCGTGCATTCCCACCCTCCCCCAGGTGTCCACATGGTTTGCCAACGCACGCCGCAGGCTAAAGAAGGAGAACAAGGTGACGTGGTCACCGCGCGCTTGTAAAAGCTCTGACGATCGGGGCTGTGATGACGATAGCGACGAAGCGGAGAAGCCCTTTAACAACGCCAAAGACCATCTGGGTAAGCGCTGCCGAAATCAGTTTGCTGCAGGATTCCCCGAGCAAGCGCGGCGTTTGATGTCCTCTGCGTGATTCGTTGTTGCAGATCAACGGTGTGCAGACCTGCAGAGTGACCTCGAGGACTTTGACCTGCTGGATTCGGACGGTTCCGACTGCGAACCGAAGCAGCGGTTTCCACCCGCGGACGGCGACCCGAACGCGGACCTGCCGCACGGGCATCTCGCACGCAACCCGGAACCGCTGCTCGGAAACGAGAGGCTGTCCCCGGACTGCCCCAAGCTCACACCGGCCAGGCGGCAAAACGACACCTTCTATCCCAACCCAGACCCTCGAAGCGCAGACGCCAAGCCCAAGATCTGGTCCATCGCTCACACCGCCGCGTCCTTGGACGGCAGCTTGCAGCCAGAATACCCCCCCTGTATGCTGTCGTCGGCGGGCTCCCCCTCCCACGGGTACCCGTCGAATATGGCGCTGACCAAAGCGGACCGGGAACGGGAGTCGCCGGTCGCCACGCTCAGAGAATGGGTGGACGGAGTTTTCCACGGCCCTCCTTTCCAACAGCTCAAGCCGGTTGAGGTGTGGAAAGGCTCAGCTGACGCCGCGGCAGGCAGCAGGACAGCAGGACAGTCCTTTGAACTTGTGAGGCCTACGTCCTCCTTGTAGGCCAGCGGACACGTCGTCAGCGGGAATATATAAAAAGACTGCCGGACTTGAAACTTGAAAAGTCTTCATTTTGTTGTTTGTGACTCGACTAATCGGCTGTTTGCTGAGCGCTACCCCGCGTAGTTAGTGTGGCTACGTCTGTCCAGCTCTCCGTACCCGCACACGGCACGTACGCAGCTCACACTGATCACAGTGGCACAGTGTCAAATGTTTGTACTTGTTTTTTTGTAATTGTTAAAGATTTAGTACACAATGGATCGATGATTGACACGGGTAGGTAAAAGCAGGCTTCTCGATTGGAACCAACAACCATCGACTGAAATGACAACCGTTGGCGGCAGATTTTGTTAGCTCCCAAACGTTGGGCTCCGTGATTATGTAAAGAAATCTGATTCTTATGTGTCTTAAATTCAAATTTGTATTTGTGGTTGCTTGAATGAAGAATTCCATAAAGAGTTTCCAACGTAACAATGTAACCCCATAAATGATGATACATATATATTACTGCTCGACCTTTTAGTTCATTTTTGGTTCCTGTAAAGTCAGACATTTGAATGAACACGTCTTACTCCAGAGCAGAAAAACATTGTTTTAATCTAAAGGCAGATTACCATTCTACTGCGGCCCAGAAACCCCAAAGTGTGATAGACCCAGGGCCGGCCCAAGGCATAAGCCAACTAAGCGGCTGCAGGGGCCCCCTGCAAGCAGCCCTAGTTTTGTATTATAACCTCACTGTATTCGTTTATAATTTTCGCTGTAACAGTATAGCGTGACATTTGTGCCAATAATCTTCTAGCACAGGTGACTGTGCGTGGTGGGAGGGGGGCCCCCAACTAAAATTCTGCTTAGGGCCCCCAAGAGGCTCGGGCCGGCACTGGATAGACCCGTACTAGACAATTGTCCTTCGGAGTACGGGGTTTCGTGGTCAATTAACAGTGTGAGCATATTTTTCAATGTGGCCCCATCAATGGTCAGACGTCAAACAAGTGACCACACACACACTCACACACTCACACACACACGGTCCCTGCAGCGAGGTTGTACGGTTCACAATATTGTACACTTGCACTATAGCCTGCACATGCACTGAGTCACGACAATAAAAGGTGTATTCTGTAAGTTCTCTTTGTTGGAAGCGCGAGAGGCGTCATCGTGGAAGATGTAAATCCGGTTCTGGAATAGTGGAATATACCTGTGCAGCTGTGGATACGGCTGCGTGTGTGTGTGTGTGTGTGTGTGGGTGTTTGTGTGCATCCGTGTGTGTTTTGAGGAAAGGGGTGGGGGAGTGGGGGGGGAAGTGGGTGGTATTCATCCGTGACTAATGGAAACACACAGAGGAGGGTGCTGTTAAATTGTTAAATCGATGCCACTTCCACCTCGGCTCCAGATATAGCCGCAATCAGCGATGCGTCCCTTTTCATTAGGCGGCTTTTGACTTTGTCAACCTGGGACTGCGGGAAAATCCACCGCGCGCAGAAATGCTTCACGGAACCTCTTAAGTAATTTTAAGTAAGTGTCACGTCTTTATCCACTTCGGTGAGTATTTCATGCAACCAATAAGAGGAGACGTCGTTTAAAGTGAGGAGAGAAATAAGCGTGGAAATCACGAGCCCCTAAACGTTGTCTGGAAAATACATTTTCATTAAAAGTTCACAAACATTCCACACAACACGTTTTAAAACAAAGCACATCAAGAAACAGCGAGAAGACGTCTATTTTCCGTTTTTCACCCCCGCCGTTCTCCTCCTCCTGTTTTTCGGTTTAGGAACAGTGATAAAGTATTCATCAGAACAGAGGAGGGATCTTCCTGGGCTTTGTATGGAATTAACCATTTCAGATTAAATAATTCAGGAAGAATTCAACCGAGAATTTCATTCTGTTTCTGCTTCATAAATAAGTAAGATTTAGGATGATAAATAATGACATCTGACTTCTTACTGCTGTAAAGTTTTCTTTCTCCCACTCGCTGTCCAACAGGATCTCACAAACACATTTTACACGTCTTTGCTCACAATCGTCCTTTTCCCCCCCAAAGTTTAATGCACCAGAAATGATATAATTGCATTTGCTTTTGAGGTGGATTTGACCTCAAAGGAGGAGGAGGAGGAGGAGGAGGTGTTGTGGAGGATGTGGGAGGGCAGTTGGATAAAAGGCTGAGGGTGACCTAGTAGTGCTGAGTGGGGTTAAGAGATATACGGTTATATTTGTTCTCACCTCCCGCTGGTCTCTGGGGCGCGTTCCATCGGGAATACTGCAAAAGTACACATATTGTATAAAAAAAAGAGAAGAAAATTAAGCGTTTCTTTCCTGTATAAACTGAGAATTATTTGGAATTCCTATTCTTTTTTTTTTCTAAAATAATGATTAAAGCATTTCACGATTTTCATTTTGAGCTAAAACAATTCCGACTCGGCTAAAAGAAGAAGCAGCAAACACAACGCTGACGTATTATAAGATACACAGCGGCGTCCTGTGTGCACATCCAGCAGACGTAATGCAACATCATCCGAAATCTGGAGCTCTGTGCAAAGTCCAATATTCACTGGTCCCTGTGCACCGCTTACTAACCGGCTCTTTAGATGTTCAAATCTCCTCCAAGCTCACCAGCTAACTGGCTGGTACGGGCTTTATAACGAGTGGAGATGTTTGAAAGGTAAGCGCAACACTGTTAAAACATTAACATATTTCCCCCGCCACACCCTTACTCCAGCAGCCGTCTCCTCTCCTCCCTTGTTTCCTTCCCTATTCCCCATCCCTCCCTCCACTCGTCTCACCTCTCGTCTGTCTGCTCCCGACACGCAGGCCAGCCACTCAACAGCCGAGCTGACACGGAGGCCTGCTCCCTGGGCCATGTGATGTGATTAAGCCTCAGTGTGGGGAATGTTGGAGCCGCTGTTTACGTGTCCGGCTCACACACCACCGGCAGCTGTTTGGCCTTCAGCCTCCTGCGGGAGACTCTTCAAAAATGACTTTTCTCCCGCTCGCTCGGTGAAGAAACCATTTCCTTGAATTATTTGCTCACACTATTCATTCTATTCTCTGTGGGAGGTTTTTGTTGCTGTCGGAATCCCCTCTTCTTTTGAAATTGCAGGTGGAATATCTGCAGCGAAAGCATCGACAACTTCAAATTACTCCTATCCGCACCCGCCGCCTGACTCATATTTCCTTTCAACGCTGTCAGTGCCTCCGTCGCACACACACACACACACACACACACACACAGTCCTAAGTCTCTTGCGTCTTGTCACACACACTTTGGTTTCCCGGGGCTATCAAAGTGGTGAGTGCAAACTCTCCCCCTCCAAAAATCTGTCACATGTCGCCAGAGGTGTCTCGCTCCCTGCAGTAACCCTCGCAGCTCCTGGCACAAGTACAAGTCATTATTTCCACGCTAAAGGTCAGGAGCCCTGTCACCTGACTCTAAAGTGGGGCTGAGTGGAGTCGCCCCGAGACAATGACCAAAGGTCAGTTTTCTGTTTTCGCCCCCCCCCCCCCGTACAGTCAGCAGAGCTTTGAGGAGGGCGGGCTGCTCCAGGATCTGCCCACGAGCCCCCTTTGGTCGCGGCGGCTGGGAGACACGGCGGTTCAGATAATTGGCTGCAGGGAGCTCCGTAATGAGCCTGAGGGTCTGTATTATGACACGTCTTCAAGGGGAAATATTTTAATAGGGCAATTACAGGGACGGGGAGGATGTTTTGCGTGGAGTGAGTGATTGTTGTGCCGCAGCGCTGTCTTATGGAACTCAATGGCATTTAACTCCATTACCTATTGTGGAGATTCTCAATGTGATTACAGGCTCATTTCATCTCATCTTTGTCCGAGGGGTCTGACCCAACCGCGCAGGTCACATTATGTGTAAGAGTTGGACTTTTGAAAGTGAATAACTAGATGTAGCAGTAAACCCCCCTGTGGTGATTTGACAGTTTAAGGTTGAACCCTTGAATGAGTCTGTGCTCAAATTGGCTGAATCCGACTTCATAATCTGGAGCTACGTTGGATGTATGATGTTAAAGAATATAATATCAGTCTGGCGGATGCGTTTAAGAGCGGTGAATTATGAAACACTGCGGTTAAACCCGGCACAAAAACACAGCTCTGTTTAATTCAGCTCAATTCATATGCTCAGTTTCATCTGAAGATTTCGCCCCGGGCAATGCCTCCAACTCCGCCAACCACCGGCTCTGAACCGTTTAGACCCGCCAACCGCAACAGCAGCCGGTCAGCTCTCTGACACCGACCCCGATCGCCCGCCTCGTTTTAACAATGCCCCTCTCTCCCTTCAATCATCCAAAGTGGTCTGACTATAGATGAGGTTAACTACAGCATAAGCCTCACTTCCAGGAGTCACCGGGGCCAATTATATGGGCCTGACTACTCCTCCCAACCTGAGCCCTACCGTGTGGAAAATGCAGTTCCACTGGCTGCATCACTGGGGACAGAACAGGCGAGTGCTGTCTAGAGCCGGAGCCAGGCCAATTTGGCATGCAGAGGTCTATGGAGAATAAGCCTGATAAAATATATATATGATCTTCTTCAAACATGTATTGTTCCGCGCTACTGTGTCTTATCAGGCTGGCTCCCTCCTGATGTCCTCCAGGCTTGGCAGAGCGAGACTCTACACCGCAGACTGTGTGGGGCCGATGCACAAGGAATGCTAAGGTTCTCTCAGAGCGCCTTCACGGTGAACCGTGGAGACAAAGGCAAGTTTGAAAAAAGCTGCAGATTTATGTGTTGCGAGAAGTAGAGGGGGAAAGAAAATGAAGAATGACATTGATGACAGTGGAGCAGATTTTTAAGGAGCTCTTGTTGTAGTTCAATGCAAATGCAACAGTGTTGCATGCAAACCTTTTTACAAAACAAATAGCTTTGGATTGTGCAACAGAAAGTGATGTCTTAAACCCCGGCTTTCAGGTCTCTGCGTTAACAGCCTGGCGCCGACCAAACTCCTCTGCAGGACTCTGCTGACCCCTGCCTGTCACGGAGGGAACTGCCTCCAAGCAATTCAACCTGAATCACTGCCCCAGTATCGCAGGGCAACACTACTGCACAGCCAGTCCCACAGGGACGGGGACCTGCAGAAACATTTTGAGATCTTCCGGTGATCGTGAATGCTTCATGCACATTCAGTGCTAGATTGCTTGAAATTGACGAGCTTTGTTGAGGATAATAAACTGAGACAGAATGACGGATCACATATAATTTATTAACCAATATGGCAATTTATACAGAGAGGCATACGCAGAGGAAGGGTTTTAATGATGCTTATGCTGGAACTGTAATCCACAATAGCCGCAAGTGCCCACTTTTGTGTCTTTATCCTGGAGAAAGAGAGACACCAATGACAGCAATTAAAATGTAGGACCTTTGCAAAATATACGGCTACTCAAACTAAACAATACATCATGTGAAAATGTGAGTTGTCAACTTTCCTTCATCTCATTCTGAGGCGATCTGAATATTCTAACATTTCCTACGGCCAATTAAATGTAACCACGGGACTATATGCTACTTGAACACTGAACTGGGATTTACAGGACCAACCGGAGTATCGGCCGCATGTGAAACAAACGGTCCCCATGACAAAGAATATCTGGTAAAGGCTTGATGGTGTTAGTGGGTGAGGGCTCCTACCAGGTTGATGTAGACTTTGGGGTGCCCCAGGGCGCCGCCTCCTCCATCACAGGACACCACCCTCGCCTCAACGGGAGTCACTGGCTCCTCCGCCACCAATTTGATGGCGAAGTTCTTGTTCACCTTGACACAAACAAATGGGGATTTCTGTCATAGTCAAAGTTAATGTATTAATGCTGCAGGTTCCATCGACGGTATACGGTTCGAGGCAGAATTCTTTAGCACGTTTTGATAAAGAAGGCTATCATGCCGAGATAGTTACAGAAAATAAGTTCTAGTTAGAGCAATATGGTGACAATAAAAGCAGATGTTGTGAATAAGATGTCATTGTTTTAAGATGCAAACACCACCACGGAGGCCAATGAGCGCTTAGTTTCATATTCGTAACTTTACTCTTTACAAACAATCAACTTAGATTTGCTCAGGATTCTTACCTCTTTCTGCCTGCCAACGAATCTGGCCCTCCTGGGATCCTTTTCATCAAACACCTGAGAGGAAAACCACTCCGTTACAACAGTGACACGTACGCCAACGTTTCGCCAGGAGAGCTAAATAACCGTTTGAGACGGCGGGATGTCAGCAGTGATCAGCGGAACTAATCACAAAATATACGCAAGGTTAATTGTTCGAGAGGCTCCGTTGAGGCAAGGCTAAGCTAACGTCGGGGGCGTCCAGTAAAAGCAGCGCACGGGACGCCCTCTTAAACTCACCTGGCCGGTGTGAGTGATGGCCTCGCCGGTGCTGGACACTTCTACACTGTACCGATGAACAGGCACAGCGGTCAACCTCAAAGGTGAAGCGAGCACCTTAGCATTTCTAGTGAAGGACAGAACTCTACACACCGAGGCCGCCATGTTTACAACCGCCTCTTTTCCCAGGCTGCCTTGCAGGGAAGACTAGTAGTGTGGATTATGATTCCCTATCTATTGCCTGTCAGGTTCAAAACAAGTCATCCTCTGATACAAGTTAAATTAATAAATATTCTTTAGGTATGTGTGACGCTCGGGTCAATTTGGATTTTGGCTCCGTTAAAGATAAAGAAGGCAAGATTTGTTTACAGGTTTACAGTCGTGGTGAAAAAAACTTCCTGAAAGTCCACAAAGAGGGCCAACCATCACACCACTGTATCTCAAACCGGAAGCTGTTTTTATCCCCACAAGCAAGAACGGACCGTAACACGGTCGCACTGGGGTGATTTAAACAAAACATTCGCTGACGTAACCCCTGTTTATATCTAATTTAGGAATTCCTGAAAGGTTTGTTTTGGTCTTTTGATGTTCTATACATATGCGAACTTATACGCGGCCCGTTGGTCATGTTTAGCTTCGTCGCTAGCAAGTCAACTGTGACATGCGCGTCTCATTGGCATGTTGCATAGCTAACGCGATCAACCGTTAGCACGGGTTAGCACAACGAATGTCTAATGTATGTTAGATCTGGTTGCATAAAGTTGGATGTTATGTGACGTAAACATTAGATTTGAATAGTTTTGCAGAATTGACTCGACAGTATTTTCACTCGCTGGTGGTGAATTAGATAATGACGGCTGAACATTTAAATAACAATTTGAACTGCAGCTTAAACTGTTGATTTTTTTTAACATAATTAAAAAAAACACAACTGCTGGACATCTCCAGACGTTATAGGCTAAAAACTAGTTTCTATTCATCTTCTAATTAGCTTCTGTCACTGTACTAATTGCTTTGTTGAATAAGCATCACTGCTGTACTTTGATTGTGATGGGAAAGTCACGTTACAACCTGACACTAATCAAACCCAGTACAAAAACAAGTGTATGCATATTTATTTTCTCTTTGTTTCCCTCTGCAGCCTTCGAAACGATGGCATCCGGCTTCCTGAAGCACCTGGCTGCCTCCCTCGCTCGCCAAGTGGCCCAGATGAGCAGGTTAAACGTGACCTCGTCACCGGCAGCTCGCGCCTACGGATGTCTCTGCAGCCTCAGCGCGGCCCCCCGCACACCGCTCCTGTCATCGACCAGAGTGCCCTCCTTCCAGCCCCCTTCTTGTGCCTCCTCTGCTGAGCGTGGGACACCTCTGCTGGGACAGTGTCAGCATCTTGCCTGCATGCAGCCCTCTGCGGGGATGAAAACCAAGTCGGCCCTGAAGAGACGCTGCAAAGACTGTTTCATTGTGCGACGGAGGGGCCGCTTGTTTGTGTTCTGCAAGACGAACCCGAGACACAAGCAGAGACAGGGCTGAAATGACAAAGGGCCGTTGTGAGGATCGCTTTGAGGTTGTGGCAATTCAGAGGAACTGTGATTTAAAAAATAAAGCGTTTGGTTGAACTATGCTCATAGCTTTTTTTACTCCTTTTTTTCCACTATTTAACAGCAATAACCCCAAATATACACATTTTACACAGTGAACAAACTGATTTGTTGCAATTAACAAACCCATCATAAAGTTTGGCAACATTTGAAAATGGCTATAAAATTAGATTTATTAGTTTTTCATTTACTCTTTTAAATCTTACACGAAAATACTTTACACAGACGTAATTGCACCCAAAACATTACAATTACTTTGTGATCTAAAATAATTAGGAATATTTTGGGTAATTATGGGATGAATCAATTAACTTTCATTTGGCATTTTATCACACCTATATCCCATTCCTACGGTTCCCTTCCATCGCTCCTCCACTTGAGGGCGCTAAAGTGTTTGCTACATGAACATAGGAGCCATACACCCAGTCGAACCACCGAAAGTTTTCTATATCATACAGATCAGTGCTTTGCTTGTTGTGTCAAACATCCGTTTGTCATCCAGCCGGGCTTACAAGGCCATGAGGTATCGCCAGAAACTACGGAAGTATTACGACTGAAAGACGGAGGAAGCCTGATGCACACAAAAAGGCTGACAGGTTGTAACATGCACAGCCGACGGGGTTAGAGGTTGTTTGGCCACAAACACTGAGGCTTGAATGTAGTCGTTCTAAAGGGCAATGTTCACTGACTGAAGAGAGAGGAACAACAACAAACATGCTTGCCTGCTCTGATAATCACACAGCCAATGTTTCAGAAATCAGCAATCAGGAACATTTATTGCCAAAATATGTTAGAGGGAATGCAGGGAATTCGACATGGCGGTTGGTGCACAACGTTGGTCAGTAAGACAATGGACAAAGGACATGTTCAATTTGCAATGACGTCATGAAATACGCGGTCATGGAACCGACAAGATGCAGCAGGAATAGTGAAATACTTTAATGAAGTGTTACTGTGGGTGTCGAGATGAACACTCAGGTCTTTGGTGATAAAGCAGTTACTGTGATGTGATCTGAGAAACAATTAATTCAGATTGACTGGGCGGTTGACGTTATCTAAAAATAAAAGTGGCTGAGAAGAAAATGACGGGTGGATCAGGAAGAAACTCAACTTCAAATGCGGAATGAATCTCACTGAAGGCAAATCATCCCTAACATCTCAAGACACATTCCACGGAGGGTTCGTGTCCTCATTTTATTCTTTTATCAGGGTTTGCCACTTAGATGTGTGCCCGGAATATTTCGAGTCCACCCTCCTTTTTAAAATGTTGTTATCTTGTTACAAAATGAGGAGCCTTTGTACAGCTGGTAGAAATCCTGCACATAATAAGTAACATAAGCCCAGTGCTAATGGTTTACTGTTCTTCAGCGTGTAACTTTTTGTATGTTTAGATTTGTAACTTTAGTGAGTTTAATGACTAATATCTTTGAATGAATGTCTTAGATAAGGCGTTTGCTTTCATTAAGGAACAGATCCGAATGAGCGTTTCGGTGGTATCAGGTTGTCTGATTTTGTCCTTGCTTTCAAAATAAAAGCTTGAACAAAATGTTGCCTCATGAGTACATTGAGTTGAATGCATATTTCAGGATTTATTTTGCAATTCTTTTTTATTGAACTGCATGTTAGTAAATATTGGAAAATTCTATTTTAACGAGTGTGAATTTACAAACAGGCCGACATATTAACGCTTAACCCCGCAAAAAAGACTTTATTCTGAATCCCCTCAACCGGAAGTGACGTCGTTTCATGACGTCAGCTCGACCCGCCCCCCAACCCCCCTACCCGGCTGCTCTGGTGGGAGGAGGACAGGCTCCAAGCAGAAGAAGGGACTCTCCTGCGCGGAGGAGCGACGAACGCAACTCGCAACTAGCTCAACATTCACGACACGACTTTTATTTTGTTATTTAAAAAAAAAAAAAAAAAGAGAGAAAGGAGAAGGTGTCACGGTCGTCAGCAATGAAGTCTTCAAACTGTCGCCCCTCCACAGTGGCCAGAAACCCTTTCGTGCACGAGCTGAAATTCACCATACCGCAGGCAATACAGGTAAGGCAATTAAGGTCGCGAGCCATTAATTAATGAGACCCAACTCGCCAGCTCGTCATCGCGCGCGCTGCCGCAACGTGCCGCGGTCATTTGGCGTAAACGTGCACGTAAAAGTTTGCAGAAATGTGCCAAAACTCGCGCCCTGATTAAATTAAAACCCCAACGGGCTCTGTCGTTGTTTCCTGTTTTGCAAATCAGTTGACGCTGTGGCAACGTGTGACAGTTTGTCACGTTCTTCAAGTCAACAGTTGAGGACATGCGGCAATAAACGCAACAGAATAGAACCTATTTTAGAACCATCCGTTGTTTAGCAGTTGATGGTTTACTGTAACGAAAAATTCTAATATGGGTTAATATGATGCTGAAAACGACAAAAGGACTCGATGGTAAATCTTGCACTCTTTTTATTATATTAAAATATAATCTATATAAACTAATAACGGTTCAGTCCTGACGGGGGGTTCTCAGTATCAAAGATGACAGTAACGCTTGTGCACATTCAGTTCAGTGAAGGAAACAAGCGGTCAACAAGTTTTCACAAGGCTACATTTCTGGTGATCAATTTGGTAACTTCATCTTCTCCATTTGGTGGGTTCGCCCGCTGCCACCACGTGACCCCGGCTGGGTCTGCCAGCCCGCGGTCCGGCATCTTCATCGATCAAATTTGCATCAAACATTTGCATGACGTTATTGCACTTTTCAACCGTCACGCTGATAACAAGTCAACACTTAAAGCCTCGTTTTACTGCTTCTGCGTATTCAGAGAAACGCAAGGAGACGCAGACGCAACCTCCTTGCGCGCTGTCGACCAATTTTTCTAGACTTGCGTGAAAAGCTACGCATGCCCGCCCCTCCCCCCTGCAAGGCTGTGATTGGTCTGTGATTAAGGAGAGAGTGAATCGGATCGAAGAGCGTTTGTTGGAAGAAATACGGAAATTTGACCACTTGCACAATCGGTCATTGGCGGGCCGTAAAGATGGCCTCCAATCCATGGAGGGAGATCTCAAAAACAACAGTTTGCCGGTCGAGGAGTGTACAAAGTTGTTGAGAAAAATACGGGACAAATATGTCCGCCTAAATAAAAATAAAGAAACCAACGACTTTCACACAAAAAGACTTTGCTCGCTTGGTCGTCTTCGACAAAAAGCGTTGCTCCACCTGGTGTTCTGGCGGTGAATTGCTTTGCTCTACTTTCTCTCACATCTCCCTTTGTGTCAATGGGGGCGGGGGGGCTGATACTTAAATACAGTTGAGCGCATCTAAAGAAGAGCGCACTCGCACCTTGTTGAAGACCAAACGTGTGAGAGAGCGATTCTCTGCTGCTTTGATACGAACCGACGACCTCGAATCAATCGCGGGGAATCGATTTGATTGTCGTTGCGAGAGGAGGGGCTTCTCGTCAATCAACCACTGGATCAATCGAGTCTCGGACATCGTGGTTAACCAGCTGACTGCTAATGTCGTCCACCGGACCGACTACATCTGTAGTTTCCTCTCATTCCACGCGGCCTCAGTGGTCATGTCTTCCATTCGGGGGGGGGGGTTTCTATGTAGATGAGGTGTTTCTCTCTTTGCTGAAACGGCCTTTCAGCGGTTCCATCAATGCGATCGTCTCTAGTCAATGAGTGCGGTCGGTGACGGCGTGGGCTCCACAGGCCACAGCGTGGGGGGGCGGGGGGGCGGGGCTTAGTGAACGTCCACCTTGCCTGCCTGTGTGTCTTTCTGCTCGGGGAAACGCCCTGAAACGGGTTCCACCAAAATCAAGCAACAAGCATGTGCGTCCCTCTGCAGTGGTGAGACAAAAGAAGGACGGGCCCGCCCGTGAGGTTTGTCCCCGTTTCCCTGTAGCTTCGGGGCTCAGCGCTGCCGGCTTCCATTCAGGGGCAAAACTCACAAAGCCACAGACCCAGGAGAGACGGTGCCGGACGCTTTTGCTCTTAAGCTCGGCTTTGCAAAGAGCCGCTTCAGCTCGGCTGGCTGGACGCTCTCGCTGAACGAAAGTCTCTGCCGGTGGTGCGTGTTGTTGCGCCGCAGTGAGTCCGCATGTCGGGCGGCGATGGTAAACTGGAACGTGTGTGTCTCTGAGTCACGCGGCTGCGAGGTGTGTGTTTTTCCACACGCGTGTGATCCTTTGTCAACAAACCCAACTTCTAGCAGAAAAGGAGCTACGTCCTGCGTGGCTGCCACTGTGCCCCCCCCCCCCCCCCCCCCCCCCACCACCCTGGAACTTTGTTTTTCTAACTTCCAGCAAAACGTGATCGGCTGCCATGCGGACCAACGAGGTCAGCAAGTGAGACGGACTGATGGC
Organism: Apeltes quadracus; assembly: GCA_021346845.1. NCBI lineage: Eukaryota > Metazoa > Chordata > Actinopteri > Perciformes > Gasterosteidae > Apeltes > Apeltes quadracus. The sequence goes on from CM037926.1 coordinate 13,988,857, forward strand.
AGCGATCCTTTCCGCTGAGTCACACATTGCCGAACGTCGCAGAGACAACAGCTGTCAACACAATAAACCATGTGACATCCGACGGAGGCACGTGGTCGCCGCTCCCAGTGAAAACATTTCCAGTAATTCCAGATATGTGGACGATCTGTCTGGTTGATGTTTCAGTGTTGAAACCAAAGTGTCCGCTAGATTTCTGAGTACCGGCTTCAAACTATTGTAAATGACACAAACATCCATTTGTCTTCCAGGAAGATGATTAATGACAGATGGCAGGTTGAGTGCTTAGTTGCCCCCCCTGCCCCCCCCCCCCCCCCCTGTGGCGTATAGAGCGCAGGAGAGCTGTGTGTTACTTATGACGGATACGGGAAAGTGTGTTTTCACTTACTGAAGATAAATATGAAAAACTGTTAATAATTGAAATGGTTGATTTGAAGCGGTTCGGGACTGCGACTGGATTTGTGCAGACGACTTCCAACCATGAGCCTCATCACGAGGGGGACGTATCCTGCTATAATACAATGCTTATTTGTTACACATATTCCAGTTCCAGAGAGCGTTGCTGTGTGTATTAACTGATTTAACTGTTACACCAGTTAGGAAGATGTTTCAATGTGTTCTGACCAATTACAAGACAAACAGCCACACAAGTGTTTACTGCTAATAAGTCGCTAAACGTCTCGGCTCTCTGTTGTCAGCTTTAGAGCCGTTAGTGAACATTTCCTTTCCATCACATCGGTAGCAACATTTAACAACGCATGCAAAACAATACAGAAGAAAAACCAACAAAATCACGACTGCTTACGTAAGATGGAACGGACGTATTTCAACCGATATCATCGACCATTCCATTTCCTGAGTGGCCTTTTGTCTGAATGTGTGTGTGTGTGTGAGAGAAATAGAAGCTGTGAGATGACTGGACGCCTTACTTGCTCGTGAGTGTTGCCCCACTTACACACAAGGTGTGAGTTTGTGTTTGTGTATCCAGAGTCAGCGGCGCCATCGCGTCTTCTGAATATTTAACAGCCACCAGAGCGGCCTCACAAATCCCTGAACTTTACGTCCAGGGGACGAGCGTCTTATACGGTCCTGTGTGCTCTCCTTAATCTAAATGATGTCATCAATGGGTTATTTTAGCATTCAGTGTTGTTAAAGGGCTAAAAATACACGAGTACAGTAACAAAGCTTCTACGGGAGGGAGGGTGTTTGTTACAAGGAGCACAGCACGTCACACGCTTTGTGTTGTTCATGTTTCACACGCTCACGTAAACCATCCGAAACCCACCACGCCCCAGCTCACCCCCATGCCCCCCCCCCGATATGGATTCATTAAGCTGCGAGGATGAGGCCGCTGTGCATCAGGCGCGCGGGTGGGAAGCAACACAGCGTCATAAATCTCTCCCTTACTGTTTATTTATTAATACAGCCCTGCAGCGCACACCTGTGCTCCTCCTCCTCCTGAGAGCGACCCGCACACCAGGATGGGGGGGTGTGGGGGGGTAGATGGATATGATTCCCCTGAGTGGCCACAAAAAGCACAGTAGGAGGAAAACACTTGAAGGGGGAGCCGCTTGACAAACGACGATAAAGCTGAGCAATAAACACGGTGAAGGGAGGGAGGAAGGAAGGGAGGGAGGAAGGAAGGAAGCCTGCGGGGGTCGGCGAGAGCAGAAAAGGGGGAGGGGGACGGAACGGCGAGGAAAGGGCGGGAGATTCACCACAAGTCGGACAACGGGGAAGGAAGGGGTTTATAATGTGACTCTGTGACCCATTTAGTGCGCACACACACACACACAGAGATGTCTCATTACGCTGTAAGAGAACAGGCGTGACGGGTCGGTCAGCTGAGCGCTCGGCTCCTCAATGAGGAGACAGAAACTAGACTCGTCCTCGCTCGGTGTTTGCAAAGTGGCTGCATCTTTTTTTCGTAAGGTGCTATTTGTACAGCGACACCTCACGGGTCAGCAAAACGCCACAAAACCCCAACAGCTGGTACGCCGCGCACGTTTAAAACCAGGCCCGAGCTGAATTGGTTTAATCACACGGTTGGAAGTGACTGGAAGTCTCCGCTCTTCTATCCAGGCTGTTCAGGTTTTGCACATTTCAACCAGTTCAAAAGCAACAAAACCCCAGAACTGCTTTAAACTGTAAAACAAATTCACAATCCTGTTCAATCACCTTTCTAATTGCCACATGTAAGTAAGTACAAAATGTTCAAAAATGTCTTTTTTTTATAAAAGAACTGAAGAACTGAGCGTCTCCAGGACCACCGGACAGCATCACCTGCCCGGGCCGCTGCTGTTGTTGTCTCCATGTGGTGCAAATAACCCAGAAACCCCGCAGGGAGCCCCTCTGAAGGCGCAGCAGCTGGAATGTGCTTTCCCTCCTCCTCCTCCTCCTCTTCCTCGTGAAGGCCTCTGACCGGCGCCGTGTGTCTCCGTCCCTCCTCAGATCGCGCTCATGTCGGTGACGGTGTTTCCGGTGCGGCTGCTGCTGGTGGCCTCCTTCATGCTGCTGGGGTGGCCCTTCGCCTTCGTCGCCTCCCTGCGGCGATCCGAGTTCGTCATGGAGCCGCCGTCGTGGTGGATGAGGTAGGTGTGTGTGTGTGTGTGTGTGTGTGACTTAAACAGACCAGAGGCCCGTCTCGTTTTATTGGCGTCTGTGGAAAATTCCACCAGGCAGATGGTTGCGCTCCCGCGCTGCGACGCTGTGTAAACTCGCTCTGCGCCCGCCGCCTGTGTGTCCTCCCCCAGCGTCATCGACCTCTGCCTGCGGGTGATCATGCGGGCCATGTGGTTTTGCGGAGGGTTCCATTGGATCAAAGTGAAAGGCGAACGGGCTCCGCCCACCGAAGTTCCCATCCTCACCGTGGCGCCGCACTCGTCCTACTTCGACGCCATCCCGGTGACCATGACCATGTGCTCCATAGTCGGCAAACTGGAGAGCAGGAGCATTCCCGTCTGGGGCAGTGAGTCGTTTCTGCCCCGCGATCTCTCCTTTTTTTTTTAATGCAGTGGTTTGAATGAAATGCCGTCAAAGTGATCTCAAAATGTCTTGTGTCCAAGCTCTGATCAGCTACATCAGGCCGGTGTTTGTGTTCCGCTCGGATCAGGACTCCAGGAGGAAAACCGTGGAGGAGATCAAGCGGAGAGCCCGGTCCGGAGGGGAGTGGCCTCAGGTAAAACGCGCGCAGAGAAACGACGAGCTGAACCTCACGTCAACGGCAACACTTGCGCAACTCAGAGTTATTCCCTCCGTTGCAGATCATGATCTACCCGGAGGGGACGTGCACCAACCGGTCGGGGCTCATCTTGTTCAAGCCCGGTATGTGATCGGCTCAGTCCTCTAAGGCCTCACGTAAACGGGCGGGAGGGAGAAGCCTGCTCGTATTTACTTGATGGCGTGTTAAATCGAGGACACCGGGAAGAGACCCGCGTGTCCTTACGTCATCATCCGTGTAACCTGTGTTACTGATCCTACTTTGCAGTAAACAAATAAGGGTTTAAGTATTACATTTGAACAGCCAACGAACACTTGAAGCTACCATGAGGGACTTTTGTTTTGACCGTATGGACAAAATAAGTTTCTGTTGAACCTGCGTAATTGATCTGTCTGTTGTCGGACTCAGCGGCGCCGATGAGGATGATGAGGCGCATTTTAACTGTACAGAACTAGCATGTATTCGTCATCAGTATTGAATTGACTGTTTTATAATGTTAAAGTTCCTTACCGTAACTTTATTATCAAACTCTAAACGCGACTGAATTTATTACATTCAAAGTACCCAGGATTTTTTTTCAACCTAATATTTTTAATTACATTTTTTGACATAGGTTAAAAAAATATGTCAAAAAATGTCATTAAAAATATTAGGTTGAAAAATTAATATTTTTTTACTTTCTTTCCTCAACTTTCTTGACCAAATATTTTTCTGTTGACACGTTTCCCACAAAACCTTTTTTGACTACATTTTTTTCCATGACGTTTTTAGAGCAAATATTTTTAAATTTTCCAAACTAATATTTTTTACAATATTGTTTTCAATGTCACTTTTAGACCAAATTTTAACAATTTTGTCACTGAAAATTTTGAGACTAAATATTTGTAAAATTATTTTTTCATGAAATAAATCAATACCTTTTAATTTCAAAGAGATTTTGATGGTTTTCAAAAGTAAAATATTTATTCAAGCTATGAATTTAGTGTTTAAAGATCATTACCCAGGTGCTCAGGTGGAGTACAATTCACACACTTATTTGTGTTATTTGATTTGCGTAGAGCGGGCGTGACCTGTGTGAAACTCCTACACGCTTGTACTTTAACGAGCGGAAAGAAACCGACTTCTGTGTCCAGAGGCGAAAACTGCCATTACATAAAGACCCAGCAATCCGCAGTGAACGAGAGGCTGCGTGTTCTCCAGACTCGCTGAGACAATAATTGTCTCAGCGTGTGTGTGTGTGTGTGTGTGTGTGTGTGTGTGTGTGTGTGTGTGTGTGTGCGCGTGTGTGTGTGTGTGCGCGTGTGTGTGTGTGTGTGTGTGTGTGCGTGTGCGCAGGGTGCCACTGTGTGATCCCTTGGTTCCGTGTTCCTTTAACTCCTTGTGCTTTGGTGTAGCTGCCTGGGAGCTTTTGGGGACGGCGTTGTTCTTGAGGACGCCTCGGCAGCTCAGGGGCCGTTTTTTTCTTTCTAATTCACAGCTAAAGTGTGTGTGTGTGTGTGTGTGTGTGTGTGTGTGTGTGTTTTTTTCACGGCACGGGCTTCCCCATCACCCTCCTCTCCCCGTCCGTCTCCTTGATGTCTTGTTTTTATTCGGAGGGCGTCATTTCCTTAAGCTAACACAGAAGACCGATGTTGTTGAAATGAGCTGTCAATGTTTGATGTTGGGTGTTAATCATCTGCTCCGGGTTGACGTGTGTTTTTAATCCTCTGCCACCTTTTACGGGTGATGTGTTCACTCGCCTCACCCTGCCTCAAAGGCTTACTAATTATTTTACACATTAACATTTTTAAGTGGGTTTCCAGCTCTTTGGTAGCAGCTGTCTGGCAGTAACTAACTTTAATTCATTTGTAGTTCCATTTGTTAGTGAACTTTTAGCAATAATTTGGATGACTAATTACTACGCAGCTTGAACTGCCCCAAAGTAGCAACAAACAACGAAGACTTGTTGTTTTTTAGTATTATTTGCACAGTAGCTTGAAAAGGACTTTTTACAGTAATAAATCCTGCATGAATCTGCATTAATTGATTTAAATATCGTCTCTTGTCTCTTCGCCCTCCTCAGGAGCTTTCATCCCAGGACTCCCGGTGCAGCCCGTGGTGCTGCGCTACCCGAACACTCTGGTAAACGCGGTTGCTGGCCGGCCTGTGATGTAATGGTTTGCATGCTGTCCAGGGAGCACGTGCTGCTCCTGTGTTGAGTGACTTTATGTTCAAGTATGGTGATAATTCATCGCTCTCTCAAACACACAGGTGTCCCGTCTCTCTCTCTCTGTCATCACTGAATCATGTGGCTCCTAATAGATGGTGTTGTTATTTAGCGTTTCCCTTTTTGCTGCAGTTAGCCGAGCCGCATAAAACCTGAATGAGACCTTCTGAACCGCCAGGTTGTTAGTGAGTCAAATCAAACACATCGCAAAAGGAAGACGACAAAAAAAGTGTCATTCCACAAATCATTTCTTCCTTTTCAAGTCCGTGACTGCACATTACCCACAATGCAACTCAACTGTTGACGGTCGGGCTGTATATCAGGACTAATATAGCTCGGTTCAGTAGTCTCGAGCTGCGCTCACTTCCTTCTAACCACAACGTGTCATTTGGGACGTCAACATTACAACATTATCAGCGTCAGACTTCTTTTTGTCCACTAATGATTCCTTCAGCCTTGTCGGTACATTTAGGGATCATTTAGATTTAGCAGTGAGTACTTTGTACGAAGTGTGTTGGCACGCAGGACTGTTGTGATTTATTTTTCTCTTTCTCCTTCCTCTCCTCAGGACACTATTTCATGGACGTGGCGAGGTCCCGGCGCGTAAGTGTTTGTCTTTGTCTCGCACACCTTCACTCGCCTTTTAGAACACCCTCCTCCTTCATGTCCGACATGTTGCGTCTTCTGTCCTGCAGGGCCAAGCTCCTGTGGCTCACTCTGTGCCAGCTTCACAACCCGCTGGAGATCGAGGTGAGTCGCTCGGGAAACCGGCAGCACCTTCCATCTTCGTGTGCGTAGCTGCTTATTGGGAACGCCGTCTCTCTCCTCAGTACCTCCCTGTTTACACTCCCTCCAGCGAGGAGAGGGAGAACCCGGCCCTGTTCGCCAACAACGTCCGAAAGCTCATGGCCAGGTGAGCTGGTTTGTGTGATTTCGTTTTTAATTTTTTTTTTTTAAGCGTGTTGACAACTCGCGCGAATGACCTCGCCGACCTCCCGTCCCTCAGGGCGCTGCAGCTCCCGCTCTTGGACCTGTCCTTCGACGATCGGGAGATCACGCTGTCGCAGGGCCCGCTGCGCATCCACGACTACAGCGGCCTGCTCGAGTTCCACCAGCTGGTGTGCCGCCTCAGGTGAGCGCAGCCAGACCGGATCAGCCGGTCGAACTGGTCAAACTGGATGCGAGGTGGCTCTAAATCCAAGACGCGAGTCACCGAATGGCAAATGGGGAAATGTGTTACTTAGTTCCACATTCAGGCATGTTTTTCATTTCAATGCTAATGAAACGGCCTCAAACAGCGTACCATTGTAGGAGTCGGTTTTTCCCGTATATTAACTGCATGCACAAGGCATTTTGCCGTGTGTGATTTTGCTTGTGCTTTTCTCTCAGCAGGCTGACAGCAGGGAGGACGGACGCAGCGCTGGAGGAGCAGGCCAGGAGAGCCAGGAAGCTGCAGGGAGACGAGCTGAGCGCCGAGGACTTCGCCCAGTTCCTCAATCTGCCGCTCACAGACACGCTCGCACAGGTCCACGGCCTCTTCGACCAGGTGAGCGCCTCGTGTTCCCACACGTTTGAACGGAACGGGGAAGTATGCTGCATGGTCGGGATACCTAAACATTTGATCGCTTAAAGTGCCTCTACAGTTCTAATCACGACCTGCTGTTGGACCGGCCCGTTCTTTGGGAGTCTTTCGTGGTAGTTTTTAACAGTTCAGCGTTTGTAGATCTTTTTCTGATCCTCCTCTTTCTTTGAAAGCACCTCAAGCTGGGTTTCGCGTGTCTCACTGGTTGTCACCGACTGGTCAGCGCCCCCTTGTGGGGAACATTTCAATGAGCGTGAAGGGATATTTGCTTACTTTGACTCTCGAGTTGGATTTACGTAATTTAGGACTACAGATGAAAGCGCATTTCTAGCATTACTTGTATTTGTCCTTTCTGCTCACTAAGAAATTGTTGTTCCCAGCGTGCCGACGGACTGATGGACGTCCGGCTCTACGTTGTCGCTCTGTCGACCGTTCAGCGACCATCGAAGACGATGGAGACCCTCAAATTGGCCTTCGAGGTGAGCACATATCCATCGAATCTCTTTCCATCCAGGTTTTAATTCATTCCACTTAGTCATTTAAGGTCTCCAGGCCTGGAAGAGTCATGGACTTTTGTTTATGTGGTTCATTTAGGATGAGTTTATGATTCGATTGATTGTTACATATCTTTAGTTCCTGGACAATGAGCATAAATTAAATTATGAATATTCCCAAAATGAATACAGGTGGTAATACATACACTTCTGGCTCCTACAGAGACTCATAACTGTAAACATGAATGGTAGGGGAAACACTGCGTATGCTTTGGAACTCTCTTGTTAGTTAAAATGCTACATTTTCTCACTTTTTCATGTGTACACTGAGATTTCATGGAAATTTAGTCATGGAAAAGTGCTAGAAATCAAAATGTGTATGAACCTTGTTTTCATGTCATCGTGCAGATGTATGAGAACGAGGAGACCCGGGACGTCCTACAACGAGACCTCGCCGCCATCTTGGAAATAATGTTGGGAGTGAGAAAGGTGGAACTGTCGAGTCTGTTTTCGTCGCTGACGGAGCCTCGCAGAGCAACGATCACGTACGGTGAGACGTCTTCTCATTCCGTTCCCCTCTTACCTTTTTACCAAGATGCATATAAGAGGTTTAATCACAGTGACTGATATTCAGAAAAAACATTATAACCATTTCTATGTTTGTTTTTTTTCCCCCCTTTTCCAGATGAACTTTGTCATTTCATAGAGCACCACCCAAACTTCGTCGAGGATTATCTCAATTTTGAAAACCACCCGCGGCATCGAGCGGAGAGCTGCAACGGCCGCCACAAAGACGACTGACAGTTTCGGGCCGCGATGGCACCGCCGCGTCGGCCTCCTCTGACCGCGGCGACGGCGTCTCCGGTCGCTGCCAGCTCTCGCAGCGCCTCCGGCGGCGGTGGAGAAAGGGGCCGACGGAGCTGCGTGGGGCAGTTAGCGGGACGCGTAGCTCTCTTCACGCCTTCCTTTACGTTTGTGTTCCCTTTCCAGACGTATTATTTAATTGTTTGACTTTTCTCTTCTGTTTGACCTACATGTGTTTGGTTGGTCTCAGGCAAACGGAGCCTCGCTGCACCACCCTGCTGCTCTTCACATGCGCAGTTTGGTCCCGTACAGAACGTATTACAGGACGTGCGTCATGATGCCGCCGCCGCCGTGCGGTGACCAACGCTACGAACTAACAGAACAGAAGAATGAGAAGATAATTCAAGTAGCTTTCCCGCTGCCATAAACCTTCAGCCAAGTGACTTCTGTCTTTAGATGAACACCAATCTTTTTTGATTCATTTTATGATGATTTTATTAGTTAAAAAGATCTTCTTTTTTTTTCATGTCCAGATTCTTTTTTAAAAAGGTACCTTTTTTTTTTCTTTTTCTAAGAAACATTTCCACGGATGGTTTAGAGCAGCAGTTACATTCTGCAGGTGAAAAAAAGCCTTTGGGCCGACTGGTACATTTACAGGAATGTTTTATTAATGTGCACTGTCCTTCCCAAATAAACCAATACACAAAACATTTAATTACATCTTCAGATTGTGTATTTTTTGTCTGTTTGCGTCCTGTTCTATTGATGCAAAGTGTAATTTGGGACCTTAATTTGCGTGTCAAAGCTCTTTGCCTTCATTCAAAGACTAAAAGAAAGTGTTGCCTGTGTGAATCCACTAGGTGGAGCTCTGCCTTCACACATGCAAGGTGATCGGACTTCTTGTCTCCCCCAAAGCGACATGCACCACTCGGATCAATCAATTCCGTTGTTCTCGAATTCCACAAAGCCCTCCCTGTTATTTAATAACGCCTCCCGTTATTTACTTCTTTAGCTGCGTACTCTTCATCGTTGCTGCTCTTCATCCAGTCCCATCTCTCCGCGCCGTTCCCGCTGTGCCGCGGCCGCGTGGTGGCGCTCGCTCCCCGGGCTAAACGCACCGCTGCTCACCTGATGGACAGCGAAAGCATTACCTCATCCCTCCCTTTCCTCCCTTCAGGTAAAAATAGACGGATTAAGCCTCTGCTTTGATGAGAGAAACCTACAGAGGAGGTGTGAAGAGCGGGGAGGAGGGAGAGATGGAGGAGAGCGACTAAATGGATCGTTCTGCTCCAAATCCAATTCCTAATAGCTGGAGGGAGGGAGGGAGACGAAAAACAGCCAAAGAAAGGGGAGAGGCAGGGGGGGGGAGGGAAGTGGAGATATCACGTCTAACAATTAAGACCTGCCTTCAGGCTCCAAAGAAGAAGCTTTGTTGAAAACGTATAAATTGCTCATTGAGCAGAGGCTCTGCAGCCCCTCAGATACTCTGAGGAATCCGTCATAAAAGACAGCAGCCGCCGCCCGCAGCGCTTCACGTAGCAGGGCTGGAATCTGTTCACAGTATTTAGGGGATCCATCACTCCCCCCCTCTCACCCCAGTAAACACCAACCTGGATCTAATCCCAGCGATGGCGTTGAGGAATCATCACATCCAATGGACCCTTTTGCAAGGGTCAAAGGTCTAGAGGCGGGTAACAGATGTTGAGCTAGCAGAGTGAATAGTTGAACATATGCTGAAAGTAGAGGATTAGTTTGAAATACACTAATGGTTTCCACAAAATAATGAATAAATGCATCTTTAATTTAACATGAGACAGAAGGGATGGTGGATCAAACCGCCGGCCGGGTTGACCTTGGCGTCCTGGTCGATAATCTCCCCTTTAATTGAGCCAACATTTGAAGCTGTACTTTGACTTTGTCGTTTTGATTCCTGTTTAGCTGTTTTATTAAATGGCATTTCAGTGTGTTTTTAGCCATTCACGGCCGGTGTGACGCGTTCTGGGTGCAGTGATTGATGCCACACAGCGTCATCATGCTCATCGGCCTGCTCACCATATAAATGGAATTACCAGCTTCCTCTGAGGCAGCCAGAGTTTAAGTCAGGGAAGAAACTAATGTCTCAATCAATAACACTTGTTTTTGTTCTTATATTATTATTTTAATTCAAGGATGAGCAATTTAAGGTGATGGTGTTTTCAAAACTGAGGTGGTCTAAAGCCACCACATGCATCGTCCATTCAAAATAAAATGAATTGAAAAATATAACACCTGCTTTTAACACATTTGATCGCAACATAAATGTGTTTTTTCACCAAAAAAGTCATCTTTTAAAACACCATCTCTCCCCTTCGGATGCTATCGCTAGCACAGTGAATGTGCATGGCGTAACGCTGGTGACGCGTAAAGCTAAACGCTAACGCCAGCCTGCTAACAAGCTAACAGTCACAATGCTAACACGCTGATGTCTGGAATGTACCACGAATCTTTAACGCTTTCATGACTCATCCTGTGGGGAACATGAAGGACGGATGTTAAGATGTTTCTGGTCCGTCGGGGCCACAGTGAGAACATGCTGGTGAGCTGACTTCTCCATCTCTGGAGTCAGAAACCACCTCTCAGCCGCCTCTCCAATGATGCCAATGATGCACTTTCCCTTTAATCGAAGGAGCTGCGGAGGTTTCACGCTCTTGTATTATCATTACTTTTAATTGTATTCATGCTTTGGCTTCACACCACAAACTACACTCTGCCTTTAAATCGTAAATCTTTTTACCGTTTTCTCCAAACCAATTTCCAGCGATGGAGATTTTAGAGTTAGCATTTCTCACCTCCGAGGCAGCCTTTCGGCTTCAATTCATTTATTTTCAGTCTTAAAGCCAAACGAACGCAAACCGTGAAATTGAATTTAATTTCGTAATCCATTCCATTTCACATTAAGCGTGGATTATTTTACACAAAGCACCTTACCGAAGCCTCACAATATCTCCGTTTACCCTGTGTGCTCCGACTGGCTAACACGTTAGCGCTTATGCTTCGTCCCAACGCTTAAACACGGAGAAGGAACCGAGAGGTTCCTGATGAATTGGGTGCGTCAGTGTGTCCGTGTGATGTTAAACCACAGTTCTTATGTTTACGGTAAAACAGAATCACGTCACAAACATCATTTAACGTCATTTTTCCAAAACACAGCGAGTAAAAATCTATTTCTTCTGTGTATTTAACACAACCTTCTACGCTGTCTACTTGTCAGGAGATGTGCGCTGTTCACTTTGGCCTTCCTGGAAGCAACACGAGTGATTAATACAACACGGCTAAATAAAAGAAAAGCAGACCGTGTTCTTATTGGCGGCTTTATATCTCGCTGTCTCATATTAATGCTCTTCATCACACCTCGCTGGCGTAGCGGTGAAGGCCTCGCGTCTCCCCGGTGGCAAATAGATCACAACAGGTACGAAGGCTTTTTGTGAAGCGGATGCTAATTCATCGCCTCCAGTCAGCGGCCTTCTGTTCCCGGACAGGTCGTCGGTCGGGGGGCCGAGGCCCCGCGTGCGAGCGTCCGTCCCGCCTCCAGCGTCGGCCCCTGTCAATCACCGGCGCCGCCTGAGGGTAACCATCAGTGCCGTCTCTCATTAAGGCCGGCGAGACGGGAAGTACGCGGCCTGTTTGCATAAGAATGCATGCACACTCGCACACAGACACGGCATGTACGTATGAAAGCGGTGACATGCGACACACACACACACACACACGTGGGCTACTCATAAATTTAGACACTTCCATCAGAAGGCCCTCGCCAGCCGACAGGGATATGAACCCAATATAGCATCCCGGAGATAAGCCGGTGACTCTGGAAGCAGAACTAATATTATTTGCACGGTGTCGAACGTTTATCTGGCTCCGCCTGCAAAGTGATGGTTCGGTGTCACTTTTGTTTAATAATGATGTGCCAACAGTAACGCGCCCGCTGGCTGGAAACCGATTACAGTTCAAAAGATTATCCAAATACAATCTAATTTGGAATATTGCGTTTTGACAGCCTGTGACTGCAGGAGGTGGTAATGCGATACTTTCTCACCTTTTAAAGAATTCCAATTAACGTTTTTAATGGCTGCAAATACGCAGCAGTGTTTGACTGTGCCAAACCTCCTGATGGCTTTCAGGCGAAGGAGAGGAGGAATAACTTTTACACAACTTGTGACGAGGTCGCTTGACTTTAGATTGACATTGTGAAAGGAGGGATGACCTTTAAATACAGTGCAGGAAAGAGAGCAACGCTGTCTACTGCCATTCCCAATAAACCCGTGTGTCCTTCTTATCAGGAGCGGCAGAGCCTCCTTAAAGTGGAGAAACGTTACAGACCGCCCGCTTTAGTCGTGGCAGATTTAAATATTGCAGCCACAAACAAAATAGAGATTATGTTGATGTTGAAAAGACTTTAGAGAAGAAGAAGCTTGACATTTATCGGAGATATTCAAACTGCTAAGAACCACAAATATCACCGTATTAACACACAACGTTGCATCCCTGCAGCCTTGAATTTAGCAACCGTGTTATTAAATTCCTCCCATTAATACTTAACCAAGGAGATTGTTAAAAGATCATCAATATCTAATGTTTAATGTATTCCTGGAATTGTTTTGTGACAAATTGTTTCAATTTACTCCTTTTTTTGTATCTCCCATCAACCTCAGTTAGTGATTTCCTGCTTCACCGGCGAAAAGCGGTGGTGAAGTCCGCTTTAGTATCTTGTCATGCTAATATCAGTATTAGTTATTTCATCATCAAAAAACATCCATTTTGGTGTCAAATATTAGCTTTTGGGTTCAACCTGTTGACATGTTTTTTTTCCTCGCCTCCACCGTCAGTGAGGCTTTTCTGTAAATATGTCGTGGTGTCACATCATCTGCATCGCCATCTGTGACAACAAAAGCCAAATTCAGCCGACGCAGCTGTTATTTACTCAGCGGTTTAGCCTTTGCTTTATTCAAATATCAGTGTGCAACACATTTAGCCTCCATGACCTTCATCCCACCATTCTGAAGTCAAATCACATCGTTTATTTACATTTCATGTTTCATGTTGCATTCTATTATAAGTTCCTTTCATTGGATCAGTTCAGCTTTCACCTGTCAAATAACGACTAAATAAAAAAGTGTTAAAAATAGGGACGGATTGATGTTTTTTTGTTCTTCTCTTCGGGCCAAAGCGTTTCAACCCTCACACACAGTGGCTGAGCAGCATCCCGGCTTCCTATCTGAGATGTTACTGTGTCATATCAGTGCTTAGGCTCACCCCCCCTCCTCCCCGCCTCCCCCACGGAGTGACTCACACTCACACAGCTCTGCAGTCACCAGAGCACATCGGCCTCCGTCTTCACCGCTTCGGTTTCCCGTGACGCACGAACATGCAGCCCCTCGATAAGCCGGCACGTTGCAAACGTTCGCAGAAAATAGCACCTGGGACGGAGCCGACGCTCACTGCAGTCACACACGTCCCTTGCAATTCTTTTTTTTAAGGATGACCTTTAAAAATGAATTAAGTTATTTGTTATAATTGACAGTATAATGTAATTCATAGCTTTAAAACTAACCAAATGCAATACGTCGTCATGAGCTTGTCGTCCATCACTCCACAGCGCATATAAGAAGCTTCGGGGGGCCATTAAATACGGCGAATACCCACAAGTGGTGCAAAACAGATGTGATTGTGAGGACAAGTTGTGACCTGGAGTTATTGTTTGTGTGTGTGCGTACGTTGTGTCTGCGCTACGTGTCCCTCCTGTTGGTGTTGGGAGACGAGATGAGTCACGCTCACAGCTGCGACTCATCTCCCCCAAAGTAACACAATGTTCTTATCCTGATATAAATAGAGCTCACAAACACACACGCAGAGTGCACGCACACACAGCTACACCTCTCACACACACACACACACACACAGGATCTCACAGGCGTATTAGACACTTTGTACTGTGCATGTCATTCATGCCTGCACACTCGTTAGTGCGGCTGTGCTGCTGTCAGCAGCCCGTCGTTTAACCAACAAAGGGTGAAACACATTTGAGAAAAAGTCACAAAAGTAACCAGATGAGTCAAAGTGAGTGACGTCCTGGTGTAAAGTAATCGCCTGCAGCACAGAAGAAGTCTTATTCTAGCATGTCTCGTTTCTCTGAGGCCTCATAAAAGAAAGTCAAGCAAAATTTGCATGTGGAAAAAGTCTAAAGGTTGTAAAGAATTGTAAAAAAAACCCTGAATGTTGGCAGAAGTTAAAAAATTCACAGGACGTTTAAAAAAACGAATACTCATCCATATCAGTAAAAAAGTCACACTAAGTAATTCAGTTCTGATGAAATAAAAAAACGATTTGGATGTCCGGATCAGTTATTAAAGAGTTGTATTATTGTGTATCCAAAACAATTCTGATGAGTTTATATTTTTATCATGCTGAAACATTTTTATGGACTCGAACCAAAGAAAAAAAACATTCAGTTATGCAGCTCACACGTTTATTTGTTTTGCACTAGTGACACTTGATCCCCATTCAATTATATTATGTTAACAGGACAATTAAACATCACTGAAAACATCCAGAGGAATCAGTGCCGTTAACCAATCGGAACACCGTGGTTCCTCTGTTCCATTGTTACACGTATTCTTCTCATTTCTACACTCTCTCATTGAAGCTATGTTGAGCTGGCCGAAGGACCTCATCCAACAGGTGGCCTCCAAGATGCCCGTGCAAATTCCTCTCAGCGCTTCCCCTGATTGGTGTGAAAGCAGAGCGAAGGCAAGCCGCGGGCCAATCGGAAAAGAGCCTTTGTTCACAGTTGGAAATGGAGCACTTGTGGTCCGACTGTTGCCTGGAGACACATTGCAGGCGATTACAGAGCGAGATTACAGTGCAGAGGAAATAGGTGATATTGTCAATGGAGCATGAATCTGTGTGTGGGCGCTGCGTGAGGGCAAGTGCACGTGGCCGCGCATGCTGAATGCGGCAGCTGGAGCATTAGTGGAGATGTGTGAAGGTGGGCAACTTGTTAATAATGTGTTTTTTAGCTTCTCTTCCCAACCTGGTGTCATTTGTGCATCGGATGAGGATGTATATGAGCGGGTTCATCCAAAACTATTTTCAGTAAAACTACGAAAAAACAAAGTATAATGCAGACAGTTGATGAGGATGTTGCTCACTATATTGAAATAAAACACAAATTCACCAATTGTCCACCATTACATCCTGAAGCTGTAACACAAGGTTCTAATAGAGCAAAGAGGTATCTGGCTCTTATTTATACGTTTTTATTGGAATGAACTAACGATATATTCAGATCAATTTGTGCTTTTGAAACCATATGAGCGTTTAAAGTTCAAATGACATCTGTTTCCTCTGGCTTTGTTCACACACACTGCAAAGTAATCCAACCGCACAGTCAAGACGGCCTGCTATCGAAAGTTCAGCCCCCACAGAAGATTTTTAATTCCATGTGAATAAATTAATTTACCATTAGAAATCCTTTCATGTCCATTTGAACCATTTACGACATTGATAATTAGGACGAGGTCAATGAGTGCAATGCTTCTAAGAGGAGGGGTGCAGGTGCTCTGCTCCGGACAGACTGACGGGTTTCTTCCCCTCTTCTACACCCGCAGGCTGAGTGACCACGCCCCCCTCCGCCTCCCCCGGTCCGAGGGACGGCCTCTCTTTCAAACTGGCCCGGGGGAGGACCAGAAACACCACCCCCATCGCCACCAGGGCCGACCCGAGGCAGCTGAGGCCGATGCCCGCCGCGGCGCTCAGGCGGAGCCCCCCGTTGAAGCGGACCGCCTGCCTGTCCACGAAAAACAGGTCCCCCTCGCCGAACGACTCGATTCTGTGGGGGGTGGAGTAAACGACGGACAGGATGGCGATGCCAGCAGCCAGGACGGGGAGACCCAGGGCCAGGTACACCTGTAGGGAGAGACGGAGGGCGCGGGGGGGTAAGTCTCAAGTGAGTCAGTAATACAGGTGCAATATAAGCCCCCAATGCAAAGAAAGAAACACAGACTCATGGGACGTCACCCACTCAGTACACCATGTGAGAGGATGAAGAGGACGAATTAACTCTCTGTGCGTCTCCAGGGACGTTTCACTATTCAAACAAGCCCGATAATTAATAGGCATCACTTCCTGGTTGCATACAGCGTTTCTCTCGAGATGTAACAGATGCCGACGGTTGATTTAATATCTATTGCGTTGTCTCAACCAGTAACCGAGAGTTAATCACATGACACATCAAAGTAGGGATGATTCAGGGAGACACTGCACGGCGGTGAGTGACGGCAAACAGAAGGCCGCTCTTCACCTTCCAGACTGCAGACTTCCACCGCGGCGTTGACCTCGGCCTCCGGGCCCGGCGCCGCCGACCCCCGGCGTCCCTCTCGCGCCCGGACGACGAGCACTCCTCGTAGAAGTGGTGCAGATAGGAACGCACGCCGAACTGGAGACAGCCGGAGCCCGCCTGGAGAAACATGTCCGCAGGCGTGTCACTCGCCCAACATTGACCATTGTTTGGAAGTACGGGAGGGAAGGAGGGGCGGCGGGGGGGGGGGATGGTCAGCTCACCTCTGCTCCCGAGCCAGAGACCCCGGCCATCACACCTCGCACACCTCCAGGGAGCGATGCAGGAACACACTGTAACACACTGAACACATTGACACGTGTAGATGTCAGCTATGGGCACAAACGTGTCTTCTCCATATAAGAAAGCCTCCATGCCTTCGGAGCCCGTGCCATCGGGTCGCAGCGATGATTGACAGCTGCCGAGGTGCCTCTGTTACCACCCACGGATGAGTCACACGGACGCAAGTGCGCGCACACTTTTCTTCCACGTACGAACATGCACGCATGTCCGTCTGCTGTTATTCTCCTGGGGCGGTTTGATTGATTTCTTGAGTCATCCTCTCCTCTCTTTGCGGTCTGCAGCGTAGAGCCCGTTTAAACTGACTGCAGTTCCACGCAAAACCCCGAAAAACAACCCGGCTTCATTCAAATATCCAAACTCTTTGGTTTTGTGTGCTTTCAGAAGCAGCCTTAAATAAGCGCTCTAAAAAGAATGACATAATGTGACGGTTTTTTTGTTTGTTGCATTCATGATGAATAGCAATGCATTTAAAAACTTCACAAGGAAATGAGGTGGGAAAGTCAATAACCAATTACATCATTGCAATAGACGACTTGGTGCGACTACGTTTTTTATGATGCTTTGTAAAGAGACCTGATTAGTGACGCTAGTGCTGGAGGGAAGCGAAACACGTTTACTTGAACACAGTAACATTATAACAATTCATAACACCTTGAAGCAGCCTTGTGACTCCTAAGAGACTCTTCCTTTCAAAACTTCTCAAACGCTTTCATTTGAATAACAGATATTCATGAATTATGAACGATATACTTGAGCATTAACAATCTAAAAAATATATTTTAGATCACATAAGTACTTGTTTAATAACTATCACGTCTGGTAATGTAGTCATTGGTCTTTAGCCTGGTCCTCTTATCCGTTTATTTTTCACATGGCTGACGCTTAGATTCCATGAACATGATTACAATGATAAGTCCCCGATTAATAATAACTTGATAATTCACTGATAGTTCCCCAGATCGCTGTCCATGGTGCTGCGATCAGCAGCGAGTCACCGCGGCTCCGCGACACTCTTCTGTTTCTCCCTCTTTCTCTTTTCTCGCCACACGCAGCAGCTCGCTATTTCCACCCGGAACCGAGTTCCCGCACCCGCGG
Organism: Apeltes quadracus; assembly: GCA_021346845.1. Lineage (NCBI taxonomy): Eukaryota > Metazoa > Chordata > Actinopteri > Perciformes > Gasterosteidae > Apeltes > Apeltes quadracus. Next base: position 14,006,932 of record CM037926.1, read on the forward strand.
ACGGACGCGGTCTTACCCCCCTGGCCGCGGTGGTCGCGCGTCTCACCGCGCGTCCATGTGCTTATCGGTCCGCTGGATCTCAGACGCGGCCGCCGATGTGGAAGAGCAGAACGGAGACACTGCGCATGCGTGAAACACTCTTCCACGGCGAATTACGTCCGTCTGTGAACGCTGCTTTTGTCAGACACAAATGCTTCAAAGTGGTCGGTTGATTGTTAGTTTGGTTGGGTGTTCTGATGAGGCTTGTACCATTTAAACCTTGAAAGAACTTGGAATATAGGGGGTAAAAAAACACTGTGACTGAAGGCAATTTAAGTATCAGCTCAGCATTGAGTCACTATTCCCGCCTGCAGGAACATTTGCCTCTTATATGTGAAAGCCAGATTAGGCCTATATTTATAACTGATCTTAGGTCTGGCAAAGTTGTCATCTATTTACCCCCCCTCCCCCTCCCCATGGCACATTATCCACCCATCTCGCTATTTGTCGTTTAAAGTTTGTTGAATCCGAAGGGCTTTTGGATTTTGGCCACAGGTACTTTTTAAAATTGGTTGAAACCTTTCTTGAGTGACCTCGACTTGAACCCTTGTCTTCTGCAGTCTGCCTCTTAAGTAGAAATTCAGGAAACCTTTTCCAAACCGTCCACTGTTTCCACCTGCAGCATCTTAATGACCCCTTATGTCTCCAATAGAAAAGTGCTGCCTGTGTTTGTTGTGAGAGAACATGGCTGTCTGACACGGACCTCAACCCAATACAACACAAAGGATGAAGTGCAAAGCCAGGCCTTATTGCCTGACACCAGTAGCTGACCTTACTGCCGTCTGATGGGAGAAGGCTCCAAAGTCTCATGGAAAGCCTTTCAAGACATGTGGGGGCAGTTAAAGTGTGGCTTGACGGAACTAAACGTTTGAGCCCCCTACTGATCCTGTGAAAACAGTTAAAAATGTCCTCTGTTGAATGGAAGAGAGCTTTTAAAATATCGGCAATAACAACGCAAATTATGTTATTCGGGATTGGAAACGAAATTGCAACAGAAAGCTTTGCAAATAGCAAAAGTCTTTCATTCAAAAAGTTTGTTACATTCCACACGTTTATATAAAACAGGTCATATGAAATATATTCTATAAAATGGCATGTGGGATCCCACAGGGTTCAGTTCTGGGACACATTCTATTCAGTAGTTCATTCATTTCCCCTAATTCTTGCTATTTGTTGATATTCCATTTGATATCTTTTATCAATTAAGATCACAGAGGAGTATCACATACTAAGAATGATCTCCTTCCCTGGTAGGTTTTTGTCTGAAAAGTATCCAATGGACTGCAAAGCTATCAGATGTTTTCTCCTATTCAAGTTCTCAATGACCAAAAAGGCGGAGTAACTTTTTCCCCAAAGCCACACACTATTGTGAGGTTAGGCGTGTTTTGTTACACATCACGGGAGTTTCTCACCTGTCCATCAAAAAAACAAACACAAACGCACACTAAAGACTGTAAGAGGGGTCCTTCATTGAAGGCTCACATCAAGGCCCGGCCCGTCTCCATGACGACGTAAAAAACAACAACAACAACCACCTTGAAAATACACTCGTGGTCTCACACCGATACGCGGTCTGTGAATATTTCAGTGTTTCCCGAGGATGCATTATTTGTGCAGACTGTCAAAACAGATCCCAAATGAAAAGAAAACAAATACTGTCATTTTCATATATTCTCCCAATCTGTGTGTGAAAAAGAACACACATTTGTGTGTGTGTGTGTGTGTGTGTGTTTATGCGCACAGGGTTAGTGGTTCATCACATTCAGGATGAGACGGATTTCCAAGGTGCCCTTGTGAAAGAAAGGCATGGAAAACTGGTCTTGTTTGTCACTCACCTCCGCACACAAACACACACACACACACACGTGAAGGATTCCGAATGGACGAGCTGTATCCTCTATTAGAGAGAGAGAGAGAGAGAGAGAGAGAGAGAGAGAGAGAGAGAGAGAGAGAGAGAGAGAGAGAGAGAGAGATTTCCATGGTTACGAGTCCAGCAAGGTCAGACACAGGAAGTGAGTGCTGGGTGTTGATTGGCTGCCAGATAATTACACTCCCCTTCAAGACGACGTGCAAACAAGATTAATATTTTTTTTTCATCCACTCTATTTGGAATCGGTTGTAAAGCACTATCAGTAATTTCAGCTGCACGCCTTGCTGCCCTTATTACTTCCTTTATTCACCAGCTCGGGGAGGTTCATCCTTTGGTGTGATAAATTATGCATTGTGCTTGTCTGGTATCTTAAAAATAACCTGCGCATCAACCCACACCCGCCTATAAAGGGACTGTCAATACGGCGGAACAGCCGAGCCATCATGTTAATTAGTTGCGAAAAGCCTTTCATTTATTGGCTTGTGAAATAAAAAACGGTGAAGCGTTTTCCAAAGCAGCAATATTTTGGTTTGATGGCTGAGAAGACAGTTTTAGTTGTTTGTTTCCTGCATCTGTTCTAATCCCTGTCAGGGAGCCGGGGACAGCGGCCACTAGGAAAGACACTGTTTAGTGACGCGCTGGCAGATCAGCGGCCAAAACGGCCTAAAACTCATCAATCAACATGATCGGCTTGAATTGTAAAGTGTAAAGGGCAAGGTTAGAAAAGATATGAGGTCAAATTGTAAATAAAAAAAAACTACCCCTTAAAAATAAAAAGATTTCCCTACATGAAAAGCTCAGCGAATGTCTGCCTGTTTCTCTCTCACCATCTCAAACACACATGTTTTTTTAACAGTTTCCCAGTTTGTTGAAAGTCTAGCTAATATCCTTTTCCTCTCTATATCTCAAACCCTGCTACACAAAAGAAATATGAAAACTGAAAATCGTCCTTCTATCTGCAATGCAGAAAGGCATTTGACTTATCTTTTAATTGCACGAAAGGCTTGTTAAATCGAATTCCCCGTCTTTTCTCCGCAGGGTCGTATCTCTGTTGAATTGAAGTGCGCAGTCAGGACACATCCCTCCGCCTCAAATACTGGCTCACCTTTTATAACCGCACAATTAAAAGCTGTTTAAATTCACTGTGCTGCTCGCTGTGGCTTTCCTAGAAGCAGGTATTGGAGGCTCACCTGTCATGGATGCACCAAAGCTGCGTTAAAACCCTTCCATGTATTTTTGTCATCTTCCATGCTTTTAGTAAGTTCACACTTTAATTGTACAGCTGAGCCCCCCCGCTGGGCGCGGCGCTGCACAGGTCAGGAGGTCGCTGGATGTGTTTGCGGGCGCGGCGCCCGGGGGAATGGCTCCGTTACATCACGCACAGCGTCAGATAATGGCACATTAACATGAATAATGCAGCCCGTGTTGACAACACACAGAGTCTGAATATTCTATAAGGGGAGGAATTCACGGGCCCGAATGGCACTTTGGGAACTAATGGGCCGTCAGGTGTCACATGCTATGATGAAGAGGCCCGAGGCGTGACTGTACCACTCGTTACTGCTCAATGCGGGTTATAAGACTTATTTAAAGAATATATAGTTTATATACGTGTTTTCTCGTTTGGGGCTTCATGCCTCTTGCTTGAGCTTGTCAAGAGGGGAAACAATCTGTTTTGAAAAAGAAAGTAATTGACAGTCTGGAGGAGATTTAAAGCAAAAATAAAGCTGTCACAATGTGGCCACGATGCTTCCACAGTTACTTCTGGCTCTGAATGGTTTGTTATTGGAGCGCATGTTTGGATTTATTTTCACATTCCTTTATGAGCAGAAGGTTTTGCATCCAGTGCTATTCAAGTAAAAGTTTGAAACAATGTGTATTGAAGTCAACCGAGTCGAAGTGTGTGCTGCATTTCTTGTTAATGTTAAATTCCAAAGCAGTTGATGGCAAATAGCTGTCAAATAAATGTTATTAAGATAACGGTTCTATGCCTTGAAGTAGCTGCAAAGCAAATGCTCACACAAAGAAACTACTTGTGTGCAGGACTCAAGTAAATGTAATTACTTTGACTCTTAAATCATATTATTAGCAAATGCAAAGTGTCAGCCTCCAAATCTTTACAAAATGTGTGACATTTTTACACTACACACTCAATTCAGCCGCCATCAAAGTGATTTGAAATTAGAATAAAATTGTCATTATTAACTGTTCTAGTTATATGTTATAGCCGCGAGGGGAAATGTTTTACATATCCTGTTAGAGGATGAAACCCTCGTCTATCAAGCCCCGAAGCAAAGATCCTCTTCCTCTTTCGCCCCGAGAGGAAACATTTCATCACCCATCCACTGGTTATCATTTCCACACGCTACGTTACGTGTTCAGATTACGTTATCCCAAGGATGGGGCCGTATCTAATCTAAAACGGTTTGATTTATGTCCCTATATATATATATATAAATATGTGTCTGTACTTTATGAGCCAGTCCACGTCTCCTCTTCCCATCTCAGACGGACTGACCCACTTCTCTCCCTCTGCCCGACACAGAGTGCGCCTGCAGGGGAGCGAGGGGGGGGGGGGGGGGGGGGGGGGCATAAGGCCGCTGCAGAGCTGACTGCTTCAGGGGTCCATCTCGACGGGCTCCTCGTCCCCCCGTCTCCCCCGTCTTCCCTCAAGTCATTACGGCGCCGGCGAGCAGACAGAGGGGATGGATGGGTTTCATTCCACCGCACACTTCCACTTGTCTGATCATTCAAGGTCACACGCAGCGGATCGATAAGGCTACACTGATGTATGGGGAAGTGGATCATTTGGGTGTGTTTTTTTTCGGGCGGTCGGGGGAGAGGGGGGGGTACCTCACTTCCCGAATCAGACACCAGATGTCAGTGAGATGCAGCACAGTGGTTTTCATCTGTGGAGGCTCCTTTGTTTCTCTCACATTTGTAGGCTTGTTGTGCGTTTGTCTACAACCCCCCCCCCCCCCCTCCCCCATGTGCAGCTGCTGCAGTTACAACTCGAGCGCGCCGATGAATCCCAGGAGGAGATAATGCCATTCTCTCACCTCCCATTTCTGTATTAGAACAAGGATGCACATCAGACTCACCTGACGCACAGAATCATCATATGAGGCCATTTGAAAAAACGTGTCACTTGTTTTGACTCCATCCGTGTTCATGCTCATATTTCATGTATGTCGTTCAAAAGCATCTTTGTTTTCATACAACTCCACACATATTTGAAAGTTGTACAACCTCTTGATGCATTAAATGGCCTCCATAAGGGCGCTTGAGAGACGCCTTGAACGCGCCGGTGGTTTCCATGAGGCATGAAGTGCGTCATCGATATAAAACTTTCATTTAAGACGCTGTCAAACACGTGGAATCACGTCACAGACGCATTTTGCTAACTGCAACACCGTTTACCATCGATATAATCAGATAACTGACTGTGTGTCGTTTCAAACTGGCACATATCAATTCTATCCTACACCCCCCCCCCCCCCCTCCTCCCATCCCGCTCAATATTATCACATGGCTACGAACCGCTCCTCCATCTAATCTAATTCATCAGTCTAATAGGTCATAATTAATTGCTCCATTATTAATGGGATGATGTCATACCTACACGCCTGGGGAGGGGGGGGGGGGGGGGGTGAGATGAACTGTCACTCACCAGGAACGCCGGCTGTGTGCGCTTGGACGCGTTGACCACAGTTTGAGCTTCCTTTTTTCCCGATGAGCGGCGCTCGGCCGTGTGTCAGGAGCCCATCAGACTCAACCGCCGACGGATCCGATTTATCGCCGCTCGCCGTGATTACTGCCGATTACCGCGGGTCATAAAGGTTCAAACATCATTGCAGGAGGATATTACACCGCGGTGGGACATGAATATTTAACGGCCTCATTCCGGCGACGCTCTCCTCCGTCGGCTAACTTGAGCCAGAGGAGATGGTGATTAGCCCGGCAGACAAGGGTAATGACCTCGGATGGATCGGAGTGGACGGCCATTGGGGACAGTCCTCCTCCGGGTGAAGAAGAGGGGAGAATCGTTATTGGATTTCATGGAATCAGACCCCCGATTCGAACGCGATGGTCTCTCACCTGCTCATGCACGAGGGAGTCTGAGGAAACCAGCCGGCGTGAAATCCAGTTCAGCCTCGATACACTCAATAGTGAATGTGAAGATGAACAAGGCGCACTTTAGCACGTCACTTAACAGCCGAGGTTTGTCCCCAAGTCCCAAAATGGGACAAATAGACAAGCGGGGGTCGTCTGTTGTTTCAGCTGTTTTTATTAATCGCATTGACTTTTTGGCTCTGTTTTCTTGGGCTGAATGATGGGACGTAAGAACGTGGCCAAATGCTTAAATGCTTGTGTCCCAAAATGGATTCTCACTGTTTCACATCTGCAAATTGGCCTCCTAAACACCGACAGCATCCCGGCTCTCAGCTCATTACAGCTTCTCAAAGTATATTAACCAATTCTTCTGGCAAAGCAATTGACACCGCGATTGGCTGATTATCCAACCGACTGGAGACCCGCTAACAGGCCACAACAAACCGCGTCAGGAAAACACACCGTCGGGAGACGCTGATGTGAGTCCTGCAAAAAAAAAAGCCACAGACGTGCAGAAACACACACACACACACACACAAATGCATATTTCATTCACCTTGCCAGCTCGGGCACTGAATCATTGTCAACCATCTGCCCCTTTGTCTCACACCGCATTGTAACCTTTCCCCAACTGTGTGTGTCTATTCCTGCGTTATCCCTCGTGTGCACACCCGCTTGTGCATCCAGCGTGTGTTCTGGCTGCCGAGCGTCCGTTTGGTCGGGGAGGATCGCCAAGGTGACGTGGAGGTCGGTTCCACACAGCTGAAGCGCGGCTGCCAAGGCCGCTGGAAGTGGCGCCGTGACGCCGGGTGAGTAAAGATCTGCATCATGTGATGCGTTTAATTACCTTTTAGGCCAAAGAAATTCATTCTGTTTGTTTTAGCTCGCAGGGTTTCTCAGGCCGAGAGATCGATTAAAAAAAAAAAGCTTTTCTCTTATCACGCAGAGTTTGGCGGTCAAGGCCGGGCTTTTTTTTTTTTGCGTGGGGGCCAAAGATGCTCGATCCCCACTGAGCGTCCCTGCTTTCATCCTCGGATCAGATCAATAATGGATGGAACTCCCGCGGCCTCGCAGGCGGGGGATCGCTCGAAAAAAAGGGAGAAAAACTTGGAAAAAGCAGAGTCAGTTGCGCGGCCGCCAATTAGCGCCGACGTTTCACAGCCACCCGCCTCACCGTTTGGTGGCACACTGACAGACGCCTCTGGAGAGCCGCTGACCTACTCCCCTAACCACTTTATTGATCTGTGGGCCAAAGATGTGAAAGCCTATTGAGGTCATCATTAATGATGCATCGGATCCAGAAAATGTCAAATGTGGCTCGGGAGCGTAAACATAAACGCGTCAGATGATGTGAGAGCTTTGAAGAAAAGCCTCCGTGCTCGAATGGTGCGTGTGAGAAGCGAGGCCGGCGGGCGTCGGGGTGGTCGTGATGCGACCGTTGTCGGACGCTGTTGTTTACTTTCCTCGGGCGCGGCACGCGCGTGTGGGAGGTTCGCGGTCTGAGGCTTTTAGGCCGCGTCGATGTCCTGTGATGAATATTCTAGCGCACAGAAACACGCAGACGTGGATGTGTACAGTGCATTAGCTGCTCCGCGGAGACCCACGCGCACGCATGACTTTCCCACAGGGACGGATCCCACGCAGCGGCTTCTGCACTCGAGGACACGCAGGCGCTCTGGATTTTCCAACCTCTCACACAGCCACTTATTCAGCAAATGCACTTAAACGCCGAACAGGCTCGGATGCCTCTTAGCTCCCCTGCAGTTCTTGGAAGGGTCTGATGAACTATGTTTTCCCCAGCTGGACCGCTTGTGGAGCTGCTGTAATTTGGGGGCCTCCCCTCCACCGGCTCGCAGGCAGGGGGCTCCCGGGTCCAGCACAGAGGCCCATTCAGGAGCCGGGATTTATGGGGCGGGCCCAGCACAGGCCGGCCTTGTGTTGGAGCCCCAGACAGCACCGGAGCACGGGACATAAATTTGACTTTATGAGGGACCTCGCTCGGATCCAAAAAAATGTCGACTTGAGCCGGAGCCTGGTTTCGTTCTTGTTATTCTACTCTTTCAGAGTAGACAAAATCAATTTGTTTGTAATCCATGTAATAATGAACCACAATGTATTAAGAAACTTACACAGAGCAAACACACAGTCTCTCATCCAGAAGGTCAAATGTGCAGAAAATGTTTATGTATTCCTGTCTGTAGTTATTTTAAGCCAAACCGTTATCTTTTCCCAAATTTAAAGAAACTGTTTTGTTACCTAAACTTTACCAGGAATTGACCAAGAACCGAGAAGTCGTTTGCTGTAGAGACAAAAGTTGATTTGTTTAGATGATTCAAACTTGACACGTGTCATTTTATGTAAGACATCACACAAACTATTTGATAAATCAGATGAAACAAACACAATTATACCGTAATTAGAGATGCTTTGAGATCCGATACAATTTTTCCCCTCCCGATACCGATTCCGATACACGTCCTGTTGGTATCGGCCGATACAGAGTACCGATACCAGTGTCCCCTTAACTTTGGTAAATTCGTCGTGCTCTTAAGCGTCACGCGTCTTCAGATGTTTGATTAAGTTGCTGGTGTTGAAATTTGCAACACTCGTGCCACCCCTCGAAATAGCTTCTTTGCACGTGTTGCATGTCGGCGTCTTACTGGTGGGAAAAGCCACTGTAAAGTACTGCCAAACCGCCGACATGACGCGCTAACGTTAGCTCCTGAGCTAATGTGCAAATGACGGAGAAGACAGAGACCAACGGCGCTCCTGAGCTGACGTTAGCTCCTGACGTTAGCTCCTTTTTAGTGAACAGTAAAAATGTGTCCTAAAAGTCCTGGGTGTCTCGGCGAGGCTGCATGTTTCCGCATCCCGCTTGTGGAAGTCGCACGCTGGGCTGCGATTGCCCCTCAGCACCCTCCCTCAACGTGGTCGACTCCTTCGGCTGGATGAATGTGAAAACAGCACTTTAATGTCACACATCGTTCTGCTCAGTGAAGCTCAAGCATCACTAATACAAACCGAGGGGAGGTGGAGACGAACACTGTCCCAGTAACACTGTAGTACTGTCGCAGGATCCGACATACAGTGCAAAGACCTTTCAGCAGGCGCCGGCAGCAGAGCGAGCCCCCCCCCCCCCCCCCCCCCCCTCCCCCGTACCTCCAACTGAACAATGACTTCATGTCTCTGCAGTTCATTATGTGCCTGATCCACAGTGAAGGATGAATGAACTACGACGCCGGGCTCCATACATCGGCCGCGCTAATGTTCTTTCCATACAGGCAGTCACAGGCAGAGACGGGGCCATTAGACCGGCGTAATGGCTTTACGTATGAGTAATGGCCGCACACTTACTCCGCGCCTCCTTTCCTAATGCAGGTCCTCTCCCGGTCCGACGTCGGCAAATCTTGCAGCTAATTGCAGGTCGGGGACTGATTATTGAGAAAATAACTTCTGCATACAGATGGGATGGTTGTGCCGAGTTCGCAGGTACGATAACCGAAGCGGTCATGCACGCCGTATATGAATCCAAAGAGGCTCCCCCGTCTGCGCCTGATCTAATGCTTGTACACTGCATTGGCCCCGAAACGCCGTAATGGCTCCAGCTGTGATGCAGTGCTGCTCCTGCATCAGTGAGCCATCATTCTGCAGCGCTGGTGTTTATTTAAATGGATGCGGGCCTGCTCAGGCTGTAAAGAAAGAGGCATAAAACGCCGAGGGCCGATGAATTACCAGCGATAAAGTTGCGCGCCGGAGCCCGTTGACGGAGCCGAGCCGAGCCGAGGCGGCCCGAACCAGACCGCGCAGGGCCGGCAAACTCCCCGAGCTGGCCTGGAACACGGGCCTGGATTGGGGCTAATTGCCCCTCCTTGTCACCCCTGTTTACTCAAGCCTCAGCAATCTCCCTGCCGTAATGGACTCGGGGCCCTGACACGCCACGTCTGATTGATTCCGTCCCCTGACCACTCAGTGGAAGGACTCCTGGCCGCGTTCCGGCTGTACAGTGGGCCGTCCCTGGCGGCTGTGCGTGCGTGTGTGTGTGTGTCTGTCGTGTACGCGCACACAGATGGAGCCGCTATGGCACAAGCAGCCGGCTACAACTCTAAAGGTGGGACACTGCGCTCTGCCCGCAGGGCGTCATTAACATTTAGAAACCCGCCCCGGCATCGGTCCCAGCGCCGCTGCTTAGGTGTGTTTAACCTTTCCTGTGTGGAGGGGCACAGCAGCCAGAACAGAGAAATGCATCTGCCAGGACGGAGAGAAGCGTTCAAATGTATGGCCAAGTTTGGCAGAGGGCTCTACAAAGGAGCAGCGCGTTTCCATTTATATGTAGAAATGCTTTGGGGGGCGTTTTGATTCTGAAAGTCAGAGCAAAGTCACGCAGGTTGGATCCGGGCCGCGGAGGAGAAGGGGCGGTTCTGTCTATTTCAGGTTTTGTGCGTCGGGCGCCGAGGCGGTTCCCCCGTGACGGATGTCCGAGGCCGTCGGCTCCGGATCGCCTCAGTTAAGACGACGGATCGGAGGCCGCGGCGAGGTCGATTAAAGTTCAGCGCCCCGCAGGCCTCACTGCCCCGCGCTCTCCGGGGGGGGCGACGATGGCGATGCCGCTGAAGTCTTCCTGGAGGACGGGCTCCGCGTCCAGGTGGCACAGCGGGGGGTCGGCAGAATATTCGCTGTGTGCTTTGTGTGTTCGGAGAGAGAAGAAAAAAAGCTGCTCTCGTTATCGCTGAATTGCTAAGCAGGCCAATCATGGAGTGTGACTGTGAAGTCGTTAGCATTTCTACACGCAGATGAGGCGCGCCGCTTTTATTGATAATGATATCGAGTACTGAGGCTTTGAGTCCATATTGTGTTCGGCTTTAATGAAACATTTGGCTTCATTTCCAGTCTTTAAAAGCAGGCAGATTCTTCACAGCACATGCTATTGATCACCATGCAACGTCAACATTGTTCACGTCAACGTTTCCTCGGTGAGCAAATGGCTCCAAATGCCATTGAACGACTGTGTGCGACTGAGTGTGCGTCACAGTTAATGAGCACTACAAACAGCACAACATGCGATCTGATGGTGAATTATGAAGCGCAGTTAAATAAAAGGGGAGCATTAGCAATGGCTGCCGGCCTACTCTGATTGATAGAGCGCGCCGGTGGCAGCAGACGGGGTGAGGTGTTGAGTCTGGGAAGCTGTGTGTGTGTGTGTGTGTGTGTGTGTGTGTGTGTGTTGAAGGCAGACATGCATTAAAACTATTATCGCTGACGTAAATCACTTTATGAGGTAAGCGTGCATCGGCATGTAAAGCATACGCTTCTGCATGTCAAACCGTTTGTGTAACAGGAAGGTGGGTGAAGAAGATCGTAATCAGGGACTCGTCCACCTGGAAACATGTATTTACACACTGATAACTACGACGGGCTTACAGCGAAAGGCGCTCAAGGAAAAACACTTGTTGGCTGAATTCCTTTAGAATATATTAGGAACAAGACCGATGACAGAAGATGAGATTGTTTCTACGTTTTGGGTTTAAGGAAACATTTAGGCTAAAACAGGAAATACATATCCTGAAAAGCTGGATTGGTTTTAACACAGTAAAGTGAGAAATGCATTATTTATTAGTAATTTATGACACACCGTGGGGAGTTTAGTTTATTATAAAATTCATTTGCATGTCACTATGTTAAATTCACCGGTAGCCTCCTCCATCACCCTGATCGAGTTTGGTCATTTTGTCTGTTCCCATCTGGTTTTCTGTGACATAAGAAGTTCCACAGATAAAAAAAACAAAAAAAACACAGACAACTCTCAGAAACAGCCACCGATCACAAGCTGTCACTCTGCAGAACGCTGCGTTGAAGAAGACTCATGAGTAGCGATCGAGGCCATGAAGTCACGTCCACTTTGTGTGCCGAGTTCATTTTTCACAGACTTCTTAACACCTTCCTTTAACAACCAGAGCACCTCCCCCCCCAGAATGTAACCCCAAAGGCTGCACACATGTGAAGTGGGCATTATGCTACGAAATGTTCAAACCCCCTTTTTTCAGACTTTGACGGGACGTTACAAATCCAGCAGGGTTAGCTTGAAGTGATCCCTCAGAGCTCCGACACATGAAGCAACGTGGATGAAACACAGGAACCACCCGAAACGAGGCGAAGAATCCTCGCTGTTGCTGAGAGGAAAATAAAACAGGGACGGTTACGAGACCGATGAGCCGACACGCGACACACCGGCAGGTTTCAGACGGACCGGAGTGGATGCAACGGCCCCCGGTTCCCCCGCTGAGGAGAGGAGGGAGGCCTCCGACCAACAGGGACACGATGGAGAGGAAGGAGGAGAGGCGGAGAGTCCGAAGCCCGGCTGCCATCGCCAGCACTACGGAACGATTCCTCTCCTCTGCAGCGGGAACAATACAAACAAGGAATGTTTGTGCTTTTGTGGTGTGACACGTCTCCGTCGTTTACTGACGTCTGAGATGACAGCGCGACTCGCAGCGCCGCCGAAGGCTGCGACTCCTCCGCTTTAAGCGGATATGTCCCGCGTGAGCAGCTCGTCTTTCATGGCCCCCGTTTCAACTGCAACAACAACAGCTCTCCGCATGTCGCAGGTGAAAAGTGCATTCTATCCGCACACACACACACACACACACACGGAGGGGATGCAGAATGCAGCAGTCAAAGCCCGAGATTCTTCATGATGAGCACAAACACGAGATTTGAAGAGCCAAACCGAGACAGGTGGTCTCCGGGGGTTTGATTATACGGGGGGGGAGGGGGGTTTCGCCATCACAAGCAAACAAGAAGCGGCTCAAAGACGGAGTGTGACTCAAAGTAAAACAACGCACCGGCTTTCATCTTCTTGATGCGTTTGATGAGTCAAAAAAAGGTAAGCGCTTCAGTTGTGAGAGCGTTAATGCTACAAACGGCCTCAGCTCCTAAATCACTTTTTCGTTGTGTCTTTGACAAAACAGATGATTTGTGCTAATTGGGGATGGTGATAAACTCCAGAATGGGGTTGTTAAAAAAAAATAGAAAAAAAGAGAGAGAAAAAGACACAACTCCCGCTATTCTGCTTGGAAGGATTCAAATGTGACGTCTCTGAGGCCGCGTTTATTTCTGTCACGGAAAACACACAAAACACGTCGCACTGGAATCCATATGTGTGACTAATGAGTGAAACCGTGCGCGTGCGTGAACTTCGCACCGAGGCAGCTCTGATTATTCCTGGATATGGAGTAAATTGGAATCATTTCCCATTTGATGCGCTCTGGCTCAGACCTGTCAGACCTCCCCCACCCCCCCCCCCTCTCCCCCCCATTCACGCCTCTGCAAGAGAGCAAGATGACATCATCCTTGAGCGCACACACACACACACACACCGGCGCGTGTGCTCGGGGTATAAATGCGTTGAGATTTCTCAGATGCGCTCAGGTCAAACGCTCTTCGCTGATTGGCCGGGCCGCCTGAGCCTCACTGTTTTCAATGACTTGTATGGTAATTTTTGGAGAAACTATACATTTAAAAGAGCCCATTTCTTTGGCCGTGAGGAGATACGGGCGGTTCAGGTCAGAATAGGGGGGCGGGGGGGTTTCGCCATCACAAATTCCCCCGAGTGAGCCATTCAAATCTGTCTTCTCCATTCAGGGGCCATTTAGCGACAGAAAGGCGGGCGGAGATGAAGGGCGGAGCCACGCGATGCAACGCGGCTCCACACGTATCGAAAACCGAGCTCCATCATTTGAAAGAATATTGACGCTGCGACTTAAAACCCGGAGCCGAGCCAGTAGCCGAGAACGACTGGAATTGCACTCTTAATCTGCTACTCGCTCTCTTTCTGCCTCCCACCCGCCAACACTTTCTTCTCTTTCCTTTCCAATCTCACCCGCCTCTCCCACCTCATCATCTAATCCAGCCGCAGGGCAGAGAGCGCTGTGTTTGTGTGAGCGATGAGCCGGTCTTAGCCTCGCTCTAACCCTAACCCTCCCCGACACACACCCACACACCCACACACACACACACACACACACACAGGTGCCAACTGTACCCGGGCACCTACACACAAAAACAACAGCCTCCTGATTGGCACACGGATGCACACATCTGGCCGGATGAGGCCACCGGCGCTGTGATTGGGAGGGCGGGGCTTATGATCTGTCGGCACTGAGGTGCGAGCGCGCACGTGTTATACATTGAACACAGGATCTTTGGAGGAAAATGGAACCCCGATGAAATATTCATGGCGCGCGGCCGCGTGGTTCACCTCTTCCTGCTCTTTATCCACGCGGGGTCAAAGCAGTGAGTAAATGAGGCAGCGAGAGGAGGGAGGAGGAGAAGCAACGTGGTGGAGCGTGAAATCATGACTGACTCGAGTAATTTAGCTCTTGGATGGAGCTCAAAGGGTAGAATTTCCTCGCCCTCAGGCCGGCTATAAACGCACACACTTAGTGCAGCACAGTAGCAGCACATCCGTGCAAAAGACACTGTTGCAAATAATCAAAGTACTGTGTTATCTTCACCTGGCCTTTTTGTTACCATGTGCTGTGCATCCGTCGTTGCAGCTCCCTCCCCTGCACATCTGTCGATGGCGTGCTCGTGTGCGTCATATAGGAGGCGTCTTTGCCGCGGCGACCGTAGGAAGTTTCCTCTCCACCCGCCGTCCCGGTGGGCGGAGAAGGAAGGAGGAGGAGGGAAGCTTCTCTGGGCTTTTACGGGACTTGATGGATGTCCCAAAGCAGGGATTCAGCTTTCAAGGGAGATGAGTTCCAGTGGAGGGAGACGGCTGGTAAACCTTCATATCAGGCCGGGTCAGGAGGTGGATGCCTGTGTGTGTGTGTGTGTGAGTGTGAGTGTGAGTGTGAGTGTGTGTGTGTGTGTGTGTGTGTGTGTGTGTGTGTGTGTGTGTGTGTGTGTGTGGTATCAGGGCTTATTCAGAAGGAGTGGGTGTAATACAACGTTTAACATTTAAGGAAACTGCAGCCGTGATGTGATATCTTGCTGCCGTTCTGATGCAGATAAACACACGCGCACACGCACACGCGCACATGCACATGCACACACGCAGAGGCAAGAATGATCTGCTTACAAAGAAACATACAACAAACATCATCACACACCAGACCCACAATCGCACACACAAAATATCTATAAAACAGCCTATTAGGCCTCATCCCATCATATCTGAGCCCACCTCATGCCCGACCTCACACTATAAAGCTTTAACGCACGCCGCGGCGTCGTTACAGCAGCTCTGATGGGGTTGTGCGGGTGTGGTGGCTCCTCTGGGTTTATTTGCGCTGTGTTTCCTCTGCAGATGGAGGCTTTACAGGCCCAGGAGCCCCGTTATTGGCCTCCTGTCACTGTCCCAGCGCGCTGTGTTGAATCTATAACCCGCTGACAGCCGAGCAGATACTCAAGGACTCTCCAGGAACAACTGCACAGCGAGAGAAACACTGTTGCCATCACCCGGGTGGGAGGGAGGGGGGGGGACCCGGCTTTATAAGCTACTCAGCGGACAATGCTGATGATGATTATCGCAGGCTGGTTTGCTGCTGTCCTGCACCTACAGATATCAGGTCTGTGCGTGTGCGTGTGTGTGTGCGTGTGCGTGTGTGTGTGTGTGTGTGAAGCCAACTCTTCTGTTTTCTACGCGGGCAGCACACGGGCAGCACACGGGCAGTACACAGGCGCTCGTACTCGGGCCCCCATTCACATCACGCCGGATAATTGCCAGTGCGTATTTCCTCGTGTGCCTGACTGGCAGGGGATTGGATTCGAGCGCCAGTTGCAGAACCATTAATAGAAATTAAGTGCCAGCGAGGGCTACTGGAGGGAGACCAGTGGAGCTGGAATGGAGTTTATGTGAAAGATAAATACATTTCCACAGAAGAGTGCCCCCGTTTATTGGCTGGGAAATGCGCCGTGATATGATAGAGGGGCAACGAATGAGTTCGGAACGGGACGACGTGGCTCGGAGAAAAAGAGAATGCAGTGGAATTAAGAGGCCTGACTGAAATAGCAAACGCGGCCAGCGGAGTCGGGCCGCAGCTCGCGTTCTACGTTCGCCATCAGAGATGTTGGTTGAGAATCATCAAACTGGTTCGCTTTAAAGCGACTGAATCAGTCGCTGCGGGTCCGTCGCATGTCGAGTTATTATCCGTCATAACCCCCGGAGTGTCGCTCCCTCCTGGCCGGCCGGTGTCAGACAGATTACATACTCATCACACACAGGCATGCGAGTGTGCGCGCATTCTCCCGGGCCAATCAAAACTCCACCTCATCCCTGGACTGTCTAATGGGCCTAATAACAACGAGTCACTGGGGGCCTCGCGCGTGTCAGGCACATTACAGCAGGCACGGGGACTAGATGGACGACACACACACACACACACACACACACACACACAAACCACTCCCGGGCCTCGGTTCAAGAGGTGCAACCTGCTCCGTGACCACTAGGAGGCAAGGGTGAGCTTTGGCAAACGGGCCAGGGAGCAGCTGAAGGACCTGGTGACGGCCCACATGTAGGATCTTCGGTTACACACACACACAACCTTTTCCCTGAGGCCCCGCCTACTGTGGATTACACCGTATCGTGGGCTCGCCGCTCTGATGAAGCTGTACTTATTAAACTGGTGGTTTGGATTGCTGATTATTCCCGACACTCTGTCCCTCTAAAGCGTTGAACGATTACTGAATGGGCCCATCGAGCAAAAGCCCGAAGGCACAAAGGCAAAAGCTGGTCAATAGAGTGAATGTGAACACTTCTTCTCCTTCACCTGCTTCACCTGATCACAGTCTATTATTTCCTTGTCATTGCAGCACAGATTGCTCAGGCCACAGTAACATTTCATTCTAGTACAATCCTATCGGTCCGAGCAGCTGTACTTTAAAAGAACAGGATCTCAGATGTGAGATACTTCGATTGTTTGTTGTAGTATGTAGTAAAATACTTGTGGCTGTGGATCAGGTGCTGCAAACAGCTTTCGATATGAGTCATCATCAGCCGCTCATCTCAAGTTAATACTGAAGTTCATCAGCAGCACCATCAGTCTGGTTCACCTGCAAAATGTCGCCGAAAGAGCCACAAAGAGGTGACAACAAGACACAAACAACAGGAAGATCCAAGAGGACTTCAAAAAACTCGAGACAATACACAACCAAAAGCGCACAAAGTGGCTCAATCAAGACCACAAGACCAAAAGATACACAACTTCAATGAGGCAGACTACGCAGAAAAACACAGGCTGATCAGGACAGCAACTCTCCCACAGGCCCCTGTAACGACAGAAAGGACACATCTACAGAACGGAGACAAAGAACCGATCCAAAGATTCAGAAGATGCGTAAACACAGATCCAAAATGAGAGACAAGCTACAAAGATTGTTGGTTGATGTTGCTTGATTCTCCTTTCCCCAGTAGTCCTCCGGTTATTGGCCATGACCGCCAACAACCAAACTCTCATCACAAATGATCTGCCAATGGATGTCGAGTCGAACCTGTTCATTTCTCCAATGTGGCTTTAATAAAGGAATATCTTGTTTTATCTTAAGTATTCAAATGAGGGATTATGTAGTTAATCTGCGCTTATTTCCTGACGTTCAATAGCCAGTTGCAGACTGTGTGTTTAATTCCGTTGATAGTGTCTTTTGTATTTTTGGATATATTTTTCTAACACAGAAATACAGAAAAATCCATTTCTCACCATGTGTTGTAGGAATAACACGGATGATAAATGAACAAACCCCTCGCTGACCTTCAGAATATAGATAGGAATTAAACTGGAAAGTTTTTGCTTCGGAGGCTGAAGGTCATGCAGGAGACGGAGGAAGTACAACTCATGGGAGGCCGTTTTAACGCGCTGCGTGTTAGCATCTAATGCTAATCGTTGGCCAATGTGGCCAGACTCCATGATATTTGTATTTATTTCAATGTTTATCCATTGAAATAGGAGACTGACACAGAGGCCCTTTTCTCGATGGAAAAGAGTTTGATTGACAGATGGTTCATCCAATGACATGCCATGCATCCTTTTTAAAGTACCGGTCCCAACAGTTTCAATGACCTTAAGTGGGAGGAGGACGCGAGACAGCGTGGCAGTGACGGCCTGGACGCCATCGATTGAGACAAACATCTTCATTACATTTCACCCACATTTCAAAATAAATATTGCAAGGAAAGAATCCCTCCTGCTGAGTGCGAGCCCACTCTGTCAAAACAGACATTTCATACGAGCCTCCTTCCGTCTCCATTCCCCCCCCCCGAAACACCCACTCATCCAGCCGCTCTCCCCATCCTGTTAGTGAGCTCGGACATGCTTCCCAGCTCGCTGCCCACACATTTCTCAGCTCCTCTTCGCTTTGGACACTCATACATTTATGGAGTGGTTCGGTGGAGTTCCACCTCCGAGGCTTCCAGGATTACGGCACACACAGAGCGGTGGAGAGCTGAGGGGGGAGGGAAGTGTATGTGTGTGCGCCGGCAGGGGGAGCGTGAGGGGGAGGGTGAGGGAGAGGGGTTCCAACAGCGGGATGGGGAGACAAATGGACGGCCGGCAGTGGAGTGATTTCCAAAACCTGAAAGAAAAATGATACGAGAGAAGAACCAAGATTGTTTTGGGCCAGAATAGGAACCCTTTATTGTCCCACAGAGGAGTGTGTGTGAGTATGTGTCTGTGTGTGTGTGTGTGTGTGTGTGTGTGTGTGTGTGTGTGTGTGCACGAGGCTCGTTGAAGATGTCACCAGTAATTTAAGGCCCCTTTTTGGTGCAACACCCACTCGTCTCTTGTGATAAAATACTGTCTGCATCACCTGTGAGCCTGTGGTCTTTCCGTGTGAGTGTGCATGTGTGTGTGTGTGTGTGTGTTTGTGTGTGTGTGTGTGTGTGTGTGTGTTTGTGTGTGTGTGTGTGTGTTGTACTCTAATTAGCACTTAAACACACAGGAGAGTACTGCAGCCAGACAGCAGATAAATCAGACAAAGCTATAAGATCGTAACACACTAACAGAAAAATATCAGCTGCTTCTGCAGCTTTAACACACTTGATAAATTGACAAGACGGCGGCTACGCGCAGCCGGCTCCCGTCGCAATTCCAGCGCATCGGGTTGTGGGGACGTTTTTGTGTTTGCACTGCATCTTTCTTTGTCTCAACCGCGGAGATGCAATAAGTAATGAGACGTCTACCAGGAAGGTACGTTCATTTGCTTAAACGTGCCCGCTGCATTCCGATGTGTTTCCCTCCAATTACCAGCATTACTCAAAGTCAGAGCCTCTGCCGGCACATTTCTCATCGCTCACTTTCCTCACTCTCGTTCATTCATTTGAATATTCGCGACACCCCCCCCCCCCCCCCCACCCCCGCCCCCCCTGACCGAGCGGTCGCAGGCGAACACAGCGGCGGGCCCGACGTGTGTCGCTCCCTGCAGGCGTGAAGGAGACACATGCGGCCGTGCAGCCGGCGCGGTCCGGCCCCGGCGTGTCCCTGCCCCAGGGGAGTCTGGGAGAACGAGTCCCAGTGGAGGTTTGTTTAAATGCTGGAGGGAGTGTTTGCCCCGCACAGCCGCGCTCGCACTAATGGATATGTCTCTGTTATTGATAGCAGGACTGCAGGAAAAAAAGAAGAAAAAAAAAACCCTGCACAAGCTGTTTTCTGCATTGGTTGTGCCGTATACGGCGACGTCCCGCTGCCCCGTGTGGCTGACATCTTTGTATTGGGGCAAACATTTGTGCCGTTAAAGAGTTGAAATCTGATCCGCCTTAAAGCTGCTCTCAATGACGTTTTCATGGAAAATGGAACGCGTAATGTTTAACGTAATGCAGGTGAATGAAAGTGTAGTTTCAGCTGGCAGGAAAAGATGGAGAGTCATTTAAATGAATGTTGCCAGATGTTGCCCTTTCTGCTTCCCCCCGTCACTAAAGAGAGGACACTGCAGCTGCTCTAATCAATGGTTTTGTGGTAACAATGAATAAACTACCATGTTTTGGGTTTGACCTCTCAGCACTCAAACAGCAGAGAGCCGGTTCACAAAGTGAGGCAGCCGTGAATCTGTGTTGTCAGACCCACACAGGAAAAAACACATCCAGGGTGAGGAAAGCGCTTCCACGTGAATTTTCAGGAAAAGTTGTTTTTGTGCCATAAAAATACAGATGGCGCAGAAGGAATCCGCCGGGTGAATGTATACAGCAATTAGGTAATAAAAGTGTTTACAGTGGACATTCAAAAAGCGTATTTAAGTGACGTTTTCCTTCTTTTTTACGTTGTCAGGCTGTTTATTCCCCCCTCTAAGCTGCCGTAAATGCTCCCGCTGTTTATTCTGTCTGTACAGTTCAAACTGCTTTCATCTCTCCAGTTTCATGGAGCTACAGAAAGCTCAGTGAGAGACAGAGACACGCAGAGAGAACAAGGCTGTCTGCTTTTAGCTGATCGGAGACATTATGTCATGTGTTACACCTACGTTAAACTCTCCTTCACTTCGCCGAGAAGCTGAGAACTTGAGGATGCGTATTCACACGGACCTCCTCATACTCGCCGCCGGCAAGGTTAGCTCTGTTTATGAAACCATCAATTACACCTATTTAATTTAGTAAGAGAAGAAACGCCGGCACACTGACTGAATCCAGACCGGGCGTCCCCCTGAGCACCGGGATAAATAGAGCGAGGGAAGAGGAGGAGGAGAGAGAGAAACAGACTTCATTAATTCTGTCGTCCGTCTAATTGGAGTCCAGTTGGACCCCGGAGCTAAAATGAAGTCCGAGACGAGTTCTAATGAGAAAAAAAGAAAAGAAAATAAAAGACGCAAGGGGGAAAAGTTGGAACTGCTAATATCTGGAGAACAACCTTGGGCTAAATCAAGACTCGGCGTACAACGCGGACCCTCGGGACGCTACTCCCCACCCCGCCCCCCCCACTCGCTCGCTTGGACGCCGATTCAAATTGGACGGTGTTCATTCTAAGTAACGAGACCGGAGGCCTACCTGGATGTTCTAACCCGACGAGCCGATGCTGCGATGCAGCACACAAGAAGAAAACGCCGTCCAACAGGAAAGAAACAGGAAAGAGGGAGATTGAACAGAGAAGAGAGAAGTACAAATACACCTCCAGAATACTTATAGTATTCAGAAAGGTAGTAGAACAGAGAGTATATGAAGCAGCAGAGCCGACGGCACAGTAGAAAGGAGAGTTTGGAGGTTAGAACGGGTTCCCCAGAGGACGAGGACTGCAGAGACAGAAGGAGGATGGTGTAACACATTAGAGCAGAACTGACGGACTTCCAGCACCAAGTACCGTCAGCAGATCCCAGGACAGAGGGCACGCTGTCCCCGTGTCACCGCGTCCCGCACAGGACGTCCACCTCGATGCTGCGTATGGCCTGGTGTCCGTCCACACAGCCTCATTCATGGACACACACACACACACACACACAGTGTCCCCCTTCCCAGGAGAAGACTCACTGTTCGGTGCCATTCCAACTGCAATCCAATTAGGTTAGATTTTAATTTGATTACTGGACAGTGGAGCGGGGAATTAACTTTACTTCCATTGCTACATTGGAGTCCATAACGTGGACGGGGACGGGACGCTGATATTAAACCTCGCTGTGTGACGTCTGAAGTCGTTACGGCTCCGGTTCAACAGAAAAGTGAGCAGAGCCTCACACACAGGAAGACATCTGCTGCACGAGAGACCACAGACAGCAAACTGCCAAAGACTATCTATCCCCACAACCTGTGTGTGTGTGCGTGCGTGTGTGTGTGTGTGTGTGCGTGCGCAACGTGCAGTTCTGCACGTGTGTTCGCAGCCTTGACTGCAAGAACAACAGATAAGCGTAAACCATGTGCAACCATAAACTACCACCTCCAGGAGATAAGGAGACAGAACTCGTGCTAAACCCGAGTAAACGTTTGTTTCTGTCCACCATTCGCTTGAAAGAGGTAAAACACATGTTTTCCAATGCAGCTTCATCCCATTGATTCACAGATTATGAGATGCATCACGCAAATAAAGCAAATAATCTGGATATTAATGAATTAAGTCTTTTAGGAAAGATACAGATCAGATGATTGGTTCTGTTGGATGTTCTCTGCAGAACGGTAATCATCCCCAGGCCCCTGGGGGGATGCGAGCGGCTGTCGATCTCAGACGTCGGGCTGTTCACGGCCTCCAGCAGAGCGCCAGTCGCCCCCCTCACCTGTTCCGACATCACGCTTCTGATAAAGAGAGGATGCTGTTGTTTTGTGTGGCAAACTGCGTCTCCAAACCGGATCTTCGCCCCGAATGCCATTTTACTTCCTCCAACTCACACGACAGCCCCCGCCCCCTTTCGAGAGGCCTTATATTAGTGTTTATCCATCACCCGTATCCATCAGCATCAATCACTCAGCCCGTAACCGCTCACACACACACACACACACACACACACACCAGAACTCAGGCACAGTGCGGCGCAGTGGTTTTTACCGGCGTGTCTCAGGCGCTGACACCTGCGCGCTGGCCTTATTGATTCCGTTGTCTCACCCTAATGAGCCCGGCGTCATCCATCACCGCTCAGGCGGCCCGGAGGACTGAATTAAGGAGGGACGCCGACCACCACCGTGCCGCTGGGTGTCAATGACAGTTTCCTGAACACCGTCGACAGTGATGGAAAAGAAGAGGAGGCCGTGCACGTCTGTTGGAGGCGTGGCGTCGGGGGTTGCGACGTGATTTCAGGCCCCTGGGCCGCCGGCTTCTGACCCCTGCAGGGTCCTGCGGGCCACCCCCCCCCCCCCCCACGGCCTCGCGTGTCGATATTCGGACAAAGTGTTGGTGATTGACGCCCTTGAAAGACACACATTCCACGCTGTTCAATACGCTCCTTTTCTTAAATCAATGGACTATTATGTTTAATACAACATATAATCTGCATCCTGCATCTCGTGTTCCAGCTGAACATCCAGTGATCGGTACCATCACAGTGTACATCACTTATCATCCCATTGCCTTACATCTTAAATCACCGGCTGCATCGTAAATCGTATCCTCTTACATGCCCCGTGTCCCGCATAGATGTTTTTACATATCTTTATCTAAATCTATGTGCGTATCATCCATTCTGCGGCCTTCATCTCAAGCTCATTGAGCCGACATCCCTGACTAAGCGACATGCTAACAGACGAGCGCTGTACATGTTGCACCCTGCGTCCTGCCCTCGCTGAACGTGGGTGCGTCGAAGGGCATTTCTGAGGAGGCTTTTGATTGGTTACAACCATCAACGGCACTCAAATGTTATCCCAAAAAAGAACAAATCCTCGATGAGGACATGCTGCGTGTGGTGGTTGAACCCAAAAGCCCCCAAAAAGCCCCCGTCTTCAGGGGGCACTTTGGTGAAGATGACTGGCGTAATCCTATTAACTGACGTTGAAGAGGATAAGCTACTTACGGAGTGATGAATAATGAAGGGAAACTCTGTTGTGAGAGTGTCTCTCAATGTCACTCACCACACTCCAGCTAACCGTTCGCCCGCGATGCCACGGCAGCACAACGCCACACGACGACGCGCCGCCACACGACGACGCGCCGCCACACGACGACGCGCCGCCACACGACGACGCACGCCAAACGGTTTGCAGTTTGCATGAAAAGGATTGTGGGCAGGCTGTTCTGTCATGTGACTTCAGTTTGTCGGTGGCTTTCTGGTATCGTTAGCAGGCCCCGAGGCTATCACACACACACACACACACACATTCAAAGAACACAAACAGGAGCGTGCACAAACACACACACACACATGCACCAAAGAAAGTCAGCAGGCCTTGGAAGCGATGCCCTGACCTCTGGTTCCCAGTCAAAGGGGTGCTGTTCACCAGCACACAACAGCACCACTGATCCCCTGTGTTCCTCTTGTAAATTTTGCTCTTTCTCCTCGGGGCTCAGAAGAGGCCTGTGTTGTTTTGTGAAAAGGAGGAGGGGAGAGGGGGGGGGGGGGAGGAAGAGGAGGGGAGAGGAGACAGGGGGGTGGAGGAGCAAGAGAGCACAGATATGAAGCCACTGTCTGTGTGCGACCGCTAAATCACTGTGTGTGCATAAAGGCCAGGATTGTGCATGTGCATCTCCGTCAGTGTGAGTGAGTGTGTGTGTGTGTGTGTGTGTGTGTCTCTATACAGTACATGTGCGTATAAAAAGAGCAGAGAACAAGGGGCCTTTAGTCTGGGATGAAAACATAGACCAATGTTGCAGGCCAAATAAGATTAACTGGTCTAATGGACACACTTATTTTCATTATTCTGCATGGTTGCTGCGGCCCGGAGAGAACAGGCTTGCCACTACAAGCGGCCCCGGGGCAGCGGCGTCCTCATAAAGGACTCCTCACTCCGTCCACCCCTAATTTCCAAGAATCCGGGCCATATTAAAAAAGGTACCTCTGCCAGATTGTCCATCTGTCGGGGTAATTTATTCATTCAAACTGCGCACAGAAGCTGCTCACATGGCGCGAGTCAGTGCGGCTGACTGCGATGCGTCCGGGAAATGTGGCACAACCCGTTTCCTCATTACAGATCGGAATGCAGAGCAGCGCAATCCGGCCTGTGAGTAGTAATACATCAGCGATGTGAGGGAGGAGCCAATCGCGTCCCCCTCCCCCGCCTCCCCCCCCGTCTTTGAGCCAGCCCTCCTCGTTAACACGGGCGTGGATATGTAAATGAGACGAGACAGCGTGGAACATACAGGCCTATTACACAATTAAGGTGACTGCTTGATTAAGTAAGAGAGAGTCGTTTGGTGAGTGATTATCTTCACTGCCTGTTTCTTTCTGTTTTCTGGGCCTAAACACTCAAACGATCTCCAGCTTCAACCTCGACCCGAATGCGAAGCCGCGAATCCAGATGTTGCACATCTCAGACAGATGAGACGCGTGACAGCGTCACATCCGATCGCCGTTCTCCTCCTGGTTACCTAAGAGACGCCATCCTGATTCAGATTGAACCGCACTCGTCAAACGCAAAGCACCCCTCTTTAATGCGGCCATATATCAGCCGGCGTGTAAAAACCTGAGGTTCCATCAAGTCCATGTTTGGGGAGGAGGGGGGGGAGGAGTTGATTAAATGAAAAAAGACGAGGGGGGGGGGATGTATGTAAACAGGGGGGATCAGAGAGAGAAGGTGAAATGAAGCAAACGCATTGACAATGAAAAAGGTGCGTAATCATCTGTAGCATCATTTCATCACTACGAGTGTTGGTTGTCCCAACATACACAAAAGCAAGAAGAGAACTGGCGGCGTGTGGTCACACAGATAGTCGCAGCACTTCTTACTTAAGTCGATGGGTTAAATAGGTTTTGAGTGACTGTTGATCATTCGCTCCATCTTTTAGGCCAATAAAAGCAGGATGGAGTGCGTCGTAAATCGCCTTTTCCCTCCTCGTTGAGAAAGGAAACTTGCGCTTTGATAAAGAAACTCTGATGAACTCGCACGCTGAGCAAGGCGGCACCAGGTGGCTCCTGCACATCCATCAAACGCTGCGGTTTGACACCGAGCGAGGCCGGCGGGGGGGGGACAGAACAGAGGACGGCGCCCTGCTTTTCCTCCGGGAGAGGGGGGGGGGGTGGAAGGCCTGCGCAGCGGACGACCCGATGAAGGGAAGAGATGGATGACGATCACATGAGTGCGTTCGTCTTTGTGTGTCCACGGTGGAGCAGCCGGGGGCTGCGGGAGACATTCCGTCCATCGCTACAAAGTGACGCCCGCCCCGGGGATTAGACTTGGCCCGGGTCAGACAAAGGCCTGCAGGAACACGAGACCACCACCCGCACGGCATTGTGGGACGGAGAGGCGCCGTTCCATATCCGTCTTTTTCCGTATCTCGCACTCTGGTGCTCTCTCAAGGAAAAAAGAGACAAGCAATCAATATAGTGATGAGGGCTGTTGTTTTGAGGCCTGACATGCGGCGCGCACAACCAACACAAGAGTAATGGCCGCCGGCCACGGCCGCTGTAACAGTCATGAATTACACTTTATTGGCTGCACTTCGTCAGATATACGACTCTCCTGCCTCCTCATATCTATTCTGCATCTGAGATTTGATACAAGCGACGGCACACACAGACACACTCACACTCACACACACACACACACACACACACACACACACACACAGGTAGGAACATTCTGTAAGCCCCTCGACCGTGAACCCGAGGCGCTGTGGCAGCTCGGGGAAAAAGAAACACATAACAGATGGACGCTTTAGAAATAACCGAACAAGACATTTTCAAATCAATAATTGTCCCCCCCTCCTCCCGCCCCCCCGTCTTGAATAGCGCTTGATGACCCGCGCCGTTAGAGCAGGCCGGTGAGGCACTCTAGCGACGCGTTCAATACGCTGAGCGCCGCCAACAATGCCGGCGCTGATTGTGAGAGCCTTGGTGCACCTGGGGGGTTAATAAAGGGGCCATCACCCTGGATCAACTGACTTCTACAATTTCGAAGTCTAAATCTTCTACTTGTCTCTTAGATCCTATTCCAACTAAGCTGCTTAAGGAAGTTTTTTCTTTAATTAGCACGCCTTTACTGGATATTATGAATCTGTCCTTGTTGACGGGACATGTACCACAGTCCTTCAAGATAGCTGTAATTAAGCCTCTTCTTAAGAAACCTACTCTTGCTCCGGAGGTGTTGGCTAACTACAGACCAATCTCTAATCTTCCCTTCCTCTCGAAGATCCTCGCAAATCAATTATGTGAGTTTCTACAAAACAATGCTTTGTTCGTGGACATTCAGTCCGGATTTCGAGTGCATCATAGCACAGAAACAGCCCTGGTGAAAATTACGAATGATCTCCTACTTGCATCGGACCAAGGACTCGTCTCTTTTCTTGTCTTGCTGGACCTCAGTGCCGCATTTGACACCATCGATCATCGTATCTTGCTGCAGAGACTAGAACATTTGATTGGTATTAAAGGAACTGCACTTAGCTGGTTTAAATCCTATTTAGCGGATCGATCCCAGTTTGTGCTTGTAAATGGTGAATCCTCGAAGACCACCAATGTTGGTCACGGAGTCCCACAAGGTTCTGTGCTTGGACCCATTTTATTTACCGTTTATATGCTTCCTTTGGGCGACGTTATCAGAAAACACTGCATCAACTTCCATTGTTACGCAGACGATACTCAATTGTATCTGTCGATCAAGCCAGAGGAGACCGAACAGCTCGTTAGACTTCAAGAATGTCTTGGAGACATCAAAACTTGGATGACCTGCAACTTCCTGATGCTAAACTCAGAAAAAACAGAAGTTATCTTGATAGGCCCAGAGCGCCTTCGAAGTCAGCTGTCACCTGATACAGTTTCTATGGATGGAATTTCTCTGGTATCCAGCAGCACCGTCAAGAATCTTGGAGTTCTCTTCGACCAGGATATGTCCTTCAACTCTCACATAAAGAATACTTCAAGGACCGCCTTTTTTCATCTACGTAATATATCGAAAATCAGGAATTTCCTGTCTCAAGGTGATGCAGAAAAATTAGTTCATGCATTTGTTTCCTCCAGACTGGACTACTGTAATTCTTTGTTTGCAGGGTGTTCTTGTAAATCTCTTAAGCCTCTTCAGTTGATTCAGAATGCTGCAGCACGTGTATTAAGTTATCTTGATAGGCCCAGAGCGCCTTCGAAGTCAGCTTTCACGTGATACAGTTCCTATGGATGCTGGGCTCTGGGTTACTGCTGGGTTACTTGTTGTTCCTAGAGTTATTAAAAGTAGGATGGGAGACAGAGCCTTCAGTTATCAAGCTCCTCTTTTGTTGAACCAGCTTCCACTTTCAGTCCGGGGGGCAGATTCAGTCAGCTCCTTTAAGATAAAGCTTAAAACTTTCCTCTTTGATACCGCTTATATTTAGGGCTGGCTCAGGTTTGCCTGGACCCTCTGAGGCAAATTTGTAATTTGCGATTTTGGGCTGTACAAAATAAAATGAATTGAATTGAATTGATTGTTCCGTGTTGTACTTTCTCTCCACTCGTTTACGCTCAGCCGGCTGCAGGTCAGGAACACACAGTACAGTACAGTACAGTAGGGTCTGTGTGAAACTCAGCGGCCTCGACCGGAGGAACAGTGCGAACACGCTCGCCGCCTCACAGACTCGATCAATCTTTAACAACAGCGCGCTTCTGAAGTGTGTGCATCACGAATGAAAAACACAATACAATGTTCAAGCATGCCGTATGATGGAGGGTTCAAAGGTCGGGACGGAACCACACGGAACAGTTGCAGTAAGACAGTAAGAGAGACCCACAGGCCCCCCCCCCCCCCCCCCCCCCCCCGCTGATTCCTGAGCGAGTCCGCTAACGACCTGACGGAGGAGCGCCATGCAAATAGGCAACATCTGTCACAGCGGCGGCTCCACTCCACATATTTATTTGCTGATGCTACTTAATATTTGTGCGTATTACGGGCTGTTTGTCGGAGGCGGACAGTGATGCATGTTCCTGCATGACGCCGTACAAAAGGAAAAAAGCAATCTCCCCGCGAGCCGCGCTTCCGCTCCTGCTGCTGCTGCTGCTTCTGAATGCAGATTTTTTTGTGCTGGCTTTGCAGCCCGCTGAAGGTCAGCAGGCAGCGAGGCCCCCCTTTGTTGTGCAAATGGGAGAAATGGATTCGGTGGAGCTGATGTGTACGTACGCATTTATCAGCGACACAATAAGGAAGCCTGGAAAACGTGTCTGATGCAATGCGGAGGGAACGCATTACACGGAGCGATCTGTTATTCAGGTTTATCTCACGTCACTTGCTTAAAAACTCATTTCACCACGTAAACGCACAAATGTACTTCTGTTATCTTAGAAAGAGGAGGCGGTCAGAACTCAAACGCACCCGAGAGAACCTCTTTGGCATTTACCTCTCGGATGCTTCTTCCTCTTCTTCTTCCTGTCTCTGATGCGGTTTCAGCCTTCAGAAACGCGCCGCGGTCTCAGGTGCCCTCGGCGCTGACTGGCAGGCCTTGGAAGTGGAGAAGTGCTTCAGCCCGCCTGCTCGCTGACACGTTCAGACAGACACATCACTGAGGGCCGATGACGGCTCGTTATTGCTGGAGATGATAGAGGCTCACCATGAGGGCTTTGTATCAAAGCAGGACTGTTTGTGCGCGTGCGTGTGTGCGTGGAGCATTAGATGAGAGGCGTGCTGACTGCCAGCGGTGTTTCTCTCTCGTGGATATGGGGGAGAGGGACGGCGAGCTTTTAAACTGAGATGTTTCCCCTTTTTCTTCAAATTTGAGTTCTTGAATCGACCATAACCGAAGCACATTCACCTCTTCTTACCGCCATGTGGTCGGACAGCGACGCCCGGTCGGTGACTTTAACTGCCCGAGTTGTGGTCTTGACGTGAAGTTTTTGCCTCAGTTTGTCTGATGTTCATTGCTTTAAAAAACATTTTTCAAACTTCTCAAATCGAATCACTCGTTTCTCGGCACAAGTTCCACAACCTTTTGTTCCAATTCTGCGGGAATTGTTTCATATCTGATAAAGGGAAATTAAATCAACAAACAGCGGTGGAAGCAGAACAGGCATCAACAACAACAAAAAGTTTTTTAAGCTTGTTTGAAAGGAAGGAAACTTCAATGTCGTATCAAAGAAATTATTGTATGTTCCCCACGTGTTCCTTTGTTCCCCGCGTTACACGAGTGAAGCTTCGATCTGCTCTGACGTGACTCCATCACAGCTTCCTGAGAGGACACTGACTCCGCCGTCACTCATCGGGCTGGAATCTCACATTTGGTGACTCGGTCATCGTGACGTAGGCCTCGCCGTGTGTGTGTGTGTGTGTGTGTGTGTGTGTGTGTGTGTGTAGGACGGACCATCATCATCGTGGTCGTCATCATCCTATGAAACAGTCGGTCCGGCCAACAAACGTCTCTTTTCATGTGAAGGCCGAAGCAGAATGAAGCTTTCATGCACAGACAGTGAGGCCTATTGATCTCAGCTGTGTAATCTGAAATCACTTGTGCGTTATTACTCCTCTTGCACCCTGTGACCCACATAGTGTGCGTGTGTGTGTTTGTGATGTGCCTCTTTTTCGCATCTGACCTGAGTATGCATCACAGGTTCTTCTCCGCGTTTGTGCGTCACGGTTGTGTTTGAGTGACTCCTTGTGTGCGTTTATTTAAAAATAATATTTTTTTTCTGTGTCGCCTTCTGTTTTTTTTTTTTTTAATCATTTTTGCTTCTCCAGGTTAGTATCCAAAGTGCACAGCAGAGGACAGTGGAGGAGTGGTGAGTCATGTTCTCAATCTGTGACACATATATAACGAGAGAGAGAGAGCGAGAGAGAGCGACTGGATGATGTGATAGTAACCCGAGCCTCCATGGATTAGCCTCTTTCTCTCTGTTCTAACGTGCACACGCAGACCAAAGTCCCGCCGCTGCAGGAACGTAACCGCTGTTTAGTCCTGTTCAGATGATATCTGGTGTCAGACATCAGTTCAACACGTTCCTATTTCACAATACAGATTATTAAAGTGGCCCTTTGCGGGTTCCAGGAGGTCGAACAGGTCGGTCTGTAAATGTGCGTAAGCAGCGACAGCCACGAAAAAAATCCAATAGGAATCTCCAAACAAAGTTTGTGATGTGATATAATAATAATATTCGGGGCCTGTTTGTGGGCATTAACCATCATTCTCACTGGAAACAGAGAGCATATGACAGCACATCGGTAGACGCGCTTAGAGCCGAACAAACACAGGACTCGCGTCCCGTGTGAAACAACAACGTCACACTAAACTGAATTCATTTTTAGTTTAGTTTTGTTTCAAATCAGGTTAAAGAATGCAGCGTTAAATCGGCAAAACATTTCTGCTTGTGTTAGTAAACGGCCCCTGCAGTTAAAGCTTTTACTGCACAGGAGTCAGACCTGTGATGGTTTCCCACACGAGGCGCCGATCACCACCTTTATTGAGCTGTGATGGCTGCAGCGCCGTAAACCACCTTAATCAGAGGAAAGAAATCCCCCGCGGGCCTCGCTGCAATAATGATGCATGACTTCACTCCTGCGTGCACATATCAGGGGCTTTTCTACAAACACTGCTGATGTCCCACATTTCAGGTGAACAGACAACCGACAGACAGCTCATCGCGTGTCTCTGCAACGCTCATCAAGATTCATCCGCCCCAAAATATGACTTTTTTTTTTCAGTGGCCGGCTGTGAAAAGCAGATAACAGGAATATTTGCACCTTTATGAAAAAACGGTCTGAAAGGGGACAAATCCTGAAGCACCTGACCCTCTGCCCCGCTAAAGAAAACAGCTAAGTACGTCATTTAAAAGTGTGAAACGCGATTGCATGTTGAAACCACTTGCAGAACCATTTTGAGATGTTGCCCGTGCTTAGATAAGGAGACTTTGAAGAAGCAATTTCATGTGATGCTCGTCCAAATCCATCCTCCCGAAGCCCTTAAGCCGGGGCTGAAATCTCGCCGCTGTGAGGAGTTTGTGTCTTACTGATCGGCTGAGCCCGCCGCCGTTTCACCGCCGCGCCGCCCCCTCATTGGGCCTTGCTCCGGGCCTCACGCGAGTCACACGTGGCGGAGAACCAGGGGAAGTGAAATGAAATCAGGAAGAGAAGATGATACGATCAGAGCCAGAAGCAGCCGAGTGGGCCGATAACGCTTGTTGATCCCTCCCTCCCAATTGTGCGTTTCCCTCGGTGGAGTTTTCCCCGTGCTCTTCATCACCAGCTCAACTTTCCCAACGAACCCGTCGTCCCTCTTCTTCATCTCCATCACTTTCCTCTTCTTCATCTCCATCACTTCCCTCTTCTTCATCTCCATCACTTCCCTCCAGTCTTTTCTCCCTGACGATACGACAGTCAAACAGTCAAAGATCATCACTTTCCCCTGAACTTACGCCCCTTAAAAGAAGCGGAGTGCAATTGACATTACATTGTTGTGTTTTTGTTGCCAGCCTGGCAGGAGAGAGAGAGAGAGAGAGAGAGAGAGAGAGAGAGAGAGAGAGAGATACACGGTCACAAATGCCAGCACATCCGCCTTCGGGGAGGAAACATAACGGTAAACCTGATGAACTCATGTTATCTAATCCTGACTGGAATAGACACACACACACACACACACACAGGCAGCTCTAGTATGCTACCTTCAATGAGAGAGCGCTTTGCATCGTGCACCAGCACGCTGATGAATCTTTCATTTCCATCTGCACCCGATGGTTATGACACTGTGGCCGAGGCAAAGACTCGAGCATTAGCGTCAATAATTGATGCGATGCGAGAGGAAGGCGCTCGGCCGATTAGTCAGCGCTGCACGTTTCTTTCTTTATTATTATTATTATATCTATTTAAATGGAGTTCTCGCCTGAGGCTGTTTCCAGCTCGGTGCTGGCATGTGTGCTGCAGACCACGCTGCCCCCTGAACGCCGCGTTTGAGAAAGCCCCCCCCCCCCCCCCCATCCTTCATTTACACGGTCAAAGCCCCGAGGTTCAGTAATTGGGCGGGCATGTGTACCATAACTCGGGCCGCGTTTACCTCACCGCCCGCCTCCCCTCAGGCAAGGTGGGCATGGATTAACAAGACCGGCTGCAGAACTCTGCGCTCATCTGCCGCACAGAAGCTTTTAATGCGAAATCCAATAGTTTCAGGGTCAACTGATCTCTGACAGCACGTCTCGATGTATTATTCAACGCTGCCAGTGGAGGTTCAGGCAGCAAAAAAAAAAAAGAAAAAAACAATCCGAGCGTGTGTCCTTCAAAGACGTAAAGTGCTGAACTACACGGACAAAAAACAACAACTCCTTTGTGTGGTCAGACAGATGGAAAGAATCCACGAGCAAGCTGGAGCCAAATGAAGATGAAGCCCTGCTGAACTGCTCCTGTTACCTGTTACCTCCTTCTCCTTCTCCACCCGTCTCTCCATCTCCATCCTTCACTGCAGGCCTCCCTGGCTATCACACCCCCTCCCCCCATCAAGAGGTCCTCCCTGAGACGTAACGCCTGCTGTTAATTAAAGGCGTCCTCCATGGGAGTCATCTGCGTCCGCTGCGTCCCAGTCGCACGCGGATCATTTGACGAACGCACAACCACCCACGCATTAATGAACGTATAATCACCCGCCCGGTTAGAGGGAGATGGAAGGAAAAAAAGGGGGGGGGGGGGGGGGGTGAAAAAAGATTGATGGTTAATAGTTTTACGACCGATAAACAAAGCCATCGATCAATCGGCGTGTAGCCGGAGAGGCACTTACACGGTTTCCTGGACGGTCGGGAATAATTTGTCGTCTCGCGGTGTTGAGCCTTCCGAGCGCGCACGATGGGGATTAATTGCGAGATGGGAGAGAGAGAGAGAGAGAGAGAGAGAGAGAGACGTCGGGTTTCTCCGCCATGCGGAAATGATTAACGCTGCAGTTAGGCCGCGCCACAAACATAACAGCTGCAGCAAACGTCTGAACGGATATGAGTAATTTTTCTGTGTGTGTGTGTGTGAGGAGGTGTGCATCGTGAGAACACACGACTTGTCTCCGAGACTTCGGTCCAGTTTTTTTTATAAAACATCATCATTAGGAGAGGAACGCAATGCCAAAATCAATCAAGCCATCAGCGAAGAACAAACACGACTTCTTGCCTTTACTTCTTTAAACGTGTGCTCTCTGAGTCGCAACTGGAACTGAAAAAAACGACGTGCAGCGATCGAATGAAACTCCAGAGGTGTTCAGGGTTCTTTCTCTCACTGACCCTCACTGGATCCGAACAGCGGTACGTCGCACTGTTCATGTGCATGAGGCAAACAGTGATGATCCCTGTGAGGTTTAAAGCTGTGGAGACGATCTAATGTGAGTGTGTGTTTGACCTCAGTAACGAATGTGTGAGTTTACGTTCATTACGTTTATTTAAATGAAATGAACATTTTCCTGTAAATTGTGATACAAATAAGGAGAATTATAAGTATTATTATTAATGTTGACATTTTGTTTATTTCTTTCATGTTAAATAAGTTCTGTTATTCTTCCTACTGCTACTTAGAACAATAAGATATATACTGTTTTTTTACCATCAAATAATGCATAATCACATGACCTGTATATTGTGATACAGTGACTCTCCTGCGATGAGGAGAATTTACATTTAAATTGGAAAACATCACGTTCACGTGCACGCGCACTCACGGCCACCGGCGACCAGCGCAATGATCCCACCGACTCGGGCGGGGATGCGGCGGTGGGCGTGGCCAGAGCAGCCAATAGAGGAGCCAATGGACAACGTGACACCTGTGCTCCTTCGTGCCACCACCAGGTGAGGCCTGTACCAGGTCTGAGTGGGGGTGGGAGGGGCGGGGGGAGGAAAGGAGGGGCAGGGGGAGGAAAGGAGGGGCGGGGGGGGGAAACACTGTTGACGCTGAGTCAAAGCGACAGACGGATCACACTTAACAGCAGCAGTCCCAAACCTCCGCACCCCGAACACCTTCAGTTTCACTTGGGTGTCATCACCCCCGTCCTCACCTAAACGCACCGCGTATCCCTGCCGAGCCAGGCACTACGCGCGCGCGCACACACACACACACACACACACACACATTCAGCCGTGTTCAAATGCTCATGGAAGTTCAAACATTAACACCCCAGAGGGGAACTTTCTATTGATGGCTGACGATCAATGGCTTTTATTTCTTTTGTGTTTAAAAAAAAAAAATCAGTATTAGTTATTTGCATCAACCGGGAGACTAATTAGACTTCCCAAAGAAGAGATATTTGACTAATCAGCAGCCTTGCCTCACGGCGTCAGAGGTCCGCGGTAAAAGAACTCAAGTTATTGTTACTAAAAATTGGGGGAAATTTATCATTAACTCCTGATGGTTGTGTAAATGTGTGTATTCTTGACATGTTTTTTAGTTAAAATGAACAAATATAAATTGCTTTAGTTCGACTGCACTTTGCTGTCTCACACATGAGAGCAACAGCACAAAGCCGGTAGTACAACACTATGTCGAGCTTCGCTTCTTGTACGTTCAGGTGGGACGCGACCTTCGAACCTGTTGTGTGTGTGTGTGTGTGTGTGTGTGTGTGTGTGTGTGTGTGGACTGGAACCAATGTTCACGCTCAACGTTATCACGGCAGCATTTGGGGAAAATTTAA
This sequence comes from Apeltes quadracus, assembly GCA_021346845.1. Lineage (NCBI taxonomy): Eukaryota > Metazoa > Chordata > Actinopteri > Perciformes > Gasterosteidae > Apeltes > Apeltes quadracus. Next base: position 14,042,035 of record CM037926.1, read on the forward strand.
AATAAAAATAAAAAATAAGCAGCGTCTGAAAAGAGAGTTAGTGTAAGTGTCTTCGTAAGTACGGTGTGAACACTCATGTGGTGGTTTCAAAGCGACTGAACGCTGCGTGTTCGTATCCTGCGGCCATATGTTCTCAGCTGCAGTGTTCAGACCCAGCAGAGTGGTATATTTACACCTGGCGTGTTCTATTTGGCGTTTGAATAACTCAGCGCAGTGATAGATGGGTAAATTGTCCCTGGCGGGCTCCCCGCCTGCCGCCGTTCCACATATCGCACCCTGCTTGCGCCCCCTGCGCTCTTTCTCCAGCAGCAGTGGGGGGACCGGGGATGTGAACACACACACACACACACACACACACACACACACACACACACACACCTCTTTGCCAAAGCCTCACAGCTCCCCTGGCACCGCGCTGCAACATCACACCTCCCAAACTCTCTCCTCCCTCGCACTGCTCCCCTTCTCCTCGCTCAGCGCGGCAGAGCAGCGTGTTGGCGTTTTACACCGGCTCACCGGCGGTTTGGGTTCCGTGGTTTTTCGCTGACGGCAAAAAAACTGGAGGCGTTTTCAGTCGACATTTTAACATATGTGCAGAGTGAAGAAACCCTGTGAAGGAACTTCAGAGCCCCAAACAACTAATGACAACTAATGAACTTCATGGCGTTAATTCAGCGGCGCCTCCCATATGTCCGCCATTTCTGTCCAAGTTGAGCCAAACCCGTGAGAACAAATGGACTTTACAATGGAAATAGTCAAGATGAGGACACACAAAGGCTAACGTTAGCCACTTCAGTGCTACATGTGTTATAGTAGCCTCTTGATACATAAAAGAGACAAAAAACTTTGAACATCCGGCAAATGGCATCAATCAACCGTTTATTTACTTTTCCTTCAATTAAAAAAAGTTTTTCTCGCTTAAAAATTGTAAAGTTGAAGAGACTCAAACTCACGCGAGAAGACCAAGGTGCCGTGTTTGATGAGTCGAGAGTGAGAACAGCTGAACGACACATTTGAAGCTCAGAGGCTGCGGTCGAATCTTTGGTCCAAGACCTGAAATAGAAGAAGACAAACATGATTCGGTCTTTCAGGAGCCTCTAATATCAGAACCGTGACAAGCCAGCATCTGTCCGGCCGACAGGATGTGTCTCTCTCTCTCTCTCTGTCTCTCTCTGTCTCTCTCTCTCTCGACCCTCGCACCTCGCCAGCTGCCTCCCAACACGGCGATGACAGTTTTATCAGTTTAACCACGTTTGCCGTCTCCAGGACCGGGCTGCTCTCCAGCGCTGTCTGCTGCGCGCTCGGCTCCGCTCGACTAGAACCAGACCGTCTATTAAGGACGGCTGCCGCACGCCGTGTGTGTGCGTGTGTGTGTGCGTGTGTGTGTGTGTGTGTGTGTGCGTGTGTGTTAGTGTCGAAGCCTGTCCAGGTGCAAACACACAGAGCCCGCCTGCCAACACCAATTTCACTCCACGGCGTGTTTGGAAAAAACACAAGCATCAACATGAGATGAATGTTCGACCGGGTCGCGTCGTCGTGACATAAAATGAACGCTGCCTTGGGAAACGCCCCCTCTGAACGCCGCGCGTGGAGCGCAGGAGGGTCGGAACCCTTTATAGTTCAGCTCAATAAACTCTAATACCGTCTCATTACGTCTTGCAGTCTAAACCGGCGCTCACACCGCACTCCTAAATCTCATCTCCCGCCCACATAAAGACAGACGCCAGCCCTTTTTTAGAGGCGGGCCGAGCTGCAGGATTGCGTTTTCTATTTGAGACGGGCTCGCATCACGGTTTGTCTCAGCCGGCTAACCTTCCCCGTGTATTTATAGGCGTCCAGGCCAGAGGAAGGACCACAGCAGCTCCATAAATAAGCTGCCCGGGCCTCCCGACCAACAAAGGCCCAGTCATTTCACACGCCATTACCTGGAGCCGCCCGGCGGGGAGGCCGGCCCGGCGGGGGGGACGGGGGGGACGCTTAGCCGGGAGGAAAGGAGACGTTTGGATTAATAATAACTTTGGTTCATCGGTTTTCTGCGGCCGGCCCATGGAGAGCGGAAAAATAAGAAAAAAACACCGAGCCCGTCGTCCCACCGGAGGCTCAGTCCACTCCATCCCACCTCCATCCACCTCCGTCCCACCTCCATCCACCTCCGTCCCACCTCCATCCACCTCCGTCCCACCTCCGTCCCACGTCCATCCACCTCCTGTCCACCTCCGTCCCACCTCTGTCCCACCTCCGTCCCACCTCCATCCACCTCCATCCCACCTCCATCCACCTCCGTCCCACCTCTATCCACCTCCGTCCCACCTCCGTCCCACCTCCGTCCCACCTCCGTCCCACCTCCGTCCACCTCCGTCCCACCTCTGTCCCACCTCCGTCCCACCTCCGTCCACCTCCATCCCACCTCCGTCCCACGTCCATCCCACCTGTGTGCGTGTGTGTGTGTGCGTGTGCGTGTGTGTGTGTGTGTGTGTGTGGTGTGTGTGTGTGTGCGTGTGTGTGTGTGTGTATGTGTGTGTGTGTGTGTGTGTGTGCGTGTGTGTGTGTGTGTGCGTGTGTGTGTGTGCGTGCGTGTGTGTGTGTGTGTGCGTGTGTGTGTGTGTGCGTGTGTGTGCGTGTGTGTGTGTGTGTATGTGTGTGTGTGTGTGTGTGTGTGCGTGTGTGTGTGTGTGTGTGCGTGTGTGTGTGTGCGTGCGTGTGTGTGCGTGCGTGTGCCGCTGCTTATCTCTGCCCTCACAGACGCGGCGTGGAAGGCCGGCCGGCTGAGGAAGCTGCACCCTGCAACACAAACAGCCACGCGATACGGCTCATCCAACCCTCTCTGCCTTTAATGCTGTTTTTTGTTATGAAATATTCAGAAGCATGTGGCGGGGTGCGGGGGTGCGGGGGTGCGGGGGTGCGGGGGTACAGGGGGGGGGGGGGGGAGGAGTGCGGGGGGGCATCCGACGGCGGCATCCGTCCTAAACATCGCCGTGCTCATTTGCCGGGTGGTGACAGCGATGGTTCCATAAAGCATGCGAATGGAGGGAGGTGTCATGTGGACGCGGCTGAACGCTGAAGGCTCGTGATCTTAAATCAGAGGGGGGGGCGCCGCCGAACGACACGGCGGGGGCTTCCAGCGGGGCGACTTCCACCGCTAATTCGCGGAATGGAACCTTTTACGATTTCAAGGGCGCCATAACTGCTGGATGAAAGAGGTGTTTCTTTGTGTTTTCTGATTGTGTCCCGGCAGCACGCGCTGTGCGCGGTGTTGAAAGATAGCGGCATGAAAAGCCGTGTCTTTGAATGCCTTCAAGGAATGCCAGCTATTCCAATATTATACATTTCAGACTGAAAAGTTAATGTAATAGCCGGTTTAATGGAGTCGTGTATAGAAAAGACGATTTATACTCCAGGGGTCCTTGTGGCCCCTTTATGCAACAACCTACATTTTGTATGTATGAAATAAGAAAATTAAATAAATAAGTAGGCTCAGAGAAATGTCCTTTTGTTCAGATAAAAACAACAGAATGAGAATAACTAGAAAGTCTTTATTGCAACTCTGACCAGAGATTATTGTTCTGTCTAAAATCATTTGACTTCTGGCGTTGAAAACCGTTCACATTGCTTAAATGAATTTTTGAAGCTACAGTTTATGTGGCGTGGAGATGGGGAGGTGATGGTTATGAACACACACACACAGACACACACACACACACACACACACAGACACACACAGACACACACATGGCGTCATTAGGGGATGTAATGGATTAGCCACGGACAGAGTGAAGGGAGACAGAGGGAAGAGGGAAGGGGAGACGAACCCGGATGGAGGTGATGGAGATTGGCAGATGGGTGAAATGGATCGGAGAGACCGCCGTGCGGACGGGAAGACGGGACGCGGAGCCGACGCCCGCCGCGGCGGCGAGCGATAATGGAAATTCAACGAGCTTCCTCTCATTCCACAGGCAACTGCTCGAAAACAGCGTGGCGGTAACGAGACTGGCGGCGAGCTCCCCGGTCCTGATTGATCCGCCGCGCCGACGGGTTCGCAACGTAGAAGGAAGAAAAGCAGCAGAGACGACGGAGACCAAAAAGCTAGAAAAAAAAAAGAAAATAAAAATGGCAGCCGGAGACCCGACCGACGGAACTGCGGTCGTTCGTAGGAGTCGTGGAACGGCTCTCGTGTTTACTGAGCGCCTCCGTGGCTGCTGCTCATCTGAGGGAGCAGAGGAGCTGCAGGAGACAAACAGGATGTCTGAGGGAGGACACATGGGGGGGAGGGAGGTGAATCATGTGTGTGTGTTCATCCCAGGAAGGACTTCCTCTGAATCTGAGCAGCTTGGGAGTTCTGTGGGAGTTCGCTGACACGAGGAAAATGGAGAGGAAGAGAGAGAGAGAGAGAGAGAGAGAGAGAGACAGAGAAGGATCACGGGCAGTTGCGCTATTGGATCCCACTTCTAAAAGAACACACACACACACACACACACACACACACACACACACACCACCCACAGGTAGAGGCGGTGACAACAGCGCCGCTGCTGGCGTCACTGCGAGCCGGTGCTGATGAACGTAGGCCGGCCTCGGTGACCCACTCTTCCCTTTTTAGGTAAATTCAAATTGACCTTTCGTGCGGAGCTACAAACAAAATGCTTTGCTGATTGATATTTTTAACACACACATCCTGTAATGGTTTATTCCTAAAGGCCTGCTCAACGACTCACATCCCCAACAGCCGCCGCTTTGCATCGCGTGCAATTAGCAGATGCTGGTGCACCAATTAGGATGGTGAACGTGGTAAACAATGATAAACGTTCCGTCTCTGGAACATCTGTAATGTAATTACAGACGAGGCGAAACTTACAAGAGTTTGTCGGGGAAGCTGAGAGTTCCCGCTCGCGTGTCGCGCCTTCACGCGTGCGTTCTGTGCATCGACAGCGATCCCATGTGATTGCTGTGTGTCATTTGCTTTAGCTCAGGGCTCCAGTGAGTTCCATCGGGCCGAAGAACACAGCCGGCAGGCCTTCAGCGGTGGCTTCTCCGCGAGATGGAGCTCACCACCACGCGGTTCAACTGTGCTTTTTCACCTCGTGATGTCGCGATATCAAAATGAAACCGCCTCGGAAAGGGAACGTCTCTCTGAGATCGGCTCGTACGACTCAAACACTTCCTGAACCGGTGACGGACGGTCGGGGGGGGGGCTGTAATCCGTGGTATGTGTCCTAAATCTAATTTGACGCAGATAAAAAGAACCTAACACCGTGGGGAAGTTTCCGCGGGTTTATCCTCCCTTACATCCTGAATAATGAATAATGTTCTCATATGTGTTGGACGTGTCCCTCTTTCCCCAGGAAGTCCTCGGCGGTTACGTGACCGGCGGAACGCTCGGCGGCCGCTCCTCTAATTAGACACGGGGCAAAAGTCGTGATACACTTTTCAAAGTCCCCCCGCGGATGCTGCCGCCTCTCCACCTCCTCGTGGCCATGTGTGTCGGGTCGGGGCTGCGGATACCACACACGTGCGCGCTCCGTCACACGTGTGCTTACTCATCCGCGCGGAGCCACATCAGAGGGGGAGACTCGTGCACAATGCGCTCGCCTGCCAGCCAAATGTGGGGAAACCGCAGCAGGGAGACCAAAGAGAGCAGAGAGCAAACCCTAACCACCCCCAACCTCCCAAGCCTCCCCCATCCATCGTCCTACCTCAAGCTCCCCAGCCATAAACCATCGCCGCCTCAGAATTTTCCCGCGTATCAGAAGAGATAATTGGTTTTTTGAAAAAACGTTGTTTACCCGCGGCGCCTCAGAAGTGCTGCTTTGGAAACCTCTGCGTTTGCAGAGAACAGAACGGCGGCTCGCCCCAGAACGCCTCTGTGCGACAGCGACAAAAAGAAAACGTAGATTCAACAGCCGCTCTCGAATGAGTGCAAGAGGCCGCGTGGTTCGTGAGATGTCTGCAACTTACGACAAGGTTAATCAACGCCCGCTACTTTCTCTCCAAAAAAGGTTTCAGGGGCCGCGGGTAAACAACGTTTTTTCAAAGAAACCAATTATCTCTTCTGAATAAAGGGTGCTCGCCGATCAAGAGCGAGCGCCCACTTAAACAGGGTCAAGTACGACTCGCAATCCCGCCGCTTTCAAACAACACGTCAAAGTGTTGTCACTTCCACTTACGACAGTAATGTGCACCTAGTGAATTGCACCGCTGCCTTTGACTGCTGACAACAGCTAATTGTAAATGTCAGAGTTATTCATGTGTGTCTCACCAGGCTACGTGATTCAAAGGAACCAAACACCTGCAGGTTCATTCAAATGTGTGACCAATTAATAAATAAATATGTATGTATATATATATGTGTAAGAATCCTCTGATCACAGGTTGCCCGCCGCGCTTTTACCACAGCTGAGGGGTATTTTCATTCTTTAACAGGGTCTCGAGTTGACGGACTTTCTCACACGAGGCACATATATGCACAAATACCACGTGCACATGCACAGACCCACACAACGACACACAAATCAAGTGCCATGTCCATTACAGTTGCTGTCACAACTCACACTGGAACATTATGGATCATTTGTGTCCATAACATCGCATGCAATTATTCCTGCATACGTTCCAGTGCGCATGGTGTTTAATGAGCCGGCCTAATTAAATATGGAAATGAATGAGATACAAAAGGAAGTAGGGAAAAGCACAGTCCTGATGCATTCAAAGCAGTCGCTAAAAGCCTTTTATTACATTAGGGACCGGGAGGGAAACGCGCCTTTCTCTAAAGAGACCATTAACAAACACAGTGATTAGCTGCCTCAAAACACACAATATTAAAAAGCAAACTCCTGTCGCGCTTATTTCAAAATGATTTCATTGGAGTTTCCTTGATAAAGAATCTTGTCGTACCCGGTGAACAGTCACCGTAACTGCGCGTCGTTTCTTTCCGTCCAGGGAAAAGGAAAAACGACGTTTCCTCGCGGATCGACAACAAAGTCTCAGTCGCTGAGCAGCTTCACGTGGATCAGAAGCGAGAACGTCTATCGCTTCCCCCTCCCACCCCCCCGTCAAAGTCAATGAGTCAATGAGCAGCAAGCCGTCACATTATGCTTCAAGCAGTGTGTGTGTGTGTGTGTGTGTGTGTGTGTGTGTGTGTGTGTGTAGTCGCCCCCCAGACACAAGTTCACAGTTCACAGACGGACCGACTCCACCCCCCAAAAAAGCCCCCACGCCACGGGACTCAAGAGGCCCGAGAGTGTTTAAGCTCAGGGAGGGTTAAAGATCATCTAAAAATTGCCTCACCCCTGTGGGGGAGGAAGGGGGGCAGCCAACCCCCCTCCGCCCCCGCACTCTCCTCCAAACGCAGGTCAACGCTGAGCTGCTTCGCCTCTCGGGTCACCGGCGGCGGTAAACTTCGAAGGCACGACTCTCGAAGACAAAGTAGCATCTGCGTGACCCCCGACCTCGCTTCCACCTGATGTCACCGCTGATGTCACTCCTTCCCCCTTCGAGTTCGCTCCTCTCATTTAATCCCCCCGCCTCGTCCTCTCGGAGTGACGGAGGAGAGGAGCGAGGAGGAGGAGGAGGAGGAGGTTGGGGGGGCGTCTCCCACAGGGCTTACCTCATTCTCCTCTCCGTTCCCATCGTTCCCATCCCTCCCACCTCCCTCTCTGCCTTTCCTCATGTGCACTGCTCTGAATGAAGAACGACCTCTGACCTTCATCATCAGGTCGGGGATCATTCATTGCGCCTGGTACGTCTTCATGTTGGAACCAATTGAGTCGCCGCAACTGGTGGACTGATTCTCTGCGGTGACCTTTGCCCTCATGAATGTGTGATATTAACCAGCAGCCGGCGGCGAGCCGGAGGGTCGGTCCGATTCGGAAGGATCCGGTTTTGTGGCCCAGTTATTAAATTGCATTAACATTATTGAAACTATGAAACCTTTGGGTTCAAACGTGTGACTCTGAGATTCATTATCAGCCTCCAGAGAAAAGCGTCTCTTTTTCCTTCTCTGCTCCGCACAAACGCATTAAAACCAACACAAACTACTCACATTTGCATGGACGGCAAAGTTATTGCCGCTGTAGCTCTCTCCCTGACAAAACACAGGACGCTTTATATGCTAATTAGCCATTTAATATGAACGTCTAATTAATGGCATGCAGATGAGACGGGTTTGACATGCGGATGGACGCGCTGTTAGAAACACTCTGGAAAACAGACATCTGATGCCGCCGCTCGACATACGCGGGAAATCAACTTGGTTAATTGGTCAAATATGCAAACGCGCGGATCGAAGTTGTGCGTTGCCGCGGCCGACGGGCTCCGCCGCCGTCCTCCGGAGAACGAGTGTGGGCGAGGCCGTGAGATGCACACACACACACACACACACACACACACAGCCGCGAGCGCACACTCCGCTCATCTCATCAGCCCTTTAATGTCGCTCTGTCCTCGGACTCAACGCACGCCGCTAATTACAGATTCCGGTGATGAGAGCGTCGCCCGCTCAGCACGCGGCGGGAGATGAAGGGCGGCCATCGAGCATTCCGGCCGCACACCACTTTGACAGCTGGCTTTCAATTCCACGCAGCGAGGGCTGTCTAGTTGGCGATGGCCAACTAGACAGTTGACCATCTGAAGCGCTCTAAAGCCTTCTCCTCCGCTCACTGCGACGAAGATGAAGATAAAACGCAGGAAGAGTCGACATCACACAAAAGATTTGTTTTCTATCGTCCTCCTTTTTTTCTTTTTCTTTGCAGTGAAAGTTAATTGAATTTGTATGTTAATGGGGGGCTGCGTAGCTAACGAGCTCACCCATTAACACGTTGAGTGATTGTTGTGCCCCGGGCGAGAATCACCTATAGGAGCTTCAAACACGTAAGACAAAGAGCCAATCTGAATACATCACGGTTCATTTACATGAGCGGGACACGGATGTCCGTCCCTCGGTCTAATTGCGGAGATCTGATCTTTGTGGGCGGAGACAAAGGCCACTCGAGGAGGCAGAGTCATCTCCGCCGTCGTTTGCCTCATTGACGGTTCTGGCTCAACGACAACAACTTCTCACCTTGATGGAGACGAGGAGCTGATGTCCCGCCCCCCCACCTCCACGCCTCCCCCATCACCATGACAATGTGTGAAGCGCTCACAGATCATTACGATGAAAGCAACCCCGCTGAATGTGGAGGATGGAGAGAAAACAAATCCCAAAACTCCACCAACGTCCCGGTACGAACCGCTGGCTCCGGTAGAGGAAGTGTTGTTCTGTCACATGCTGTGTGTACAAAAAAACAGCTGGCTGTGGAGGCAGAACAGCTCATACGTGGGCAGCATATTTTATATTCAGCCAGAGATGCATTGAGTGAGATACTCGTCCAAACACGTGATCCTTTCTGAAGTTGTGAAACTTGCAATAGCCAGCAACCCCAAATGTGCATTTCCATACACACACACACACACACACACACACACACACACCACACAATGAACAAGGCAAAGGGGGGGGGGAGGTCTCGCCACCAAGACAAGAGCTTCATGGGTTTGGTGATGAATCTGTGTATCTCCCTTAAAGTTCACTCTCAGTGTGTGGGGGGGAGGGGAATTAATGTTGAAAAGAACCGATAATTGCTTCATACGTCTCCATTCTCCACGTGGACACAACTCTCTTCGTACAGGAGGTGCGTTAATGAAACCTTCCTCCGTGAGACGGTCTACACTTCTTTGTTCCCCCTTCGGGGTCGCACTCGTACGGACGGGCTGACCGCCAGAGATCAACCTGGCTGCCTCCCTCCCTCCCTCCCGGCTCCGGCCTAATGTCCGAGTGTGTATGTATTGACACAACTCCTGTAAAGTCACAGTGGCGAGAGGTCCGGAGTGGGGGAAGAGGGTCAGCTAAATGATAAGGTTAACGAGGCCTCCGTGAGCTATTACAGGGCGCAGAGAAGAGGGGAGGAAATGAGAAAAGAGCAGAGGAAATGAGATGGGAGGGGGAAAGGACCAGAGGACGGGGAAGCAACAGAAAGGAAGTGCAAGGAGTTCTAGGAGGGAAACAAGTGAAAGAAAGGACAGAGGTGGGACAGAAGGGGGAGAGAGGAGGAGAGAAGGAGGAAAAAGAAGAAGAAGTAGAAAGGCAGGAGGAAAGGAATGGAAATGAATACAGAGGTGAGGGAAAAGAAGACGAATGGTGGACACACACAGGCTTAATACCCCCCCCCCCCCCCCTCCCGCCCCCCCGCCCCCGCCGCACAGGACTTCCTGCTTTCTGCCTGTGGTTCATTTCTACTGGATGGACAAAGGAGAGAAGTTAATGAGCTTGTGTGTCACAAGAAAGATGCTGGCCGTCCCTGAAGCTGACATGCACAACACGCACACACACACACACACACACACACACACACACACACACACACACACACGCGCACGCACGCTCGTTCAGGCCACATGCACCTCTGCTTACAGAGCAAATCCCCCACCGACAGACGTCCTGCAGGTGTCTGGCCAGAGATTAGCCCGTTTCCTACTTCCCACCTAAAATCCTGAATCATCTTTTTAATTCTGCTCATTCTCTAATCTCTAACGGCCTAATCTGCACTCTCATTGTGTGCACGAGTCTAAACCGTCTCTTCTTCTAGATTAACCCCTGAGGTGCCCCAGTTGGGGGAGTTGGAGATGTGGGCTTCAGCTTCAAGCAGAATCTTAAGACAGCTTATGTGATGAGATCATGCTCAGCACCCTCACTTCTCTAAATACACACTTGCATTGTACATAATTCACAACGTTTGTATCCCCTGGACGAAAAACTAAAAATGATCACTTTGAAACACCTTTGCTGTCTGAGTCGTGGTGTTGAACTGTCAGCGAATGCGTCGGATGGAAATGACATTGGCGAGGTTACGCCACTGATAAAATGTAATACATTCCCAGCCGATTCCAATTGGAAAATACCCTGATAAACACAAGTGCGACAGCGTCCCTGACAGATTGAATTACATGGGTCGAAGGCGGCGAATCGCTCCTACGTGAACTACGAAGCCACTGGAGCTGTTTTGCATTATTTTTGCAGAGGTGACGCTGTTGTTTGCTGACATTCGTTGTGTTGTAAAGCCGGCAAACACTGAGGCGAGACGCGCGTTCCTCGGGGACGGCGCCCGGCTAGCCCGTCTCTCGTGAATCCAGATGTGGCGACAGCAAATGCAAATCAAGGGCGCAGAGTGACGCAACACATTCTCCTCCGTCCCGCCGCACAGTGGCGCTTTGTCAGACCCGCCATTTGGCTTTCCCTTTCTAACAGGCCGCTACTTTGTGAAGGAAAGTCATTATGCACAATAAGTCAAACTTCAGGCCTTTGTGATGAGTAAAGTCCGACACTGAGCATCAGCTCAATCATCCTTTCCCAGCGGCGCGTTCAGGATGTGACGACGCGGAGCCGATGTGCGGACGCCGTCCTGCATGGCCACGCTGAGCCGGACGAGTGAGCTGAGTAAATATTTACGGCTCCGTGACCGGGCCCATCCGGCTCAGCGGCCATCGACTGACGGGGGTGTGGGAGACTACCGTGGGTGGAAATAGGAGTCGAAAAATAATAAGAGCCCCCCCTCCAGTCAAAAAATGGGGACCATATAGGAGAGCCAATCTAGATAAATGACCCCCACTGGGATTATTCCACGCCAGCCTGCATCGGCTGGAGTCAAGAGGTTATTGGGTTTGACCCGGACATCTAGAGGACTTGGAGTGGATTCAAAAACCTTCAGAGGGACAAAGACACACAGCAACAGCCTGAACACGGGGGGAGACGCACAGGGGGGGACGCACAGAGAGAGGGAGTTGATGAATGGTGTTGCTTTGCACTGCAAGGAGGATAACTGTATCCTCCGCTGGGAGCAGACGGAGAGCGCCGGTCATGTGTCTCGGAGACAGCCAATGGAAATGCGGGGATTTGGTTCATACGCGAGTCTACTGGGTCGGAGTCAGAGCGGCGGCCAATCGGAACGCGCGGCGGCATCCGGAGGATCGGCCAATGGGGCTGGAGTCTGGTGTCTGGTACCCGTTGATGTCTGACAGTTAGACAGGCTGTATCTAATTACCACAGCCAAGGCTCAGCATGGGTCTGCGTGCAGGCGCGTGTGTGTGAGTGTGTGTGTGTAACCAAGGAAAGAGGGGGTGAAAATTAGAATTAGAAAAGAAGAAGGTGGTTTGGAGGTTTTTGGCAAAAGTTGAAACAAGGCATGAGATGTGGAAGGCTGCCACATGAAGTGAAAAGGTGCCAGAAGGCAGTGCGGGTATAAAGACACAGGCTCCGGGTTCACAACAAACTTATTGAATTAGCCAAATTAGGCAGTGATACATCCCATTGCTCTGCGTGACTATTATCAAATCGACTAATTCCTGGTGCAGTGTGTGAACAAAGGAAATGTTGTGTAACGGCTGAATGCGTGTGTTGAAATGTTTTTTGTATATTTCTGCATTTCCTGTAGGAATGAATAGGCCAGTCCAGTTTCCCACAGCGTAACTGTGTTATCATTGTCTCTAACACAATGTCCCTCTCTCACTACGGACAGCTTGAAGCCCGTTCTGCCACTCCGTTAATGACTGGACAAGACAGCCAGGTGTTAATGGCACACACACACACACACACACACACACACACACACACACACACACACACACACACACACACACACATGCACTCAAGAGGTTAACCTCAGCCAGAGGTGAGCAGGGTTGACAGACAAAGGCAGCTGGCTGCTGGGGTCTTTCCTGTTTTGACTGCTTCTGTCTGTGCTTCACGCACACACACACACACACACACACACACACACGCACACAGAATGTTGCTCATGGTTAAAATGATGGTGTCACCGGAGGTGACTTACTGGGGGGGGGAAATACTTTGCATGAAGACACAAACCAGCTAATTTGGTGGAAAATACTAACTAATCACAGTTTGCTGAGGCGAGAAGACGTCTGTTCGACACGAAGTAGCAACGTAGCTTAGCATTAAGACACAGAACGGATGAAACGGCTCTGTCCAGTGAACACATATTAACACACCTTATCTCGTTTGTTTAAACCGCTCAAAAGCCTAAAGCGTAAAAACGATTCCCTTTCTGATTTAAGGGGCTCGTGTAGCGGACGTTTTCTGTTACGGGATGACACGCGTGACACAACTGCCGTTAGAAAACTACTATAAAATGATGTAGAGCAGAGGAAGAAAACCCCACAGAGGCACACGTGACACAGAGTCAACGCTTTAGAGTTGTTATGCTAAGCTATAAGCTAACTGGCTCCTGTGGTAGCATTCACAATCGACCAATGTCAGAGAGTTTCAGCCAAAGGGAGACAAATGTCAAACGCAAATCCGGATGTCCTGAAGCCGCGAGACACTAAATCAAGCGACCAGGAAGCTCAACTTCCTGCGTTCAGACGAGAGAGAAAACGAACGCCTGCGAGCACGCGTCCATTTGTCCGAGGCCAAGCGTGACCGTACTCAGTTGTGATTAAGCAGCACTACTGGAGGGATGAAATAACCGTCCCGTGTGTTCCAGTCGGCACAGAGCATCGGTGCTGGTAGCGCTCCAACCCGGAGAAGGGCTGTTGTTGTTATTCTTTGATCAGACCAGCAGGAAAAAAAACAATCAATAATTCATAAGGCTCAGTCTAGTCTGGGAACACTAGGCAGCGCACCTTTAATTATTGATCAAACAGAACGGGTTTAATATCAATCACTGAAGCGTAGGCAGAAGTGAGCCAAGCGGGATGAACGGAGGACTCTCTGGGGCCCGACCGTCCGACCCGCTAATGAAAACAAAGAAGAAACAAAGTGCAGTTAATACTGTGGTTGGAGGGGGGTTTACAGACTGTTTACGTGAACTTCAGTGAGAGAGAGGTGGAAAAAGCTCCCAGGCTGCTACTATCCATGATGTAATGCTACTTCTGTCACCTCCACTGACTCTTAACACTGGACCTGATGCTCCGCTACGTCGACACAAACTCATTAAAGCTCATCGTGGAGCTCGTGTTCTCCTCGTGTTCTAGAGCGAGTATCTGCAGGATCAGCGTTGTGCTGCGATGTCGGGAGTCGGGGAGAGTTTGGCTGCCAAAGTTAGCCGTCACTGTAACATACGTGTAATAAACATGATGTACACAATAGCTTTAACTCAGGAGGGAGAGCGGGAGGGCAAAATGGCTTCGGTTCGGAGTGGGAGGACTGTGCAGCTGAAGTGCGCTGATTACACGGGGCCCGTGAGGGGCTCGCAGCTGTAGAAGCAATTGAGCACAACACACACACAATAATAGCCAACATATCTGCAGCTTCCTGCCCTGGACTGTCTATTGTTAGATTTCGTGACACAGCTCTCAGGGAAGCACTTTCAACACAGCGATTAGAAATGGACAGAACACTTTCTTATACATTCGCAGAGAAACGAAGAAACGTGAAGGGGCCCCTTGCCTTCTGCTCAGTGCAGGAATGCAGAGAGAGGAGAGAGAGGGAGAGAGGAGAGACTGGGACTTTCCCCAGGATCCCAGAAAAAGGAAGGCGAGAGGAAGCAGACAGCGGGAGACGACAGGAACAAATACAGGAGGAGGAAAAACGGACGGGTTGTGTACTGGTTTCTGTTTCCCACAGTGGGAATGACCCCGTTGTTGCTGCACATTGTGTCGAGGAGGCCTTACAGCCCAAAACAGAAGGAGGGGAGGAAAAAAAAAAAAACATGAGAAAAGTTCATCAGAGGAGATTGTGTGACGACAGTTGTCTCTGGAGCCGTCTCACTCCCAGTCACTCCCTGTGCTGTCTCTCTCTCTCTCTCTCTCTCTCTCTCTCTCTCTCTCTCAAGGTTAATGGTGTGTCTCCAGAGCTTACTGGTGTTCCTGTTGATCCCCCCCCCTCCCCCCCCCCCCCCCCATGTGGCACCGCTGAGGGTGGACGTGCGATAGGGATCAGGAGTCTTGATTGTGACTCAGTTTGCGGTGTGCGTGGCCGACCCAGTGTGTGTGGTCTTCTCGATGAGCCAGCTGCTGGCATTCAGGGTTGAACATATCTCTGTGTGTGTGTGTGTGTGTGTGTGTTGAACCTCTCTGACATTTGCGAACTTGCCATGTCATCTCAATCCAGGGAGGCCTCGCTGTGATAAGAGAACAAGGACTCCTTTCTCCCCGCTGTGTGTGTGTGTGTCTCCACATTGGTGCATAGCATGTGTGTGTGTGTGTGTGTGTGCCTTTTGCATGTTCATTGTAGGTCCAGGCACGAGTCTGACCTTGTGTGTGAAGTATGTGTGCATGTGCCTCTGCGAGGGTGGTCTCCACCTGCGGATCACCCCGTTAGGACCCGAGGAGGCCGCGCAGCTCCGCCACTAAGTGAGGGTTTAAACAAGCTGCAAGCACAGCTAGCTTAGCTTAAGGCTAAATATCAGAGAAAGAAATGGAGGAAGTCCGAAGGAGGAGAAAGTCCCTCCGTGTGTGCGCACGCTGGAATGTCTATTTTAATCCTGTCTGACAACTCTAACTGATTATAAATCAACCGATTCACACGGGAACGTGAGCGCTAGCCGCTGCCAGCTAGTGTTCTGTTCTGCAAGGACGCAATATGGAGGATGGGGTAGTGTGTTCCACCGTGGCGTCCATTCATCCGTGCCTCTCGTTACGCGTGCTCATTAGGGCCCTGCCGACACGTCCCGTGGCACCGAGTCCTGGCGCGGAGGATTAACGGCGACATCTGGGCCGCGTATCGATACAGGGAACCGTTCGTTGGTGATTTTATATGAATAATAAATATGGTCAAAATAAGTCTCCTTCTCCATAAAGATTGATGACAGAGGGAATCACACAAATGTAATTACATTGAGCTAAAACAGCTATAGGAATAAAAAAATAGCTGAAAGAAATGAGAGGCTTTCTGTTTGGGATCATCTCTGACCTTGGTTTGTATACTTTGGCCATTTTTATATATTTTTCTGGATGAAGTTGTTGAACTAAGTCAGCAATAACTTTATTTATTTAGATATTGACTGCATCGGACTGACATGTTCTAAAAATATCAAACAAAAAACATCAGCATCAAAAACTCACATCCGTCTGAGGCCGGCTGGCGTGTGAGAGCAAACTACATGTTAGCCTGCCAAAAATCACATTTCCCCTCTACAGTATGGCTGGTTTACATTAACTCTCACGCATGCATGGCAAAGCCTCGGTCCGCCCACTTCACGTTGCATTACGAGAGGAAAAGCTCAGCCTGGCTCAAACGCCAGCCTCTCCGGCGGTTAAGTGGCGGCGGGTGGGAGGTCCAGGAGGGGAGCAGACCACGGCGGAGTCGTCCCGGGAGGTCAGCAGCTTTGGGAAGCAGGAGATTCTGGGGGTCGAACTCGCGGGGTCGGTAAAGCCACATGTCGCATGCCTCCACTGCGCAACAGCAGCGCGTTTTTTACGTAACTGACGTACGCAGCATCACAAGAGTTGTGCATCAAACTGAAGGTAAAATAAGACGACCTCCGACCCTTGAGGTGACGAGCATCTGAATGTTTGACTCCGCCGGGGCCCCTAAGGGTTCCCTTAATCCCAACTAAGAGGCACAGAACCAGCTAACAGACAAAAGCTCAGTCTTTAGTCTGGACAATACATACGCCGTGTATGTTTGATGTACCTGTACATCAAACTGTATTAAGCTGCTAAAGTTTGGCCCACGGTCAGAATGCCACGGGACATTTATCTTTATTCCCTTCTTCCTCTCCGTAGAGAGGAATGGCTTCTGCAGATGTGCTCTCTGTTCGCCTCCACGCCGCTCTGCACTCACGTGAGGCCGCGCACGTCGCACTGTGCCTGCGTGCACTTATAGAGCGTTCCATCTGGAACAGATATCCTTCGCTCGACTACGGAGCACATAAGGAATCTCTGCTCCTATTCAGATGTACAGAAGGAGAAACAGACTAAAAGCTACTTAGCAGCGTTTGAAGATTTATGACAACAAATGAGATCATATGGATACATTTAGTGTGAAAATATGTGTCATTTGAGACTAATGTATCAATAAGCATGAACATTTGAATGAATACGTGGAAAATAATTTGTTTTTCTCCATTAACAACTGACACTGTCAACTGACAACTAACAAGTCCTGTCTAGAACTATTCTTTCTCTGAAAACATCTGTGGCTCATAGAAAGCGCTCTATTTCCTCCAGCAGAAGCAGAACAGTTAAAAAAAAGTACCACCTACAGAAAGGTAGGATTCATCAACAGAAAACCTATAAAAAGGTTTTCAGTACACAACATGCTGCTTAATGGATTCAGAAAAGGCAAATTGTGTACAATTCTGAAGCTAAGAATCTTTTGAATGAGCAAAAGATGGTATTTATGTTGGATGATTCTGGTAGCCTAGAAGTTATTTGAGACAGTTCATTAAAACGTGGCATCTCGGCATTAAACGGCGAGTTGGGACTTGAAGGACGATCACAGCCAGATGAAGTTACATTTAGGAACCAGCACGTCCACAGAGGTTAAACGCATCCACCCCCGTTTCCTCTCATCAAACACAATCAATGATTTGACCTTTCTTGACCTCAGACACTCAAAGAATAACCTCCTTTTAACTCCGTTAAGCATCGAGCTGAACATTTCAACATCTGATGCTTTTATTTTCACACTGTATTTAATCAGCTGTTTTGTTGTCTCGGCCTTTATTCGGTGACACCAAGGAGCCGCGGACGCGTCCGTGTTTGAAGGTCGTTTGCCGTGCGATCGCTCCGGCTACGCCCACTTCTCACACGCAGCCTGAATACCAATCACACAACGACGACAACAACAACAACGAGGAGAAAAACTCCAAAGCGCCGCCGGGCCGCGTCTCATCTCATCTCCGGGCCCCGATCAGCGTCTAGACGAGCCGTGACACAGCAACCAAATCGAGAGCACTGTGTCAGACGCGTTGACCCCCCCCTCCCCCCCCCACGCCTCGAGTCCACTTATATAAGCAAGGATTACACAAGCGCGGCGAGGAGCCAGACGGATATAGCTCTGCGTGTATATTTGATCAAGCGCGTGAGCTGCTGAGTCCGCGAGGGAGGGGAAGGAGGCAGGGGCGTCGCACACTGTGTGGTTTTGGGGGTGGGGGGTCGGAGGGGGGCGCGGGGGGGGGATTAATCATCCCGGCCCGGCTTCAACGTGTAAACTGTTGAAATTTACATTTCATACAACTGCTCACAGGAGGCGAAGCGGGCGTGTTAATGAATTGAATGTTTGTGTGAGAATGGAGGGGGAGGGGGGGGGAGGAGAGGGGGGGTAGGGGGGGGGGGGGGGGTGTGGGGGTGTAGGGGGGGGGGGGGGGGGGCGGGGGCTCCTGGAACTGCTTCCACACTTCAAGGGCTTCGGTGGCAGTGAGGCTGCTCTGTTCAGCCCCATCAGCAGTTGTTGTTCATGTATGTGTGCGTGTGCGTGTGTGTATGTGTGCGTGTGCGTGTGTGTGTGTGTGCGTGTGCGTGTGCGTGTGTGTGGGTGTGTGCGTGTGTGTGTGTGTGTTTGCGTGTGTGCGTGTGTGTGTGCATGTGTGCGTGTGCGTGTGTGTGTGCATGTGTGTGTGTGTGCGTGTGTGTGTGTGTGTGTGTGCATGTGTGTGTGTGTGTGTGTGCGCGGTGCCGGTCCGCAGGGAATAAAAGGGGTGTTGTTGTTGAATAAAACAAGCACACGTTGCTGCAGGGGCGCGAGAGGACCAGCGCACACGCTGCGCGTGTTGAAATGCAGCTGCCAGCCGCACTTCATCCACCTTTTCAGCCGACGTGATTTAATAGATTTAATTTAGTATTTGATGGAGGACGCCCTCAGATTTAATTAATTCTCATCTGACATTTTGATTGGATTCCACATAGATATGCATTAATATGTATTAAAACAAGTCTCTGTCACTTGATTTCTGATTACTCATTACTCATTGGGACCTGAAGAAAAACAGGTAAATTGTACTTTTTCACGGCGTTCCAAGAGAATGAAGAATAATGGAGCTCCATGTAGGACCCCGGTCATGGCGCCCTGTGACAGCACAAACGGGGAACATCATCGCCAGCAGCACGGGACCCCTGGGGGGGGCGGAAGGGGGGTGGGGGGGGGGTACATGTGGGCTGCTAATAAATAACCATAGAACTGTGGGTCAGACCACGAGAGAGTACACATGTGTGAAGCACCGACTCACACCTCAAACCTCTGTGATGAATCGTGGCGCCGCAGGCTGCTCTCTGACTGCAGAATGATAGAAGATCCCACCAAGTCACCCCCCAAATATCCAAAGTTTGGCACGGAGCTGATGTTTAAATCTGCCTGCTACTAAACGGCAGCACTTTGTCCCTTTCAGGAGGCTGAGTGAAGAAGAGCTCCGTGACAGGGGGCCACGCCACGTGATTAATGACGGGTAATTACCGTTACGCAGGTGACATCATGGCGTGCAGGCCGGCCGCCGCGTGCCTCTGTGCTGAGCGTGCACGTGTGTTTGCGGCGGAGCGGAAGACGAGGCGTGTCACAACAACGCGTCTCGTTGGAATCGGCTGCGGCGGGAAGCCTACAATTAGAAAGCATTACGCTGCACCTCACCACTGCTGGCAGGCGTTGGCACGACGAATGAGAAAATGGAAAGATTATAAACACAATTTCTCTCCCCCTGCACACATCAGCTGATTCGCTTGCCAGCTCGAAACGAAGGCGTTTATTCCAAAGTGTTTGTGCCTCCTGGATGAGAGACGAGCAGGCCGCTAAATCACCATTTATAACAAACACTCCCCTCTCAGCCTAATCAGACTGATCACTCACAGCCATCCGAAGACCACTGACTGCAGATAACGCGCTGCGGTCACCGTGGGACACGGGATTGTCCTCAACAAGCCAAGGGAGGAAGGAAGAAGAGATTAGAGCCGACGCTGTGAGTGGACGCGTTTTATATCCGTCAGAAACATGGCCGGAGCCACCAAACTGCTCATTCCTCTCAGTGGTCGCAGCATTGAGAGGCTGTACATCTGCTGCCCTTTGGCCCTTCAGCTTGCAAATCTTTAACAAAAGTGACCTCTTGCTGCGAAAACAAAACTCCCTTATTACGTTTTCTTTCAGCCACGGCGAGTTAAACAACAGACCCACCGCTGCAATTAAGTTCACATGGTGATAAATAAATAATATGTATTCATGCAGCTGTCCAGATGACACAAATCTGTGGCCTCAACAAAGACGTACGTAATGATGGATGTAAACAGTGAACGCCTAAGACAGTAACTTTTAAACAGCATCAGAGTATATTTTTCTCATCATATTTATAGTTACAGTTGTATTAAAGACAACTAATATCAATTTCATGGATTTGGAATTACGGGTGATATTTTAATTCTGAAGTTCTGGTTACATAAAAGAAGCAAGGATGAACGTTTCCCTTTATTAGATTCTCCATTTACAGAACCGGTAGATTAGAATTGGGACAGAAATATTCTTGCTGACTCGTTTCAGGTGTGTTTTTTAGGCCTTTTGCTCAGACTCGGGGTCACGAGGGTTGAACAAATCATAGAAGATGCTCTGCTGATGCGGCATCAAACCGAATCTTCTGCCACCGTCACATCAAGCCGCAGAACAACATCGCGCAGGGAACGCGCCTCTTTTAAGTAAACGCGTTGAACCAATTCTGTTACGGTGGGAAAGAAACATGTTGCTCTGTTCATCCGGAGGTGCACGGCCTCTCGCTATACGTAGCTTAGCGCTGGACACAAAACCAGCAGGAAACATGGAGGACTGACTTGAAAGAGAACTGCCATTGATGTTTCCATCGTCCCCCAAGTAGCCCGAGAACATCTCCCTCTCTTCCTGAGGACCCGGCAGGCGGCTCAGAGCTTCGGAGCTTCGGAGCGTCGCCGCGGTGCTGCTCTGTTGGGAGGGAGGGGGAGGAGGGGGGAGGTTCTCATCGAATCTTCCGTGTGACAGACGAGAGCGAAGCACGCCACAACACCTCAACAGTCTGTCTGCCTCCGTCTGGTAGCAGCGTCCTTCCAACCCCCTCAGGCCCCAGAGGAGCTGGAACGCGACTCCGGAGGCTGTTCAGAGCGTCCTGTTTCACACCCGGCTGCTTTGTGCCTAAATTGCTGCCTATGTTTGAGCCTCCTCCCCTTCAGGATGTGAATCATCTCGCACCAACTTGAGTTTAAGACGGAAAGAAATCGCAAGTCACAAAACTACACGTTTCGTCCTGAATCTCTTTAGATTCTGTGAGAGGTTTCAGAGCGAGAAGAACGAGCTGAACTTCAGCTTGAACCCAACGATGGTCCTTTCCTTGTGTTGCTAAAATGACCACAGGAACAGTTTGATGTTTATTCTGCTCTCCAAGACGAAGCGAAGCTGTGAAGTGGACCGTCCTCCTGGGCTTTGAAGCGCACAAGTCGCTGCTTAATGACGTCCCGCTGCCCATGTGACGAGGACAGGACCAATGTTCCACGGGAGGCTCAAACTGGTCGAACCGGTTGATCCGCTGGGGAAGAACGACGAGCCTTTGTCCGTACTTGTTTTCACTGCCGAGATAACGACCACCGCGCAAGCAGATGATGTCGTTTCGCTTGCGTCAGAGTGACAGTGACACACTCCTGTCAGGGCGTTTAGATTCTGTGCTGCGCGCAGGACGTCCGTCTCGGGATCCAGATCACGACTTCTGTAGCACAACATCTGCAACGGCGACCGCAGTGTCACCTGACACAACGCAGACCGGGCTTCCCGCTCTGCTGCCGGAGCCTTGGGAGCCGGAGGACCCGAGCGGCCGCGCTCTCGGGACTTGGCGCTGTCGTTGCCACGGTGACTCACGGCTCCTCCGTCATGACAAACTGTTTCGGCACATTGCTTAACAATGAGTTCTCCGTGTGCAGCACGCCGTGTGCCAGCGATGTCTGACTGCACAGCCCGGGGAGGGGGGAGGAGGGGGGGGGGGGGGGGCGTAGGTGGAGTGACGCTGTCTCTGGCGTCCTTCGCAAGCGTCCGTCCAGAGGACACTCACGACTGCTCCTGCCGCTAGAGTCCCCGAGATGAACTGTCATGAGCGCAATCAACCCGCTCACACAGGGACGGCGTGAAAAACAGGGGGGGCGTTGACAAGGTTTTTAGGATTTGCATTGCCTTTGCTGGATGGGTGTTAATGATCAACAAAAGACATTTAGAAAACAGTTATGCCTAAATATAATGAAGGATTACTGAGACACGTTGTGTCCGTTTTCACTCATTTAGTGGCTGCAAACATGAATAAAGTGACAAGATTATTTTGTTATGTCAGTCATGGAAGACCCCCCCCCCCCCCCCCCCCCCACCAGCACCTTCCTGCCACTCGCACAGTCCAAGCACATGCAGGAAAGGTTAATTGGGGGGAAACTTCCCACAGGCGTATGAATGGCAGAGTGAGTGACTGTCTGTCTCTGTGTCAGCCCTGTGATGGACTGGTAGCGTCCTGGTACCCCCCCCCCCCCCCCCCCCCAAGATGACTGACCGGTACAAGAAGGGGAGAATAACGAGGGCCTCTCTGGAAGAAAAGCAAAGTAGCCAAAAAAATGGTGTTGGCCATCGGGGTGTCCCGTGCCAAAAAAAGAACCATCACGGTTTAGTCATCACTATTAATGTCCAATTAAGTCCCCACCCTTCAAGTAGGTTAGACAAACAAACTGTAATCATTGCTGTTTTTGCACACGCACGCACACGCACGCACGCATCTCTGCAGGCAGCCGCTGCCCAGCCCGTGCTGTGCTTAATCAGTGCTGTGCGATACTGCTGAGCTTCCAAGTCCTTTGGCATCAGACATCTTCGGATCTCCTACACAGACACACTTATATTTATATATAGATTATTATTACGCAACCGTAAACGCTGCGGCTCCTTGGAGAGAAGTGTTTCTTAGTAACTCGGATCTCCATCTCTATTAAAAGAAACTGAAGCAGCGCGTTCCAAAGAACGTTATTCACTTCATCGAGGTGTTACACGTTTACCTGGCGAAGCCGTCTTCCAAATGCTGCTGCATCCACCATGTTTACGCACTGACCTCCATCCGCGTGCGCTCCCTCCGTCTCCTCTCATAAAAGTTCAGCCTCACTGCGCAAACTTTCTCCTCCTCCTTCTTCTTCTTCTTCTTCTTCTTTCATCTCCATCTGATAAATCATCCGACTCGCAGCGGCAGAGACGCGCCACCGGCTGCAAATCAATAAAATGAAGAAACAACGCGGGGCTGCGCGCCACGGCGGCGGGGTTCGTGTGTCTTTGTGTGTCTGTGTGTGTGTGTGTCTGCCTCATGACTTCGTGTCCCGCCTTCAACTTCAGAAAAATCCCTGCGAGGCTTCTGTGTCGTTCCTTGAGGGCCCGTGAGGGCTTTCTGAGAGGTTCTTACACTCCTTCATGTGGACTCACTGGTGTTTCTATCTCCTCTCCATCACTTCCGTGTTCCACGTTGTTCCCGTAAAACGTCCCCTGCGGCTCAGAGAGCACGTGTGTGTTTGTCCTCCACGTGATGTGTCGGTGCAAATAAAACATGTCGCAGCTCTCAGTGGAAATGCACAGATGTATAAAAGTGATGGTATGAGAGGAATATATGTGAGTATTCCCTTTAGTAAATGAACGGAATCAACATTCAAAGTCCTGCATTTTAAAATCCTGTCTGGTCAAAAAAATGAAAGAAGTGAAAACTATGCAGAATAAAACGCAGCCCAGCGACTGATGACTGTGGCTTTGCTTCAGCTGCAAAGGAGGCAGTTTAAAAAACTGTACAGTTTTGTTCAGGGGTTCCCAAACTAGAGGTTGGGCCCTTCCAGAGGGTCACGGCAGGATGACCAAGGGGGTCATGATGTGATTAATGAGGTTATAATCTTTGCTTATTTGCTGGATTATCGGATCATTAACCTCTTTAGGCCGATCATTTAAATGAAACTATCTGAGACGTTCAAAGGGGGGATTATGTCTACAGCTCATAGAAATAAGCCCAAAAGATCGGTTCAATCTGCATTTTGTTTTCAATGAAAGTGACGGTCCTCAGCTATACAACTCACACCGAGTGTATAAAATAATGTCAGAGCTTCTTTTCCCTGAACAGGAGTTCATGAAGTTCATAGAGCTGTACTTGAATGTTCGGCCTGTCTGTTGGAAACAAATAAGCCGTGCGGGTCAAGAGCTCGTCATCGCCCCTGAATGCATCGGTTTGCACTCCGCCTGTATGTGGGTCAGCCTGTGGATGCGCGTCGGCCGAGAGCATCTTTTGGGTTTATCCATCAGACTCTGGGGGGCAATCGCTCTTTTCTTGTCCTTTTGTGAAACAGGGACACCTCGCGCGTGACGTCGACCTTACTGCAGACATGTGGGGCCCCGCGTCTCGCCTTCAGGACGGCGTGTGTAACGGCCGTGCCTCATCCGTCTCATTACGCAGCCCGACATGTCGGAGGGCGAGATGGAAATAATTACCAACGTCTCCTGTGGAATGGGGCGTAAATTGATACACTCTAAATGCTGTAGCTTGGGGGGTCTCTCCCCGCTGCCTCCCGCTGCCCCTCTTCCTCCTCAGATGCACGAGACAAATGAAGGCATCCAGAAGGAATTAATTGGATTTGGGAGCAGTCTCCTGCACCATCCACTAGGACAGACACCCCCCTCCCCTCCCCTCCACCTTAGCCTCCCTCCCACTGGCACACTCACCACACAGACACTCCTCCTCCTTTATTCCAGTCATGCCTCGCAGAAACGTCTGCCGCCCTCCTCCATCTACCCCACCTGCCCCGCCCCGATGGATCAGTCTGCACACACACACACACACACACATCGGACTGCAGCCTCGCTTTTGGATACAGCGTTTCCATGGCAGCCACGTTTCCTGCACGTGTGCAGTGCGAGCGAGAAAGAGACCACACCTATCTACCGATTGGATGGCCGGATATTGATTCACCGACAGATCCAGCGACGGCCTCACACATCAGACATCCGTTAACGTACCGTCAGACGTCAGGTGGGACCTTTGCAATGAGGCTCAGCGGTGCAGTGTGATGATAAACTGAGGCTCATATGCGTGGCTCTTATTAAAAGGATGATGATAAACACAAGAAATAAAGACTTTGTACTTTTCAGTTCCAGCTGATTTTATTTCCTTCTTGGAAGAAAAGAAAAACAAATAAAAAAAAAAAACACAATCTGTACAGAGGTCTGAGAGGCAGTGATTGACCCAAACGTTGGCTGGTTTTGAGCTATAAACATCAAATGATATTGGCATGATTGGACAAACATGATCATACACAGCCTATTGCACAAATGAAAAAAAGAAAAAGAGGACAATAGACAAGATGTCTCAAAGGTAAAAAAAAAAAAAAAAAACTCCTGGACCACAATCATCTTCAACATAAGGATGTCCAAAGATGGCTGTCCTAGTGCCTGTCGTTGATCAGTATCATACATAAAACACACAATCTTTGCTTATAGTACAGTCAGTTTACATAAATATCTTCATGTTATTATTCTTTTAAAAATCTTAAACACAACAGCTATAGCTACATATACCTGAATCTGAAATACAAATGCTATTTGCCATGCCATAATATAGGAAAACAATTAGCCTGCTATACTTAGTCAACAGGTACAGAAAGGTTAAATACTATTTTTTGATGCAATTTGCGCAATAACAGATGAAGCACTTCATACATCTCCCTCCCTCCAAAGTCTAGGCAAAGTGGAATGAGTGTGAAATTCCATCCAGTGGTTCAAATAAAACTTATCATGATAACAAAAAACAAAGCACACAGAGGTATCAGCTCTATCCACAGTGACTCTCTGGGATCTCACACGCCTGCTCTTCAGGCCTGTGTGTACTGGAAACAGTCGCCACTCGGGCTGGGAGCCTCAGTGGCGCTTTGTTTACTTGGCTGGTGAAACTGGAGTCACTGCGCCGTTAAGAAGCATGTGGGTAAATACTGTAAACACTGTGTGAGGTCAGATTGTGCCAAACAAACCCCCCCTCTGCACGTCTAAACACCAATGTAGATCCAAACAACAACGTTGTAGGCTACCCCACTCGCTGGAAAACCGCTTTCTATAGATTTTATACAAAAATACAAGTAGAAAATCATGACACACTCAAGTCTCCTTAAAAGTGAGAGAAGTCGGACATTTTAAATAAGAGACACTTCTAGCCCTTCCGCGCTGGATACAGACAGGTGTATGTGCACAAACGAGACCTGCACGAGAACAATACTTCTATGTATAAAAAAGTTTGGCCGGTATAAATACATCGATAGAAAAAACGTCATCTGACACAGAGGAACTACAAAGTTTGAAGCACTAGGCAGAAAGGATGCGCGTTGGGGAACGTTGGTCCTGAATTGTGCACTGAGTGTTTAAAAAGGTTCAGAAAAGGGGCTTCTGAAGTTGAGTCAGTCTTAGTTTACAAGTCCTGCCGTTGAAAGAGAAGCTGGTGATAGTGAATTGTGTCCTATGGTCACACAAATTGCGTAATTACGCAGCAATGGACATTTTTTACGCATTAAACAACAACAGAATCCTCCTGTTCGCAGAGGGCATGCGTGTTGGTATTGGAACTATTGAGTTTGGGGGGAAAAAAGAAAACTACACCTGAATAGCAACTTGATGGTCAATGTGAATTGGCTTTTCTTGGACAAAGCCCAGTATAAACGAGCGGTCCAGTAAATGTCCCCTTTTCTCGGATTCAAAGTTGCGTCTCAGGTCCTCGTCCTTTGCGGGTTGGTTTGAGCTCTTGAGCTGAAGTCCGTGTGTTTCACTGCTCTCTGCTTACATTCACTCCTCCTCCTCCGTGTCCAAATGCAAACTCAGCATTTTCCCCCTCTGCGCGTTCCCGTCAAGCGCACGGAGCGCTGTCCAAGCCTGCGTGCGGCGCGTACCTGGGCTTCAACGCGCACACAGGCCACCTTTTCTTTCCCGTTTTCATTCTCTCGCTCTCTCATCAAGTGAAAGAATGGCGGAAATATTCTGGTCTGAACGCACGCGTCTGTCTCGGGTATTTGAACAGTTCAAAACGTGGGGGTCGGGGCGGGGCCCACCGTGCTCCTCTTCAGTAGGTGAACACCAGGTTGGAAATGGTGGACTCCAGCCAGTCCCCTGAGATCATCTCGCTGACCTCCGGGGTGCAGTAGTCGGGGAAGTCGAAGTGAGAACCGGCCCCGCACTCCCCGAAGCTCCAGTCCAAGTCCCGGTCCAGCTCCGGCTCGGAGAAGCCCATACCGCCGAGGGACATGCTCTCAAACCCGGGGCTCGGGATCGGTTCGACTCGTTCGTCTTCAAACTCTTCATCCGACGATGAGGATGACACCGACGAGGAAGAATGCGAGGCGGAGGGCGTCGGGGAGGAGGCGCGAGCGTACCTGAGGCGCGCAGTGTGGGAGGACTCGCTGGCCGCGGGGCTCGGCTCGTCGTACAGGCTGGGATGGTCGCTGGACTCCGCTGAGCTGCTCAGGGTGGGACTGGCCGGGACTCCCACGGAGGGAGGCCCGCTCTCCAGGCTGCCAGCCCCGCCGAACACGTGGCCGCGCCTCGCCTCTCCGGCGCGCTTCTCCGGGATCAGTCTCGCCCCGGACACTGACCTGGATTTGAAGAGCGCCTGGTGGTCGGCGGGAGACGCGTAGTCCGGCCCCGCGGCGCTCTTCGTGCCCCCCTGTTTGTGCGTCCGGCTCCCTCCTTTGGCCGCGGGGCTTCTCTTCACGCCGGGTTTGGCGCTGCGCTCCCCGCTCTTCTCCCCGCGGTCCGCCGGCTTACTGGCTCCGCTTCCCGACTTGACCTTCTTCCTGGGCCGGTACTTGTAGTCTGGGTAGTCGGCCATGTGTTTGAGTCGGAGCCGCTCCGCCTCGCGGATGAACGGGATCTTGTCCGTGTCTTTCAGCAGCTTCCAGCGCTTCCCGAGCCGCTTGGAGATCTCCGCGTTGTGCATGTCCGGCGCCTGCTCCATAATCTTCCTCCTCTCGATCTGCGACCACACCATGAACGCGTTCATGGGTCGCTTGATGTGCCCGGTCGGAGTTTTACACCACGCCAAGTCTCTCCGCACCCCGGAGGAGAGGGACTCGGGGGTCGGAGACACGTCCATCTCCAAGTCCATTTCTCCCGTGTCCGTGGAGTCCCCGCCGGGAGAATGAGCGTGGGCGCTCTCTGTCTGGCTCATGTGCTGCACCATCCCGTCCTCCACACACAGTTTCAGCGCTACGACAGAGTTCTCAAAGGCTTTCACCAACAAAAAAGAAGAAGAAAAAGATTAACTCCTGCTCGCTCTTATTTAGGGCGCTTTAAAACCAGACCGGTCTGAAAAGTTCTCTACTTTTCAGCTCAGCTCGCTCTTTTTTTTCTCAACTCGTACCAGTGCGAAAAAACGAAAGGAAGAAGAAGAAAAAAAACGTATATCCCGAAACTACTCAACAGCAAGTTTCAACCACCTGTGCGGCTGAAAACGCGCCCTGCGAGCTTCAAAACGCGGCGCCGGGGGCCACAGCGGTTCGAGTCCCTTATGCGAACCCGGCGGTGTGCAGCGCGGCGCGTCTGTGCGGTTGAGGAACCATGTGGTGGAATGGAGCGGCTGCGCGTGCTCATAGTCTCCCTGTTTCCTGCGCGCTGCGTAACGTTACTGTAAACACGGCGACGAGAACCTCGCCCCTTTATACCCTCAGCGCGAGATATAAGAGCCAATCGGCGTCTGTCTCCATACCGACTTCTTCACCCGGGCCCCGCCCCCCCGGCCTCCCATTGGCCGAATAAAAAAAAACGGGTAATAATAATAATAATAATGTGCAATGAGGATCGTTGTGTCTGACCTCATTCCTGTCAGACTTCACGGAAGGAGAGACGAACTCGTTAAACGCGCGCGTGCGTGTGTCTGTCTTTTAAAGGGGCACGTTGTCCTTTCCCCTGCTGCACGGGGAAGCTGTCAAGGTTACACCTAGAACTTCATCCCTTGCACGTGGATGAGTATCGAGCACATTTAGGTTGTGTGTGTGGCGTGGGGGGAGAAACACTGAGCATTACGTCACAGCGGGAAGTGACGGTGACTCTTCACACATTCTTCAAACGCGAAGAAGAGTGTGTGTCACAAACAAACACACACAGAAAGTCTCCACAGCAGCTCCTCTTCCTCCACAGCTCCATTACGTTAACATGCACATGCCATGTAGGATGACGTTACCGCCGGTGTCGCTAGGTGTCAGGCTAGAGCCAACGTGTGCTGCTGAAGCGCGCGCGTGAGTGCGTGCGTGCGCGTCTGTGCAGATTTATCTCCGTAATCGGCCGCTTTGAGCTGCCGCGGTTAATTCGCGCAGGTGATGTCTTCGGCTTAGTCCTGCACCCCCCCTGGGGGGGGGAAGGGGGCATTCAGGAATCAACCAAACACGCATTCGCGTCTCCGTGAACTCTGACCCCGTCTGACCCCGTGAGCTAAAGGGGTGACTGTCCCTAACTCATGACGTGATCTCTGTCAGGAGTCAACCTTGTGAAATTTCACAACCCCCTCTAACTAATTCTAAGTGTACACATGCCGGCGGATCAGTTTGCCGCCTCTCTCTCTCTCTCTCTGTGTGTGTGTGTGTGTGTGTGTTTGCACAGGTGAGGCAGGTACACCTGTGATCTTATCTGATGCGTGAGCAGCAGCTGTCAGGTAGCTTTCCACTCTGTGCGGCCGATCGCTCTGCCATCTCCAGTGTTTACCCTCATGAGGCAGGACGGGGCTCCTGCGGGGGCCCGAGTGGACGCCGCTGGGTGGCTCGCATGCTGGGAGCGTTTATTTTTCAACCCCCTGGGGGGGTCAGACACAATGGGGCCTTTGTGTGCACGTGTATCTGTGCGTGTGTGTGTGCAACTCGATCTCTTCCAGGGATTAAAAGTTTGAAAAAGCGGTGGGAAGTCCCCTCCTGAAAAACCGAAGACTAAGCACTCATTTGCATACACACACAACCTCCCCCCCCTCGCTCTGTCTCCCTCGGTGTGACTCATGGACAGACAGTTTGTCCTCTCTGTGTGTTCTGTGCATGTGGCAGACAGTGCAGGTGGCCATCTCAGCATATCACCCGCCTGCTGCTGTCACTCGACACACAAACAACGAAGTCACGTACGACAATCCCAGAATCAGAGCTGAGAACAGATGAACGGAGATAAAACATTACAACACATTTCAATCCAATGTAATTGGCCTGAAAATGGAGCTTCGGCTTCGCTCTTTTTGAAGTTCGGAGGCCTAAACTTCACACTGGACGAGGAAGCTCAAGTTTCGACATAAGAATCACTTTTTGCAGAAATGTGTTTGTCTTTGTGTCTTCCTCCCGCGGACGCACAGGAAGCGGCGGGGAGGAGCGACGGCGAAGAGAAGCACCGGGCGAGATGAAGAGGGAACGCGGAGCAGCAGGGAACGTCTCGTCATGTGGAGGTCGAGTCGATCGGCTTCATCCCTCCATCGCCGCTGTAATCCAGAGGCTTTGACCACGGTGGGTAAAAAGCCAACGGGAGTCATGTGGAAGCAAACGGACGAACGAATGAGCGCGGCCATGCAGGCACGACTCACACACACAGACACACACACACACACACACACAGACACACACTTAAACACGCGCACACAAGTGTACAAACAGTACCAGAGAGACGGAGCCAGCTGAGCACCAGAGGACCCAGACGTGCTGCAGAGTCAAAACCAGAGCGCACACACACACACACACACACACACACACACACACACACACCAAACTCGCTAACAAAACACACACGCGATCACACACACACACACTCAGCCGCTCTCACAGCTGCACTCTACTACCCTCCGACTCTCTGACACAACGATCGTTTTTTGGGGGCATTGTCTGAAAGCGGGAGGAGTGAGACGGAGGGGAGAGTGGGAGGAAAGGAGAGAAGAGGGGAGGAGAGGAGAGGAAAGGAGAGGAGAGGAGAGAGGAATCGAGAGACACCGAAGCGGCCAGTCGTCGTCGTCGCACCCGATGGGCTGCGTTAGAGGGGCGTCGCGGCGGACGAGTCGGAGGACGAGTCGGAGGACGAGTCGGAGGACGGACGCCTTCGATAGCCTTTCCGGTGCCGGACGTCTTCTCGGACCCGGATCCTTTCGCAGTGGCGCCGGAACGGATTTACTGCAACAGAAGATTTGGGTGAATTGTTTTTTTGGTGGGGGGGAGAAGTCGCATCTCGGAGTCTGCTGAGCGGCCGCGCTTTTCTGCAGCAGCGTCGACGGCCGCTGCAGCGACGGGAGAGTCGGATCTGCGAACGAGACACAAAGCATCACGACGAAGTTAGGTGGCGAGTGGAGGAAGAGCCACGCCGAGTACGGAGTGTGTGTGTGTGTGTGTGTGCAGGAAGGGGAATGCGGAGGAAACATTGCATTAAAATGTCCTCCCTCCTCCCATTTCACGAAGGAGAGACAGACGCCCATGTCCCCTCCATCTCGCTCTGCCTTTCCCGTCTGCGTGTGCGTCTACGGCTCGACGCGCGTGCAGACAACATACGCTGACGAAGCTTGCGATGCTACACAGACGCCTCACATCGCCTCACATCACCCCTCCCCCTCCTCCTCCTCCTCCTCCTCCTTCTCCTCCCCCTCCTCCTCCGGGCAGGTGAGGCGGGCTGCTGGTGGCGTCCTGGCGTAGCCCAGGGAGCGCTGTCCTCAGCGCGGGCACGGCGGCGGCGGCGGCGGCAGCAAGGGGGGCGAGGAGGACCAGGCGTGGAGCTCCGAGGCTCCCTGCAACTCCCGACAGGCTCCAGACGCACTGACCTACATCAGCCTCAGTCAGACTGGGGGAGAGAGGGAGAGAGGGAGAGAGACAGAGAGGGGAGGGGGAGGCAGAGTGAGAGGGGATGGGAGAGAGTGATGGAGAGATTGGCGAGCGTCGTGTAGAGGCTGCCAAAGAGGAAGATTTATTTCACAAATAAAAAAGGTGCAGGATGTGGGGAGGGGAGGATGAGGAGGGGGGGAGAGACGGGGGGAGGATGAGGTGAGGGGGGGGGGGTAAAAACCAACTCTCATCCTTTTCAACTAAGAACACTTCAAAATCCTGTCATGTCCTCATCGTCATGCTAATCTGCATCCTCTTCCTCTCATCGTGCAGCATCCGATCGGTCTGTCGCTCATCTGTCTGCAGAGGGAGAGGAGGCGGTGTGTGTGTGTGTGTGCGTGTCTGTGTGTGTGTGTCTGTGCGTGCGTGGAGGGGAGGGTCTGGCATCGCTTGCTCAGTTGTTGCGGCTGTATCAGCTCGTCTCAGCTTATTGCATGTTTCTTATTACTGGAACGGAGCAGCCGAGTCTCTGCAGTGCGGCACGAGTAGAAAGGCAACATTTGTGCTGCCGTGTGTTCAGGCATGTTTGTGTGTGTGTGTGTGTGTGCGCGCTTTGACTGATTGTGTGTCCGAGTGACTACGTGCCATCATTACTCCCCAGTGCCGCCATCGGCACTAAATGCGGATCAATAGCCGCGCTGAGGCAGATGGATCGCCCCCCCCCCGAGGGTCAGCCTCTGGGGCAACACACCTCAGGCGCACTAACACTGCGTTCATGCCGCGGTGAACACAGGCCCCGCGGAGCCAGAAGGAAAAGAAGGCGAGTGTGTATCGACGTCCAGCCGGGTCAGAACCTGGTGGGATTATTTTAAATGACCGGATTTTTAAAAGGCTGCTTTATTTCATTTTCCTCTGAAGCCTTTCCCATTTATTTGGAGCTGTCCGTCTTCGCAGTTCGTCTATGAAGGACTGACCTCTGTGTGTTTGTGGCTGTGGAGGCATCAGGAAAATTAGTTGGCCAAGATTGAAAAGATCAGAGGCAATCAGGCCAAAAATCCTCCAGTCTCGTCCCGTAAACTCTTCCGTCGAACAGTCGGCCACACGAGAACCCTCCGAACAGCTTTCCTTCAAACGAGCCACTTACAACGGGGAACATTTATCATCAGCCCTGAGTCTAATCTCTCTTCAAAGTATTTGGTTTTTGGAAACTACAGATGGAAATGTAAAAAAAACGACGCGGTGAGGTTTTAAGGGTACGTGCAAGGTGAGGTTGCCAGGCAACCAGCGGCGACTAAAGGGAGCGATTGGACACGGCAAGAAATAAATACAGCATAGAACCAACGTGTCATTTCCCCTGCTTGCTTTCAGGATCAAACAGAGGAGATGTGTCTGGAGGTGGCGTCTAATTGCTCACTAAAGATGGGGGACGCTTAGCGTCTTGTGCTAAGCTAGCTGAATTTTCATTCCAATGGAATCGCAGGCCTTTCGTGGGAAGTTAAACTTTGAACTTTGTGAAAAACTGATCTGCAAAGTGTTCTTTACATGCGAGAACAGAAGAACACCAAGTTTTAACACTTCAGTGCCATCCATAAGGGGAAAAAATTGTGTCGCTGACGGAACAGCGAGACCTTTCAGTACAGAATTGTGCAAAAAAGATGTTACTGGCAGCTACGACAAAATCATAAAATACACTGTTCCTTTAAGAGGAATTTAATTAAAAAAGCCAATGGCCACATGGCAGCATGCAGCCTGGAACAACTCGACACCAAACAATGGTGATGTCTCTTTGGGGACGCCGCTGAGAGAACATGGAACACGGGCCCACGGTGCGCCGTGCGAGCGCGTCGCTGCGGGGTCGGTGAGCAGCGTGTTCCCCATGCGAGGCCCACGGTCGAGACGGAGCGGCGCGCAGAGGAAACTCATCGGGTCCAGATGCAGAGTGAAGTGGGTCGCCGCACTGGACGCGTGCCAAGAGCCCCCACTTCCCCCAAACGCACGGGCCCCCGCCGAGGACGCCGCAGCGCCCGCGTCCACTCGCCAAGTCAGAGCGTCTCCCGAAATAGCACCGGAGCGGACTGAGTGTGTCTGTGCGTGTCTGTCTGCTTCCATCTGGCTTCTATCTCACATATGCCCCCCCCCCCCCCCCCCCTCACCCCCCCGACACTAAATCCCACCACTTGATCGTAACTACAGGGTGTGTTTCACAATCCTTCAAGCTTTTCAATTTCCCCCGCGGTCTTTTGTCTTAATGTCTTTCTCATGTGACATCCAAAGTAGTAGCTGCCTTAAACCCCTCGACCCCCCCCCCCTCCCCCCTTTTGAAGCCGTCACAAACAACAGGAATCGGACAGCGGCGCGGGACGGAGCTTCGCCCCCCTGGATCTTTTTATGTAGCAAGCGGTTTGGTTGTTTCTTTTTTTCTTCTGTCCTGCAGAGGTCACGAGGAATCTGCTGGGATGCGCCCGTGCTGGAGAGGGGGGGGGGGGGGGGTGGTGGTGGTGGTGGGGGGGGGGGTTCGATGTGAAAGGCTCAAACAGCCTCAGGCGGACTGCTGTTTGTGAGCATCAATGCATTTACGGTCAAGAGGTTCTTTTCCCAAGTATTTCCCAGGGTGACCTTCTCCCCCAAAATCAATGACGCAGTTTTTCTTTGCCTTCTGCTGC
The DNA here is from genome assembly GCA_021346845.1 of Apeltes quadracus. Lineage (NCBI taxonomy): Eukaryota > Metazoa > Chordata > Actinopteri > Perciformes > Gasterosteidae > Apeltes > Apeltes quadracus. Next base: position 14,076,414 of record CM037926.1, read on the forward strand.
CCTCAGCACTTTTTCATTTATTTTTGTTTTCATTGCTTAACACTTTACGAGTTGTGACAAACTGCGTAGCTGAAAGCGCCGCGGAGCAACAGCGGCGCCTCGACGCAGCTCGAGCACGCGGACACTCGAGCGCCCCTCCCCCCCCTCGTATGATCCGACTGGACAGACAGTGTCGCCCCAGCGGGCAGATCAGCTGTGTTATGAAGTGTTATGAATGTAGTCGGGCGGCTGTCTGTGGAGGTGTGCATGTGGCAGTGTGACACACACACACACACACACACACACACACACACACGCCTGTGCCCGGGGTGCTTTGCATTGATTAGTGTCGTTGCGCGTTGGACATCTTGAGTCGGCGTTACCGCCACGAGGAGGGAACCCTCAGAGACGGACCAGTCGTTGTTGTTGTTCTCACCCCTCCTGCCCCCGAGTGTGTGTTTGTGCGTTCACCGACAGGTTTGTGAGTCTTCCCTGTCGTACAGTATCAGTACAGTACAGTCATTCTGGTTTATTCCAACTAGGACCTTATTCTGGTAGTTTTTTTCCCATCATGCCTCTGTGATGACGTTGCTCGCTGTTTAAACGTTTAACCTGCTCAGGTAGCCACTCATTAGCCACTGTCTCTTTAAAGAGCTTATAGTTGTTCCCTAATTTAATGCATAAGAACACACAAGAAATACCCTTTAAACATATGAAACTAGCTACTTACCACCTTTTGGTAAGTGGATAATATCTACACAACTACACCACTGCAGGCTACTTACTTATGGAGAGGCAGAGTAGTATTAGCATTGCAATATAGTTCAATTCTCAAAAGTTCTAATTATTCACTATGTTATCTTACATGCATTAAGGCCCTTATTGTTGCTGCTGCTGTCATGAAGTTGGAGCTACATTGAGATACTTTTGACTCTTTTACCAATCTTGGCTTGTTTATAAAGGAAAAGGTGGATTTCTGCGAGATGCTGGTATGAAGCAGTCTGTTTGTTCACGCAACACGCAGCCAACGGTGTGGAGCCGTGTGGACAATGATGGCAGCGTGCCGGCACACGGACACAACAGGTGGAATGAACAGTGTGTGTGTGTGTGCGCGTGAAGGATCGAGCGGCCCACACTGACTATTGGAATAATAATTCCATCCCGACGCTGAGGCCTCAGGGGATTCCACGAATAGAAACTCTCAAGGAGGCAGGAAGAGGAGGAGGCAGCAGGAAGAGGGATTAAACGCGTCGTCTGTCTGTCTGTCTGTCTGTCTGTGTGTGTCTGTGTGTGCGTTTCTTTCCTCAGAGCAGCGCATTGTGTTTGAGTCTCCTTACTTTGCACCTCGCTGAACGTCTCTGCGTGTCAGACTCGTTGCTTTTATAGCTCAGGGCGTCTCATCTAACCACGTCTCCTGAGAGAGACGGAGCAAACACAACCGTCCTAATGAGTCAGGTCGTCTGCCGTGAGTCTCAGAATATCGTTTCATTCTTAGAGGAAGCAACGACAAAAAAAACGCTTGTTTGGAGAAAAATTGAGGGAGGAAGCGAAAGCGGCTTTTTTTAACAAGCGGAAGCAGGTTCAAAGGTCAAATGAGCCGAACGCGTCGTGCGTTTCAGAAGAGGGGAACTCCGTCGGCGTGCACGTGGACTTGCAACACGTTTCCATCCCGTCATTTCACCGCTCAGTCTCATGATCGCGTTCAGCTGTGACGCGGTTTGTAGTTTGTAACACAAACAGCCGCCTGCCGGCCTCGACCCTGCGCGGCCCCCCGCCGACCCGTCCAAGCTCATCAAAGAGAAGCTGCTCGTGCAAAGCGGCCCCGGGGCCCCGGAGCCGAGCTCGCCCTGTTGACTCCGGAGGGAAAAGACTTCACTGCAGATGCAGTTGCTTTTCTTAAATGACCACGAACACGTGACGTGATTGGTGACCTTCTGAGTTGGTGACCTCTCTGGTGACCCCGTCACACGTAGAGCAGAATAATACACCGGCTATGCAAATTCATACTACATTATATTTCAAGGGTTTGCATAGAAATGTGTGATATATTATGCAGGCTGAACGCGCTGATAAACATGTTGACGCGTGTGTGTGTGTGTGTGTGTGTGTAGTTTAAACAGTATTAAACAGTACGTATTTACTTTTGAACCCTTGAAAGGATCCCGAGCCTCCGCTTGGTAACAACAACACATCAGTGGGTTTAATGGGTGAGGAATGCTCGCAGACAGGTTCTCCAGCTAATTAAAGGAGCTCGTCAAAGCGCTTCGTCTGCGTCGGGCACACAGGGACATGCAGACGCCTCGTGGTTCCATCGCGCTGAGCGTGTCCTTCATGTTCCGTGGACGCATGCGATGTGCTGCTGATGACACCCTGCAGTGTCGCCCGAGGGCTTTGTGCTCGTTCAACTGTCGCTTTATCTCGCGGGTGGAAGGTTAAACTCATCCGGCTTCCGTTGGACATCGTGGCCCGCATGGCCCCGTCTCACCCCGTCTCACCGACGGGCCAAAGACGAGCCCGAGTAAAGGCCCGAGGCCAGTGGACGCTCTGCGGCAGCAGCGATCACATGCGCTGGCGCTGAGCACCACATTCATGTTAATGCGACACTACTGTACCAGTGTTGGCTCAGATTCACGTTACTGGAGCGCGACGTTCTCCGGGACCAAGCGCTCTGACGCCGCGTGTGTGTGTGTGTGTGTGTGTGTGTGTCTGTTCAACAAATCTGTTTGCAAACTGCTGAGTCCAGGCCACGGACTGCATGGGTTCATACTGGATTAGCTCTGAGTTGGCTAAACACCAGATAGCAGAGATAACAGTAGGTGTGTAGGTGCATGTGTGCGTGTGCGTGTGTGTGTGTGTGTGTGTGTGTGTGGGGGGTGGAAGGGGTGGGGGCTGATATCAGTAAACACTGATAAAGCTTTTTTTTCACGATGTGCACTTCTAATGGTCACAACGGTTGGATGTTAACGAACAGGGGCGACGTTTATTGACCTCAACTGCAGAACCGTGTTTACAGAAAGCAAAGAAGGGATTAAGATTAAGATAAGAACGGTGAGAGAGAGGAGGAGGGGGGTAGGGAGAGGGGGGGACATAAGAAGAGATGGGAGGATAAAGAAGGGTAAAAAGCAGGGAGGCAGGAGGAAACACTGAGCCAACAAAGAAGGAAGTAGTAAAGGAAGGAACTATGGAGGACAGGTAATACGAATAAGTGAGGAAGAAGTGTTTTTCTTCCTCCCACCAGCTGCAGCCAAACCCAGCGGGAGGAAGCCGTCACTCTCACTTTCCCTCCTTTCCTCCTTCTCCTCTTCTGCATCTTTTTCTCCACATAATTAAACCCATCAAGGGGGGGCTAAATCCCCTCTTTGCGTGAGCAGGGAAGCTTCTGGTCCCCAGCCGATCGATGGATGTCAAAGAGTTTATGCTCCACACCGGCTCAGTATTCCACAGGACTGCATTGATGTCGCTCGTTTCCCCCGAGCGGTAAGAGAGGCTGATCCCCTTGATGTGCAGCAAACAGGGTGGGGGGGTGATAGGTGTGGGGGCGAGAGGGGCGGACCTCCTGTCAAACAAAGCTGCCTCCGCTGCGTCACAGCGCCAAGCTGCAAGAAGCAGGAAGCCAGCACGTCCCCCCCATACGGCATGCAAATACGGGGTGTAAAGTCCATTAGTGTGAGGACTGTTGTTCTTGATTGAAGTGCTTCATTATCAGCTGACGTCGGAAAATTAAAAATGACACTCATGATACTTCTGGCAGGGTGGAGACAAACTGTTGGTTCAGCAGCACGAGGCGAGACCCAGGATGTTATTTCCTCCTTCTTGTTAAAGCCTTACAGGTGGGGGCAAAAAAAGCCCCTTTAAAAAAAAGCCATCTGAACTGAAATGCACTTAGAGTCTTGGTCACATGTCTGTATTCTTCTGTAGGATCCTTGAGCTTTCTATCTGAAAGCAGTTTTTTTAGTACTCCTAAAACATGTGAATTAGTGAACTTTAAAGTCAATTAAATATCAAAGTAGCGGAGAGAGAAACGCTGCTGTGTGCAAAGTCCACATCAGTCCACATGGTGATCAGTTTAAACGCAGCATTCATTTTCATGAAACATGTGACGTATGAGTGCTGAGGGACCGAGCGTGTCTGTCAGTGTCAGAGCGACATGTGCGGGCGATAATCTATTCTGTGACCCACATTTATGTGTCGAAAGGCTACAAAACCGCACTGCAGCCCTCCCATCCCATTGCACAGCTCATCACTGTCAGGACGACGTACCGCCCATCTGTGTGTGTGTGTGTGTGTGTGTGTCTGTGTGAGTGAGGGAGTACGATAAAAGGAATGTGTTATCCATCTTATCCAGAGGAGATGTTTTGAAAGGAACTCTGGTATTAATAAATGCATGAGAGCCAACGGAGAAAAGGAACATTCTGCGGCTCCGCAAAAACAAAAAGCGATGGAGGTGATGCTCGTTAGCATCATCTGTGGTCAGCTTCCCTCCCGGCGCGGAGCATGAAGGGCCCTCCATCGATTAGTCCATTAGGCAGTAAAGCAGGTAATGTGCTGTGCTTGCTGTGCGTTTTTATTTGTTGTTGTCCATAATCTACAGCCGTCTTTACGCTGCGTCCCGGCCTGCAGGGCGCATGGAGGCATGCGCGACATTCACCTGTGAAATGTTAATAAATTCAATGGAGAAATTGCTTTGTGTTTATCTGTAATATGAAAAAACACCTCGACTCTGATCCCCGGCGCACGTTATAAGCTCACAAACACGGTATTTCAGATGATAGATAATATGTGAACGCAACGTGGGCTTCCCATGTGGACATGACTTTATATTACATATTAAAAGCAAATGGCCGTCTGATAACAGAGAAAATCCCTGTACTTTGGTACAAACAAAGGATGTGGTGTTACTCGTGTCCAAGTTTGATCTCAATAAAATGAGAGTTTGGAAAGCAAACGGGTGAATCCGCCGCGTCCCGGCAGGCGGAGAATATCTAACGAGCCAAATGGCCTCGCGCTCTAGGTACTCGGCTGCTGTCTGTTGCTATGCAACCGCATCCTCCAAATTGTCAGGTTCAGGGCCACATTCCCCTCCTCATCCTCCCCCTTTCCTCAAGAAACAAATTGCAGAAGGGAAGGTGCTTTGTACGCGAACCGACGCGCAAAGGATCTCTCGTTTAAATGAAGCCCGATATTCCAGCGTTTGTTTCTTTACCGGCTCACCTTTGTTCCTCCACATTCTGCGTTCACTCCTCCAGTTCTCCTCCTTTTCCCTGCTGTGTTCTTCTCATCAAGAATCAGTCTGTGCTCGTCTCTGTTTGTCTCTCTCTCACACACGCACACACGCGCACACACGCGCACACACGCGCTCTCTCTTTCTACCCGTGTGCATACTGTATGTCTGTGAGGCAGACTGTCTCTATAATTGGGTTATTCTTCTCCTCACCGGTCTGATGCACTGAGACAAACACGCACGTGTGCACGAACAGACACAGACACAGACACACACACACACACACACACACACATACGGGACACGCAAACAAGTTTGATGTGTGGAGACGTTTTGGTGCAGATTGTTGCTGAGCTAGGAGAAGTGCACCCATGCATGTGTTATATTCAGGCCTACAAAGGGGGGGTGCACGACAACGCGGGCCACTGCAGGACCACTGTGATCGATGCGTCGCCCGCCGCGCTCGCTCCTGATTACCCGTCTCGCAGCGGCGCTTTGAAACCTCTCCGAGCAAATCAACCCAACGCGCATGACGGCACATCGTTGTGCGTTTCCACACAGACACATATGGACAGATGCGCAGGGGAGTACAGTGATGAAAGGGCACATTTTTACAAGGTATAGTGAAGGGCGCACTCATATGCTACCCGCCCCCCCCTCTCATCTTCATCTCCCTACTCCTCTTCCTCCCCTCAGCATGTCGCTCTCCCACCAACCTGCATCTCAGTGAGGTGACCCCGCTGTAATGTGTGTTGAAAAGGTCGCTCCGCTCGCGTCCACTGATTCAGAAAGAGCCTCCCAGGCCTGCATGCATGGCTGCGCTTCAGTGTAATACCTCCAGACACGGGGGACATTCACTGTTTGCACCGCTGACACCACCCTCACACACACACACACACACACACACACAGAAAAACAACTAAACAAGCACAGAAGTAAAAGGCAATAGCTCGTCTGAGTGGGTGTCACATCTAACCGCTGGTTGGAAATCACCTGTGACGGACCGTCCTTTACACGGAGAGGATCGCTGCACTGCTCCGTTTCCATAACTGTGGTTTGGCGGCTCGGGCGGCGGCCGCACAGCGCGGCGATGGCAGCGAGGGCAGCGAGGGCAGCGAGGGCATCGAGGGCATCGGGGCGCGCTGGCTGCCTGTGACCACGAGCCACGTCCCCTGTTTATCACACAGGACACACGCCACTCTGCCCTCACCCGCTGCGTTCTGTCTCCATCTTTCCTCCTCTACCAGGGTGTGTGTCTGTGTCCACCGCATGCCGCCCCCCCCCACACACACACACCCACACACCCTCCACCTCCCAACACAACCTCGCAGGATGTGCGTTCATGTCCGACTCTGGTTGTGTGAGAGCTTTGTAGATCTGTAGATCACGTTCACCCCCCTTTGATGCCTCACGCCAGGATCTGTCCCCTCAGGCGCGTCACAAAGTCCTGACAGTTGTGCTGCACAGATGGTGGATGGTAAGAAATACAGTGAGGATGATGGTGATCGCTCTGCCACTCCGCGTTTCACTGGCGACAACTATTAGCAACAACTACTGTCCTTTTACGTAGACTTACTCTAAATAACATTCTATTATGGAGTAACACAATACATGACATTTCTATGGAGTCAAGCATTCTCTCACCCGTCACCCGAACTACTCCTCAGCCTGCCCCCCCGCTCAGAGTCACAGGTAAACAACCCGGCTTTGAGTGACTATCTGGAGAACATGCTGACATGCTGAAGCCCCCCGTCCCCGTCCCCCCTCCACCTCCCAGTATACCTTCTCTACGTGACGACACGCCCCCCCCCACCCCACCCACCCTCGGGGCTCTTCCTCCTGACCACCAGCCCCGCTCAAGGGGGGGGGGTTGAGAATCCCGGCAGTTGGCGGCAGCGGGGAGGCGCAGAAAGAGCCGCTTACGTCAGGGGAGCTAAATTAGCGGCACGCTGGGACAGATGGTGCGAGTAGCTGCGGGTTGAAACATATGGACGTGCAAACTCGCAACGCTTGGCCATCAACTCAAACACAACCTGTGCAACGCTTCCAGCCTGCACACACAGGGGCCTGCGCACACATATGTGCACGTACACAAACAGTCGCCGTCTGTCACTTCAGCTACGAGTGCCTTAGGGCCCGAGAAACGGTGATGCAATAAGGTCATGCTATGGATGAGAGTAATGCATGCAGGCCATGCAGGCTGATATCTGTGTGAAACACGTGCCAAGAGGGCGCGAGCCGTCTCAGTGGAATCGCACACGAGGTTTGCGACAGTAATCTTCAGCCATCTGAAAATGAAATGGGAGAAATGCGACGCGCCTTTGAAGCCCTGAGGCGAGTTTCTTTTTTTTATTTTTCATAATTGAGATCTTTCCTTCGCCTTTTTTTCATTCCCGCTCAACTCTCCCCCCTCTCTTTTCATAAAGTGTAATTGAGGGGAAGTGATCGTAATCTATGTGTGTCTCCGTGATTGACACAAACGCATTTAAATGATGCCACCTCTGACTCACGCACACCCCATTAAGCCCGCTGAGCGCTCATCGCCGTCCACCGCAGAGAACCAGGGCGTCTTCACGCCGGCTGATCGGTGAAAGAATGGGAGGGAGGATGAACCCAGAAGAATAACTGGGTTCACTTTAGTTACTTTATTTTTTATTTGCAGGGGTGGATTTAGCCAACCTTTAAAGTGTTGCCATGAAACTTCATGACCTAAATTCGTGCCATACATCAAAGTGAGAGGCACTAACATGGGGGGGAGAAGTGGTGTCAGCATCACATGCGTGTTATATGAAGAAGGCCCGAAGGCGTAAAGGAACCTTTTCTAAGGGAAAGCTGATTTTTACAGCTTTGTACAAAGAGCTGGCTCACCTCAGCCAAAGACATCCCTCTTTCTTCAGAGGCATCCGGAGGTTTGAGTAACGAACACGTAACAGCGTAACGAGGTCATCTGGCGATACAGGAAGTGAAGTCGTTTGAAGTGTCATTTGGGATCTCCGGGTCGGTTCGTTATAGTTCTTTGTGCAGCGCGCCGCTATTTGCATTTAAAAAGGTCCTTCTGAATGAAAGATGCATCGAGAACCTTCCTTTATTATTATGTTTTCAGTTAATCAGCACTAGAAGGGTTTTGTTAGTCAAGTTTAATCTGGCGGCGCATTGAGTCTCTATCTCAGGATAGACCCGAACGATACACATGCAGCACGGAACCAGTGACAGGGAACAAAGATCAATGAGGACAATCAGCAGCTCTCTGACTGAAAGTTTGGCTCAGAAATAAAGCGTTGGGGGGGAAATGAGTCGTCTGAATAATAAGGAACACTGATGCGAAAGGTCAAAGGTTAAACACAGCTGTGCCTCTGAAATGACCTCATCTAAATCTAAATCTCCCTGGAAATGCAAAGGCCATTGCAGCACCTCTTTATATGCGACGGTATTCTAGTTATTATAGTTAAAAGGAGCATTCAGTGATTAAAGTGACTCACGCACACACACACACACACACACACACACACACACACCCGGCAGGACGCCGCGTGTGAGGTAAAATAAGCAGAGAGGTTGAGGAATCGGGGGAACAAATGAGCCGCCGGCCTCCATCTTTCCACTCAACAACACTCATTTGCCTTCCGTCTCGCTGGTGCAAACAAAGCTGCAGGGCGCCGGTTGACCCTCCGTCTCACCCCCCCCCTCACTCCCCCCTACACTCCCCCTTCCACAAGAATCCAGAGACTCACTCAGCCACTGAGGAGGACGAGAGATAACTCTCCCCCGAACGCGGTGGACGGTTTCCAATTCCAGGCCGACCTTGATACCGTAAACACGTGCAGCCTGTTGGCGCTCGCCCTCGCCGATTAGGGCTTGACATTTGTCGTCGGAGCCGGCGAAATGTCAGACGGGTTACGACAGGAATGGGTGACGGGCGGATTATGAGCGACCTCCTGACCTGGAAGCTGTGACGGGGGGCCTGCAGGCGTGACGCAGAAGGAAAAGGCCAGACGGCGTTTTTGGTGGAAAAACGTTACCAAACGGCCCTCAGAGCCCACGTGTTGTTGTGTTGTTGTGTTGTTGTGTTGTGTCAACAGCTGCCGGGAACCGCTTGAGCTGGCTGTTTATCTTCAAGTCAACGCCGGCTTCCGGTCCGGGAAGGAGAGAGAGAGAGATGTGACGGCTTTTCCTATGAATTACTTTGAGTTGTTGTACGAGTTGGTAGAGAAACTAGATCATTCACGTTCCGTGTCTGGTCAATTTGTTCCCGCACGAGTCCCACACACGCACAATGTTCCAAACGAACGGCCGAGGGAGCCTTGAACCACGATACTAACCACATCACCTTCTGCCATTACGTCAGCCTCCAAACAGTCAATACGTGCCATTAGTGCTAATCATTCTTTAATTAGTGATCGAGGCCTCGCTGGTCTCCGTGTTAGTGTGTGTGTGTGTGTGTGTGTGTGTGTTAGTGTGTGTGTGAGTCCCACAGTGAACACTTCCAAACACTCTACGCTCTTATCAGATGGGGCTTTAGAGAGATCTGAAGCGCTACCTGTTTCACCCGGCGGCCACGATCTATGAAGCAAATTAGCAAAACCCACAAGGCGCCATCGTCACAGGACGAGGAGACAACGCTTCCTACGCACTATGAAGGATCCTCGGCACAGGATCCGCGGGCCTTTCGGGCATAAAGACACCGCTTTGATTATTGATTCGCCGCCTCTGTTCTTTACACACAAGGTGCCGTTTCGACCTGAAAGAACTTGCGGGCTTAAAAAAAAGAAGAGAGAGAATAGAAGAAAGGGGGAGAGTCCTCGGAGGGAAACACATGTTGGGGGAGTTAAAGCCGAGCTGAAATGAAATCTAACTGCAACTTAAAGCTTCTGTAGCTCAAACATTTAAAAAAGATGATTCATTTCTTTAAATTTGAGTAATTCTGTTTTCCTTAAATGCGCATGAATGTTGTTTGTAATGTAATTGCTGTGAAGAGGTGGTAACAGTCTGTTTTTTCCTGATGTTATGTTTTGTGGATTTACATAATGTGTTATGCCAAAAGACGAGGGGGAAAAAAAAAATTGTGTTTTTCTTTTTACGGTGGAGTCTAAAAATACACAAGGATGTTGCAACACAACGGCAACACAACGCGGCGCTTAAGCCGCCCTGCAGAGCAGCGCCGGGATCCGCTTTCCGCCTGAAAGCAAACATCTCAATCCTGGGAATTTAAAACTGACCAGCCGTCAGCTCCTCTCTGTTCTCGGTGTGTTTGTGGTGGAAGCAGCCGGGTAGCAGCTTAAAGAGGACACACACACTCCACAACAACAAACTACTCCACAATCTCCTCCCTTTCAGCGGCGGGATTAGAACCCGTGTGGGACGGGTTGTTGTTCGTTTCCCCGCTCGCCATTAACAAAACACAGAACGCCTCCTCCGATTGGGGGGGGGGACGCAAACACGTTGTTACCGGGGCTGCAGAGGTAGAAGATGCTGAAGAAGAAGAAGAAGATGAAGACTTAATCAGATTCCATCGGGCAGATGGTTTTGCGTCGCAGCGTTTATTCCCTCCACCGATTGGTTCCATTCACCGCAGCTCAAGGTCACAGTCTTTATCTGCCTCTGTTGCGGGGGGATTGCTGGGTGGGGGGCAGAGGGGCCGAGGGGGGCAGGTCACTCGTCTTCTTACAAAGGCTGAATGTGAGCGGTGAGCAAAACCACGTTGCTGAGCAGAAGTGTCTATCATGGTCGCTCTGTGTGTGTGTGTGTGTGTGTTTGTGGGGGGGGGGAAGGGCGGGGGGGCGTCAGTGCAAAATCTATTAGTATGTCTGAGCCCACATCTCCAAATCTTGTTACACTGAGCTGATGCAACAGGAATGCAATCGGACCCCCCCCCCCCCTCCCTCTCCCTCTCTCTCTCTCTCATAACTTTCCTCCAGCGCTCTCGCCCACTTACTCGCTACAGGCGCCTCTGTTGCGCCTCGTCTTCTTCGCCCTGTGGACAAACGTCTTACCCTCTCCCTCGCTCCTGCCCCCCCCCCCCCCCCCCCCCCCCCCCCTTCTCCTCCCCCCTTTCCAGCGTCTTTCTCTCAATCCAAACCCCCGTCTGTGGGTGTCGTCTAATCTCCGTGTTGTTGTTGTTGTTTTCCCCTCCTCTTCCTCCTCTTCCTCCTGGAGCAGCGCATCTCTCCCCTTTGAGGTGCTTTTGTGTTTAGCTCCCCGTCGCCTTGCAAATCGCTGCTTTCAACTAACAATCGTTTGAGTGCTTCTTCCACGTTCCAGGGCTTTACGTTTCTTTCACACTTACGCTTTGTAAAGCCCCTCGTCTTTTATCTGGAGTAGGATTTCTGTCCCGAATGTAGCAAGTCAAAGAAGACATGGAAGAAAATAGCTGGAAACATTTCTAACATTTTCAAATTTAGAAATACATCTGTTTCTATGGCGACTCTTTTGTTCTCACACTTAATCGCTTGTCTTCTAAATCAACACCACCGGTTGCCTGGTAATGCAGCGGCAGCAGCACACGAAAGGGACACACCGGAAGGGTCAGTGCTCCTGCAGAAGTGACGTCTCACTTCGTCTTCTGGGTTAAAGACATTTTGTGGCGTAGTTGGTCACGTCATCATTAAGCGGGGCCTTTCCCTACTTTCCGCCCAGCCAACTTTTAGTTTAGGATATTTGACTGGTGACAGCGTTTGGTTCCCATCTTCATCTCCATATTACAGTACGTATATACTACCGGTGCGTTTCCATTGTTTCGTAGTGATGAAGTGCTTCATCATGTCGAGCACAGAGGCTGTGATTAAATGTGTGTTGTTTTATGACGGCAGTGTGATTGAGGGAGGGAGTAATAAAAGTTGCCCGGGGCTTCTTCTTTTTTTGCTTATGGAGGTAAAAAGGGCTGAAGGAGAATATAGAGGGGTCCTCCTAACAGCTCCCTCGGCCTCTCAGATTTAAAAACAGGCCATGCGTCGTAAATCTGGATGCAATCGGTCTCACATGCAGAGGAATAAAGCACCCGATCCGCATTACGGCGCCGCGTTACGGCGTCGGCTGCATCTCGGTTCGCGCCGGGTCGCGCCGGGCGAGAAGAGGCTGACTGACGTCTGGCACTTAATTCAGGATATGCATTAAACATGTCGTGTGAGCAAGAAATCATGTCACACGGCGGCGTGCAAGAGGACTGCACACACACACGCACAACAGAGAGTAAACAACCGCGAGCAGGTAAATCATTTGCCCAACGCTGCCCTTGAGAAGGCTTAAAGCCCTTTATGTGAGGCCCAGACAAAGCGGCGAGACGAGAGTCGCTCTCATCCTCCGCGGTGCATCATGGGAGGTATCAGCCGCGCTGCTACGAGGCTACGAGGCGCCGTCACATCCACTTTGAGGAAAGTCAAATAGAGGCTGGGAAACGTTATTACACTGAGTCAAGAGTCTCCTCATTACAGCGAGCGGCCCGGCGCTGCCTCTGTGTGAGAGGAGGCAGCTCAGGGTGCCTTCAATTATTCACCTGTGACGGCTTTTCAACTCCAGACGTTCTCCGGCTCTCCCCCTCTTCTTCTTCTTCTTCTTCTTCTTCCTCCCCCTCCTCCTCCTCCTCCCTGGTGTCGCGCTTTGCTCATCCCCGACTTTCTCCCTCGCCCCTTTTTTCCTTCACTTCTGTTTTCCGCCTCTTTCTCCCCCCTTGCCTGCTTTCCTTTCGTGCCTCTAACCTTTCATCCTCTCCTGCAAAACCCCCCTCTCCATCCTTCCAGATCTTGAAGTATCCCATCTCTGCTTGACAAGTGAAGGGTGTGTCTCTCCTCCTCCTCCTCCTCCTCCTCTCACCTCCTGCGCCGTCGCTCTCCCCTCCACACAATCTGTTCTCATGTCAGGGAAACCTGGAGGCATCCGAGTGCTACTTTTGATCATTGCTTTCACTGGGAGCCCTCACCGCCTCGCTCTGCCTTGGGGGGGGGGGGGGGGGGGGGGGGCAAGGAGTGAAAGAATGAAAGGCAGAGCAAAGTTTTGTCGGGTCTGGCTGACGCGCGCAGTCAGGCACATGCGGTAAATAAAGCCCCCGTCTGAGCTTTTGTGTGCGGCACAATGCGCCGTGACGCGCAGCTCGCTTTTATTGAGGTGGCAGCATTTTCCAGCTGTACTCGGTGTAATTGGAAGGGAAGATGAAAGGAAAGAAGGAAGAGGGAAGGTGCTCCAGCAGTAAGGCCGCACGGGACGACGCCGACACCACTTCCTTGTGCAGACACGTGACGCTCGGCCGCTGCGGAGCGAGAGAGGCATTTCCTCCTGTTCTCTCTGCGCTCCGTCTTCGCCATTAAGCTCAATGCAGTGTCACTGCTCTTGGGCTGAATGTAGGCTGCTTGAGTTGATGCAGTGGAGTTTACAACGCTTCCTGTGTGCCAAAAGAACGGACCAGTTCGCCGTCATCATGTTTGTCACGTTTCACGACTCCAACAAAGACAAACGGTATGCATGCAACAACAACGCATTTCTGAAGGGAGACGTGTTCTTTGTTCTGGTTCAAGTCCATTTGCAATTCTATTCCAACTGATGATATATCTGATATATAGAATTATACATGATATATTCGTTATCAGAAAATGGGTTTGATTCAGGCAAATGCTAGTTTCCATTCAGTCTGTCTACTTTTAGACCTCAGAAAAGGAGCAACATCATTTCTAACGTTCTGGATGTTCGCGAACACACAAAATGAACTGTAAGGACTACGCGGATAAAGTGAAAATTCAACACTCACTTTGCAAGAAGAGGGATTTTAAAGATGTGAAAATCAGTCAAATGTGTCAAAGAGGACATCAAGAGAGCGTGGAGAAAAAGAAGGAGTTCTTTGAGCAAAGTTACGCAGCCTCAGAGGTGTTAAACTCCGGACGCGCTGCAGGACGCGCTGCAGGACGCGCTGCAGGACGCGCTGCATAAAGCAGCCGTCAGTTGTGACAATGAGGAGAAGTGCAGACTCTGGGAAAGTTATGGATGTGGCTGAAAGTGTGAGACCAAGGTGTGCACTTACACACACACACACACACACACACACACACACTTCTCCGTCTGTCATGCGTGGAATAAAAGGTTACGAGTACGTCTGAGGACGTCGTTATAGAAACAACACAAACCTCTGCATCGCCGGCAGACTCAACAATGCATCGAAAGTTCCTTCAATGGAACATCAGAACCATTATGTGTGAAGCTGCACTGAATGGGACGTCTTCTCGCTGGATGTCAGCGTGGCCCTCAGGCCTTGATGCAGCAGAGAGGCACACAATAGACACAAAAAAAGGCCTTTTCATGAATGGGATGTATGGAACTCTCAGTGACGCTTCAACTAACTGCATCAGAAAGAGGAGAGAGGCCCATTTAATAACGAGAGGTGAACCAACACCGGCTGCTGCTTATGAATGTGACTCCCAAGGTGCCACAAGCTTGGAGATGTATTGACTTCTCATAGGCGTAGATGGAAAGGTTGCAGAGCTAGCCGCTAACACGCTAGCCATCTGGGAGCAGTCACACGCTGGGCCCAGCTCTTCTGAGCTGCACGCTTGTTAGCTGCGGCGCCAACAGTAACTTTCAGTTGTCAAAGTGATATTTGAACTTTGAAACTGTGCCGGAAACATCGTCAAATCATTAGAGCTTTTCTTAGCAGCTATTCATTAATAAAAAATAAGTCTGTTAATACCGCAAGGAAGGAAAGTACGAGCACTAAAAAGGACCGGGGACTTTTACACAGGACTCTAAATGTGTTCATCCCATCCAAAGTGGTCCTATCGCTGGGACGCCAGGAGGGGGATGGTTAAAGTAGCTGAGCACTATACTTAAAAGTGGATTTTCTAACCTTAGAAAACACCTGAGCGGCTGTGTGCCATGGCGTCCCAGCGTTAATCGACACAATGACAGCCGTCCTGCGCCGCTGATGGAAACAGTTTCACAGCTGATTTCACACGCCTTGTTTTTTTTCTCTTCCTCCATCACCTCCTCTGTCTCGAGAGAGCCGTTTAGCCGCCGGACCCTCGCAGCCGTCAGCGTCCCAGCGGCTCATCGGCGGCTGAAAGCCGCTCATTTACCGCCATAAGCCCCCCCTCCCTCCCCCTCTCTTCTCTGTATTCCACTCACTCCCCTCCCACCAATTGTGAGGCCTCGCGACGCAGCCAAACCTGTTGCAATCAAAGTTAATGACCAAAGTCACAACGACCATCTCCCCCAATCAGAGGACAAACTGCACGCGCACTCGAGCGCACTCGAGAGCCAGAGAGCCAGAGAGCGTTCACGGGCGACCGGTTTCACAGGTTTAAATGGCTTCTTAAGTACAGGGGTTACACCCATTGAGAGTAGTCGCTCTGTCATTACGGACGTCACAGCCTGACTGTGTGCGGACATCTTGTGACCGTGATGGATTCCTCCGGCCCTCCTCCCGCCTCCCGCCTCCCCCCCGTCGCTCCTCTCGTAGCTCGCTTCCCGCCTCAGATCGCTTCTTGCAACCCGCCGCCGGCCGGCCAGAGTTCACCGGCGGTGTGGTGCTGCTGTGTGTTTTGGCAGGTCACACTGCGCCTCGCCGGCCCAACCAGAGTGGCCTCAGCGTGGGCTGGAAAAACCTCACTGGGTTCGCCGAAGGCCATCGCACACACATGCACACACACGCACACACACACACACACACACACACACACGCAGAGCAGAGCGAACCCAGCCATGCAGCCTTGACACAGATCCACACGCTCTGTGTTTTCACAACACAGCTTCAAAGGAGGGGGCCGTGGCCCCTTCGCCCCCCCGACAGCTGCCGCTCGTCACCGTGATGTTTAGCCAAAGGATCATGGGAGATGCGGTTTTTCCAGAAATGACGTTTCAAACCGCACTCGTGGGAGGAGAAGCGGTGGATCACGCGTCACCCTTCGGCCTGAACCGCGCTGCGCTGCGGCCAACGTCAGGAGCCTCTGGACCTCGTGCTGCGTGGACGGAAAAATAGCATTCGGACCATTTTTTAGGTGCATAATTGACCACCAACCATCAACATGCTTTTAGGTTTGCGCACGTACTAAATTCAATATTAGAAAACAAACAGGCTGCCAGTTGAATTCTGTCCACTTTGGATGCATTGGCCACCCTGAAAGCCAATGGAAACACGGCGTGTGTGCTTAAGCTGTGTATAAAGCAAAGCCTTAAAGCTGCATTCTCCCTAACGGCCACCAGGGGGCGACTCCTCTGGTGCTATTGAAGTCTACGAGGAAATGAGTATACACAGGGTGCGATTTGTGGGGGAGGCATGGGGGGGATTTCCCCCCCTCTGGTTTTCCTATCCCCCCTCTGTTTTTTTTTTTTATCTCCGGGGGGGACAAGGAATCCCCCCCCTTGATAGCGATGAATGCAAATTAACTGCTCGCCTACTTAAACTCTTGAAATCTAACGATCTTCAGTGTCAATTTCTGAACGTCATCCAACACAAACACATTGGAACATTTTAGTGTTCGCAGAGGTTACGAAGACGCGGATCGTTTTTTTTTTCTTTGCTAAAATATAGTTCTCTGTGCTCAAAAATTTACACGCTCAGGATTGTGGCACAAATACAACGCCATACCCCCCCAGGCATTTGGTTCTCTACGCGCAGTGCGTGAAGTGCGTGTGCGGAGCGCCGACACTGAGCAGATGGCCTTGTCAACTAAATTAACATTAAAAGTTTTGTCATGTTGTGATGGGGCCGGTCTAACCTTTGCGTTCTTCTCCCTAGTTATGCAAGCTAAAAGTCACATGTCAAAAAAAAAAAAAAAACACATCCCCCCTCTGCTTTTTTGTCAAATCGCACCCTGAATATACGTCTCACGCCATTTGTTGTAAATGTTAGGTTACGTTCTCAATCTGGAGTTTCAATTGGAGTTCAAAATGCTTCAGGACACAGGTTCACAAAGCAACAGGCGAAGTATTTCCTCTCACAGCGTCTATCGTTGCTTCCAAAAGCCTTTTGAGCGACAACTTGGGCTGCAGTGCTGATTGAAACTCTTCTTACCGAGTACAAACACCAGTCAAAGACTTCTGAAACGCTGTTTACACAATCACTGCTGACTGAAACCTTAAATAATAAAGTGTTCATAGAGAGGGAATCAACCGGCTGCCTCGCCGTGCAATCAGTTCAAGAAAACGTTCTCCCCTCGCTGCCAATCAGCCTCATATCGATAAGCTGCGCGCAGAAATATCTGCAATATCTCATCAGCAATCAGCTGGGTGGCACCTGTCGGGGGACGCGGGAGCAGACAGCACAGATTGGCTGCTCCGGGACGAGGCGGCCGGCTTCAGAACGGTGATTCACTCCCCGGAGATGAAGACGGACTCGCTGGCTGTCTGTTTGTCTGGCGTCGTCAACGTGACAGACAGATGAGTCATAGCCGAGTCCCGGCGCTGACAGGCTGTTGAGGGGAACGAGCGGAGAGACGTGGAACAAGAGGTGGAAGAAGAAGAAGAAGAAGAAGAAGCCTTTCTGCTCCTCGCTGCAGAAACGGGTCGCAGAGAAAGCCAAGTGAAAATTAATTTTGTACCCTGTCGTCTCATTTTCGGAAGCTAACGCTGAACATTTCACGCTGGAAATCACATTCTCCTCCGCGGTTGCACCTTGACACTCCGATGCTTCACCTCGCTGCTCGGAGGACTGGATGCTTTTTGGAGTCGTTGCATCACATGTCAGTGAATCTACTGGAGAATTCAAACCAATAAGAAGATGAGGTTTCTGAAGAATCCTTTTTTGTCCCTGACATTTTTCAAAAAAGCTCAATTTCACTGCAGTGCGACATCAAATGCGACACAAAATGTTTCACCTTCCCCTCACTGTCATTTCCTCCTGAGAGGGAATGATCAATCTCCACAAAGGCTCCTCTGGTGCAACACAGCAGTTCACACAGAAGGCCAACGACAATTTTTTCCCGCGATCAAGTCTGATCTGTTAACTGACACGCAGGACGCGCCGCGTCGCGAGTAGCCACGCCCCCAATAGCCACGCCCCCATCGGAGTCCCCCGGCCGTTGTTTGGGGCGTTTACCTCGTTACGTTCGGGACTTTTCTGCATGGCCGTGCGTATGTCTGGATGGGATTATGTGTGTGTCTGCTCCTGCTAATCTCAGAGGATGTGTGTGTGTGTGTGTGTGTTTCTCTTCTTTCCCCGGGGCCTTCCCCCCCCCCCCCCCCCCCCAAGGCCTCCCCCTCTCCCCACCCCCTCAATCGTTCCCGTCTATCTGCCCCTCCTCTTGCCCTCTTTAGCCACGACACATTGAGTCAAGCAGAAATTAATGCAGGTGATGCATTCACTGTCTCGTTGTCGCCTTCCTTTTGCAGATGGGTATTCAGATGACAGCCACATTGGGGGGGAAACTAAGCGCTTCACGGTGATCAGGGGCCTCACGTTTATTGTGTAGTCGACCACTAACAGCTAACAGAACTATCAGAAGTAACACGTCGCGACAATAGTGGGTTGTATTCATTCGATCACACGAATCGGCGGAGGTTTTGTCAATATACATATACATGTGTGTGTGTGTGTGTGTGTCATGCTGTAATCCGCCACCTGGAGAGAGAAGAAAGGGGTTATGGGTAATATGCGAACTGCTGTTTGATTGATGAGCCAATCAGAGGGGCACAAAGGATTTCATTAACAATAGACACCCTGCCACAAATCAGCAATCATCCCCACGCACACTCCCACTTATCAGGACTCACGCGTGAACACACACACACACACACACACACACACACACACACACACACGTCCCTCAGGAGGGGGCAGGAGTGTGTGTGTGTGTGTGTGTGTGTCTGACATAAGTAAGGCAGCGTTATCACAAAGTTGTGGTCATTTCATCGGAAGCTTTCGAGCGCCTGTTGGTTCCTCGGCTGCACATTTGACCCGTTTCTCCATCACTGTGCTTTTTGACAGAGGGGGGGCCTCTTGACTGTGGGGGGGGGGGGGGGGTTTGGTGAGAGAAAGATGAGTAAATGAGTTTTTACGCCTGGTGAGCCCTTTGCTTTGATCTCCTGGCTTTTTAAAGAAGGGGGACACAGCTGCTGAGACACACAACAACACACCTCCTCATTAGGGTGACAGGCCGCTGTTTGTGCGAGTGTGTGTGTGCGCGGAGATGCTTCCTTATTATTGATTGCAATAATAAGATATGTGGACACAGAGATTATTTGCATCCCTGAGCAGAGTTATTGTTATCACGGGGGGGTGATGTGATTATGATGGTCATATCCACACTGCCTGGGGCAAGGCGCTGTCTGACTGTGTGTGTGTGTGTGTGTGTGCGCGCGCCCTGCCGTCTCCATAGCATGTCTATGTCTAATTGGCTCGGGATGATTCCACCCCTGGAATCCATTTTACTTGGTTACCAAGGTGACAGCATCCGTTGTCTCCATTGTCGGGCAGACAGAAGCATGTCGGCTCACGCACGTATGGCCGTGCGCTGCGCACACACACACACTGAGATACAGTGGCAAACATGCTGGAGTCCCAATCCCTGTTAATTAGCGCCATCTATTAGCAGCAAATCCACTAATTAAAGCCGAGCCAAGACATGACCCAGAGAAAGCTATCTGCATAAGCCATATGGACGGCTAAATGTGGAAGGGACCCAGTAATGACAGTATGCACACACACACACACACACACACACACAGACACACACAAATAATGGTGTTCATCAAGGAAGGTCGATGGGAACCGTCGGCCGTCTCTCTCTGCACTCTTCACAGAGCTGAGGAACGTCGGCTGAATAGGTGTCACACGGCGGCGTTTAGCGATGCCGTCGCGGCGAAACAAGGCGAAAGCCACGGCGAGACAAAAGGGGAAACAGCAGAAAGGAGAGCGAATGCAATTAAAACAAAAGGCCTTCAAACAAAAGAGCGGAAACATTCATTATTTTCATCCGCCATCTTTCTTTAAAAGGCGAAATAACCGCGTGTGGTCGGCCACAGAAAAACCCCGTAGGTGAAAAGGAAACGAGTCGTGTTCTTTCTGCTCTCGTTCACAGGCGGCGCCGAGAGGTTCGCGAGTCGGCTTTTAAGGCTTCACGCTGTGAAATCCTGATGTTGGTAAGTGGAGCGGAGACCTGCTGTGAAGCTCTTCTGCCCCCCCCCCACCCCCCCCACTCACCCGACCCACCTTCAATGGAGCCACAAGATGAATGCGAACAAACATAGCGAGAGGACAGGAATGATCAAAGGGAAGAGATGACAGGTAGCGCGTGTGAAGGAGAAGCATCATACATGTTCTTCACCACGAAGCCAAAGAGGTGGGATGTGAAAGGATGAGGCTTCTACGCGCATCGGAGGAGAGGCGCCGAGGAGCTGGACCAGCGCAGGTCCCGGAAGAGGAGACTCAAAACCAAATGCCACGATCACTGATTTAATAAACCTCCTGAAAATTAGAGGGTTGAACACTTGATGGGGCAAGTTGGATAATTAACTGAAATGGGATTTCCCCCGTCAGTCTCTTCACGCTTCTAATGTACAAAAACACGCGCAATGTCTCCTTATGTGGATATGTTCTGTGGCAAGGTGAGCAAGGGCAAGAGTGGATGGTGAGGAGAGCCGGGGGGGACGGAGGGGGGGGTGGCGTGGACAAAGGGGGGAGGCAGACGGGGTGTTGCCGCCCAGCGGTTTTGTGCATGAAAGCACATTCAGGTGTCAATCTCCTGGAGGAATTAGAAAGCTCTGCAGGGTGCCACTTATTTTCTTCCCCCAGCACACTCCCTTTCTCCCCACCCTCCCCCCGTCTCCCTCTGTTGCCCGAGCGATCGGCGCTGCGTTGGTGTCGGCCTCTCCCCCTCGATCCCAGCGGCTTTGCTGTGGCGTCAGGTATGAATCACAAGCATCACTTTGCTGGTGGAAGACGCTGAGCAACAGCGGATACAAATGGAAAAGACAGTGATCTGTGTTGTCAGCTTGTGAGCTACATTTTTTTTTTTTTTATCTGACCATTTATAGTTAAACTTCCCCCACTTTTTTTTTGACATCCACAGCGCCGCTCAGAACGAGAACGAAAGAGGGAATAATTCAGGAATAATAAAACCGCAGGACGGCATTTCTCTCGTTGTGCTGCCGGCTGCACCTCCACTTTAGCTGTCAGCTGGAGCGGGAGAGATAGAAAGCACACTGCTGGCGGATTATAGGGAAGTTGTGCCGATGGAATCCCTCACCCCCGTTCACCCCCCCGAAACGAGTGCCTCCCGAGGCGGACGAGCGGTGAGACGTTGGTCATGTGGCCTGGCGCCCGTCGCTCTGTCTAATGGGCTGTGCGGAGGTGGCAATTGCACAACAATCAACACTATTAAACGTGGCCCTCTGTTTCAGGGGGGGTCGTGTTACGGGTATGTGTCCTTCTCCACGCCTGGCCTTTTCAATTCTTCACACTCTGTTGCTTATGCCTGCCCCTCTCCTTTCAGCAGACACAACGCCCCCCCCCCCCCCCCTCAAATCACCGTCTCCATCTACGAAGGGGGTCAAAAATCAATACAACACCAAACAGCGGCTTACGGGCCTCAGGGTGCGCTGTGCAGAAAGGTCACTGATATACATTATGGATGGTGGCCGGCTAATGGTCAGTGTGCTCGCAGACAAATGGACTGTGAGGCTCGCACACACACACACACACACACACACACACACACACACACACACACAATGACGAACGTATTCGCGTATTTAGATGCAGTTAATGCCAGTGGTTGCATTTAAACCCGTAGTCGATCCCTCACTGCTTCAGGCTGCATGTCTCTCATTCCACTGGGGAGGAACTTTCATTCTGGTCCTTTTTATTCTTCCATCTTTAACCTCTTTCATCTGCGTCATCTTTGTCACGTTCTGTGAAATATGCTTTTTATAAGATGGGTTTTTTTTTATTTATTTTTTTACACATTTTCCTGGATCTTTCAATGAGAAATCCATTTAGCCAGTTTTTGAATGCGTTCTGACCTTCCTGCCCTGTTTGTGACTGCGTGTGCAGCAGAAGCGCATTCCACCACACGATTAAGCCGACCGCATTTAACGGGCCAATTAGAGACTTTAGAGGTGCTGGTTAGCCAATCATTATTTTACTCACTGCTCCGTGTCTATAATGCTGCATCTTTCATACAAATAAATGATCTGGTTAAGACTAGTCAGCTACCGGGACTCCAAAGACGTGTCCATCAGTCCACTAGTGCCCCTGTCCATCGGACAACGTGCATTCACCTGCCTAACGAGCACCGTGATCCCACCAATCAAAGCCGCTCCCCTGCCAGCAAGCCAACCTATGGCCGCAGCCGTGACGGTGACCACGGCAACAAGGCCGGTAAAGACCAGCCGCCGCCCAAACGGAGAAACAATGAGGGGGAGAAAGGAAAGAAGGTTGGGAGCACATTATTTACTGGAGCACATTATTTATAGAGAAGAGGAGAACAAGATGACAGGATCCACTATGTATGTAGGTGTGTGTGTGTGTGTGTGTGTGTGTGTGTTTATGTGTGTGTGCCAATACTCCAACAGGAGAGAGTTTGACCTTCATGTAGGAGTGCTGGAGTTGACACAAGCACGTCTGCACTGGGACAAGAGCTCAGGTTTAACAGGCATATTGAAAAGGTCAGAGCTGTCACTCACCCAAACACGCGCACACACACACACACACGCACACGCACGCACACCCGACCAAAGTCTGTGGGCACACGCACTCACACACACTCCTTGAGAGGCGCAGGCCAAAACAGTGGACCATGTCAAATTAAAAGAGAAGTTTGTGCGCCCTCTGCCCATCTCCTTCAGCGCGCACACACACACAGACACACACAGACACACACATTGGGCATCTGCCAAAAGCCCTGTAGCTGGCAGTTTTTGCCTGGTTTTATTTTCCACCCTCTCCCTACACCCACACAAACACACAAACACACAAACACACACCCAGACAGGGTCCTTGGCGTATGGAGTTGTTTTGGTCGGTTTCGGGGATTTTGATTGGTTGCTGGGTTGCTAGCCCAAAAAAAAAAGAAAAAAGTCTTTTCTCCTGCAGTAACAGCTCTACCTCGCCCCCCCGCAGACCACCGCGCCTGCTAATCTGCTTCCTGATTGGCTGATTGGGTTCCTCACTCTTTCCTCTCTCTGCCTCTACCTTCTCTCTCTCTTTCTCTCTCCCACACACACACACATACACACACACACATACACACACACACAGACACACACACACACCGGCTGGTGCAGTGTTGACACATGCTGGCACAATCAAACACGCGCACACTCAAACTTGATTGGCACCCAGATAATAAGAAAGCAGAAGAGACGAGCTGTGAATACAGATGACGCCATTGTTTATCAAACACACACACAGTGAAACATACAAAACGGATGTTTCCTTTCAGATCCTCACAATAAGGTTTAAAAACTTTAAACCCCAAATCATTATTATTATTATTGCATAAAGATTTCACAAGGAGTGATCAACGCTAAATCCATGTTGCATTTGAAACAATACGCAGAAGGACACTGACTATGTTGCTGTATTTGAATGCTCACATGTGGAGGCTGACTTCACACGGCTGTACGTTCTCACGCCGGCTCACACGGCGCACACGCCCACCTAAATCACCTTGTGAGGCTGAAAACCAGCGCACGCGTCCACTGCTGCCGCGATCTCACCAAAGACACACAAATCACCTAAATGAGCCAACTAGTGATCTATTCATCTATAAAGGTTTAAAGGGACTCAATGATCTCATTTGCTGATACTCAATAATATTTAGTTAATAAAAGCACATCCCAGTAAGAAAGTCTGGCCTGCACCAGAAAGATGTGTAAATTGTTTATAGGTTATATTATATATATATATATATATATATTTCCAATTCATGCTCATTCAACGCCGTGTGACAAACGCACAAGACTGAAAAATACTCAAATATCCAATTAAATCAGTGAAACGCTGATATCTCGTTAGGACGATTCATATTCCACAACTTTGGATTTGTGGGAAACAGTCATTAAACCGGCCTGTTCGGCTCCTTTTGTTCTGTCGATGTAAATATTCGTTGAAGAAGAAATGATTGTTTATTTATGTTTCTGACCGATACGAATGATGGCTTTGGCGACGTGAGAAGACGCATCACCACGTGACATCGCTCCTCACCGCGTGATCCCAAAATCCTGAAATCTTTTGAAGAGAAGAAGCATTTGACAGATGGTGACGTGTCCCACCAGACACGATGAAGAATGAACAAAACGAACAACGACGGGCGCTTATCCGGGCTTCTTGTTGTTGTAGGCGGCGGCGGCCGTCCTCACAGCACTAATGGCCTGTTTGTGATTCACTTCCTGGATGTAAAGTCAGAAGAGGTGCAAGCCCACACGTGCTCCTCAGAGCGCTGACACACTCGCCAACACCTTCCCCAGTAATGATCCGTCGGAGGTGATAATTTATTCTCTCCCCCCCACCACCCCGTCTCCCCCTGCCTCCCCCTCCCTGTGCTCCAGCTGGCACACAATCCACCGCGCTGCGTGTCAGATGGGCGGGACGACACGTTTTTTTTTTCTTCTTCTTCTTTTGGAACAAGTTTCAGTGAAGCAGTCGAGAAGTAATTGTCTCGCGTTTCGCCGCCCGACAATGTGGGTGTTTTTCAAATGCAGAGCGACTCCGACCTGCCAGCTGTCAACACGCGGCGCAGCCGGATACTTCCACCGCCGGGCGCCTGGCCAGGTGGACTGTTAGACAGACAGACAGACCTCCAGTAACGCTCTACTATTTATTAAGTCTGAATCCGCTCTGTCATCATCTGCTCTCTAACCGGCGCGGCCATGGTGGGGAGGGGGGTCGCTGCACGCAATATCGAGATGGATTTCCCAGTTGAGTGCAGCTAATGAGGCCCGGGCTTCATATCAGACCTGCAGCGGGGGGATTACGTCGGTTCCACTGTGCAAATATTTCATTTCTCGGGTTCAATATTGTTTTTTCTTTTCTGTCTTTTCTTGATGTGCCGGCGTAATTTGTTTCTATTCCTGTGAACGGCCTCAATCAGCTCACAGGATGGCCTAACGCTCCTCCGTGTGTGTTCGATCTGACCTCCCGTCCGCCCGGTGAACACCAGCCGCCTTAAATAGCTGGAGGGATGCTGTGTGAATCCGCTGCGTGGGGATGGGCGGGGCCGTCTCCTCCACACTCCGACACCTTCACTATTGCTCTGACGCAACGTCTCCGCCACATCCTTTCCGCCGACGCCGACCTCGTGCGCGGCGTGTTTAGCCCGTGAAGCTCCGCAGAGGAGCTTCGTGAGGCTGGAGGTGAAGAAATAACGTCATCAGATGTCGTCTCGGCTTGAGCAGAAGCCTCCAGAACAGAAAGCCTGGATGAGAAAACGGGACGGTTTGGAGACTCAGGCCTCGTTGGTGCTCATTTTATTTTTATAACTTCTGATCACTGAAATGTGATCTGAAATGTGACCATAAAAAATCTGTGTTGCTGAAAAATAGACAATATACTTTATTCTCTACTCTCTATGTAAATAACTGTTACCGTGCCCACACAAACGTTTGTGGTTTTGGTCAAGATGAGAAGGAGTCTAATAATAAAGGCGGCAGAGTCGAGATGAATTCTGCTTCCAGGACGTCCCAGCGGTGGAGTCCAGCTGTGCGGCTCTTTCTAAAAACATTCCTGAGAGTCAAGGCGCGTGTGGAACCAGTTGAGTGACAGCCCCTTTGATCAATCGTACGTCTTTTCCTCTATTCTAACCACTCAGGGCTCATCGTCTGAATAACATCATTCATTATTCAAAATAAACATCCTCCGCTTGGAGATAACGTTCCCAAATGATGCACATCATCAACGGCTCATTCAGGGAGCTTCTGATTGTTGCCCCTGACGACCTGAACGCCGAGAGCAGCTTCGGATTGGGACTAAATGACACTATTATTTCCATATTGCTGTAGACTACGACTGAACCAGCGCGGCGCCCGTAATCAATAAGCTGGACGAGGCCGAGAGGAGCTCGCAGTCAGCGCGCCGTCACGCCGGGCGCACACGCACTCCTTCAGCACCTAATGGGGCCTCGGGAAATGGTACGCATCTAAAAAACGCTTCCCTGCGTGCGCGTTCATCGGCCCGTGAGGCGCCTCTGCGCATTTCACATACGAGTGTAAAAAAAAAAACATTTAGAAACATACCAACAGGAAGGACAGTGCGATGGAGGGATACAGACCGTGAGAGAGCCCCCGACTCCACTTCAAAGGCATCCGGCTGACACCGGCTAATGATGAACACTCAGACGAAGAGCAAGGAGGCAGCGATCCAGACTCCACATTAAAGAAAGGGGCCTCTTTCACGCCGGAGATAAAAGACGGGAACTCGTGCCCGACTGCGCCTAATGTGCGTTTAAGCGCTCATACATACATACGTGAATGCGTCCACAAGCAGACACACTTATCATGCAAATGTAGAATAATTACAGCCTCGTCTGAGGGGAGGAAGCTGGGTTGGCTTTTGAAGATAGCGATGCTCAAAAGATTCATTGATGCTACGCTGGGTAATGGAGGAGAGACATTAAGAGGCTCAGACCCGCTCGCTCTCTCTCTCTCTCTCTCTCTCGCTGACTCACTCACAAAATCCAAACATTCTTTGGGCCGTAAAGTGTATTTTAACCTGCCGTACAGAATTTATCTGGCATCAAAAAATGTATTTTTCTGTGGAGAAAAAGAAGTCAAAAAAGTCATGGAGAGCGAGGAAGAGACTGATGTGGGTGAAGGTGGCAACTGCTTACTGCCAACCTTAGTTAGCAAAGGGCCGAGGACACACACACACACACACACACTCCTGCACAGACACGCACACAAACTAATTGGCCACCCCATTAGTAATTTATTAAGCTTGTCCTTGTAAATTTGATCAGGTTTCCAGCAGGGAAATAGATTTATTGATTCGCTTTGCATTCATCAGGCAGCAGAAAAGCCAGCGAGAGGGAGAGCAGAGGAGAGAGTCAATTCGCGAGAGATCAGGCGGCGGCGTGTTGTGATTCCCCACCGCCCCCCATTCCCCCTCCTCCTCCCCCCCCACCTCCTCCCCCAGGGGTCACCACTATATCCTGATTCATTCGCAACGCCGCCTCGCCTCGGCTCATCAATGCTGCGCCGCACAATCGATCCTCTCCATAAAACACCGCGCGGGCCGCGGCTCATTCCTTCTCCTCCCAAAAAGGAAAACGCTGTCAAACTCGGTCTCGACCCCCCGGGGGGAGTCGCTCATAAGCTGCAGGGCAAACCGGAGAGCACGGCGAGTCGGGAAAACTACCAGACTATCAGTGTGCAATATGTATGCGCTTGTGACCTCATTATTGTACCACCTCTAGGCCCACTGGCTTTTTCCTCCTTGTGTTGGACTCACGGGGGAAGTGTGCAGTCCTCTCCTGCAGCGCCAGGTACACGCAGAAATAACCAGGAGGAAAAGGAAAGTCAAACATGGAAAGGTTGTTATAGTCGGCATGGTTTAATACATATATACATGTTCACACTTGTGGGCGGTTGGTTTTTCCACGTGGAGGTTAACGTGGGGGGGGAGGGAGGGGCGGGGGGGGGGCTCCAACGTAAACACCGGCTTCTGAGAACAAAACCCCTCTGGAACACAAACCATCCGCAGTTCTGTTTCCTTCCTCCGCCGGCTTTGGCCGCGTTGGAGAAGAGAAACGCCGCTTCCAGCATTCCTGCCGCTCCGGGCGTCGCCTCGACTAGCATTGTTCCAGGAATCCCCCCCCCCGCCGTGCGATTGGCGGAGGGGGCCCCGCGTCTGGGATTTGGGAATACCGACTCCTAATCCGCCGCGCGGCTCCCCGTGCCTGTGGACGGCTCAGGTTGGGGCGCGTAGGTGGAGCGGTGTAAGCGCACGCGCTGAGGCGCATGGGCCGGCGCGATAAGGCACCGCGCGCGCTTAAGACCGCCATTGTGTGGGCCTCAGGCATTTGGCCACTCCACTCTTCTGTAAGCTGTGCAATTACTCATAATACCGTTTGAAGGGAGAACGTCTGCGCCGCTCTCATCCTCATACTTCCGCTAGAAAGTCTCTTTTCGGAAACATTTTGGAACCTTTTCCTTTTTCTTGAGTTCTTGATTTCCACAATAGTGAAATAGCAGAATTGTTATGTTCTTATAGATAAAACTGCTTAGAATTAAAACCTTTACCTTAACTAAAAGTGTGTTGCCACTTGTTGAATTGAACTAAAAAGAATTAGAATTAAATTATTCTTCTTTTTAACAAGATAGAATAGCTTTTAAAAACGCTCAGGGACGCAGTGAATAAAGCCAAAGCCACGTCAAAAACAGCTTTTTTAGGAATAGTCTGTGTGTTGTCAGACTATTTGTAAAAAACATTGAATAACCTGACGCGCTGTCCCCCGTTTGACTTGGTTACACAAGACGTAAACGACGAAGCGATAAATTGGGGAGGGGAGAAGTGAAGCGAGGGTGGAGCAGGGCGTCTGGGCTGATTTGGACGGATGAAGGGAGCAGAGAAAAGGGGGTTAGGAGAGGAGAGGAGGGGGAGGCAACAATCTGTGCTGGTTAACTTCTCCCTGTTGACCCTGCAGAAGGGGCCACGGCTCCCTCCATCTGCCTGAAATAATCTCCAACCAACACACACACACACACGCACCTTCCTAAATACAGAGAAAGCATTAATGATATTCCAACACTTAGACACAATCAGCCGGAATCCATCACTCCGCTTCCTGCAGGGGCCTCCTGTGTGTGTGTGTGTGTGTGTGTGTGTGTATCTCTCACTTTGAACACAGAAAGTGTTTTGTGTGTGTGTGTGTTTGTCTGCTACTGTCTGTGTATTACGTGGGTGTTTGTCATGTCTTGGGCACCATATGCTCCCCACAAATTTGCTTTCGCCCCTAAAAAAGCGTATGCACCTGCATATTAAGCAGCTCTAATTAAGGCCCCCTCTACCCACGAGCCTACTGTACACAGATGTACGCGCGCACACACGCTTCCTGGGAGAGGTGGTGTGATTTCCGAGCATCACGTCGCTAGCGAGAACACTTGAGAGACAAGTTAATCGACATTGACTATTCATGTATACAGGGTGTGTTGGCTGGGCCGTGAGCAGATGGTGTTTGTAAGCCTGCGTGTACACCAGCAGACAAAAAAAAAAAAGAAGAGAACCCGCCGCCTGAGTCTTGTTTCTAAGTGCATGGAATATAAAACATGACGGTTGACAGTAAGTGTTGCACATTCTGACGCTCAGGGGGGGCTGTGATCACCGATCAGGGCCGATGAGAGCACCGGGCGCTGGCTGTCCGCGCGGTGGTTGATCGCAGTCATTTGGTGGCGAAGGTGCTAAACAGTCACTGGTTTAAAACCCCGGGGCCTCTGGGTTTGGAGGAAGTGACTGCCGGGGGGGGTTAGCCTAGCTCAGCCGGCTCAAACTGTGACCACCGCTGCTGCGAAACAACGCGTTACCGTGAGCCTCTTAAAGATCCCCAAACGAAGTTACATGGATCTTCTCCAATGCTCGTCTCCGAGTCCCACCAGGATTAGGAAATCCACCGGATTAGCTATGGACGATAACTGCATTAGGATTTACTTTTAGGGAAAATACCAGCTCACGGAACTACCTGCAGATGAACTCATAAGGCCTTCCGTTACACTTCAAAGTTAAATAAATCATTTAAATAAATCATAAATCATTTACTGTGAATCTGACGTCCAGCTTTGGCCAAATTGTCGTGGTTTAAAGCTGGATGTAAACGTCTCAGACGGACCCGTTTTGAAAATAACAAGATCATAAATACTTGTGTGGAGCTTAAAAAAGGATCTGACAAACAACAACGATGTGCCACCAATAAAATCCTGGTGTTAGTTTTCAAAAAGCTTGTGGTGGATTTTGGAAGGAAACCCGTACTTGTGGTCTCTGACGCGGCGCTGTCCGTGGTGCTGAAAGGTGCGCCCCTGAAAGTAAGGTCACCCCGAACCCATTGGCCAATCAAATGAGAAACGCGATGTATATCGGGACAAGCGTTACTATTTCACAGAGAGCATTTCAAACACTCAACACTCCGCGGAGCGGAGAGTGAATGTTATGTGATCAAGCATTTTATTTTAAAAGGCCACAGTGGATGTTATTCTTTGTTTAGTCATTTAGTTTAATCAGGACTATGTATTTGAGATTGTGATATTGCAACAAAATAATAACAATCTAACCATGAAAAACCAGTGGCTGATCGTTTTAGTAAATTTCACTTGTGTTGAAACAGAATCACGCAATAGACAAAACAGGATGTATTGGTTGAAAAAAAACCTTGTTCTTCATAAAATCTCTTTCTGGCATCTTTTTCTCCTGAACAATTTGAACCAAAATGCAGCTGGTTTCTAGCGTCTCCCGCTGAACTTCAAGGCAAACGTATTTTTAATAAATGAAAACACAAGCGAGCACAAACCTCGCCTGAAGGGCAGTTGCTCCACAGTTTCAGAATGATAACATAAATGCAAATCATAACATCATAATTGGCATTTAAAGCGTTAATCCTCATTCCCAATGTTTTTTCTTTCATCACTGAGGGATCTTTAATAAGATGAGATCATCACTGGGGAGATTTTTGCAATGAACTTTTGCGGATGCTTCTCTCTTCGTGAAGGCTTTTTAACTGGGATCCTTACCCCCCCCCCCCCCCTTCAGGCTCAGAGGAAGGCTGTGATTACCTCCCCCCCCCCAGCCCGGACAAGTTGCCACTGCCTCACCGAGCCAACAAATAGGCGACGAACACATTCATTCTCACTCCCGCAGGCACTGTAGAGCTTCGCCTTCACCTCACTGGAGTTGAGTGCTACAGGACGCCCCCAAAAAGCGCTCTGATCGCCCCCCCTGAATGCTCGGACGGGGCCCATGTTCTCTCGATGGCGGCGGGTCTCGGGTGAAAATGGATGTGGCACCTCCAAGTCACACATCTCTGCCTGCAGAGGAGGAAAGCTGTCGCCATGGCGACGGTGCTTTTTGGGGGGCTTTGCGGGGCGATAACAAGGTGGGGATGTGATTAAACGGGGGGGGGGGGGGGGGGGGGGGGGAAGGTTGGTTGGCCACAGAGGGAGGGGAGAGGTAGAACCCAAAACGCTGCTCCCAAAGTGCTTTAAACCCCAGAAAGCCTCAAACAAAAGAAAAGCTCCATGAAGGAATTGACTTTAAAACGGCTCGCTGACATTCAAAACGTGTTTTTCATTTTCATTTCTTGGCGGCACTTTATCTTTTATTTTGCCTATAATAACACCCAATATTTATTACACACCGTCACAGCACGGTTGATTATGTTCCAGCTGGTTTTCATGCCTCAGAATGCCATTTTACAATTGTGCGGCACAAAGCAACAAGTCAATCCTGACGGGAACAAAAACACAATACGGCTCTCAATTTAAAAGCTCAATTGATTTTGTTCTGAGTCGATCGTTGGGAAGCCCCGGCGATGTGGATGTCACTGAAAGATGGGTTTTAAACTAGTTGTGGTTGCCAGAGTTTTCCCGTTTTGTTTGGGTGATTGGTGGTTAACTAGCATTTTCACTATTACGATGGGAAAAAGCTACGAAACAAAGAACGCTGCAACATATCGCAGGGAACCACGTGATCCACGTAAAGATCTTTTTTATGGCGGAACCTAAACCCTATTGGACGTAACAAAATGGAGTAACTTTTTGTGGGATTCAGTACAAAGCGTCTGAGGATGTTTTCCATTGTTTAGAATGAAATGTACCGTCTATATCAGTGGTTCTCAAAAGTACCACCTCAGAAAATACTTGGCTCTCCAAGTACCACCATAATGACCAACACTATACAGTAGCGTAGTACGTCTAAGTATTCATTAAAAACAAGGTAGAGGTTTTATTCCTACAGAAGTATATTTAATATTGTCAGCCATTGTAACATTTTACAGTTTCAACAGTAAGACTGCGCTTAAATATAGGAAGAAAAAAAACTACTTAAATAATGATTCAATTCAAATGTATTGCACATAAAAGTTAAATAAACATTGTACTAAAATACATGTAAAAACAGTTTTTGAAGATTAAATAAAACTGTACTTAAATGTTTAGTAAAAAATATATATATATATATATATATATATATATATATATATATATATAAAAACACACACACACACACACACGGCTCCCAATCCCTCACCGAGCGGCGGTAGATACTATTTCAGCCTCGTCTTGGTAATCAACCTGTTAGCACGGAGGCAGCAGAGCTACCGGCGCGCCGATGAACTCTGTCCGTCTCACACACACACACACACACACACACACACACACACACACACACACACACACACGCTAATCAAGACGGGGACTGCCACAGCGTCCATGAAAACTGGGAGACAGGAAGTTACAGCCGTGTCACGGGAAATGGGATGTGTCTTTTTCCCGGAGCGGCAGTATCCCCGCGATTAGAGGGAGCAGATTGAGCTGTCCCTTTGCATTACACACACACACACACACCTGCCCGGACTCGAGTGGACAAACGCATTGGCAGGCAGACATATAAAGGGAAAGGGACAGCAGTTAGAGACGCACACACACTCACACCCACGCTGACACACAAATAAACTTGTTTGTGTCTTGTTTTCATCGATGGAGGAGGGTCTGTTTGGAGCGGCGTTGAAGGGGGCGGGGTGGGGATAGAGGGGACCATTTCCTCCTTATGACTGCCGGCTTCCCTTTGGCTCGGTCAGCAGTCGCGCCGCGTGGAGGAATCTGCTTTGCAATCCGCCGGCGGACGGTTTGGCTGCGGCAGATGCACCGCTCTGTTTGAGCGTTGCTGCATTAGCAAGTGCATATGTGAATAACCCGAGATGTGGAGCCAGCGGCCCGGAAGAAACAAGGAGTGCACACGTGAAAATAGTCCAACAGACTTTTGATTTAGCGGTGCATATTTGATCAGTGTGATTTATGGTTTTTCAGGCTTCATCTACAGGTTATGAATATTCATCAGGCTACAGTTAAAAACTTCACTGTCTCAGCTTCCCTGTGAACAAAAGTTGATCTCGGCTGAATCGTTGAGTCTCAGTTTGTTTTAAACTGTATCTAAATGGATTTTGTGAGCGCTTTAAAAGGGATTTTGATCAAATGAGCGGATTCGTCACTGTGACCAATCTGCGTTTTGATAAAAAGGCTTTTTAACTTCAAGCCTAACCGCATCAAAGGTGGACGACGTCTCAGCCTGTCAAATCCACAAAGCAACGGATCGGTGTGAACCCACCTCAAACACAAACAGCAATCATATTTATTCCCTCGAGAGCCACTTAATATCATTAGCCGGGATGCGATTAGCATTTATCAGATTAGTATGTCAAAGGCGGCGGCGCCACCGAGGCCGCTGAGACGCCGGCGAGGGGATCGACGCAGGCGGCTTCACGGGGACGAGAGGCGACCACGAGCCATCCAGAGCGAGAGTGCCCGCTGTCCTCTCCCGCTGCAGAGCTTTCCCACCCCCACCTCCCCCCTCCTGCGTCCCCGGGAGACCTCAACCTCGCTCAAAATCCTCACAGGGCGCGAGTGACAAACAGTACCAGCGCGTGATCGCGTTGGGATGGTGCTGATGACGGAATAATGGGATTTACTGGCAGTGGCTTCTTCACCTGAGGGAGGGGGGGGGGGGGGGAGGGGGGGCTGAAGCAGATCATGTTTAAAGGTACGTCAACAACACGCAGACGGCCTGCTTTGTTCGTGCGTGTCACACACAGGAGGCCCGGTGTTGCCCGCTGGCTTTCTGATGAAGGTTCGCCCCCCCCCCCCCCCCCCCTTCGTACGGGCTGGAAGACCAAAGCCTCCGGTAGATGAAAGAACAAATAGTCGTACATACAGCAAAGTCCTGAAACAATTATCAAGCAAACACAGGACAGACCTAGGTTTCATTTTAGTTATCTGACTTTTCTGACAACCAATTAGCATCATCATATCTGTATTATCAATATAATAGACACACACACACACACACACACACACACACAGGGAAAGAGATAAGATCCGATGAGGGGAAACTCACAGATGGAGACGCATGCCGGCAAACAGTGACCCAACGGCCCTCCTCTATTTAAACAACATGACTCAACAGACTCCTCCACACCTGAGGTGAGAACAGGCAGCAGGTCATATCGAGCGCACACTTATCGCAGACGCTCACAAGCAGATGCACACTGGGACGAGTAATCCAATAAGCCACAGAGATCAAGTCCGGCTCAGAGAAGCTGCGCTCACTTACCGAGCGCCTCTCCGTCAGCGTGGATGTTACCTAGAGATCCGATTCAGTGGTGGAGATTAACGTCCCCGCTCTTCTCCGTCGCAGCAGCGACTCGTGCGTCCGCGTTCACAGCGGAGTTCTACGCCCGGATTTGGGGAAGTGCAATCAATCATTTGTCTTCTAACGGCAACCGTCCACCAGGGCCGCAGGGCCGCGGGTTCAAGAACCCGCCTGGAGAGAAGAAAACCGCAGCTCAGAGCCCGGCGGCGCCCCCCCGCCCCCATCGGCGGACTCACACTCGTCCCGCAGAAAAGCTGCTGCCGTCTGCGAAAGCACTGCGTCCTGGGGGAACATTGATTGCCAGCTCGACGGTGACCTCAAACACAAAAGCTGACGGTTCAAAACAACAACAATGTTTTTGTCCCGGACCCCAGTAAGCGTGCAGGCGGGGACATGGGGGGTTTGCAGAGAGAACGCAGGTTGCTTGCGTTAACTTAATTATATGAATTATACACGCTTTGTTACAATGTTGTGTTTCCAGTATTTCCAGTGGTAAAAGGTCCGGTGCACTTTGGGCCTGAACAAAAACGCCCTAATAAACAATAAACTACTAAACCATTATATGAAGTAGTTACAGGGAAGAGAGGATAGAACCTTTGAATGCTTCTTGCAGGAGTGATGCTATCATATAATATTGCTTTGATACTTCTGGGTATCTGCAGATATGCAGGCTGTGAGGTAAAAGGATCTGGATGCTTTTCATCTCTTCTATCATTCGAAACATGTTGTTATCGTCCCAATAAAGCAGGGAAGCTCCGTCTGGTGTTCAAAACCCTTGAGATTTAAAGCAGCTACAGTATGTAAATACAGGCGGAAGATACATACCCACGCACAGACACACAGTCAAAGACGCACAGCACACGTAATGTATGCAAACCCATGAATACAGACTCACACAGACACCGATGTGAAGGCACAATGATGTAAATGTGCCGAGTGTGCAGAGGAGCCTCGACCCCGGCGTCTCCGACTCAGAATGAAACCCTGCAGATGCAGCTGTCAGGCCTTCACGCACACACACACACACACACACACACACACACACGCACACGCACGCACACGCACACGCACACACACACGCACAGTCAGAGTTAATGCAGGAACGGCTGCGATAAGGGAGCGCTTGTTTGCACAGTTTCACCAGCCACTTAATCCCTATCGTCCGGAGAGGGAAAACAAAGACGTGAAAATAAGAGACGGTGGGGGAGGTGGGGGGGGGGGGGTGCTCAAGACTCTGCCTTATCTCTCCGCGGGTTTTGTTTTGGACGCAAACAGTTTATCAGCACTAAACATTAAGGCGGAAGGGAAAGCAGCCCGGTCGCCCCCCTGGGAGCGGCTCTGAGGCTCTGAGTGCATCCAGACTGCTGCTGCAGCTGCAGCCAGTGGAAACTATGCCTGCTCCTCCCCCACATGGTCCTCTCGCGCACAAGCAGTTCATTGAGTGTGTCTCACCCGGGTTGCCTTCTCCCTCCCCCCCACTCTCTGCATTCAGTCCCTCTATCTCACCTCTGTTCACCCTGCGCTCCCCCCCTCCTCGCCTCGCAGACAAACTCTTGATGTTTGATGCAGGGGAGGAGGAGGAGGAGGAAGAGGAGGAGGAGGGGAAAGGAAAGGAGTGCAGTAAATACATGCAAGGGGAAGAAGAGGAAGAGAACCGGGAGGTGGGACGGGGGGGGGGGGGGGGGAGAACATTCAAAAGGTTGAAGGGAGGAAAAATGGAGGTGGATGAGCGGAGCAGACGGGGAGTGAGGGGGTCGGGGGGGGCAGATGAGGGCATATGAGGTGGAATGGTGGGAGGGGAGAAGGGAAGAGGAAAGGAGAGAAGGGAAACCGGGACAGCAGAGTTCAAATCAGTCTGGAGCGAACCGAGAGGGAATGAAAATTAAAAATAAAACCAATAAAACAAGATGCAGACGCAGAGACGTTTGGGATCGAGGGGGAGGAGAGAAGGGAGGCTCGTAAACGGATTCCAGGCGGGGCGGCGCCGCAGCGACTTAAGAGAAGTGTCCCTGGCCGCCTGGTTGGGAGGTGATCTGAGGACACACACACGCACTCTGTGGCCTGGCGCTCCTCAGCTGCTGCGGGCCGGCGCCGCCTGAGCCACTGCAGGGAGAGGATGAGGGGGCGGAGCCTCTTTTCGGGCGGGTTCTGCCTCGCCGAGATGGGCTCCTGTGCGGGAGTTTTCTTCCTCTGAGGTCTAGAATGAGTCGTAACGCACAGCAGACTGTCGATGTGACACACAGAGAGCGCCGCCAATGAGAGATGCCATTGTTATCAATCTCACGCCTTTGCTCTGAGTGCGGAACTGGATTTCTTTACCCTCGTTTGACATCAAGACAGGAAGCATGGGGGAGGGGAGGATCATACATCAACTCACAAACATTAACCCGCGGGACGCTGCTCGCACAAGCTGCAGCCGAGGGCTCTGTCTAGGAAACGCTTCCAGCAAGTAACCCCCCCCCCCGCAATGGAACCCTGTCATTTAGCTCGCTGTGTCTCTGTCCCGAGGTGGTCTACACGGTATAACACGTTGGACCGACTGAGAGCAGCCACGTCTGACTCCACGTGACGGTGCAGGCAGAGCGGCTCTTTATTTAGCCTCCTGGCGAAATGTTGATTCAACATCTCGCCTCCCTGCGAGTGGGAGCCGCGTGACCCGGCCCGCAGCGTCATCAGCGTTCTCTCTCGGGTTGCTGAAAATGCCCGGGTCCCCCACAATGCATCTGGAGGGGCAGCATTGGCCGTGTCGCGGTGGAAAATGAACCGCCGTCAAAGAAGCAAGACAAAAATAGGTTTAAAAAGTCAAGTGGGTTTCTCCGAATTCCGATTGCATGAGAAGCATCTGAAGCCTTAATTAGCTGCTCACATGTTACTGTTCAGAGAGAACAACAGAGACACTAAGTCCACAACACGGCGATGGGCGGAACCACCAGCGGGGGCTCGATAACAGGGAGAATGTGGGCATTTCATGCGATTTATTTGGTGTTCAGTGTTTCATTTGTTTCTATAATCGTCCGTCTCATAACAGTTGCCTCTGCAGACTCGACTTCTTTGGCACGGACCACAAAGGCTGGAAATAAGCAAACTAAAGTGCACAACGACTAAAGACCTCCGGCAGAAAATGATCAACATCTGGTACAGTCATTCCTGGTATCCAGAGGAGGAACCAGACAGACGGAGCAGGACAACGAGGACACTTTATGGATTGGCAGAGTAATGTTTTACAGGCATTCATTGTTTCCAGAGGATGTATCTTAATGACTTCTGGGACCACCGCTATGATGCAAGCACTTGTTCCAAAAGGATAAACTGTTTTAACTTTAGCGATCCGTTATAATAATCCCACCCGCCTCATTTTGTGTTCTGCTCATTAGCACGTTAGCTTTTTTTGTAGCGCGCTAAATAACAATATGACGAATATATGGTGAACCCATCACTGTGAACATGTCAGCGTGATGATGTTAGCATGTTCGCTGTGAGCTCAAAGCCCCACTGTGATTGCACCACCAGTTGTCTTGTTTAATTTAATTATTTATAATGTCAAGGGAAATAAAGGAAAGGACGCAGCTCAGCGTCTGTTACAATGTTCTCTAAGCCAAACCTCTTTTTATACCTTCTCTAATTTCTTACCTGAAAATTGGCAGTTTTTAGGCAGCGCCTAAGTACCTGTACCATTCCACTGTACGTGTGTGTGTGTGTGTGTGTGTGTGTCCGCCTCACACCACATGCCCCTTTCACATTCACACACTCAGCAGTCAGCCCCTGCGCGCCCGTCTGTCTGTCTGGA
Organism: Apeltes quadracus; assembly: GCA_021346845.1. Lineage (NCBI taxonomy): Eukaryota > Metazoa > Chordata > Actinopteri > Perciformes > Gasterosteidae > Apeltes > Apeltes quadracus. The sequence goes on from CM037926.1 coordinate 14,114,661, forward strand.
AAATGGGCTGTTTCCACGGCGACCCGTCTCCATGACAACAGCCGCCCCATCCTCACTTCTGTTAAACCTCCTGCCTCCAAACTGCCCGACCCCCACCCAAACCCCCTCCCCAATTCCTGTCTCCAGTCTGTCATGTCATGGGGGGGGGGGCGGGGGAGGGGATGGGGGGGGGGATGGATAGCAGGGGCCAGGGCTGATTGGCTGGAACCATGGAGGGAAAGATGGAGGTAGGATGGGTGGAGGCTGTAATCCCCTGCACACCGCTGTAACCGTGACCCTGTTTCCTTATCCCCTGAACAGCCAGGAAAAGGTGGGCTTTGTGCCAGAAAAACACACACACACACACACACACACACACACACGCACACACACACACACACACACACACACACACACACACACACACACACACACACACACACACACACACACACACAGAGTGAGAGACAGCAGTAGCTGCAGGGCATACATCTGGTGGAACTGTGGGCCAGTGGACACGTGTTGGCAGAGGGGAAGATGAATCAGGTCGCACATCCACGCCTAATGATCTCTAGGGGTATGGGGGGGGCAAATATCCTTCATGTCATTGTCATTAACCTGGGAATTGGCTGTCTGGCTGTGTGTGTGTGTGTGCGGTTAGGGGGGGTTACTGCATCTAATCATCCGGCTCAGGTGTGACACCCCTCTTCCCACACACACACACACACACACACACACACACAGGAAACCGGGGCGTTCTCCTCCCCACCCCCAGGTGATGAGAGCAAATAGGGAGAAAGTAGGCCAAACCGTTACATCACCGATGGAGAGAAACATGCAGGGGCTAAACCCGGGGACAGGACGGGATATCCTGTTTTTGTTGTGCTTGCAAATGGAAAGCGTCGGAGAGAGAGAGAACACAAAAAAAAGCTAAATTAAAAGGGAAATAACAAAATGAGGCAACACTCTGGCTCCGAGAGCAACTTTCCAGCGAGCATTCCATCCAAAAAAAGACTTTTGCCCGACCGTCACTTTCTATCATCTCAGACCCCCTTCTGTCTTCACCACATATTTTCATCCAAAAACAACAGTGCTTGTTTTCCAAGAAACAACAGAATGTGAGAGAGACAGAAAGCGCGGAAAGAACAACATTGGGTTGCGCATTAAAACCAGCACGGCTTATTAGCCTCGGGGAGCGGGTGGCTTGTGCGTGAGCTCTGCCGACGCACTGCAGTGTGTGTCGAGCGACGCTGAGAGCAAGCAGCGGCATGTTTGATGAGGCCCGGGGCCCCGACGGCGCCCGGCTCCCATCCATTACAGACGGGAGCGCTGGAGAGGGGCCGCTTCGTGGAGAGAGCCTCTCAGAAAGCCTGTGAAAAAAACGACGCGGTAACAAGTAGCTTTCAAAAAGCTGCTCCCGTTGTGCTTCAGCGCGAGCTCCTCTTTCAGCAGCTCTCATACCGCGAGTTTCTTGTCATACTTCAGACTCTTTTTCAAAAGCTAACGAGTACTTTTGTCGGCTGAACTCCTCCGAGTAGTTTCCCCGTGAAGGCAGAAGGTTGTTTTTACAGAAGCAGAAATCGACACACGCCGCCGGGTTTGATGGGAAGCGACTGGCTTGCAGGTGGGTCATTGAGGCCACAGCAGAAGCCTCACTGCGCAGAACAATAACTCACACTGATACAGCAGTATGCATGCGTGCATGCTCCCACCAGGTCAGCTGAGGTAGCAGACAGGAGCAGCTAGTCCCTGCAGTGCCAATCATCCCCGAGGCCTGTATTATAGCTCGAGTGCAGGAAATAACCCCGTTTACATAAAGACTTCCTGGAATTTATTGACGCCCGCCACTTATTCTCACTCTGTGCAGCCGTCCAGTCTCCCCTCGCCTCTCTCTGGCCTGCTAATGATGAACGGAACCCGGTTAATAATTCGTCCAGGTGTGATCGTCATCTACATTTGAGGCGAGGAGAATATTATTTTACAATATTATTTTGCTTGGTCAACAACGCAGGGCCTCTGCAAAGCCCTCCGGATTTCCTCATAGTTCTCAGAGCACACCACTCACACGTTCTGGTACGTCAGCCTGAGAGACGCACACAGACACACACTGCGAGCCCGGCCTTGTTCTGGCTGAGGCGACAAAGAGTTTAGGCTTCCTGTATCTGAGGCTTGTGGCCGTGCTGCACCAACATCCTGGAATTCTCTCACACACGCACACACACACACACACACACACACACACACGCACATTGTTGGAGCCCCGTGCCGACCCTGCCCCCTGCCGAGGAACGCAGGTTAGGGATTTGGGCTGATGGATGAGGGGAGTGGGAGTTGGGGGGGGGGGGGGGGGGGGGGGGGGCAGGGGAAACAGCTGGGACCAGCAAGGTGAAAGTGGGGGGAGGAAAGAGGCATGCCAGTATTTTGTTCGAGCTTCCTGGAGATGCAAACACAAACAAACAGCATCGGGCAGCTGAAGGGGAGCGTGGGTGAGTACAGGGGGGGGGAGGGGGAAAGAGTCGGATCCAGGAAAACGTCGGTGAAAAGCACCTAAATAAAAAGTGACTGGGTCCAAAGGTCCAAGCCCCGCCCCTAGAAACAGTAGGCCCCACCCCCATCGCATCTCTGGAGCTTTTTAGCATGTTTTTGTTTTGTTTCCGCGGTGATGAGGCTGCATTTTACTTGATTAACTCCCCGGTTCTCACGCGTGCACCGGTTCACTTTTCCAGATTAAACCCACATCGTGTCAACGGGGTCAGGCCGCACGCTTATACAACCATTTAAGCACAAGCCACCGGCTGAATAACAGTGACTCACCCCCCCTCTCCCTCCTTCCCTCCCTCCCTCCCTCCCCTCCTTACTCAAAGCCAGACTGATCAGGCTAAATCCAAGACTCATCAGTTTGATGCCCCGGATTCATCCCCCAGGATAAATATATACAATGTGTTTAACGGCTTAACAGGCCTGTGCGCATGCAGGCGCACACACACACACACACACACACACACACCCAGGTGCTTGTCTTCATTTAGCAGCGCTAGCTGGAGACGGTAAACAAGGCAGAGAACAACCTGACCCCAATTAGTGATATAAAAGCCTGTAAGATCAAACCATAGTGGCTCTGTCGCTTCATGCTGAGGTCATATTTTAAGCCGGTGTGCAAACATACACAGTAGCTACGGCCTTATTGGGGTTTTTGTGGGAGACGAAACATAAATGATGCAACACAAAGCCGTCTGCGGCTGCGCTGTGTCTCTGTTCCTGCTCCCCTGTTGCCTTGAATAAGTGCAAAGGATGAGGCAGGGCCCCCCCGCTGCATGACCTTTGGTAACATTTTTAAGACCCCCACAGGGTTGTACATAAAATCTCATCACCTGGACTTCTTCTTCTGGCAGAGAAACCAGCTCTTTGTGTACATTGAACAACACATTTCAATGTCAAAGGCAAAGGTTGCCCGTTGGTGCAGGGCCATCGATGTGTTAAACGGGTTCCATTTTGATGACCTAAAGCTCCGACAAAGCCCCCAAAGACCCTTCAAAGGGTTTAAACAGAGAGGAGGCGCGATGCGGCAAACTCAGGAAACAAGTGATGACGTCTAATAACTAGTGCGGTCAAATGATTGAACCGATGGTAAACTTTTCACTCTCTTAACTCGGGCCGGACCTGAACATTTACCAGCGCAGCGCTGCGAGTTCTTACATAAATCAACCACCATCCGCCGAGCGGAGACATTCAACCCACAACAGTCAGCAGCGCATAGCGAAGAGAGTTAAACGGCGAGTTTCACCTCACGTAGGTGCAGAGCCGAGGAGTGAATCTGATGGAAGACCTGCTCTTGGTGGTGCAGGGACAGAGGAGAGAGGTTCATCTGGAGGCAGCGATGCGTCTTATGACACCTTTGGGCATTTCCTTGAAAGGGCACATATCTTCATAGATGTGCAGCCCCAAGATGGCTCATTATAACCCCCCCCCCCATACATTCAGCACAGTGTGAGAAACACCGATTCTTTATCGTATTTTCATACAGCCTGAGAGCTACATCCTACGTCATCATTGAGCTAAGCCGAGACTGGATTTGACAAAACACAATGTCACCCAATCGAGACTCTGCATACCCCCCCCCCTCCATCAATCACCTCTCCTCCGCCTGGACGAAGGCGCTCAGCCGTCTCATCTCGCTGGGAAAACGCCAGCCGAACGAAATTGAAGCCCGTGCGTCTTCTCGAGTAAGTATCAACAGCAGCGCGCCTGTTTGGAGCGAGGCGGCTTCCTTTGTCCTGGAGCCCCGGTGCAGTGGACAGCCGATAATGACGGGGGGAAATGGAAACCAAGCCCCCGTAATGTCAAACCCCGTCCCCGGGGCGCGGCACAATGCCGGACCTGTTTAGAGCCGAGGCGGGCCGACGCAGGCTGCAAAGGAGGGAAATAAGGCCGCGAGATGGAAGGACGGATAAGAGAGGGTGTGTGTGTGTGTTTGCCTGTCTCAATTGTCTAGGTGTGTGTGTGTGTGTGTGTGTGTGAGTGTGCCTGGCGTACCTCCATCTCCCAAATCTCCCCGTGCCTCTAATTCATAGTGACCCCTCCATTGTTAGGGAGCAGATGAGCCGGGTCCGCTGATTGAATGGAGTCCACCGAAGCCGTCTCTCCGTCTCCTCCACTATTCCCCCGGCTGTCTCTCTTCATTCTCATCGCGGCGCATTGTGAGAGCAGAGGTGACACACACACACACACACACACACATTCATACATATATATATGTATATAGAGAGAGCCTCAGGGCAAAGAAAAAGGGGAAAGGAGAAGGATCTTTCTTTATTGCTCTGATCAAAACATTCATCCATCCTATCCTTCCTTCCTTCCTTCCCTTCCTCCCTCCCTCCATTCCTCTCGTCTTATTAAATCACTCCCCCCCTATTTCAGGAGTTATCCACGGGTATTACTCTACCCCCGGACTGAGTGCGAGGCACACACACATATTTGTGCAAATAGTGCGTTGTTTATTCTTGGAGATGAATCAGGCGGACGCATGAACGTGAAGAGCTCGAATTAGGCGAGAGTTGACCTCAAAGGGAACGGCGTTCCACGACTACCTCAACGGAGACCAGGCCGAGGCGAACCGAGCGTGCCGAGACAAAACCCAGACCGTAAGGGCTTGAGACCGAGTCAAGACCAAGGGGTGTGATACCAGACTCCATCGAGAACAAGTCGAGCCCTATTAGGAGCTTTAGGTCCTGGACTGGACATACTGGACCTCTAGGTCCTATAGGGAAACACTTTGCTTCTTTGAGGAGATGTCAGGTTCTACATATCTGACATATATTAAATAAAGACATTCATTAACTGACCAAATGTTTTACTGGACTCAAGAGTTCTCCATTGGTCCAAGACTGAGACGACAATTACCCTCTCACAGTCATCAGGAGGCAGGAGATTCCCAACCGTTTCTGAGGAAATGGGTCACCATTTTTAACCGGAGTTAAACTGCTGGGCTCTGCTACAGCTACTCGTCAGCGCTTCTGGGTGTTTCTTGTGAGTCGACAGGGTCTCTGTTGAGGACGTCTTGGGGAAAGTTAAAACGAGCGCTGAGGATGAAGCAGGGAGCGGCGGGGGTTGCTGAGGAGGCATGAAATAGTACTCGGGGGGGTCTCAGCCGTTGCGTTTGAGGAATTCAGTAATCCAATTACTTAGAAGGGAACATGTACTACTTCAGGGTACATCCAATGCGCACGTGTTTGTGAGCAGGCACACACACACACACACACACACACAAACAAAACACTTCAAAGACACCAGGTTCCCAGAGCGAGATAATAGTACCCTTACTCCCTTTGACTGCATACATTATCTGCAGTTCAAACACACACTCGGCGTGTGATTAAAGATCGTCTTGGATATTTCCAAATGAGCCCATTTGGGCTTTTCTAGTGTGTCTAATTCTCCATTTGAAATGGGGCAACGATAACATGAAAACGGCACATCTACCAAAGGGTTGATACGGGTATGACGATTGATATTAGACCAATTAAACACAGACACATGGTATATATGAAATTACTTTGAAATTCCTATTTCAACTGAAAGAAATCTAGTCAGTAAAGGTTTATGTACTTTGTTTCACGATTGATGCCAGTTTGTATTTTAATTAAAAATCAAATCTAAAATAACTTGAATATTCAGGTGTAATAAAAACTAATTAAAGAGAATTTAAACAACACAAGCTTCATCGCTGTGATGCCAAAGGGGATTTAAAGAAAATGACTACTCAAAGAGAGAAAAGATGAAAACGCAGTGAGGCTGATGTGGCAAGACATTGTCAGCAATGATGCAATGACACACACATAATGCCACCCCCTGTCCCCCTCTGTCCCCCTCCGTCCAATGACAGTCATTAAGACAGACCGAATCATCATTATTGACGGTCAATAATGATGTTTACCAGCATGTTATATAAGCACACTGCCAACCTGAGCAGATGCTGTACAGGCCGAAGCACAGCTGCTCGCTGGGATTACCCCGCTGGCCTCGAAACACACAAACACACTTCTAGAGCCGCGCACGCCCCCCCCCCCCCCCCCCCACTCCAAATCACACGCATGCAGAATTAAGAGAGGTGTCCAATGTGACAAATCCCTCAGTCAGGACTGACCGGGGCATTGAGGACGCATCTGTCCCACCCAAAGGAATCAGAAATCCCTCTCACGCTATTTCCCTGAGTCATACTCGCAGCGATATCAGCAGGAGATGGGGGGGGTCAATAAAACGCGTCATTGATTGATATTGCAAACGTATGCCGCTGAATCGCTAAGGAACAAAACGTATGCGGAAACACACAAACTGGGCAGATTCAGATTCAACTGGGTTCAACTGAATTATCCACCAAGGGTTCTGTGCAAAAACAGGGATTGAGAAAACTCCTGGTTATATACACCTCAATCCTTTACATCATAGCAGCAAACTGTGCGTCCGCAATTTGCATTAGCGCCCGCAAACCCCTATCGGGGATCTGGGGAAAAGCAAGGGATTGGAAAGATGAGGCTTGATAGAAAGAAGTGATAAGGTAAGAAGGGACTTTGATTGCAACATGTTCACTTATATTACGATGCTTTGGTGAAGACAAACCCCCCCCCGAGAGTCGACGGAAAGGCAACATGTCATTAACGTGAAATGAGCATCCCGGTGATTTCCGGGCGACTCATCGCCGTGACGCGTTATGAAGTGGGACACGGCCCGCTGACTCTGGATCAGGGGCCTCCTCATTGGGCGCTGGATGCTTAATGGGGTCATGGGATCAGCCGCAGATGGTGCAAAAAGGGGTACCCCCCCCGGACCATTCTGTCACAGCCCCCTCCCCTCGCACCCTGATGCCGAGAGCAACCCGGGCCCTGAAGTACAACCCTTAACGGGAAGCATCATGGGATATCGATCGGCGGCGCCGACCGTTTAGTCATACAGGACGCTGACAGAAGAAACTGTCAAGAAGTGTTCAATACTTCCAAATGTCTGATTGTTTTTTTTTTCCTCAGACGACGCGAGTCACAAGAAGACATGATCATTTGATCGTTTACCACGGCCGAATAAATTAACTGCATGCGACAGTCATTTTGTGGGATTTGTGCCCTCGGAGGTCTACTGGCACCGAACGTCACAGCGTGCTAACAGCAGCGCTCTTTTTCCTCCCAAAAGTACATCCAGCCTGCACCTTCGCTCAAAGCAAGCACGGGCGCAGGTGTTTAGATAACAAACGGTAAACCGCAACACCAAATGTCAAATTTCATTCTCCCTTGACAGGCAGTTTTACTTTTGTAATTATAGGAGGGAGCCAGAGGCAGCAAATACTCATTACCTGACAGCTAAAACTCTTATTACTGTGATTAAAAACAGAAAAATGTTGCACATTGGGGGATGTATTTTTTCCACGTTCCATAAATCATTTTGTGGCTGATGAAAAAATCACGCTGCGACCCCCACAGTAACGTGTCATTTGAAGCGAGTGAGTCCAAAAGTGGCAACACAACTTTTAGCTATTGCTGTAGGAAGTCGGTGGTGGCAGGCTGTTAATCACGCTGTGGGCTGCATGTGGGCTTCGAGGGAGACGCTCTCTGGGGCCCGTCGCCTCGCTCGCGCTGGAACCGGCCCCGTCGGTCACGCCCCATCGCCCCTTCTCCAACCCGCCGCCATTTACCATTCTGCCCAAATACCCCTCCCCCCACCGCCGTGCCATCTGCCGGGGGTTCCACCAGATTGGGTTTTCAAAGACTGACACCCTGTTACGATACCCCTGAACTGCCAATATGACCCCTGTAAACCTGAGAAGAACTCGGAGGTCCTCGTAGTCACTGCAGGCTTTGCTGTCAGGAGTGAAAGGGAAAAGGTACGATATGTAAATGAAACCGTACGCTCTGTGCCCAAAAGTGGCAAATTCTCCAACAAATCAATGTGCGACATACACACGTCACGTTACTGGCGCGCTGATAGATTACAGTATCGGAGACGGAATCATTGGTCCACGACCAGCTTCCGGCCCCCATCCACCAATCATTTCCCCCAATTCTGAAGCTCTGCTGCCCCCTTTCATCGTATCCACCCCCCCCCATCCCTCCCCCACCCTTAGGCTAAACCCTCATCATGTATAGCCATCTTCATCATAGACCCCTTCGCCCCCTCCACACCCCCATCCGCCTTTTTTTTATTATTAGTGGGAAATGATCTGATTACGGCATTTGATGAACTCCAAATAAACAACCACAGCGGGGAGGTTTTACACACTTTTCATCAGGCAAAGTGCTCTCTAAAGTAGAATTACTAATACGCAGCCCTCGCCCGCTTATTGTAGAGCATAAGAACCTTAGCAGGAAACATAACCTCGCTAACTTCAGACCTCGGGGGATTGTGTGTGTGTGTGTGTGTGTGTGTGTGTGTGTGTGTGTGTGTGATACAGCGCTGCATCTGGCAAAATGAGTCAATGAGCCTGAATCCGAAGGATATTTATAGGAAACCACTTAACAACTAAAACTGTATTTGTGGGCAAAATGTGAACGCAGATGAAAAAAAACAAAAGCTCAAACAACAAAACACCCGATGCTGATTCGGTTATAGTTTGGATTGGGGACAGATTAGAGGAATATTAGGATGGGATTAACTGGCCAGGTTAAGCTATTTCATCGTCAACTAAATATGGCTTAGGAGCCGCAGACGAGCTGATGTCACATGGGAGTAATCCATGATTGCGGTATGATTTAGAAACTCTTTGGTAATCCACTCAGGATTTTAACATGCTGTCAAATTGGTGTTTGTGTAAGTGATTGATGTCTGAACACGTGTGAGTAAATATCACTCAAACACACATGGTTCTACATTGAACCCTCTTCCGTTATACAACCTGAAGGTAAATATACTAGATTTGTTATTCTCATAGTATTTAAGTAACTTTCATGATTTATGTGATACAAAAAAAAACATAAAAACAACCATTTTGGGGGTTAATTGACAAAACGTTGAATGAAGTGAAATTGTTGAACGAAGGAAAAACTGCATTAAAAGAATAACGTAACGGTACGATTGGAGATGATCCATCTGCTTCACCAGCTAGGCGGCCTCTCTAATATTTGCTAGAATCAATGCTTGAAGATATTTTTATTTTATTTAATCGAGCGCGCAGCACCTCGCAGGTACCGTTGCTAACGAGAGATAACAGACGTCGCCTCCAGCTGGATGATCGCTGACATTAAACATTAGCAGAGCCACTTAAAACCAGCCGCTTTGACATCTCCTCCCTCCAAACAGCCCAGGTTTTTTTAATGATGTTACAAAAAGGCAGCTAATTAGTTTAACTAATTTGCTAGTTGAGGATTAGCGAACCAAGCCTAGAAGTAACATTTATTTAAAAAAAAAAAGGCAGAACACAATTAGGTTGGTTACACCGAAGCATTTAAAGGGCGCTCAGCTCGTCGTGGTGGATCCTTCAGAACACTCTCATAGCCGCTAGCGTGTAGCATCCCCGCTACCTGCTCCTCTGGCAGAGGCAGAGCCGTGGAACGATCGTGTGTTTTAAAGCTTTGAGTGTTTCAGCCCTCTGCCGGGCCGGAGAAGGACATAAAAGGAAATGTTTTCTGTGCAAATTCATTCAACTTGGTGTGATGAAAGGTTCAAGGATATCGCGTGTAAAAGGTCCTTGAAGGTTTTTCGCGCTGCGCTTCTTTTAGCAGACCCAGGTGTTGGAGGATGTGTGTGTGTGTGTGTGTACAGTATGCGGGGAGGGTGTTGGCAGAAAATGTGTGTTTCTACTGTATCCGTCTATGATCATGTGTATTGAATGTGATGTTTTCATGCATGAAGGAGAGGGGGGGGGGGGGTTGTTTTTCTATATTCACATCTGTGTCAAAGCCCCCTGGACCTCCCCCCCCCCCCCACACACACACACACACACACACACACACACAAGTACAGATACCAGCTCTAGGCTCCAAAATCCCCTGAAAGCTCTTGATCCTGTAGAAATGTGCAACTCCCCCCTTTTCTCTTTCTCCCCCTTTCTCCTCCACCTCTGTGTCAGAAGTAAGATTAAAACTCTCTCACATCCACGCTGTCCTGATTGGTGAACATTCCCCACTTTCCTACGTCAAGGAAAAACAAAAAACGCAACAGTCCCAGAACCATGCAGCGAGCGCGCGATCAGGATGTTGGATGTGTGCATCTGCATTCCCCTCTTTAAAGGGGATCCTGCGGGAACGGGAATGGCGGGAGAAGGCGGGTTTTCCCCGGAGGAGGTTCCTCCTGCATTCCGTTCCCCCGGCTTCACGCCGCACAGACGCCGGGGCAAAGATGATGAGAGTGAGTGAGTGAGCGTGACCTAAAAATGTCACCGCAGGAAAACAAGCAGGCGTGCGACGCCGCGTTTAAGTAAGGAGGAAGGAGCTAAATATGACGCCGTTAGAAGCTTTTTTGTGCTAATGAGTGGAGACAGAAAGCATTTCCTTACGCCCGCCACAACACACACACTTTTGCTGACTTTACATTTAAATGAGAGAAGGGATTATCCTAAGGTCTGACGCTCAGGGCACGAGTGTGGCGCATGTATGGGACACTAGTGCGTGTGTCACCATGGCAACAGATGGACGACAAATCTTGTGTTTTCCGCGTGCAGCGTGAGGTAAGGTGGGTGAAAGGTTTCTATTTCTTTTTACACACACACACACACACACACCACAGTGGAATCACAGGGCCCCCCCCCTTATCTACACCTTGCCTCTCTCCCTCCATCGCCTTCTCTTCCTCTCCTGGGCAGAGAGATGGAGCAGAAAGTGGCGTGTAATTACATCCTAATCTTTGGCTGGTATCAGCTCTGCTACAGGGGCTGTTAGTACAGAGGGCTGTCAGAGACACACACACACACACACACACACAACCGCAGATTGTGTCCTGAAGTCTACACATTAAATCTGCGGTTAAATGGCTGTGCATGCGTGTGTGTCACTGCTTGACGGATAGACGAAGACGTTCCGAGGCACCAGATGGGCGACTGATTTTACAACAGCATATAAGTGCGTTTAGTTATATAATTGTACTTTTAACATACAGCAGCGCTGCCATAATCTCATAAAGCAAAGGACTAATGAAGCCCCGTAATGTTAAAGCATTAAAGTTGAACGCAGTCTTCTTATCGGCCTATTTTAGGAGCCATCAAAGTGCACGACGGCCCCCCTTATCTGCCCCAGTGATGCACCTCTGGGAACCAAAGGAGGTCATATATATATATATATATCTCCTCCACGTGGTCTCTTTCTCACACAGCGTCTCCATGTGGCCAAAGACATCTCGCTCCCGTAACCCGGACGCTGTGTGGATCGTTATACATGGGTCAAACTAAACACGTGCGCTTAACTCCACTTAAAAGGGCCCTGAAGTTGTTGTAAGTAGGCCGGAGAACGCAAACAAGTCCTGATCAGTCCATGTTCCCCTCCAGGGGGGGGCGGGGGGGGATTCAGGATCGGACCTGAGGCTTTTGCTCGGTCAACCACCAATGAAACCAGAGGATGTGTACAGGTTAAGTCTTCGACACGCAGGATGTTCCTAATTAGCATGCTGACATCATAGGGAACACACTGCCGGGCTTACGGAGAGGCACATTACTGGATACGCGAGTTACTGAGCCGACCTTTTTCTGTTGTTTGTTGCTGGTGATTGATTCATTAACACGTTCACATCTTACCTCTTAACTGACAGGATTCACAGGATGCTCCTTGTCTCCTGCTGGCCTTGTTGAATAGAAATCAGGAGCGTTAGAAATGCTGAATAAAGACTATATCAAGTGATATTAAGCCGTAAAATCATTTCAGTCAGGAAAAGTATGTTTTCAAAACGTGTCAAAATGTAATTAAATTCCTTTTGAGGAATGTCAAGTCAAATTTTCGAAGTCATCTACACACTTGGTGGATGTATTGTTGAAGACCCAACGAGGTGATTTGTGGAGTGTGATCAGCACTGAATTGATTATGGAAATAGAAGTGCTTTTCAGACTTTCCACTCACGGGATGATTCAGTTAGCCGGCTAACGTTAGCCTCGGTTAAACTGACTGACATCCATATTAATGTGCAACAGCCTGTTAAATGTTTGCTTTTGTGTAAACTAGCTAGTTACGCAAACGATGAACAGCATCATTGTATCTATTCAGTTTGTGAATGTTTGATACAAATGTATCTTTTTCAGTACATCAGAGATCCCCAATACAAAATGTGTGTTTTATTCAAGAGAAGGATAAACTCCATAAAGGTTGCGAATGAATATTGTTCCTTTTCAGCCCTATTCTTTATTTTGGCTTCTCTTCATCCCATTTCTTTTATTATGTTTCCATGCGGATACGAGACTCCCTCCTCTCCCCGTTATCAACTCCGTGACCTTAAGCGGCGCGATAAGAACTTTTTGCCGATGGTTTGGATCCATCGACGTGCGTAGTCAAGTTGATCCTCGCTGCTCCCTGACGCAAATTTACAAGGTCACACGGCGCAGATCTTCAGCGGGCCTCTGCTCTGTGCCCCTGGGCCTGGGCCGGTCAGTCTGAGGGTGGGGGGGGGCTCACATCGGTACGGTCCCGGACATTATTCCACACCAAAAGAGACCTCGGCTGGGATGAGAAGCGTTTTTCATTTGCTGTGAAAGAGGCGAGGAAGTCAACGCTGCGCTACAGTGTTGATTAAACACACCGGAATAAGAACCTTCCAAGTATAACACACACAAACACACACACACAGTACTTCACACAAGGACATCGGCAGAGCAGACAACACAGCGCAGCACCAACATGCCAAGTTGTGTGTATACAAATGGTTCTATTTAACGCTCAGGGCCACAGCGTCTTTGTGTAGTTCCAACTGAATGCAGAGCTGATTATTCCCCAACAGCTTCACCCCTGCAAGGACACCGCCGGCCATCAGCGTGCAGCCGTCGCCTCAGTTGACAAAGAAGAAGAAATTCTGACAACAAAGCCGAGAACACACGGAGATGCACGTGAGCCGGGAGGGGAGCAGCAGAGGCCTCAGTCCGTCTCTCTTTGGGAGAATTCAAAGATGAACTCCTCCCTCCGAGGGGGAGTCGGGTGCCGTCTTTTCACGATGTGACTGTTCGCAGATTGCAGCAGAATTTCAAAAGCCAAACTACTGACAGATTGATTAGTGAAATCTCGTCTGCATCGAGGCCGATGTGACCTTTTCATGCAAATCAACACACGACTAAAAAGGTCAAAAGCTGTCCGTACCACAGCTCCGTGCACTTCGTCAGTTCATCAAGTCCATTAAAAAGAGTGCGCGGCACATTAACACGCATCGTGCCCTCGTCATCCGGAACGCACGTGGGGGCTTTTGTTTCGTCGCGTCTCTACCTGTTAGCCACCGCTCATCACAACAAGCTGCTGCTGATGATGATGATCACACACACACACACACACACCGAAAAACAGATTATACAGACTGTCCAAAGCAGCAGAATGCAGAGGAGCAACATGTGGCGATGGAAAAACTTAACTGCAATGAGACAAATAAAAGATTAAACTAATAAATCGGACTTGCTTGGGTCACCAGATGACCACTGCTGTACAAACATGTTGAGGTAATTGTGTGTGCGTGTGTGTGTGGCCTGACGGGACACTAAAGCTGCCCCCACCAATCTGGCCCTGGCAAAGTGAACAGTGTCGGTCCGCAGTCTCCCTCCACCTCGTGACGCTCATCCGCCCAGAGAGATTAAGCGCTTCCATATTCCAGTCATTCTCCGCCGGGTTGTTTTGCTTTCTAAAAACAGCGTTTGTGTGCCAACATGTTTGGGGGGGGGGGGGGGGGGGGGGGGGGGAGGGGTGGGGGGGGCTTAGCAGTAGCCAGGCAGGAAGAGGAGAGAGAGAGAGAGAGAGCAGAAAGGTGACGACCCAAAAAGGTGATTTTAGGTCATGTTGGTGTTTGAAGAAACAGAAACCTGCGAGGAGCTTCAGGGGCGTTTAAAGCGTGTGTTTGATGGTCCTCGGGGTCACAGGTCAGCGTGAGTTCACAGGTACGTGGACTGAAGTAAATAAGTGGGTACACACAATTTATTAAAGGGTCGTGTTTTGGATTTAAAGGGATGGATTTGTTCCATCGTTCATCGTCTGCCGGTCGTTTCTGACCGGCAGACGATGAAAAACATTCCAAACCAAAAACATTCCCCCCGTTGACGTATCGTTCGATTCAAGCAAAAACACCAAAACACCAAATCACTTGACAGAAGAGTGTAAACCCACAGCGCTGTAAGAGGCTTTGCAAGAGAGAGATCACACTTTAATATACCCCCCCCCCACCCACCCGCAAACCCCTGACCCCCACCTACTTTTTTCTATTTGTTTGTTTTCTCCTTCTGTCAAATTCAGAGAAACCGACAACAGGATTAAATGAGCTTTCGGTCAATCTCATCCAGCAAGTCCTTGACGATCCATCCGAGCGGAGGTCATCCGTCCCGTAGAAAGAGAGGAAAACGTGACTCAAAGACGGCCCTGCTGAACCCAGAGTGCGTGTGTGTGTGTGTGTGTGTGTGTGTGCGTGCGCGTGTGTGTGAGAGACATAAACGCGCTTCACTGGTGTAAAAAAAAAAAAAAAAAAAAGAAGAGTTTTGTCTGCTGGTGGGTTAGCGTTCCCTCTCATATTCCCCTGAGTGCTAAATAATATAGGGAGGACAACAAGGCTCACCCCATCTCAGGTCTTAACCCCCCCACCCCCCCGGTGGGCCTCATCTCTCTCTCTCACACACACACACACACACACACACACAAGTCCATCCAAGGACACATAACGCTACTAAATATTCCATTGTGTGGAATCGCATGTTTTCTTTTATTCAAAGGAGAGAAAGTGCTCATTACTGAAGAGCATGATGACAATGAAAAACAGATGGGAGGCATTAGGGAGAAGACATAATTACATCAAAGGCCTCAAAGACAGAAATACACATTTATCACACACACACAGTCCTTTATTCAGTAATGGTGTGTATGTATTTATAGATTAGTGAGAAAACCCAGATTTCTCCACCAAGTCAGCATTAGGCAAAAACAATGACCCCCCCCCCATGTAACACTGGTATCAGTACGGTCCACAAGTGATCACGTCTGGGGGGGAAGGGGTTCCCCAGCTTCGTCCAGCTGGGATCAGCTCCCGCCCCTTTTATCCCGGACAGGATGAGGGGTTGAAGATTAAAGATAAGGATATAAAACCAGGAAAACACACTGTACCAACCACATGTTCCTAATAACCTTTCACTGAGATTAGAATAATACTGATTTGGGTAAAACCAAGTAGAAGGCTCCTATTTAGAGCGTCTAAAAACTATTATCAGCACTGAAACCTATCAGAGTTGGAGAGAAACATCCCATCCGTGCAGGCAGAGTCCTTCAGCACTTCTAGAAGCCGCAGCATTGGTCATGTGACACTAAAAGTACTATTAAACATGCTCTCTCTCACACTCACACACACACAGTTTAACACCCAGGCTGTGAGATCTCAGCTCGCACCAGATGACCATGTCTTCGGCCGCCGCTTGTCGGTCAGCCTGTGGCTCAGAGATCAGATATTAACGTGACTCACTGTGTGTGTGTGTGTGTGTGTGTGTGTGTGTGTGTGTGTGTGTGTCTGGACCACACACACACACACACACACACACACCTCATCAGGTTTATGGGGATGAAGTCAGTCTGCGCTGGTTGAAGAAAGATAAAGGGGAAAGAGGAGAGAATTAAAATGAAAGTGTGAAATGGGGGACGAGAGGAGGAGAGGTCGAGTCTGGGTCGTTCCTGACCTCAAAGCCTTTTTCACTGTTACATCATCCTCAACTTTCCATCCCAGCATCGAGCTGGAGGACGGTTCTTCACCACTGTGAAGATTTCTGTTCATTTGGACTCCTTTTAAAATGACTTAATAGTCTCTCTACCCGTTACACTTGAAACGCTTCCTTTTAAAGAGGGTTTTATTATTAAAGAAATAATGCTGGAACCCAATGTTATAAAAACACACAAATCAAGAGTCATTTATTAAAGTCATATATTAAAGTTTAATTTACATTTCCTTTAACGAATCACAGAGCCGTTCTGCTCAGCGATGCCTGTTGGCTGGACGAGCTTTTGCTTCACAGAGGCAATCAAAGTGGTTACGAGGCACCGACGCAAAGATTTCCTCTGGCCAAAGAGAGAAGCACACAGCTGAAACTCCGGCAGGAACCAGACGCTCGTCTCGTCTCAGCAACACCGGCCTGCGTGGGAACGAAGCGCGAGAGACGATGCGGCGTCGCGCTGTGGATCGTGTTGTTGTTGAAGTCTGAGGAGCAGTTTCTGCACAAAACATTCCATCGGAAAAGTTGTCACAACACACGGTGCGTCCCATTGAGACCAAACGGTGGTGGATCACGAACAACACCGATCGCGACGGCGTCTATAGGAAGGTGGATAAACGCGCGTGCCGGCACACCGGCTGTTCTGACAGCAAGGACTTCCGTTTGGGGGCCGATGCGGCTCATTTTTATGTAACGCTAATCCGATCGGTGACTCACGACCCAAATTGTGAGCTCTGTGATCCGTTCGACCTCAGGACCAAAACACCCGGAAGCTTCCGTTTATGACCAACACAGTCAAGTCGAGCTCCTCCTCCCCCCCGGGGGGGGACGGGCGCGTACAATCCCAGCGATCCACTCGCCTCTGACGCAGAACAATCCAGGAACCTCTAGCGACCAATTCATTAAAATCGGTAGAAATCATCCCAGCCATATTTTCGTTTCATTCAGATCCGTCGCCCCCCCCCCATGGACTCAGTGGCGGGCTTATTCGGCGGGTGAAGGAGCAGCGGGGACAGACGGAGGACAGGCAGAGTGGAGTCAGTTGTAACGGAGGCTGCTTGTGTTCCCATCTCCGTCCCTGAGCGCTGTCTAAATATTGAAGCAGATCGCGGTGAAAAGCGCCGACTATCCAGAGGATTCAAACCAATCTGCATATTCATCACAATTAATTAGGATTCCGCTCTCTGCCGTCAGTTTTTTTTTTACTTCCCTTTCCCGCTTTATTTCTCGAGAGGCAACTATAAGACAATGCTGGGGCGGTGATCAGAATCAGTCATTAGGGGTTGGTGTGTGTGTGTGTGGGGGGGGGGGGGCACATCTCAGACGGGTTTGATTCTGTCTGCATCAGATACCATGAGGTGACAGACGACTGCTAATGGAAACTTTCGCCTTTGTCGGGGCCGCCGACGGCGCCCATTGTTCGGCGAGACGCCCAAAGCAGCAGCCTCCTCGCTAAGCGAACAGGTTTTTAATTGCTCAAAGAAAGAGATGAGCTGAGGGGAGAGTCCTCGGGAAGTACAAAAGTAAAAAAAAAAAAAGGCTGCAAGGTTCTGAGTAGGAATAGAAAGTGCGAGGCCGAGGCGTGTGAGCGTTCCCTGCAATGCGTCTCCTCAGGTTGAGGTACAAGGTTGTTTGTCAGCTGTCCCGCCAACTCGTCTTCAGTTAAAGGCTAAATTAACTCCAAGTGACGTTTTTAGGCATTAAGCGAAAACACAAAAGGTGAAGGGGTCAAAGTTTCAGGACAACTCCAAGACGGCGCCTGGTGACAGCCTGTCAATCACAATCTATATCTGAATTTGAAAGCAGAATACGGTGCGACATCCAGCAACAGGCATCGATCGAGATTTTGTGAGTGACAAGTGAGTCACACGTCGTTTCCTTTCCAATGAGATGCTGATCTTTAAAAAAAGGACCCGGGCATCTTTTAAAAGGGTCGCTCTCAAGTCCGGCGGTGACTTTTCCATTTAGTCGTCACCCCGTGGAGATCAGCCAAAAATGAGAAGACAAAAGAAAGAAAAAAAAAAGATGCGAGGGAGCGTGAGACAGAGGACAGAAGTTGTCCATTAAGCGGAGCGGCGCCGGTGAGAATATTGCATTTCCATGTTTACCGCAATTACAGACCGGCTCACCTCCGACAGGGCAAGAAGGGAGGACAGACCCTACTGTGGGCGGATGACCTCCCCACACACACACACACACACACACACACACACACACCTAAGTGGTTAGAGCGATCCTAATCTGCGTTGTGCAGGGAGTTCAAATCGTCAAAAACAATGGAGAAAATACCATCGAGGCTCAAACTTGTTTAAAGTGTTTTCTCCGTTGAATGTCGTGATCTCCACGGCGACTAAACGGCAAACCGATTCAACTAAAGCTTTTGAATTTGTGCAGTTTCTTCTGCTGTGTTATGATGGATGCAGGAGTCCGCAATCAGTCAAGACTTTAATGCGATGTTTTGATCCATTTAAACACAAACCAGCACGTGACACGTTTCCTGCACGTTGTGCAGCTGATGCCAGTGTGCCGGTTCCACCGCTGCATCTCCATTTGGACGGCTCCGGCTTCCCAGTGTGCTTCCAGTAAAAGGGACTGGTGGTACCAGCCGCTTCCAGTCCTCCCTCTCTCTCTCGCCCACACACAGAAACCACAACACACTCGCGTTGCCAGGAAGGGGTCAAATTAATGGCTGACTTTGCAGCTATCGGGCAGACACACACACAGCCGCACACACACACAATCATTTCCATTGCACCTCCCCCCACATCTCACTACCACCCTCTGCTTTTTTCCCTCACTCGTCCTTTGACTAGACTAATTTGCATAATACACCACCCCCCCCCCTCTGAAGGCGCACACACACACAGACAGACAGACAGACAGATGGCACCACTGGCTTCAGACGCAAGAATGGAGGGAAGAGAAGAATGTTCTGGTAAAATAAACATAAACGTGCAAACACACACACACACACACACACACACACACACAATAATCCCATAATTATGCCGGGCACTGGCCTTGGCACTAACCTGGGGAAAACCCTGATGTGCCAACTCACTGCACCCAGTGACCTACCAAAAACCAGCAGGAGAGGAACACACACACACACACGCACACTTAATTATGCAAAGACATGCATACCGACAGAAAGTCAGCGGAGAAAGGAAGTCTCAAGTGCCAGACAAAATAAAGTCACCTGCTAAGACAGTGTGTGTGTGTGTGTGTGTGTGTGACGGACGGTGACAGCGGTCCGAGCGCCTCTATGCTGTCGGGCTGAGTTAACCTCGTAAAGCTCTGGGCCTGATTATTCTGCGATGATGACTCATCAGGGCGGGGGGGGGGGGCGGCCACAGCGAGAGAGAGAGAGAGAGGTGAAATCAGTGCACAGGAACCCAAAAACCAGGCCACTGGTTACGTAGCCGGGAGCAGAGAGAGAGAGCGCAAAGAGTCCCCCCCCCCCCCCTCCTGATCAAGCTCAACCAGGGAAAATCACACACGTTGGCGTCACAGACAGACGCATGTTCTTCAGCCGAGTACCAGGTAGCCGATGTAATTATCACCAAGCGCTACACGTCATGCAATCAGCTCACACACACACACACAGAGGGGGAAACATGACAAACAAAGGCTGTCGCGGGTCAGGATGAAGTTGCGTAACATCTCCCTCGCCGCGCGGGTAGCGTTGACATTTAGCATTGGCCGGACAGGGGGGGGGGGGGGGGGAGTCCAGAGAGTCGACAAACGCGGCTTGACGTGTGCGCACACACACGCCCCCGCATGTACACCGATTCTCCATATAGGCCGTGGCGCCGGAAAACTTTTGCACACATTCCGGTGCCTGTTCGGGCTCTGAGGCCCGCGTGCTCGCTCCCTTTAAGCTTATTGGCTGCGAGCGTTTCCTTGATGCGGCGCTTACGCGTCACTCGTTATTCCCCAAAACATTCCACCGGTTGCTCCATCGAGCCGAACACTTCCCCAGGAAGCTGTGCAGCGGTTCCTGTTTCAGTTCGACCCGAGGATGGGACAATTCCCCCCCCCCCACACACACACTCCCGAGTCCTGCTCGCCACCTGCGGATCAGCTGCTGTGACCTTTAGCGGACCAGCTCATCTCATTCAAGTCACATGCGGTTTGCTCGCCCCCCCCCCCCATGTAAGCATTGCCAGGATCATTTCACTAGTTGGCAGCACGGGAATTAGAAACAACAACAGACAGAAGCGGAGGCACAACACACACGTACTGTACGTGTTGCTGATGGGATGGAAGCGCGGCGCTCTCACAGCGCTAACTGTCACCACAGAGCGAGGTCAAACAACACCGCTTATATAAGTCACAATAGCAGGAGGGAGGGGGGAGTGCGAGTGTCTTATCGGGAAGTTCTGGTCATTATCTCAATAATCCCACTCACACACTTTCAACTTACATTGTTTTATATTCAACAACAAATATAAATCACACCTCCTCCTTCCCTTTTGTGCAAGGAAGATAAAGAAGAGCTGAGCGTCAGAGATCCAGGGGTGTCGTGCTTGCAGCGAGACGTTTCCTTCTGTGCTGTTAGTAATTTATAAAAACGGTTTTACGCATTAGTTTCTCCGCCGCACCGATCCGATCAGGACCGATCCGTATTTTCCAACATGAAACCGGTCTGTGAGGCAAAAGCGGCGGCGGAGCCCTGAGGTAGATCCCGTTTATCCTCAGCAGAGCTGTCAATCCTGGTGAGCCCGCCCTAAAGCATCCTCTGCTTCATGGACTACAGATGGACCGTCGTGCCGCATTGAAGACTTGAACTAGACAGAGACCATAAACTCATGTTTGCGGAGGGAATAAATCAGGTCATTTTGTCATAAGACTTGTTTTATAGACTAAATAATGAATGTTTAAGACACTTCCATAGCCGCTTCAAATGCAGGATTTTTTCTGCAGCTTGAATGTCTTGATGAATAAAAAAGGAATCCAAAATGAAGTAATGACATTTCATTTGATTGACAGACTAGACCTTTAAAATCTCAGCATGACTTTAGAACCTCAGATATGGGCTGCGGTAAAGGTGTTATGAAACGGAGAAGAAAAAAAAAAAAAAGAGTCCAGGACTGATTTAGAAAGACACTTAACGTGGGAGGGGTCCCGAGAGGACGGGTGAGGAGGAGGTGTAGAGCACAGAGGGGATGTGGGAGGACAATCTTCTATAAGCAGAAGCTAAAGAGGTCAGACTGCCAGTTTCTGGGTCAGAGCGCATTGCACAAGCGTCCCCATGGCGACGCAGCAACGTGGACAGGCCTCCACCAACTGTGACCCCCCACGTCAGGCGCCCGCCGAGGAGCCACGCAGCCAGCGCTCAGGGCGTCAACACAGGAGAGTTGCCCTTTATTCTGATCCCCGGAATTTAAAAAAAAGGGACAATCACAGAAATACGACATTAATGATGATTTTAGGGATATCATTTATATGATAAAAGGGATATTCAAAAGATGAAGTATTGCCATAAACCTATGAGGGACAGATTTAGAAAAGACAGGTCGAGAAAGGTCACGACCTCCGTGTGGTTTAAGCTTGGATGCCATCAAGCGCTCAATTGCCCCCCCTCGCCGCCCCAGCTCCAGCTCCCTGGAGCATGTGGAAGTGATTCAGCAGTGAAATTGGTAAAAAGATAAAGATAGAAGCTGAAGCCGGCCTTCAGAGGGGAGGTTATGTTGATGACATGAATGCTCAGTGGTCGTGAGGCATCACCTCATCTCGTACACATTGACACATCAGCGGTTTGACAAGACAAAAAAAAACTTTTCCACCTATCAGTCTTTATTAGCGACGGACTTTGCTTCGTTGTCATGGAGACGGATGCCTGCTTGTTGGGTAAAACAAGCGTTAGGGTTGAAAGCCCTGCAATAAGTAAATTGACCCTGGAATCATTTTGCATTAGTTGCTTTTATTAACTAAAATTACATTTGGGTAAAAAACCTCGAGCAGAAAGGTTGGCATTCTTTCTTTGTTATGATGCAGGCTGCTTTTATTCCATTAAGCAATTTTTACTGACAATTTAATATGATTAATCCAAAAGCAACCTTTTAAAACGGGCACTGCCGCCTTTGACTATTCCTGAACGTCTTCCAGTCATTCGTCATCCAAACGTGACGGATGTTTGAGGGAGCGGCTGCGACGAACCAAAAACAAGCCACTTTCACCTCTTCCATGAACTGCACTCTGGGTAAAGAGGTCAAGTATTACGTACAAAAAAAATAAAAACGGAAAATGGGAAATAGTCTTCAAGGACTGATAATGGACCCGAGCAATTAGACCGAAGGGAAAGCATGTTTCCACTTATCAGCTCTGGAGCCTGTTCTTAAGAGCCGGCTGAAAGGACGGCTTATTAAAAGGTTTAAAGCATCACAGCAGAGGAACCATTCATGGCTTTCTCCCCCGTTCAACTGACCCCCAGCCCCTGTGTGTGCGTGTGTGTGTGTGTGTGTGTGCGTGCGTGTGTGCGCTAAGCACCTCACACTTAACACAGGTATTGAGCGTGTGAGTGCTGGCTAGTCCGCTTACGCACAGGACGAGGGCGTTTTCATTCCGCCTCTCTGGACGGGACGAGTGCACACGCAGAAATCAGGTGTCACGTTTTCCTCAATAAAACCAATCAACAGGCCGATGGGAAGTGCGTGATGGGAGACGGGACCGGACCACGTTCCCAGTAGAAGACGTCGGGTCTGTCCTTCGCGTGGGCCGCTTCTTCAAACAAAGCCAGAATTGATATTCTCCTTATTGAAATCCACCCAATGACATCAGAGGGACTCCGCTCTCGCTCTCTTGCCCTCCCCTTAATGAAAAGGACTGGGGTGAACGCGGGAGCCCATCCGAGGGCAGAAAAACATTTGGCCCGTGTGTGCGTTTCCATATGAACACATTAGTGGGGCAGTTAGCAGCAGCAGCAGCAGCAGCAGCAGCGCCCCCCTCAGCGGAGAAGTGTTGGCTGTGGCGCTCCTGCTGCTCAGTGGGCCTTTAACTTTCCTTCTGTCCGGTGATCCGGCTTTTTTCGAGGATGGGATGATTAATGCGGCCGCCCCCGAGCCGCTGAGTGAGATTGATGGCGCCCGCTATCCGCTCGGCGCCCAATCCTTCATCCTTACGGTAAATACGACGCCGCATCGCAAACAGCTTGCGAGCCCCTCGACCCCTTTAATGTTCATATCCAAAGCACCCTCGCAGTCCAACGGCTGGTTTCCCCTTAATGGAATTAAACCCCAGCGTGCAGTATCTGCTCTGTGTGTGCGCGCGGGTGGAGGGGGGGGGGGGTCACTGGCTAAGTAACCCTCATAAAGCAACTCAAATGCAAATGAGATGCAAATCAGGCTCAAACGGAACACTGGTTAATTTGGCCTCCTGACATTGCAAACAGTCATTGGAGGGTGGGTAGTTCAATGCAAACGATATGCAAATGACCAGCGGCGGTTAACAGCCGACGGGGATCAGGAGCCCGAAGCTTCCCACACCCCGCAGTGTAGAAGGCCCATGTAGGAAGGGCCTCACACACTCACTCCTGACACGGAGGCCCCGGGAAGCCCACATGAGTAAACGCGGCATCTGTTCGGAGACGCAGCAACCGGGAGGTCACAGCCGACGGAGGAGAAGCACTGGCACTGCAGACGGGAGCCGTTGGTTCATCCGGGGTGCGTCCCCATCCAACGAGGCCCCTCCGAATACGGGCGCCAGCCACCCAGAGCTGAGACGTTAAGAGGGTTCATCCGAATGTAAACTCCTTTTAAAAAGGGAGTCCACGTCTCGGCCTCGAATCCCCCCGCAGGCCGGCGAGCTGCAGAATGAGTCGCACGGAGGTCACCTGAGATTACTCAGAGCATTGTTGACGCGTGCAAAAGGAATGATCCACGAGCACCGCGACCTCAGTCACCTGTGCTGGGCCAGCGAGAACGTGAAAGTAATTACTTTGACGTGAAGAAAAAAAGAATGTGACACTTTCTTTGGAAACGGCGCGTCTGTGGGACTAGTTCCACCTTTTATTCATTTACTCTGGCTTCACGTAACAAAAAAGGTGTTCAATCCTAAAGGACCAACTCCAATTTGGGAGACGCAGACTCCGCCCCCGTCGTTCGGACCGAGCGAGGCTGCGTCAGCTGCTCCACCACATTCTCCCTGCCATCTCGGTGTGCGGGTGGGTTCTCTCTCTGGCGGAGAGGCTGCAGCAGAGTCCACGGGTTCTGCCGAGGTAAAAGGTCGCACCAGATTCTGGCGACAATTAAATTGCAGAAAATATTGCTCATAACCGAAGCGGTATATTTATGACGACCAGGATGCACAGAAACAACTGGCATCCCATTAAAAAAAAAAAAGAAAAATTGCAAAAACCGCCGTTTCACTTCCACGTTTGGGGACTCCTCGCGGCAGCGTTCTACTGAGAGCAGAATAAAACGGGACTGAACAAGCGGCTCTTCTTCCTGCCGGCACGTCGGGCAACGTTCCGCTCGTATTGAGCGCACACAGACGCGCACGTCGAGGAGCGGCCGCCGGTCATCCGGGAGGAATGAATCGGAACGCGGCGCCGTGCGAGCCGCGGGTGATGAATCAAGCCGCCGCTGTCCCGCTCTCTCACTACTCGCTTCATTCAGAAACCCAAAACGTCACTGCAGGCGGCCGATTGGGTGGGAGCGCCGGCGCGCAATAAGACGCCGTGCTTTTGGCGGCCAATGGGAGGCGAGTAGTACTCTCTCCCTACCATGCTGCCTCTTTAACCCCCTCTCTCTCTCCCTCCATCCCTCCCCCATTACAGCAGTCAAAACAACAGCCCGGCTGCAGAGAGCGCAGCGTAGAGACCGTGCTGGATTTCAGCTGGACGGGACCATCAGCACACACCTGCACGTGCTCAGAGTCATTCTCCCTCACCCCCCCCCCCCCCCCCCCCCCCCCCACCACACCCCCACTCCCTCGGGGCCGAGTCTTAAGTGGCGACTTAGTCCTGTCTCACCCTTTAAGCCGCCCCATCTGTGTATTTTTGTTCAGCGCGTCACCACCTCCCTCTGCCCGCCGCTGGCTAGCACTCAGCGGATGAAACTTTATCGACACATCGATTGGCTGATTGACAGCCACGTGACTGATCTTTAGACGGGAGGGGGCTGACGTCAGGCCTAATTCAATACGTCCTCATTCAATATTCACTTTGCAGCCGTTTTCTTCCCCCCACCAGGCGCAGATCTCGGTGGCAGAAAAAAGAAGCGCGTGCATCAACGGCAGCGGTGCTCCAGTGACTCCCCGTGAACTCCGGGTGTGGGGAACTGGGTTAAAGGTGCAACACTGCCATCTAAGGGCTGGTCCGGATAATGAACCCCCACCCTCTAAACGATTACATCATCGCGTTGAGGGCATTGGTGTGTTTTTCTGAAGGATGCCGAGGCTCAGACAAAGAGAAGCAGGGATGGAGCAAGTCGTAAGCTTCACAGGAAAGATGTATGCAAAATATATAAACGTACACAAATGCTACATTTCTAGATGACTCAAGACGATTTAATCAATAAATTACATCTTCCCAAACAACCAGATTTTAGGCACATTTCAATTCAACTTGCCCAACAACGCTAGTCAAACATGTATATAGTAACCGTAATTCCTTTCTAAACGATCCTAGATACGTTTATCTTTCTATCAAACACCTAAAAAGGAATCGTAACCAGGTCACCAGTTTTTCTCTAAATGATCCAATCTGCTGCTTCACACTTGCAAACAACCCAATTTCTTCACCAATCAGATTCTTCCTTCGGCAGGCAGACCTGACCTTCTGTCTCAACGCATTACTGCAAGAAACGGTTCAGACTTAAGGACGACTCGCTTTCACAGGTGTGCGTCCTCAGAAGGGTTTGTTTTGGAAAAGAAGCCCCCCCCCCCCCCCCTCCTCCTCCACACGTAGATTGTGAAAATGTAAACATTTAGTTTGTCCTCCTTCGACATGGAGGTCAAAGAAAGTACCACTGAGTGTTTCATTTACGCCAGAAAGATGGGAACACTTCAGTGACAAAACACCTCCACGGTGTGACGGATGCAGGCTTCTGTGGGAGCACAGCGCCTCCTAGTGGCTCTTTGTATGTGGCAACAGTCAGCAGGACGCCACCGAGGGGTCAGAGGTGAGACGTCAGACTCATCTGTTGTAATAGTCAAATGTATGTAGCAGCTCTGTATTGATTTGTATTGATTGAAAATAAACTTTTTCTTTGCGATTTAAAAACAGTGAACATATCAGCTAAAAGAAAAACAACGTTACCCAACACATGACCATAATAAAACAGATCATTACAGACGTGACCAACGCAAACATCTTCATTTATAAGCCACCAGTGTTTCAGAGATGATGAAGCGTCCGTGAAGGTCTACAGTAATCCCATTGCAACATTCAAAATGTAAGAGCACAACACTCTCAACGACAGAATCCCCCCCAGAGATAAAATCTACTGGAAAGGCCCCGAGGAAAATATGCAGCAACAGGACTTCAGGAATGGATCGATATCAGCCAGAAATCATATGGAGGACGTCGCCTAAACGGTCAAAAAATTAATTTAGCTTCACTCGTTAAGACGTTAATGCCAGAAAAAGTATATATTTTTTTTAACAATAGAGCAATCCCTCGCTTAGTGTTACATTACAAAAACAAGTCTATGGAATGCCACACTGAGGCATATTTAGAGAGCACACAGTATATAATGGCCAAATACCAAGACTACTACTTTACTGGTATCAGGGATTTAAAGTTGGATGGAGCGTCGAAGACGAAGACGAGACACACGGGTTCTTTTGCATTTTTAATGCTTTTTAAAAATCGACACTTCAAAACTAAACGAGAGTCTAAAACACCAGGCTTTGTTGCGAAGGCTCCTATAGTATCATACAAAACGTCCACTTTCCAGAATACGTCGTGCGTGGAGAACCTGGAGAAAGACACGAGGACGGCCGACTATGCAGCAGATTAAAGCGCTGAAGTAAAAACAGCATGAATGTCCGTCTGAGTTCTGGAGAAAACAGCAAGGAAGCCATAAAAAGATCTCAATGCTCCACATACCTGAGCGTCAGTAAATCCCAGGCAAAAAAAAAAAACAGAGCCCTGTTCTTGTATTCTTGTGTCCCCTTGATATCCTGTTTGTGAGAAGTGAGGGGGCGGGGGGGGGCAAGTGCCTGCAAAATGATTGAAATCCCAAAAGCAGCGGTTCAGAGGAGGGGCATATCTGGGGTTGTCTGGTCCGGGTCAAAACAAGAGAAGTGGTTACTGATGCCCTCCTTCTCGGTCAGGCTCAGGCAGTACTCCTCCCCATCGAGAGACAACGCTAGAGGGGGGTTGAGGGTGATAAAGCTCTGCTGCACTCCAGGAGGGGGCTGGAGGGAGGTGTGCATGTGTGAGACGGGGGACACAGTGAGCGGGGACGAGTGTTGTGTCGGCTCGGACGGCAGGCTGGAGATAATATCAACTCCACAAGTACGGATCGCATAGTCTGGAAAGATAATGGGAGGTGGGGGTGGGGTTGGGGGTTGGAGAAGAGCGACGGGAGTTGAAAAATACCCAAAGCAAATGTGAGCAGGACAAGTATATAGTCCCTTATAAAGAGGTTTTTCCTCCGTCTCCATGGCGACCGAGTGCCCATCTCCGCACGCAGACGGGCCGCGGGACGTTTGCATGCAGGACTCACCTTTGGAAGACACCTGGACGAAGGACGAGTAAGGCACGAGCGGGCTGGCGTGGTTCCCGTTGGCCGAGGCGCCGGCGGAGCCGTCCGCCGCTTCCATCGGCACGGGGTCGTCGGAGCAGAGGAACGCCTCGATGGGCCCCTGCGTGCTGCTCAGGTGCACCTGGAGGCTCTGAGCGGAGGGGTACAGATTCAGGACGCGGCGGTGTGGACCGAGCTACAGTTCTCAAAGCAGAGAACAATGACGGGATCGCCGGGGGACGTTGAAACACGTACCTCTGCTGGGTGCGGCACCTCCAGCTTAGTCTCTGCGGGCGCTTTGATCACAATCACAGTCTGCTCCTTCAGGCTGGGGATCCGCTGGACGTCCTCGTAGGTCAGATAGGCAAACGTGACCCTCAAGGTTAAGGCAGACAAATTCAACTTGGATGGGGGTCGTGTGCATTGGTCCCTCCAATTCCCTCCTTGATCAAAAACACTCTGGTTCGGATTGGCGTTTGGAAACATCGCAGATGGCACCGTCACACAGTGCATGAGGCCGACCCGTTCCGTCTACCGGAATCTGGGTTGCAAATTACAAATCAACGCAAGGATATCTGGTTGTGTTCTGGTTGTCGAACAGCTGGTGAACTTGCTTTGTGCAGCTCTGGATCAACTCGTCCAGCCTCCTCTCCTCCTCAACGAGGGCCTTCAGCTCCTCATCCACTCGGACGTTCGAGTCGCCACCTCTGAGTGAGTGTTGAATGATTAGTTTTGTTTTTTTAAAGCACACAGTCAGTCCCATGAGGCTTACTAAGCGCTGCACAGCAGCTCTCCACAACACCAGCACACTTACAACCACTCGACGAAGTTCTTGGACTTCTTCTTGAGGAGATGGATCCCTTCCAGGACGTTGGTGACGTCATAGACGCGCCTCTTCGGGGCGTTGAGTTGCTGGGCGGCGAGGTTCAGGTCCAGCACCCCGTCGGCCGAGCGACTCAGCATCTCCGCGAACCTCTGCGTCAGGAAACCCAGCGAGGTGTCACAGCGCGACCTCTCGAACAGGGACTTGCGCGCTACGGGATTGGGGGTGGCAGCTGAAAAATAGAAATGGGGTCAGGAGTTTTAGAAATTTGTGGCGATTCCTTATTGATTCATTTTTCTTTTCGAATACATCACACTGCAGTGGGCTTGTGATACTTGCTCTAACATGTCAGACTCTGGTGTTGCAAGTGAAACAACTCGACTGCACTCCGGTTTGACACATAAAAACTAAAACTGCAGGAGGCCTACCCGTTGCAGCTGTGTGGGACAGAGAGGCCGTCTCCTTTTTGGAGGTCCAGCCACCATCCTGGAGGTCCTGGCGGGCA
Source organism: Apeltes quadracus (assembly GCA_021346845.1). Taxonomy (NCBI): domain Eukaryota; kingdom Metazoa; phylum Chordata; class Actinopteri; order Perciformes; family Gasterosteidae; genus Apeltes; species Apeltes quadracus. The sequence goes on from CM037926.1 coordinate 14,143,994, forward strand.
CCGGCTTCCAGCTCCAGCCTTCTCTTTGCCTGAGTAAAAGGACAACGTGCAATGCTTTAAGTACTTGAAACCTTTGATTGAGAACCACCGCATCGAGTGGGTCACGCAGCAGCCATTTTGAGTCATAATACATAATAAACTTGTCATGAATCCATTGGGCTCACTTGTGACTTGACCCGTGGGTAATTAGAATAAATGATTGTGCCTATGCATTACATGACATGCTCATCTGGGAGGTGTTGGTTTGCTCGTTGAGCAGGACTGTCGCTACCCCGGGGGGGTTGGGGTGTGGGGGGAGGAGGGGGCACGGGCTAGCTTCCCTCAGCAGTGCGTTTAGCTAGTTGAAACAACATCTCCCCATCCCCCTCCCACGCTCACCCACGGCCTACCAGTAACGTGAGTTGACTTCCAGCTCTAAACGGACACGGGGACGCTTCACGGTTTACCTCCTCGCCAATGTATCCCCGCGGAAACCCGGTTGTCACGGAGGGCTGTCGGCGTGTGCGGCACTCGAGGACCAAAGTGTGCAAAAAAAGTGTGCTCCGACGAGCCGCGGTGTGATGCCTCAGCCCCGAGGTAAAGCGAGGGTAAAGTTGCCGGAAAGGCAGGGTTGTAGCCCAGGCGTCACGAATTAACATTCAAAATAAAATGTACGAAACTAAAACAGCAGTTGCCAGTATTCACGCTCCCATTAAAATGGGGAACTGAGGCAGGACATACGAATAGTATGACAAGAAAAGACATCGGTGTGTACCAAATATACATGCATCAATACAGGCGTCCTCTGAAAAGCGAGGAACGTTAGCACGGCTTTATTTTTAAAGGAGTGCTACAGTTGTCACTAACAAGTCCGCTACACTTCCATGGAGCGTTTGTTACCTGTAGGTTGATATGTTCTACGCGTAATACTTCTGAAGCAGTAAAGCAGTTTTCCCTCCCATTTACGTTTAAGATTTTATATTTCTTTTATTCTGAAGAAATCCTAAGCACTTCCGTTAACGACGACACTTAGCTTCGTGAACTTCACCAAGTAAAGTTGCATTTCGAGTTGCAAACGGTGCTAATGTAACTAGCAGATAACATGCATTGTACTTTACTTACTTTAATATGACCAACCACACGGGCAGCCAGTGTGTACCAAAGCGTATACCACGAGAAACAATACACCTATGAAAAAAGGATTACACAATAAAAATGTCCTAAAAATATCTCTGGCTAACGCCTTTTAACGTTTCCTTCCATCAGAACCATGAGGAAAAATGGGTGTGGCATTTGTAAAGCAATGTCAGCGTCAACCGGCTAACATTAACAAGGACAATACGATGTGTCACATTGATTTCACTCAAAGAGCAACTAGCATGTTAGCATAGCATCAGGTTACCTTTCTCTCCCCTCGTCTCGGCTTTAACGAACACTCGGGTAATCCGATTTACAGCCCCGGTACGTAAAGTCGTTCGTTCGGTGACGGCGGGAAGCGGCGCATTGGGGCGCCGTCGGTGGGCCGGTAGAACCGGGGCGTCACTGCGGCGCTGCTGCCGAGCCAGAGCGACGTTACGGGGGAGGTTTTCCTCGGAACAAACCGCGACGACGCCGACAAACATGGACTCTCATTTTGTTCCTCATTGGCTTCTTCCACTTTACCTGTCCTATAAAATTAGACATATGTATCTCCACTGACTAAAAAATACTAACTAATACATCGCATATTCAATGTGACGCGCTAAAACAGCTCGAAATATCCACCGCGCGAAAGCGGGACTCCGCGCGGCCGTTTCGAACCAAATTTACATGTCAGTTGCTATTGGCTAAAAGCCTGCGCACGCAGTGACGTGTACGGCTGACGCAGAGATAACCAACCAATGGCTACGACGCTAGGCAACAGAGGGGCCGACGTGAGTTTCACAGCTTTCAATTCAGTAATACTTTCTCTATGAGGGACATTTCGTATTGTATTTAATCAAGTTGTTTTGAGATGACAGCGATACACAAACTTCATGTTGTGTAACAATATCTTGAAGTAACAAAAACATGGTTATTCGGTTTGTGATTATCGGTTATCACAACCATAACCAAACATCAATTGGAGATAGTTTATCTCCAATTTACAATAAGTGGAAACTACCATTTAGCGCAATGCAATCATTGCAAAAAGTTTTATTCCGATTTTGCTCAAAAAACTAACAAAGAATATGACTTTCCAAATGTCTTCCCGCAATCTTTAACAGTTTGTATTTTTTAAATAAAATACAAATGTAAAGAATACTGTTCTTATGTAAGACATCTGAACTTTTTGAATAAATCCTGGTTTTAAAATAATTCTGAAAGTAATCTTGATATTTAATACAAAAAAACAAAAATTCTGGTTTGTTGTAGTTTACACCCTGCAACACATTTGTCACTTAACTGTATTGAGGTCATCTCCACTGGGGTTGAGCATCCATCATCCCGAGTGACGATGTTAACGTGTCACTAGTGTGCCAGACAAAAAGGGCCCACCAGGTACATTTCCACTCTCAAACAAAGGAACGTATTCAGCGATTATAAACAAACATTTTCAGTCATCAAACTTGATCTTCTTCCCCTGGAAAGCCAGGATTTGTCCTTGCTGCTCCTTTCTTTTCTTACTAGCCTCCCAGGATGGATGCAGTGCCTGCTGTGGTTCCTGATGGGTGAAGACACCTCCACCTCTACCTCTACCTCTACCTGCACCTCCACCCCTGCCTCGCCCCCTTCCCCTGCCGCCAGAGGAAAAGGACTCAGAGGAGGGATCGCTGTACTTGACCCTTGGATTTCTTTCTGCCTCTTTCTCCTGCTTATGGAGACCAGCGTGGCCCCCAAACCTATCGCCGCCCCTTCCTCTACCTGCTCCTCGGCCCCTGCTAAGCTTGGGAGAAGAGAGCGAGGAACAAAAGACGGACTGAAGAGTGGTCGCTTTGGACTTCAGCCTGGTCTCAAGTTCGTCCAGTTCGCTCTGGACTTGGTCTGGCGGGTCCCCTTCACGCCTTTCATTCGCCTCGTCCCCTCCTACACTTTTCTGCTTCTTCTTCTTCTTGAATTTGCTCACTTTTCCGACAAAGAAGCCGTTGTCGTCGTCGTCGCTCTCCTCGGACTGGGACGACTGCTTGTTGAAACGCTCCTCCGTGCTATCGTCGAAGTACTCTTTCTCTTCATCATCCGACGCCTCCAGATCACTCTCTTCCTCTTCCTCCTTTTTCTCAAGCAATTTGGGTGCAGACTTAAGCTCGGGTTCCTTTTCTGGATCACTAGCTTGAGGTTTATCCCTCACAATGTCCTTTACTTCACTACTTTTTATTGAAGCCAATTGTACATTTTTAGCTTTTGGTGTTTTTTTCCTTTGATCACCTGCAGTGTCACCTGAAGGACTTGCCTCTAACGCTTTCTTTTCAGGTTGAGCAACAGTTGCTTCTTTAGGGTCTTGAAGGATTTCTTCCCCTTGCTCTTTGTTGAAGCTTTCCTTTTGCTCCACTTTAGCATTCTCCTCTGTTGTCTCAGTCTTTCCCGCTTCCTTTTCTTCTGGAGATTGTAGAGTCACCTTCCCCGCTTTGTTTTGCACCTTTTCCCTGCCTCCTGGCTTTCCACCCTTCAACCGCTCCTCCTTGAAGGCTTCCACGGCAGCTTTGATGGCCTCAATCTTCTTTTTGAACTGCGGGTGAGTGGCGATTCGTGTTATGGCCCGGTCGGAAATGGTAGACTTGGGGTTTTTGCACACTTGTTCGAAGTCTAGATCCTTCTGCAATGCCGTCTTTGTCACCTGGGAACAAAGGGGAGAGGAAGGAGGGGGGGGGCAATCCAGTTAGACATTTCATTTTCTGTAAGTTTTACTCATTTAAATGTGTAATTTGTGCAACTTCTAACAGAAGGTATGAAGAGAAAACCCACCAGGTCCGGGGAGAGGGTCTTCATGGCGTGGACCTCCTCCAGCAGTCTAGCCGCTCTCCTCTGATTCTTCTCAACTTCCACGTCTTTGCCTTTCTTCTTCTTCAGTGCAACCATCTGCCGCGTCACCTTTCTGATGATCAAAACCCTCACCCTCTTCACCTCCTTCCTCATCAACACCACCTCATTGTTGAGGTTCAGAACCTCGTCCTGCTTTTTGTCTTTGGATTTAGCAGCAAATGGAATCCCTTTTTTTTTTTTTCCTGCAGGCTTTGGGATCGCCTCATCTTCCTGTTCACCCCCACCGTCATGTTCGCTGTCATCCCCCAGTTCCTCCTCATCTGCAGCATCATCGTCGTCTCCTTCAACACGTTCTGCTTCATCCTCCTTAAGATCTTTCCCCTTAGGCCCTTCTTCCTGCTTGTGTTTTTCCTGAGCAGATGGCAGGCTTTCCTCTACCTGGTCCATGGTTAATAGAATCTGTTGAAACATTGGCCATCTCAGATTACTAACTTGTTGTCAATGGCAACCACAGTGAGGTAATTTGATCATATGGTGAAATAATATAAAAATGTAAAGAAAATAATGTGTTGATATTATCTGCGAACTACTAGCAGGTGACTAACTAGTTAGCTGACCAAAATACCACTCAATTTAAAAGCATGTGGTGTTTTCTCATCACCGCATAAGCAGGTTATGAAGGATAGAAACTCCAAACGACACGTCCGCATTGCACTCCGAAGGGTTTTGTCCAAATGACATCACGTGCAAACATGTGATGTCGCAGCTGATTAAACTGGAGACTTTAAAACGTCCTGAGGGAGCAGAGACGGCCGAAACAAAACGTGGCTGAGCCAGCGTGCATAACTTTTACCGTGTAACGTCATATTTACAAAGGCACATTTTAAAGAGCAGGGGCGTTAACTCAACAACACGCGACACGTTAGCTTAAAGACACACCCAGGTACACCGGCATTCATACACTTACCGTTCAAACGCGACTACTAAACAGTTATTACGTTAAAAATGAGAGAGACGCATCGACTCGGTGTGGGCCGCCATCTTTTCTCTTGGCTACGCGTCCGACGTCGGCGTGACGTCAGACGCCGCCAAGGGTACGCAGCGTGTCGTGAAAGGGGGAGGTCCCACAGCGGACTGTTTTTATTTATTTCTTTGTTTCATGTGCCTAAAACAACAACAATGGTGGCTAATTGAGGGAGAGGGATTATTAGAATGAGCGGATGACATTTTCAGTTACAGCCACCAGACCGATATCACCAGTGAATTAACCGGGGGAGGATGAAGCGGCGCAATGCGGACTGCAGCAAACTCCGACGGCCGTTAAAACGGAACCGAATCACCGAGGGTATATATAGCAGGTAGGGGGGAAAAGGGGGCTGGAGGGACGTTATTGTATAACAATGGCGCCACTGTTCATATGTCAAGACGAGGCTGCGCTGTGTTTCAACACCCGTCGGTCGTAACGGGCTGAATGAACATGCTCGCGTTGTGTTAAAAAAGAAAAAACGGGCCTAGTGTGCTATTGTGTGATTGTAATTCTCTCCGATTCGATCGTTAAATTCTAATTCTGTCGTAAGATTAAAAAGCTGCAGCGAGACTCCTCCGCGGGATGCAAGGGTGAATTATTGAGATCAATGCAACTATATAAGTTCAGTCTTAAGAAAACGCGTGAATTTGAGGGAACAATAATGCTCGAGGATCGGCGATGACAGCAGCGATGTCAGGCGCGCTCGTTTTGCGGACCGCGGTGCGCGCCGACGGCGGGGCTCTCACCTGCGCTTTGTCTGTCAGAGGTCTTAAATCTGGAGATAAAGAACCTGACCAAATAGTATTATTCAAGGAGCTGCGCTGTCACTGCGCGGGTCCTTCTCCTCTGGGTCAGGCCAGGTGAAAAGAACCAGGTGACCTTTTAGGCATCATGTCCAGACATGACCCTGGATGCATTCTAGAACTCTGACCCTCTCCCATCCCCTCGACCTCTTTGACAATAGAAACCCTTCATTAGACCTGTGGCGGTGCCCCGTAAACTAAAACACTGCAATCACACCGGAGATGTCCTTGCAAACACAACTGATTCTTTTTTTGTACCCGAAACACCTTTCTCCCTCCCGCAGCACCTTCCTGTACCTGAAGTTCCTGGTGGTGTGGGTGCTGGTTCTGCTGGCCGACTTTGTGCTGGAGTTCAGGTTTGAGTACCTGTGGCCTTTCTGGCTTTTCATTCGAAGTGTCTACGACTCCTTCAGATATCAGGGGCTGGTGAGAGCTCTTTCATTCCCCCCCCCCGCCCCCCTCCAGTGTGCACATGCTATGCCGTGTCATTGCATAGGGTTGTTATGCCGCCTGTAATAGTCGTGTCTTTCTCCCCCACCAAGGCCTTCTCCGTTTTCTTCGTATGTGTGGCGTTTACGTCCGACATCATCTGCCTCCTCTTCATCCCCGTCCAATGGCTGTTCTTCGCTGCCAGCACCTACGTATGGGTCCAGTATGTCTGGCACACGGGTCAGTGAGGGCCGCTTTCACCTCAAAGACGCGCAAGAAACTCGTAGTTTCAGTGTTTTTAATTTTAATTTCAAATCTCATCACTTCCTCTTGCGCAGAACGAGGAGTCTGCCTGCCCACCGTGTCGCTGTGGATCCTGTTTGTGTACATCGAAGCTGCCATACGGTTCAAAGATCTGAAGAACTTTCACGTGGACTTGTGTCGACCCTTTGCTGCTCACTGGTAAACGTCATCAGAGCCCCGATTGTGGAGACTGTCCTGATTCAAATGGCACCTGCTTCCATATTTCACGCTGTAAAACTACAAGCATCCTCTGGTATTCAATGGTGACTCTGTGTCTCTCTGCGCCTCCTAGCATCGGCTATCCAGTGGTCACCCTGGGCTTCGGCTTTAAGAGCTACGTCAGCTACAAGATGCGACTGAGGAAACAGAAGGAGGTGCAGAAGGAGAACGAGTTCTACATGCAGCTCCTAATGCAGGCCTTGCCGCCAGAGCAACAGATGTTGCAGAGACAGGAGAGGGAGGCAGAGGAGGGTGAGACATACACACACACACACACACACACACATGCATGAAACACACAACTTATTATGACGTCGGCAGTCCACCCGTGCAGAGGGGGAACAAAGAGGACCGGTGTGTGCGAACACTGAACGACACGTCATCGGGAGCTCTCGGCCCGAAACTCAAACCCAATGCCCGAATTCACCAGAGTTCAATAGCACTTCTTTGTATATAGTGGTTAATAAAAAACCCAAAGCATCGTGGGAGAAGCCTGCTGGTCGGGGATGCTTTTGACTCTCCCTGTGTCTGAACTAACGCTGCTGCCCACATGTTCTCTCCTCCAGCTGCTTTAGCCAAAGGGATCCCCGAGGTGGAACCGGCCATTGTGTCCCAAAACGGAGCACCTCCCGGAAAGAAAAGCCCCCCCGTGCCGCTGCCGGAGCTGGAGTACCGGGAAAAAGGGAAGGACAGTACCGCCAAGGAGCGCGAGGGCAAAAAACAAAACTCCATTGGAATGAACAACAACAGCATTATGCACACACTGGACTCCAAACTACAGGAGGCGGAGTACATAGAGAACTACGTCGGGGCCAAGAGACTGAACAACGACCTGGCGGCAGAGAACGCGCCGCACGCCGACGCCAGCGCGCACTGCGCGTCCAAACAGGAAACTACGGGCGCCGGGAAGAACTACAAGAACGCCAGCGGAGGCGGGGGCAACATTTCCAACTCGTCCCCGCGGAACCACAGCGCTTCGAACGGCACCGCCGCCCCCGGTTCCTCCGCCGGGAAGAACGAGAAGAAGCAGAAGGGGGCGGGGAAGGGGCAGCAGAAGGACCCGGTGGAGAACTGCATCCCCAACAACCAGCTGGGCAAGCCGGACGCCCTCGTACGGTGAGAGCCCGAGGGACGTCGTTCCGTTATCCCACTCGTTGCAGGAGACGTTTTGATGATCTCGTGTCCCCCTTGTTGTTGTTACTCACCCCAACCCCCCAAGGCTGGAGCAGGATGTGAAGCGCCTGAAAGCCGACCTTCAGGCCAACCGGCAGTTGGAGTCGGATCTGCGGAGTCAGCTCTCCTCTCTGAGCAGCCAGGACCGCAGCCTGCGCTCCGAACTGGGCCAGCTCCGCCAGGACAACGAGCTGCTGCAGAACAAGTGCGTACATGTTTCCTCCCCCCACCCCGCCCCCCCCCTCCCCCGAACAACAAAAGTCAAGAAAGGCACTCCATCATTCCATACATATTCAACGCTGAGCGGCGGATTGTTTCCCCTCCACTGTGGGGGGGCTGAGCGGGCGGCCGTTTAATTAACCATTAAGGAACGAGAGGCTGTACCTCCGATAAAGTTCAGCCTCCGGTACCTTGTTGCTTTTATAATACGGTCACCAGTAAAAAGATGCCTTTCATCACAAAATAGTTGTAGCCACAACACGTTGTGCATCGCATCTCAGTGGCCTGAAGAAGATGGTCCCCGTACCGTTTGGCTCTGTTGCATAGCAACAGACAAAGAGCGTTGGAAACATTGCGTTTGTTAGCCAAGCACCAGAAGGTGGATTATGAGCCAGGAGATGGACATTAATTTGTGCGTTCTCTTTAAACATCCCAGGTCTCCTTGCCGTCGCACCATCTCATTCATTCATCGCTCATGACGTCCACCTGAATTGCCGATCTAACTGTTATTTTGAGTGCGCAGTGATACGGAGCATTGAGGCCAATGTAAACAGGTAGTGTACATTATGGCTCAATAATGTACACCCCGGCTCTCAACCAATCACAATGCTGGATTTCCTCTGACCGCGCCGCGCCACCCTCCCCGCCCCCCCCCACCGCAGGCTCCACAGCGCCGTCCAGGCCAAGCAGAAGGACAAGCAGACCATCTCGCAGCTGGAGAAGAGGCTCAAGGCCGAGCAGGAGGCGCGCGCCCTGGCCGAGAAACAGCTGGCCGACGAGAGGAAGAGGAAGAAGATGGAGGAGGCCACCGCCGCCCGGGCTGTGGCGTTGGCCGCCGCAAACAGGTGCGTCGCCACCGGCAGCTTTCGCCCCGTTTGAGCGACGTACAAAACGCTCGGTCGACTCCCGGAGGCGGTCGCCTTCCGCCGTGGTTTTAGTGTTGTTTTCTTTTTGTCTCGTGGCCAGAGTGGAGTCGACCGACTCCCTGCGCGCTCGCATCAGAGAGCTGGAGAACGAGTGCAAGAAGCTCGGCATGGACTTGAAACTAAAGGAGGAGCAGATCCGGGATCTGGAGGGCAAGTGTCAGGTGAGGTGGAAAGGGCCGTTACCTTTCTCTGATTATGTAATTTCTTTGCTTTACCATGCCACTTTGGCTTTGGTAATTGATGTAATAAAATAAATAGCCCCCTGTGCTTTCTGCTGCACAGCTTTGTTGGAAAAGTAAGACATTTGAGTCACTTAAGTGAATGTTCTAATGAGCTGGTTCCTTAAACCAGCAACCTCTGTGTCCTAACTCTTGTTTAATTTTTAGCGCTCATCTCATCGCCACCTTATTTCCAATGCTATTTGTTCCCCTCGTTGCGACATCCAGGAGCTGCGGAAGTACAAAGAGAACGAGAAGGACACCGAGGTGCTGATGTCCGCGCTGTCGGCCATGCAGGACAAGACGCAGCACCTGGAGAACAGCCTGAGCGCCGAGACCCGCATCAAACTGGACCTGTTCTCCGCGCTGGGCGACGCCAAGAGGCAGCTGGAGATAGCCCAAGGTAGGGGGCGCCATCGAACACCTCGCCAGTACGGAACCAGCCTCTGGGTGTCTCAGCCCACTTGTAGACCGTGTTTAACATCAGAAATCATGCCCCCCCCCCCCCCCCCCCCCCACCACCAGGTCAGATCCACCAGAGGGAGCAGGAGATCGCCGAGCTGAAGCAGAAGATCGCCGAGGTGATGGCGGTGATGCCCAGCCTGTCCTACTCCTCGGACGGCAGCAACCTGAGCCCCGTGGCCCCCCACTACTCCTCCAAGTTCATGGACAACAGCCCCTCCTCCCTGGACCCCAACGCCTCCGTCTACCAGCCCCTCAAGAAGTGACTCCGCCCTCGGGCCACAGGCGCCACACAACTCTTGTCCCCCCCGCCCCCCCTTTTCGTTGGCCATGCTCTGCGCCGCCGGTCGGGTTGTTTTTATTCATCTTGAGTTCACCACACGGACACGAGGAGAGAAAGGAGGAGACGCAGAGGAGCCGTCCTGCATCGCTTCACGTCTTTCTTTCACCCCCCACCTAATAAAAATAAAAAACACTTCACGCTGGTTTACATTAAGACGGAGGCATGTTCTGGGTGTTTAAAGGGAAGCCCAGTGAGAGATCATGAATGTAAAAGTATTCATGTTCAGGTACATTTCTACTGAATCGGCCACATCAGACGCTGCGATACGATTCGTCCTCCTCACGTCTCATATCGGGTCATTTGAAGAAAGGAGGCGCGGCGTCCTTATGAAATCAAATCTCTTGAGCTACATTCGACCAGGCACAGCCGTAATGTTAACGTTGTCCTGCTTTCACGCCTCTCCCTCTGGACCAAATTAGGACCCGATAGGCCGCGTGGTCCAGCGGATTCTAGAGATGTGGCGGCATCTGGTTGTTGCCGTGGTTTGCAGATTTTTACAGTGCCTTTTCTCTCTTTCTCACATTCGGATCCTTTTTTAAAAAATTCCCCATTCAAAGGAGAAAACCAGGCAATATTTTTTGATCACGATGTTACAGACCTTAAAAAAGAAATCTAAAAAGGGACGACACAGTGACAGCCAGCCGCCCCGATTGTCCTCCATCATGCCCCTGAGTTGGCATCTAGTTGTTTACAGCAATGTACATTGACTTACTGAGGAATGTTTTCTTTGTTCATTTTGGGTTCTTAAGTGCCAAGTGTTGATGTTCGGTTGCCCATCCATACTTTGACGTAGCTAGCATAACGTTTGCAGAAGAGTGCTGTTGTTCTCATTTTTGTCGTCATTGCAGCATATTCAGATGGTGTTGTGTTTACGAGGTCGGAGGGGGTCAGATGGACCGGTTGTGTTACTCCTGTTTATTTATTTGAGACTTTTATTAAGTGTCACCTCTGTGATATCTCCCTTCATATTCAGTTGATTTCCTGTATTTTCTACCAGGAAGGATTCTGTGAATGTGGTGTGTGTGTGTGTGTGTGTGTGGGGGGGGGGGGGGCGCGGTTACCCCCTGAACCATTTTGACCATGTCGTGCTGTCATGTTGCCTACCTGGGAAAAGTATTATTTGTGGTGGATCGCTCTGGTGTTGTGAATTCAGTTCAGGGGTTTCTGTTATAAGTTTCTGTGGAAGGAAGAGAGGGAAGTTTAACAAAAAAAAAATGGAGAAAAAAGTGCTTTTTCTCATCTTTTAATTGTTCCGCCATGTTTGTTTTCTTTACTCAAAGTGAAGGTGGCTGTGTCACTTCTTCTCACTTCGGCCATCACTATTAAAGAAAGTCTTGCTGGTGGCAATCGTGTGTGTGTGTGTCTGTGTGTGTGTGTCTGTGTGTGTGTGTCTGTCTGTCGTAGAAGAGGCTGACCTTTTGACCCTAAATCGCCCCTGAGGAGATGGCAGTGTGGCTCAGAACATTTGGGATGTAACGGACAAAGGATAAATTCAAATGAACTCTGTGATGACACAAATGAGCTAAAAACCATTTTCTCAAAGCCAACAAATCGTCCACGTCTCAGACGTTTAGTTAAGTTAGACAAACATTGATTTACAGTCTCTGTTTAAGTCTATGCTCTCATGATACCTTCAGGTGCTCCATGGAAATACCCGTTTCTCAGTAGGAACGGAAAGTTGCATTATTCTGTGCACAGTTTCTGTGTCCCACCGGTTTTATGTGTTATTTATTTGTGTGTTATAAATTTACTCTATTTAAAAAATGTTATATATTCGTTCTGAAGGCAGAAGATTTTTTCAATTGGCAGCCACGCAGGGTCTCTAAGTCTTCAATTAAATGTGCTCAAATAACGTATCAAAATAACGTCAGTAAAAGCTGTACTGACTTCAACTGACTTCAACAACAAACGCCAACAAACCGTCCTTGTCGCCCAACGTCCCATTCGCGCCTGAACGCGGCGCCGCCTCTTCCCCGCGGCGGGCCGGTTCCCTGAACGCACCAGCAGCGGCCCCTCCGTCCCCCGGTGTCCGCTCCGCGAGGGAACACTTCTGTCCCGCCTCTCCGCGGTCCGACGCCCCGACATGGATGCCCTGAGGTCGGCGGGCAGAGCCCTCGTCCGGAGCCCCCGTTTGGCGACGCAGTCGTGGACCGCCGGCCGACACACAAGTGAGCGGAGGAGAGAAGAACAAAGTAACGGTGGAGTGACGTTTTTGTTTGAGCGTTGCAGCTGTGCGCGTTTTAACTCTGGAAAAGTGTAGTAGCCTACTTTGTCAGCTCGTCATTTCAACATAACCAAATATTCTAACGCTCTTTTTAATGTAAGAAATGTATTTGTTTTTAAGAAGTTTTTTCTTCTGTTTTACGGACAAAAAGATGTTGTGGGATGGAGATCTAAATCCTTTATTCCACTGCGGTTAAATCTTATTTTGAGTCCCACTTCAGGGAAAACCTTTACTTTCTCTCGCTTCATCGCTGCAGCAGGCTTTTGGATTTTCAGATAATCTCAATCTCCCATCTCCTTCCGCCACCCCCCCCCCCCCCCCCCTTCCCCCCAGAGGAGGTCAGGGGTCACACAGAACGCACGCGGGGTTTGCTCAAGGGCCCTTCAGCGGGTCAGGCAACTCCGCTGGCCATTGTGGCTCTCAAGGGCCTCTCTGTTAAGGGCTAAATCTCACTTGATCCTGGCTGTAGGGCTATGAGGCGAGGCGGTGGGTAGGGGGGGGGGACGCGCCCCCCCCAACACGTAACCAAGACGACAAGCCAGGAATGCCGCAAGTCAGTCAGTGCGAGGCTCCTGATTGGCTTGAGCTCAAGCTGGTCTATTTTAAATTCCCCCGGAGAGGACGCGGTGGAGTCTGTGATCATGAGAACGTATCGGTGAGGGGGGGACGCGAGGGGGGGGTTATAGGAAATCTCACCTGGGAGAATTCCCCTGGAATTCATTCACTATCTGTGACTTCCTGGATGACATTTACCGAAGATGACGAGTGAGTAGTTAATGGCACACTGAATGAAAGTGAAAGCTTCCTGTGAATGCAGCCGGTGACCCACTCGTTCACAGCGGGGGGGACGGGTGGGGGGGGGACGGTGGTGTGGATTACCAGGTCTTCTGCAGAGCCCACATTCCTCAGGGCCGCTGACCCGTATTGCACGAGTCCCGCGCTCGCCCGACGGGTCGGACCGTAGGCGAACGCGGTTTTTGCATTGACCACCAGCCCGTTCAAATCCACGGGCGATGCACCTTTTTTGTGTTTGAGGCCTCGCTGCTCCTTCCCCACTTCTACGCTCGTATTGCCTAGACGACCCACGCCGGCCCGCTGCCAGAAGAGGCCTTCTCTTGCTCTATAGACCTTCTCCAATGGAGGCCTGCGCTCATGCCAGCACACGGTCGGGGTCAGGTGGGCGGATCCGTGCCAGGACGGCAGTCGTTTTATTACACGATTCCTGAAGCAGGCGTTTCAGCACTTTTATTTCGGTGAGGCGTTTGCTCATGTGGAGGCTGAGCGCCGTGCGGCTGCAGAGACGTTCAGGCCGACCGGTGTGTTTCTCTGCGTCCGGAGGAACCAGCACATGAACCCTTGGGAGTCTGACGCTCACAGTTCCGCGGTTTCCACGGTGGTTTCGTTGTTTAGGGAGCGCAAACTTTTTTCGTTGCCTTTTTGGGCCAGAGAAGCGGACGCTCGACGTAGGGTCGGAGGAGGTCGACGTGTGTCCCCAGCTGGTCGCTGCTTCCTTCCTCTCCGGTGGAAGAGCCGGCGTCCACCTTCCTCCGGCTTAGCCGCCGCGCCTGGCACCGCGCGCCGGCGTCCTCCTGCCATTATCGGCCTTAAAGGCCAAACACCTCGGTGACCTTTTGAAAACCAAACTGTGTTGTATGAAATCTGGCTCGTGTCTATTTGTGTTTTTTTTTGCCAGGAAATGTCAACTCAACAATGGGTACACGTCAACAGGAGCTTTGCCACCTGAAAGCCCCAGTTTGCATTGGATCGTCGTAACCTTTGCTCCAGTTCTGTGGACTCCCGGTCTTGTTTTTTTTTAACAGTGAAGTGCACGAGGACAAATCACGTCTGTGAATCATTGTCTGTGAAGAATCCTCGTTTAGCCGAAGTCCTTCAATGTTCGCGGTTGGGAAACACGCGCCTGCCCGTGTGTGCGGTTTGCGTGGGAGGGGCCTGAGTGCTGGGTTTCCAGGGAACGGGGAGGTTTTCCTGCCGCCCCCTCCCTCCTCCCTTTCCGTTCCTCCACCCTCCTCAATTATTTCTCTGAGGAGTTCTCTGTAAACACGGCCAGAGGTTCAGGGCCGACCGACAGACAGCGATAAGACGGCGCGCGCAGATAGACTCGCACTGTAAACACGTCTCCTTCAGATCGGCATCAGTGTGTGTGTGTGTGTGTGTGTGTGTGTGGCCTTGGGAATGATCTGTGATCTGCTTACTTGCTCCGACCTCGTTGCCGTTTACTTTACATCGACGTGCCTCTGACCCAGATACCCCTCCTCTCCTCCTCGTGGGGGGGGGGGGGCCTCAACTTCAAGTTTAATATCGGCCATTTACAGTTCCTCTGATTTTGTGTTGAAATGATCAACTTTGAAACATGAAGCGGAAAGCAGGCGACTCGTAGCTTCAGTGAGACGATCCCTTTTCTTTAAATGTGTGTTTCTTTCTCTTCATCTCGAGAGCTCCCAGAGAACTGGACCGACACCAGGGAGACGGTCGTAGAGGGCATGACCTTCAACCTCCGTCTCCTGGGCACGACACTGGTGGACCGGCCCAAGGGGGAGGAGCTGTCGGCTGCAGCGGTGAAGAGGATCGTGGCCACGGTGAGAGCTGCACTGATGGTGTCATATATAAATGAACGAATCACACGGCTTCCATCACTAAGATTCATAAACGGATCCTGCGTGAAACCACATTCAAAATGATCAAAGTGTTTCTAAAGCGTTTTCCACGTCCTGGTCGGCGTGCTGTTGAACGAACGCCTCTCGTCTGCGGCAGGCTAAAGCCGGCGGGAAGAAGCCTCAGAAGGTCGCCCTGAAGGTCTCCCCCCGGGGAATCGTCCTGCACGACAGCGCCACCGACCAGCTCCTGGAGAACGTCTCCATATACAGGTGCGTGAGGAGCACGCGTTCAGAACCTTCCCGTGACCCCCCACCTCTAACCCGTCACCTGTGGCCTGCAGGATTTCCTACTGCACGGTGGACGCGCTGCATGACAAGGTCTTTGCTTATATCGCCCAAAACGCCGTTAACGGGACGCTGGAGTGCCACGCGTACCTCTGCTCCAAGAGGAAAGTGGTGAGTCGCTTCATGGATGATGAGTGTTGATGAACTTCCGGTGCAGGGATTTGCCCGGCAGGGGTTCGCTCTGAGGTTGAGGTGGTATCCAATCTGGCTTTGGTTCCACTTGGTTGACACCGTCCCGAGAGCTTCACCTCATTTCTGCGGTGACGCTGCATCTCCTGTCCCATCCCATCTCCATCCCCCAAAGCACTTACATGATCTGCGAAGGGTTCTGGTGTTACTCAGAAAGCCGATCCGAGCGGAGAAGAACGTATGCACACATTTTATCCGTCTCGAGCCCTGCGAATGTGACAAAAGGGTCTTTGAATTAACGTTGTCCCTTTGAGAGGCTGGCAAACGGAGCTTCTCATTCTGCATCCTCCTGACCTGCAGGCCCAGGCGGTGGCTCTGACGGTGGCTCAGGCCTTCACGGTGGCTTTTGAACTCTGGCAAGTGGCCAGAGAAGGTGAGGCCTCGACGCACTCGCAGCTCCAGCGGCGCAGAGATCCGGGAGGGGGGTGGGGGTGGGGGTGATGGTGCATAGGAGACACTGGCTTTTTTCCTTTTGGTGCTTTGTGTCACTCTTTTTAGAGAAAGGGAGAAGAGCGAAGTCGGGTTCATCGGGAGAAGCCGGCAGTAGTTCCCGTTCGGAGACGTCGGACAGCTTGGGGAGCCTCAGAGGGACAGGTGGGAAAAAGACTTCACATACTAAACAAAGAGTGCGTGTGCGCACGTCCAACACTAATAGGTCGTCTCATGCAGATGTGGCCACAGACCAGCTGTTGGACTTTGGCGACAGTGCGAACGTGGTCGTGGAGTCCAACGGCAACATAGAGGAGGACCGGTTGGATAACCAGAGACCCTCTGAGCCCAACAATAACCCTCTCTGGGTAAGACCTCCCTCCCCCCGTTCAAAGGGACAGTTCATCACAATATTATCGGTAGCGGCAAAAATACATTTAAAAAGTCACCTGGAGGGTCTTTTCCAGGTGAGATGAAAATGATTAAAATGAGTACTTGGTGGATAAAAGATGGCTGCGTAGACAAACCGAAGGTGTTCTTCTTCCAGGAGGCAGAGGATGCTTTGGATGAAGCCTTTTCCAGGTGAGCTGTCAGCTCAATCCTACTTGTAAACTTGCCCTTGAGCCACGCTGGCTCTGCGTTGCTCCACAGCGCCACTCAGTGCCGATTCCTGGGTACTGCAGGATACAAATCCTGCTGATTTTGAGATGGAAGCTCCCCTTTTGTAAAAGCTGTTCTCAACCTACTGTGTGTTTGTGTCTCCAGCTGTGCTCTGGGTAGCTATGGTTCATGTGCAGGTAAAGTAGAGCCCACCTGCCAGCTTTACTTAGTGTCGTAGTCCTAACCACTAACCTCAACATAACATAATAACGGCCGACGCCGTTCAGGCTGAAAGATGTTCGATTTGCACATTTAACAAGTCTCAGAAAGAAAGTAAATAGTTAGAGGACCGTAGATGAACACGCTGTGTGTGTGGACACGTCTCTCGTCTTTTCAGTTATTCTTGTTTTTACTGCTCTGTTGGTCCATCGATCCTTTTTTTCCTTCTTCCTCGCCGCGTCCTCAGACTGGCAGTGTCGCGTACTAACCCCCAGGTCTTGGACGTTGGGGTGACCCCCGAGACTGGCTCACCGAACCCGACGACGGAACCCCTCCGAGCGGCCTCGGTCCCCTCCGGGGAGGACATCTGACCAGACAGAGAGAAGACAACAGTCTCTATGTCGTCCCCCTGATTTAAAAAGACACAGCTGTGCATCGAAGAAGACCCGGCTGCAAGAGGTCCAACGAGTGAAGAGGCAGAAGAGATGCCGCTCGGCTTCGTCTCCTTGTTGCTGCAATCTTCACATGGACACGGAACAGACTGCTGACCCCCCCCTCCTCCCCCCCCCAGCCCCCCCGGACACCGAAGCCATAATATCATCCTGTTATTACAGCGCGAACATCCTCACAGTCTTATATCTCACCTTTTGTTGTCGTTTTGATGATCTTTTTCAGTAGTGTTTCTATAGAGTTATTATTTTTTTATAGAGGCGGAGTAAGAAGGTAATTACAGATCAATGGGCCTTAATGACAGCAGGAGAATCAGGCACGCTGAATTTTTCAGTGGATGTGGATCAGATTAGGATTTAGCAGATTGGATTATGAGTCCAAATTTGTAGACGTGTTCACGGTTAATTGAGTCCATCATGTACATTGTAACCTAGCGGCATTATAAAGAACTCTTGAATGAAAGAAATCCACTGTTCTCCTCTATTAATGTAATGTAAGGGTCAGTCCGAAATCTAACGACTGAAAACCAACAAAAGAGGAAATCTTAAAAATCTGAAGCTGAAATCTGGAAACCCACAAAAAGACATTTGAAATTCCGAAACCTAAAACATTTCTTAACAAGCTGAGTTAGAAATGGTTTGGGATGCTATGTGTGTTCACGCAGCAGCTGACAGGAAGTGAATCTGGACCAAAGCTGTTACCATGGCAACAGAATGGCAGGCAAAAGGCTCCCGCTGCGCTCAGAACATTCCTGTGTCATCTTCAACATCCTTCTCAATGTTTCAGCCTTAATAATTAATGACGTCGCTAACAGAGCTTTCACACTGCAGCGCTACTGACGTTCTACCACCGTTTCAATCTAAAACACGAGGCTGCACTTTGTTTTCACAAGCAACAGGGGGCAGACGTGCACCATTCCACCAATGATGCTCTCACACGCACACACACACACACACAAACACAAACACGCTGCAGAAGTGATGCTGGTCACACCTTCGTCTTCAGGACAGGTGTCGACGGGGACGCGGGGACGTGTCTGGTCCCCTGTGAGAAGCCGCTCTCGTCCCGCTCCTGCATTCTAAGGGTCAATGGAGACGTCCCGGGGGGTGGGGGGGGGGGGTTAAGCCGACCTTGTGTCCGACTGATTTTCAAACAACAGCGGGAGGACGATGGCGGGGGCCCTCAGTCTGCCACACACACACACACGTTCCCCCCTATGTTCCTTATTCAAGCCATGTGTGTGCTCTGCCTGGGGGGGGGCATATATAGGGGCCCTATATATATTTTTTTGTTTCGTTCCGACAAGCTTACTTAACCACCTGCATTATTTAACAGTTTTTCCTCAAAGGGAGCTCCGTTGGGTGAGAGCCTGCTCAGTCACATACAGCCAGGCAAAAGCCTCAGGAGGACGAGGGGGGGGGGGGGGCAGATTCCTACTGAGGTTTCTGTCGAGAGCAGCAACAATATTTACAACAAACTGGTGAAAACCTGTTCAAATGAACCATGTACCTAAAAGCAGCCTCATCTTTTGTTATCGTGCACCGTCCTGCTTTAGTCCGTTTATACTCACAGAGAAGTGGTGCCATTCGCTTTGCATCGCTCCTTCCTCCAGAGTTGAGTGAGACGAGTGAGCAGCCTGATCGAGGGGACGAGTTTCCAGAAGGACTTCTTGTGGTTCCTTTTGTGTGCTCTGGGTGTTTGGATCATTAGCCTCCATCACCCTCCTCCAGCAATCCAATGAGTCACCACCTGACGCTTTCCCATCCATCATAAAGCAAATATGACTCATTAGCTTGTGTGTGTGTGTGTGTGTGTGCCAAAGTGTGCAAACTAAGTTGGGTTCCACAGGATGGGTGTGTGTGTGTGTCGCACGTGAGCTCCAGCGCTTCACAGCCTTTCCCACCGCGGATCCGACAGGACGAAGAGTAGACGCCGACACACGGGAACGGTGCATTGAAAATATTTTATTTCTTTCCTGTGTTAATACGTAATTAGACATTTATATTTCCATAGAAATAGCATAAATACCACGGGTGTGAACGACAGCAGAGTCATGCTAGCCCTCATGAACAGGATTCATCCCGTGAACATCAAAATGCTTCAAACACAGACGTTGAACACAGACTCCAGTATTCGGCTGTGAATCCATGCTTCTTGGTTTATTTGCATCGACAACAAGTATAAATATACGCCATTAGTAACCGGCCTTATTCTTTACAATGTGGAGGATTTCAAGGTGAGAACTGAGCGCTGTCAATCAGCCCTCCATCGGTACGTGACGATTGGGTTACGGCTCACTGGATTATTCGTTACTTTTCTTTGACTTCTAGGGCCCTCAACTTCCAGTCGAGTGAAATAATTGTACTTTGAAAGGAGAAATGAGTGATGGAAAAGAGTCCATCTCTCTTGTCCTTCCTGTCCTCGTGGATGTTCACCTTGAGCAGCTGTCGAGTGGCCACCTGCAGCCTCCGGCAGACAGAGATGCAGCTGCCTGGGCCCGTTTGGCTCGCGGCCAGCTGGAGAATGGACGCGGTGCACAGTGAGGTGGCGGGCAGATGGGCGCTCGCATTGTACCGGATACACGACAATCACCACTTTGGCTTCACAAGCGTTCCGGTTATGGAAAAAATAAATGTGAAAAAAAAGTTGGCGAGTTTCCTTCCATCGGTTCCAAAAGAGGGAATCTGCTTTTTAAAGACGTCACGGTGTGACGACGCCTGAAGGAGCCAAACGTTTGAGCGACTGGCTCCTGAAAACGGAGGAAGTTTATCTCCCCTGCCACCTAATCCAAGAGGATTAGGCCAATCACAGCGCGACGTCGTCGTGAAGCTATGGAAGCATCTTTACACGCGAACAATCGGCCCTTGGTTTCTCCACCGTGACACAAAGCGACCAAATGCATGAGGGGACGCAACGAGGACGCAACGAGGACGCAGAAAAAACCCTGGACATTGAAATCCCGAGTGTCTCCCTTGTGGGACGTTCGTGCTCTTTAAACCCGGCGCGTCCCACTTCTGGCTCCACGAGCTGCGTAGAAAGGTCTCGCTGGCTTTGTTTGCGTTGCAGTGCTTTCTTTCTTTCTTTCTTTCTTTCTTAGAGTTAATAGACCTCCACCAGAGTCACATTTGTGATCATGTGGGTAAAACATCACAATTAACAAAGAAGCAGGAAGACGGTAATGATTTTGTATCTTTAGCTGGATAGTTCCATTGCATTAGTCCGTCCCTCAAGCGATCAATTCATTGGGATTTCTGGTCTTTTCAGCCGATTTTTGACAAGAATGGAAATCGTTCCCCGTGAATAGATTTCCCCCCCGATGAGACCTCAAACATAACGACAAATGGCATCGGTCACCACGTCAGTGGACACGGCGACCGAAAAGGCGGCTGGCGCTCTACGCGGCGAGGTGGCTTCTGGATATCGAACCGTGACTGCATTCACACGCCGTCACCCGAGATGCGGGCGTGCTGCTAAAAAGGGTCACAAATTCTCATCCCCGAACTGTCAGGGGCCTTAAGGTTCCACTTCAGTGAGGACAGGAAAACGGATGCATCATTTAACCGATGACAGCAGACGAGACTCAGCGTGCAATAATATCTAACCCCAAAAACACTTAATCATACCAGTGAGACTGGGAGAGAAGCACTTCAAGTCAATGTGCTCGTTAGAGACGGAGGGATAGAAAACGATAACGTCCTTAGTCTAGTTGTGTGCTGACTGATTCCTGGACCTGGAGGACCAGCTGTGTCTCTGTGATCTCTTGTTATGGACCAGAAGTGGACGAAAACAAAAACCTCCTTCATGATTGGGCGGATCAAGCGGTTCTCGAGGAGAGGAGCGCGGCTCCCCGGCCACGTTTTGACTTCTCTACACCGACTGTCCACTCAAAGCGGAGCCAGAAAGTCCTCCTCTGCTTCCCGTCCGCCGCCGTGGGGGAAGAGTCTTCGTGATGGCGTCCAGACGATGGCTTTGTGTTGGTCTCAGCGTCTGCAGGAATCACAGTTACTGCAGTTAACGAACGGAGGAAAGGACAGCGAGAGTTCAGATATCGCGAGGACCGGAAATCAGAGAGTCTTGTATCTGTTGTATCTGCAGAAGCATAATAACAACATGGAGGGGAAACAAAAAGAGCCCAAAAGCTATGTAAAGAACCAAAAGCAAAGCATGTGTCCGAGGTGTCGCATGATCCTGCTCCTCACCTGTCCTGAGGGTCGAGGAGTTATTGCACCGGGCTTGGCAGGGCGTCTCAGACGTTGCTGCGCAGCAGCCCCCCCTGTGGGTGCTCCGGGGTACTGCACTCCGAGGAGTTCTTGGCTTTGTCCTTGTTGTTGTTGGGCTCGTTGTCTTTAATGATGTCATACTGACGACAAAACAGAACGATCACCCCTGTGGGGGGGAGAGGGAGGGGGGGGGGGGTAAATGCACAGAATCATAGTTTGTTCTGAGGTTTCTGCACAAAAACACAAGTGATGTGAAGCCTTCCCTCAGTCACGAAGATTAAAACCCAGCAGAGGAGAGAAGTAGACGAACACAAAGAAAGAAGAAAGGGAATAATGGAGGAGGACTCATCGGGCTTCAGTCTCGGCTCCTCTGCTTGTGTCAGACATTCTCACTGTGATATCCCCCCCAGGCCCAATTATAAGCCGAAGAATACAATTCACCAGCAGAGTTTTCCCTCCCTCTCTAACTCTGTGTGAACCTCAGCGAGTTGTCCTCTCATGGGGAATCGCTGAGGGAGATCAGGGCCGCTCGCTGTTAATGTCTCAGCCATATAGCGAGTGTGAACCACATTAGTATCTCATTACACCCAAAGTGGGTTAGGAAGGACTATTTATAGCGCCGCTGTGTGAAACAATGCCGCTGTGACTGGGAGGCCTAGATAGGTAGCAGCCACACAGTAACAAATGAAGATTCACTGATGTGATCATCGGGAGGGTGCGGGAGGGTGGGGGAGGGAGGGGGGGGGGGGGCGTGTCAGTGTGTTTGTCTCCGTCACAGAGGTTTCTTGCCCCAGAGACGAGGGTAGGAAGGTTACCTGCCCACATGACGAGCACCACCACGATGATGATGAGCTCTCCGGCCCTCAGCTGAGCGGACTGACCGAACTCCTCCATCGTCACCTCGTCTGGACGCACACACACACACACACACACACACACACACACACACACACACACACAGTCACCACGCTGTGTGAAATTGGCCAACGGGTGATTTCTTTGGCGTCGGACATGACTATTAAACAGTAAACACAGCGTTGTTTTACTAGAACAGCTGATGGCAGCCAATAACATCTCTGTGCTGTAAATGCGATACCTTTAATTGTGTTCTTAAATAAAGAAACACAAGTAAAATACTGTGAATGTAGTTTTTTTATGGATACATTGCGCATTAATTACATCCAAGCTGCAGCTGAAGAACAACATCAATAAACCCTGAAAGCCTGGAAGGCTTGAGGCAAAGGTTCTAATAAGTACCATCGGGCAGAAGAGAACCTCATTCATTCGCTGAACGTCTCCGTAACATTTCACTGCTGGTGGAGATTGATTTTGCAAAAGCGCAGATTGTGCAGCTGCTTGTAGAATGCGATGAAACCTCAACGCGCACACAAAGACAGACGAGTGTCCCGCTTCATCCAGCCTGCAGATACCGGAGGGTGTCTGGCTGATTGATATCCACTCGGAAGGGGGAGGGGAGCCGAGAGATTTAATCAGCTGCTAATGAACGCTTCCACGAACACACACAGGGAACTTCAGTCAAAGGCTGAGCAAACAAATCCAGCCCGCCCCTCAACATTAAGACCAACCCCACCGCGGAAACTTCAAATAAAGCCACAAAACAATCCTGATGTGACAAATGGTGCTATTAAATCTTTCTCTCCCCCTTATGAGGGAAAACACCTTCTCTCTCACCCGTCACATTAAGATGCTAACTTACTGTAAAGGATTATTTGGGATCAATCTGCGTTGCAATACCAAGCTGCGTTGTGGGTACTGAACTCTCCTGCATGTTAAGTCCTACCCCCCCCCCCCCCCCCCCGCTCCCTCCCTTCTGAGGAGCGTTTAGCAGGTCGTTCTTTCTCTCGGCGGCGTAACTGGGTCGGACATGATGGATCTGGAAGCAGAGCCGCTCCAGATAACAGCAGCCTCTGCGTTTGGGAATTGCATTTGTACCAGAGTCTTGTATCAGATTGTCAAAAAAACGTTTTCTGTTATTGCCTCTGGTTAGAAGCTGCTACTGTAACATACGTGTGTGTGTGTGTGTGTGTGTGTGTGTATGTGTGCAGATGGCTGCATGCGTTCCTGCATGAGTTTATGCTGGGTTTTTTTTTTTGTAATTAATTTCACCCGCAAATTTTAATCCATTTTGTGAAACCTCTCATCCGAATGAGTAAAGACACAGACACGTAAGAATAGGACATGGCGTCCCTCACCCGGGCTCTTGGACGCCATCTTCTCCGACTCCCTGGGCGTTCTGAAGAGGACCGGCTCGCTGGGGGGGCCGCTGCCCGCCATGCTGACGCTCTGGACGTGGACGATGTACTCGGTGTCCTCGTCCAAGTCCCACAGGGCGCAGGAGCGCGTGGTGGTGTTCACTTCCTGGATGAAGCGCAGCATGCGGGCGTCCTTCTTCTGCAGAGGGGGGGGGGGGGGGGTGAGGGGGAGGGAGGCCCTCAGTATGAAAAATCCTGCATGCGGCCTAGAAACAAACAATCAGCTCCGCGCTCCATCCAGTGCAGTTTCCCTGTTGATTATTCGATCACTTAACAAGCCGCCCCGCGGTCGGAGGGAGGAGGGGGGGCACGTGGGACAAATGCAAACCAGTTACACTTTAAGTCTCCGGGGTTTTTCTCTGCAATGTAATCAAGCTGGAAGAAACAAAGTGCCGCTCTGAATCAAGTGCGCGTTTCCATTCGGCCGGGCTGCTTGCTCAGGTCAATTGGTTCGTGTTAGAGCGAGAGTAAATCTCTTTAGGGGCTTCATTCACCCGACGGACACACGGGATCATTTACCCGACCTTCCTGAACAAAGCGCACGTTGGAAAAGTATCTGAGCTGTCGGACTGTCGCTCAGTGGCACTAACAGAAGTTGTGCTGTTAACGGATTCATGAGGCTCTTCTTCGTGTTTAGCTGCTGCTTTTGACAGAGTCAGCTGACTTCCTGTTAGGTTGACCAGCATGCACCTGTACCTTTCACCCCCCCCCCAAGTTTCTCTCTACACACACACACACTCTCACACACACACACACACACACACACACACACACACTCGCAGTAAGGGACACGTACCTGTTGGGTGATGGCGAATCCAATGACGGGGTCCCCCTCCAAGATTTCCCACGTGACCACGGCCGAGTTTACCTCGATCTCTCTGATGGTCACATTGAGCGGAGCTGACAGCGCGGTGTCTGACGCACACACACACACACACGCGCACACACACACACACACAGACACACACACACACACACACACACACACACAGACACACACACACACACACACACACACACACACACACACAGGGATATAGAGACAGGTCATGTTGTTACAGCTGGTGATACACAGACATGATCTCTCTGTGTTTCCCTGATGACGGTTTCCTCTCCTCCTTTCCTTCTCCTCCTTTCCTTCTCCTCCTTTCCTCTCTCCTCCCTTCTCTTCTGTCTCCCTCGTTGAAGTGGGACTCGGGGGGTGGGGGGGGGGGGGGGGGGGGACTTGCAGCCAATTGATTTTAATGTAATAAATTGCTATGAATACTGCAAATGGAGAAGCCCCTCCGGTGAAGGTTGAAGGTTTTGACTCATATTCTAATCCAATTGAATCCTCACAGCTTCCTCCGACGTTTGGGTCCCGTTTAGAAGTGTGTGTGTGTGTGTCTGCGTGACTCGTCCTCTCAATCTCGCGCTGTCCCACCCGAGCAAATGTGAAACGTCGGGCCTGTGACTTGTTGTTTAACTGTTAGACGAACGCGCTCTCTGTTTCTTTGCTCAAAGCCACCACAGCTGAGAAGAACCCAACCGTGACATCGTGTGGCCAAACACCCCAGTGGCTCCCCGGGGCTCCGTTGATGCATAGCGGCTGGTGTGCGATACATGTTTGACTAGCTGTATACAACACACACACACACACACACACACACACACACACACACACACACACACACAGCAGAGAGGGATTCCCGTTCCTTTTTTTAAGACTCCCACTGAAACCTGCTCCATCCCGAGCCTGGGGAAGCCTAAATATCAAGTGGAGATAAATCACGGTGATCTTATCAGCAGGACTCGGGCTTCTCATCTGTCATCTCTGCGCTCGTCATCGGGACCTTACGAGACGAAGGGTCTTATTGAATTCAATCGGCTGCGGGTTAAAAATATGCAAACCAATGAAAGATGGATGAGGTGCTCCATCCGCTGTGCGAAACATGCTTCCCGTATGCTGCGTTATGTGGGGCTTGAACGCCTCGTCCAATTTGGGCCCAAACTGTTTCGTAATGTGGAAGCTGAAGTGATTACAGAAATGTATTGATTAGTGTCTTTATTAATCGATAAGGGGACATGGTCAAACTATCTCGTTTTAAAGGATGCTCATATGTCTAAGAGCAAGCAAATGTTTAGCATTTCTCAAAGATAAATTGTCTATCAAGCAATTGTTTGACCTCCAGCACTGTGTTTTCATATTTCATCTTGAATAATTGTAAATTGACCAACCCCAGAGTAAATAAAGACGGCTCTCCATTTCAAAAGGACTTATTGTGATGTGCCTTCTGAACTGGGTGGGGGGGGGGGACTTACATAAAGCGCCACATTAGTCTCAACACAGACACACACAGAGGATGATTCCATTGTTTTGCACATCACAACGCGTTTTGTAACAGGCACTACCACCCCCCCTCAACCTGTGGTCCTACTCACCGGCGGTAACGGAGGACACCGACAGGAAGCCCAGCAGGAGCAGCGGCACCGCCGCAGAGGATCCCGGTCCAGCCATCGTCCGCTGGCGGGGCTTCACATCCCGCGCGGCCCGGTGATCACCATCCCGCATCCGGGGGAAGGCGTCAGCATCCCCGCCTCTCCTCCGCGCGGACGCCCCGGCGCGTCTTGTGTCGTGGTGCCGCCTGTGGTTGGTTTCGGTGCCGGTGGAGCCTCAGACCAGCCGCCGGCGGACTCGGTTCGGCGTCTGGTGACGGGGAGGGAGGGAGGGAGGAGTCAGGGAAGGGGGAGGCTTCTACTACCGGGAGAGGTGAGCGCAGCGCAACAGACGTGCTGCAGAGAGCAACGCGCCTCCACACCTAATGACCGTCTCTCTCTCTCTCTCTCTCTCTCTCTCTCTCTCTCTCTCTCTCTCTCTCTCTCTCTCTCTCTCTCTCTCTCTCTCTCTCCTCTCCTCTCATGCACATACCCTCCTGTGTATGTGCATGAGCACACACCCTCACACACACACACACACACACACACAAACTCACCCACTGTTGCTTAAATCTTTTGTGACCTTCATTCGTGAAAAAAATAGAAATAACTTTCTGTTGGTAAATGACTGAGGCTCTTGAGGAAGCCTTTCTGCTTGGCACACACACACACACACACACACACACACACACACACACACTTTAGTGCTGAGGTTACAATCTGCAAACCGCAGCACATTATACCGCCAAATTGTTGACTCTGCACCATTGAGCATCTTATTTGGAAAGGGCAACGATGGGAAGAAAAGGCCTGCCGCAGCACTCAGTCCCCATGTAATCAATGTATAACTTTCAGCACATTGCCTCCGGTATTGAGCAACATATTAAATAAAATTGTGTGAGTGTGGAATACAACCATCAGATTGGATTCCTGATGTACGTATGTACGAATCATTGGTTCCATAAAACATGAACTCTCTGCCAGACCAAAGGCGGACCCGATGTGAGCAGGAGATCAGCCCGTTAGAGCAACACAAGAGTGGAATTATATTACTCCATCTGCTGAAGGGGGGTCCTTTAAGGACACGCAATCTAAGCTGTCCAGTCGATAACAGTACACGTTCTTCACACCTGACAGTTATTAGAACAGTCATATCGGAGATGTTTCTGTGGAAACCATTGTTTAGTTCTAAGCAACATTCTTGCAAATGCATGTCTCATAAATGTCTGCTAGGATTGTATTTCCTCGTGGTTACGTGTTGGTGGTGATGTTCTGTCTCCAGGGGGCAGAGAAATAAACATTTAGTGGTAAAAGTTCACTACTGAGTGTCAATGCAAACTCTTAACTGTGCAAAGCATTTACAAGTATGGTACTTGGTAGTGGTACTTGATGCGTTACTTTCTGGATGGTTTTTTGAGAGTTTGGAGAGTCACAGTAAACATCTGGCCCAACAAGCTCTTCATGCTTGGTGAGGAACCGAGGCGGAGCTCATTCACTCTGAAGTCTGCCTCCTCTCACGCGAGTTCCCTTGATGCCAAACCGAGCCCCCTGTGCCACCGGTGCCGCCATGCTGAAGGGTTCATTTAACCTCCTCTCCTCCATGGAGGTCATGCACTCCCGAAAGAGAAACGCATGAGCGCCGCATGCGGACATGTGGCCCCGTTGGTTCCTAGAAAGACCCACTTGACGTCCTCTGACATTGGTCAAGGTTAGGCAAACATCAACGTTTCGTTGACTCGTCCATCTGTTGCTGCTTCTAAACTCTTGAGGTAACACATGGCGTCTCCTGCAGCTCAGCGTTTGGCGGGTTCCCACAACCTACCAGGGCGCCGGAGGGCACATGGAGGGCACACTGTCTTCCTCCAAGGCGCATGTCCCTGCAGTGGAAAGCGGCAGCGGCTTATTTGCTTAAGTGGTCCCGATACATAAGTGTTGGCATCGTCCTAGGAGGGACACGGGAGGGACACGGGAGGGTAAAGACGGAGACATGGGGAGAAGCCTGTATGAGAGCGTGTGTGAGCGGGTGAAAGAGATTAAGGTAAAAGGAGGCTGCTCTGACGTCAACGTCTTTTCTTAGCACCCCTCTGCTCCTGCAAGGACACGTGCAGGTGTCCGGCGGAGGGAGCCGGCGCCGCCTCAGGTGGACGGGTGACATTTCAGCCCGGTGAAAGTCACTTTCATCCCGGAGCACTGGCAGTTGAGTCTATCGCAGAGTCCACGTCGGCCTGCAGAAGAACCCCGTGGACTCATTTGCTCGGATTGGCGCCTGAGCCGCTGGCACAGCATCACATGTTAGAGCTGTTTGCTATGTATGAGGGGGAGTTAATGGCTGCGATGGCGATGCCTATTATTAAATCATCCTCCCTGATTCGTGCTCCGCTGGGACGTATCCTCGCGAATCAATTTACAGTGAGAATGGAAGAGTCTCATTAGGCCCAAACGCTGTGCCGCAATCCCTCTTTAGCAGCCACTCGTCTCGTCACCTGTTCTACAGGCCAATCGTCAGTTGATCTTCCGTTTTAAAGTCAACAGGATTGTGAGGAGGGAGACGAAAGGATGGGGGGCTTTGATGAATAACCGCAGTACTGATGCTGACAGCACACACTCTGTCACACATGATTCCAGTGGCATTTCAGTTTCTGTCCTTTATTTAAAAAAAAAAATGTTTCCCTCATCTCACTTTCTTGAACCATTGAGCCTTAATATCAACAAACATCCAAACAGCATCCTCATAATCCTCATGTCAGTTAAAGCAGCACTTTAATGTAGAAGTACAGGGAAGCTGTTGTTCCGTCGTCGGGCCAGCAGAGGGCGAGGTAGGGAAACCATGATGGAGCAGAGAGGCAAAACGATTAAGTGGCTTCACATTTGGTTGCTATAGGAAATGCTAAAGCAATCATGTAAAACATGACTCATTGGGGATTTATTAGCAAATCTTAAACTGAAATTTCCATGAACCATCAAGTAATGAAATGAAGCACACGACCTTCAGGTCATTCCTATAATTAAAGAGGACAAGTTCAGCTCGTCTTTTACATGTCGATGTTCTACTAGAACACACCTTTTGCATAGTGTGCGACTTTCATTATGAGGAACAACCAAATTAAAAGTCATTAAATGTGTATGTTTGAAACATACCTTTGAGATTATTGTATAGTTTATATTGTCGGTTTAGTCAAAAGACATTTGACTGGAACATACATGTGACGCATTAACCTTTAGAATGAAATAGCACTTTTATAGTAATAAAGTTGAATGGCCTTTTTATTATTAACCATATGAATGCAAATTGTTTTTCATATCACCTGTTTTAAAAAGAATACTAACATAAAACATTTGTTTTATTCATCGAACACCAAAAGATCAGTAATTGCAATCAGTAAAGTTTCAAATAAAAAAAAACTCCTCAGTAAAAAATAAAGCTTCATAGACACAGCAAAATGTATTCGTTACACAAGAGGAAAAAGTAGCAAAGCCATTCATTTTAACTTGAATTTATTCAGATAGAGTTACAATACCAGCACAATCACTAACAAAACATTACACTACAAACTCCAAATATAAATACGAAAAAAGGAAATTCAAGTAATTTCAAAGCGGTTTCAATCCTCCGCATACGCCCTAAAGTTACAAGCAAAAGTCAGTATATTTCCTAACAGCAAACAGTGAAATAAAGTTATATTTGCAGCCGACTGCAGGTGATGAAATCAAACACAGAGAAATGATCCATTGTGTTACACAGCATGCAGCCAAACATATTAACACACAAAAGCCATTTGATCACTAATGGCATCGAAAATAAATATGGAACTAAAATATGGAACTGAATGATTGCTGTTAAAATAATGTCCGCTCTACAACGGCCCTTCAGGTGCAGATCACTAAGAAATGGAAAAAAGAAGTAAGTCATACGTGTGGATTATTCTGAAATCCTGGGAAGAACAATCATCGTCTCTATTTTTGGGAATACCTTCCTCTTTCTTCGGTTCCTTATGAAAACTCTGCCCATCCTTCTGGGTCCAGCGGAGTTTGAAGTCAGACACACCTTGTTCCTCCAGCCTGGCGTGCAGCTGCAGGGAAACAAGCAAAGTGGAAACTGTCAATCGTTGTGTCATTACCCGGGAAGTTGGCTCAGGTGGCTCAAGCGTCCCTGCACCTGCTCCAAAAGCTGCTGCTGGGCGGCGGGGTCGTTCATGTCGGCCTCGGACCGGAACTTCAGCTTGAACGTTTGCTGCTTACGCGAGTAGGCCTTTTCACAGATGAAGAAGTTCTGAGTGTCGCAGCCCAGGTCCCACCACGTACCTGCGGCCGTGCTGACCGCAGCGCACGAGTTCCCCTTCTGCCTTGTTTCCTTGGGCTGGCTCTGGTCCCAGTTGGTGAAGGTCCTGGGTGTCCGGTCGGACCAGAAAGCCCAGGTCTTCCTGTGGAGGCCGATCCAGTTGGAATCCGTCGCCACTGAGCGGATGGCCTCGTTCTCGGACATGGTCCTCGCGCTGGCGAGGTCGGTGTACATGGATCTGCAGTACGTCTGGGCCTCGTACCAGGTCATCTTCGCTGCCACTAATATGAACTTGGAAGGATGTTTCTCTGAAGGAGTAAAGAAATAAAGTCTGATTTCGTGGCCCATTTCTACCTTGATATTTGACTGATTAAGCTCCATGTCCAACTAGGTTAAATCTAATTCTGCTTGGTTGAGTACCTGATGAATACTTTCTTTTCTTTTTGTTGTAACTTTACTCAGTAGAACTCTTTCTTACCATCGTAGCAGATTGCTGAATATGTATCCGTACAATCTCTGTCAGCCCAGCCCCCGCTGCTCCTCATCACCGTGCACGTCTCGTTTTTGCTCTTGAGGTCGGGCCGACCTGTATTCCAGTTAGTAAACTCATTACTTAAGTCTACATCTCCCATTGACCATTTCCATTCTTTCAGGTCGTCAAAGAGGCCGATCCACGCGTTGCTTTCAGGGCCCTGCAGTGCACTCGTCATTCGGGCGTCTTCTTCTGGATTTCCTACGGTGGCAAGGTCTGTGAACTTCTCCCTGCAGTAGCTCTGAGCTTCGGCCCAGGTCTTCATCACCTGGACCTGGTGGTACTCTCTGAGGACTGGAGACTGAGCAGACAGCCCTGAAGCATGAAGGGAGGTTATTCATTTCGCCTCGCTCATTTTACTGCACCACATGTTCTATTGCATTAAAAAACAACCACTGTTAAATGTGTGTTATTATCTTGTTGCTGCAGTGGTTTGAGAGCAGGAGCTCATGGCACTTCAGCCCGCCGCTTTGAACAGGTGTGAATGACTCACCTGAGAGAGTGAGCACGAGGAGCAGTGCCTTCTTCATGCTGGGAAGAAAGATTGTACAGAACACGATAACTTGGTGGTTATTTTCACAAGATAAAATGCCTGAGACTCTTTTCAATATACAAACAAAGGGCATTTTTAGAATAAACGTGTTAAGAGCAAAGATTTTGCATACTGATGTTTTCTGGAGTTGTGCTTTTAAATCCATCATAAAAAACAAATTTAAACTGTTTGAGTGATGAGCATTTTGGGGAAATGAACACTTTAAATCTTCTAAATCTCCGAGGTCTAATTGTGCGTATACAGATGGCAAACAGAAAGAAAAGATCCTTATTCCTACCTTGCAGGAACCACCCGATGTTTCTCTTCTTCTCACCTGGAACCTTTATTTCATCTTCACTTGCTTTTATTCCCTTTCGTCCCTCCGTCACTACGGTAATTATGCAAAGCAATGTCGTTGATTTCATCCTCGCTTTGGACTGCAGGATGCAGGAACATACAAATTAGGGGGTGAAATTGAGCGTGATTCCTTCGTGACGACCATCACGACCCATCAGGCAAGAAAGCAAAAACATAAAAATTCATTTATTTTAAAATAAGCAACATTACATGGTGATTTAACTGCACAACTGTATTCAAGTTTTAAAAACTATGTAGACTAAAGTATACTTAAAAACAAATGAAGTATGAATCTTTGAGATTTTAAAGCATCTATGCATCTATTTGGGATTAACTTGAGTAAATATGTAAAACGAGAGTTGCGTATGTAACTGCGGTTCTATGAATCCTGGATGACGGCCAGAGGCAGCGCTTCACACTGGATTATCTTCTGTCTCGCGCTTGCGCAGGTCGAGTCTTTATACCAACAAAGTCACCTGTGACCCCGGATGACCCGCCCGGCATGCATAAATTCCGCCGCGTTTTAACGGATTAAATGACTTGGAGCGCCCCCTATTGATCTGTCTTGACCTGCGCAAAAGGGTTTGATTTTGATATGTGAACCTGTTTCGATCCGGGCAAAAATTATTCACCAGTCGCAGATGTGTTCGGTACGTTCAAGGTCATTCACTGTAATGCGATGCTCCCGCATTTAAATGAAGGGTAGGCTGTCGTCTCCTAAACAAAAAAAGTCTGTAAAGCTGCAGCACTATTTGAATAATATTGTAATTTCCTTAATGGTGTTTTTTAGTGGACTTCCCGAGGCACGCTGAGTGATAAATCCCAATCGCTCATGAATCGCGTGGCCAATGGGCCATTTTCGCGGCGGCTGTGTTTTATTGCCGTTGAAGGGCAAACGCAGGTGCGATTGATCACTTTATGACTCCGTTCTTTTTAGTGTGTCACTGTCACTCCAGTGAGCCGCCGTGATCAATGTTACTAATTACACCGGGGCTACCCTGCGATGTCGTGTCACAGCGGTTGCTGTGCAAAGGGCAAATTGTTCATCATTAGCTGACAAAGTCACCTGACCAATATATATGAGGGCAGGTGAGAGCCTGGTAAGAGCCTGGAGAAACGGCACGAAAAGAAGGACTTCAGCTGTGGTGAAACTGAAGGCCTGTTAAAGAGAACACAGATGCAGTCATGTAATATAGGAAACGGTGAGTTACATTCACACTGCAGACTGTCCATCTATTGCTGCTCATCTGGTTCGGGGTCATTGGGGTGGTACAACATTTCCCAGCATGCACTTGTGCATGCAGACAGAACCGTACTATTTAAAACAGGGCTTTATTTTGCACGTTCACGACGATATAAAAAAAAGAATGTGTCCTCTGATTCATCTGCTTCAATGTTGGCATGAAGGTCTACCAACCCCCCCAATGAATGATGCTGGTTTGGTATGCACACACACACACACACATACACACACACACACACACACACACACACACACACACTCATTAAGTTGAATGGTTCATACTAATCGTGTACTTATGCAGTAAAATCCTGTATATACTCGATACACTTGTATGATATGCACTCCTAATTATAGTCACACACCAGATGGCGATGTTGCCTTCAAGATTCACAACCAATCCGACACCACATTCCCCTCCTCCTCTTCCTCTTCCTCTTCCTCCTCCTCCTCCTCCAGCTCGGTGGAATCGGCGCGACAGCCGGATCCTCTCGCCATGCCGGTCACGCCCCACACAGATATCAGCCTACACATCCAACACACACACACACACACACACACACACACACACACACATCCCATTCAAACCCAAGCCCTACACACCAAGTTCCATCTACACCCTTTTTTTTTTCAATAAAGTTAAAAGCCTCCCGTCACATTGCAGCGTTTGCAAGCGTGTGATTAAATTGGTAAGACATCGGCCCACTCAGTTCTATTTCCGACCATTATTACAGTCATCAGTGAGGGGGAGGCTTGATGGCAGCAGCGCAGAGCTCAGGTGTAAAACACACTGATTCATTGTAATTGATCTGCAAGCTGGAAAGGACTGCAGCCCAGAGAGGCTTACACAAAACGCATGAGTTTTGATTGATAATTTAGTTTCCCCAGGTGTAGCATTCCTTTGTATATCAAAGGTCAACACACAACATTGAGAACACATTTTTTTTCTGTAACATTGATCTCAGTGTTGCCTAGAAAACACGACAAAACGAGACCTCGAGACGTGCACAACAAAAAGCTCCTTATTTTGTGTCAGTGAGCTCGTCTGCAAACCAAAAGGCATCTTTCACGCCACCAAAGGAAACAAGAGGGGCGGATTGCAAACTGGGATCATTCGCTGCTCTGGTTTCGCCCATAACGGCAGCAACAAGGGCTCGGTTATTTATTGACAAAAATGCCATTACACACACACACATGCAGACACACACACACACACGAACACACATTAAAGCACCGTATCCCTACGTGTGGGAGACAGAGAGACCGTCACCATGGAAACAAACGTCATGCAGCCTTGTCTCCCAACATCCACCATCACTACCCCCTCCCCAATATGAGCGCTCCCCCATTTCTCTCTCTCTCTCTCTCTCTCTCTCTCCGTTTCTCTCGTGCTGTTGCTGCCTGTCTACATGCTTCTCCATTTCCCCTGGTCTGCTTCACATTCCAAACACCATCCATCTTCACAAAATACCCCCCCCCCCTCCACCCCTCTCGCTCTCTCTCTCTCTCTCTCTCTCTCTATCTTATATCCAGTGTAACTTCTTATACATACAATGTCACCAAATCTATTTATTATATATTCATTTCTACTTCAACGCCATGTTTTTCCTTTTTCCAATTGGGGATGAGCTGTTGTGTGCGTGTGTGTCTGTGTGTGTCTGTGTGTGTGTGTGTCAGTAACCGGCAGAAAATGAGAGTTAAAATTCAAGAGAGAAGGCGCGGATGGGGGATGGGTTGCCAAGTCACACTGAGATGAATCCAAAATGCACCACACAGCAGAGAAAGAAAAGAAATGGCCTCTTCCTCCTGTGTCCTCTCGCATTATATTGACCTCATTGATGTTGATCAATGCTCATTGATCCTGATCAATGATTAAATGACAAACCGTGCATTAAAACATACCGTGGTTATCGTCAAGTAGAAAAGCTACAGGACAGATTTGCATGTGACTTGGTCCCAGGAGTGGGGGGGGGACTTGGACTGTATGGCCTGCGAAGGCCATTTTAAACCTAGCGAGTCCTGGTCCTGGTCCAACAGCGCCTCCATCGCCTGTGTGAGATGAACCTTTCCCAACTGTTCATGCAAAAAAACACACATTCTAGCAAACGTAAACGCATTTCAAAATAACGAATGGGCCCCTCAGCAACAGCACTCCATTAGATCCCGTCCGTGCTTGTATCTGTCATAATCACACTGCAGTGATGTCGGGCGATCCGATGTGACCGCGGAGCGAAGTCCTTAAAAAGCTCCTTTCCAACTGTGTTATGAGACGGAGCTGTAAAATGAGAGCTCTACTTCAGATGCCGGGTTAACGATTGTAGCCGGAGCTAATATCCAGTATCACCATCCTTTTTGTCCACGTCGGTACACCTGTGCTTACCGACGTCATACTGGTGAGGTGTGGGAGGCTACAATGAGAGAAAGCTCTGTCCCACCTGGGTGCCCAGTTAAAGCACGCGAGGGAACAGGTACGCACAACACCTGTTGTCGTCCCGCTTTACAAGTCAGGGTGTTCAAAAAATAGGATGTGAGCAGTAGCATGAAGGTACCACCTGTGCAAACGCCTCACTAACACGGTGGAAATGTGCCACCTAGACTGCAACTAAAAGTTCCCACGCTGGTGCTCTTGATAGTTCTGCTCGTTTGGCGGCTCTAATTGACGTTAGCTGGAGCTGCGTGCTGCATGCCCGGCTCGGCAGCTTCATTGTACCACGAGCTGCATCGGTGTAATGTAACTTTGTGACGTAATGCATTGGTACAACTGCCACCAGTCTGTGCTTCCAAAGGGCTAATGAGGCCCATCTGTTGCGCAGGTATTTACGTACAAACTCTCAGCGCAGTTTGTGTCTCGCTAATGAAACACTCTCTGTTGTCGGGCAGGTTTGAACACAAACTGTCCTACCGAGGAGGAGGCACTACGAGGGACCGGCCCTCCTCCTCCTCCTCTTCATCCCACCTGTCCATCCAGGCTGCCTGCTCCGTCACATAGGCCAGCGCTTCCCTCCGGCCCTCCACTTTCATCCACACTCCGCCTTGCTTTCATTCCCCCCCCCTGAAGGTTAGAGGGAACGGACAGTTGATACAACTGTC
The DNA here is from genome assembly GCA_021346845.1 of Apeltes quadracus. Taxonomy (NCBI): domain Eukaryota; kingdom Metazoa; phylum Chordata; class Actinopteri; order Perciformes; family Gasterosteidae; genus Apeltes; species Apeltes quadracus. The sequence goes on from CM037926.1 coordinate 14,180,043, forward strand.
AAAAACACACACTGGTCCTTTTCCATTACACCATCATCAAGAGTGAAAGTGAAAGTTCAACAACAACAAAAAATACAATGTAGCACACAAGTCTTTTTTAACATCGCACACAGACAGAAGGGTTGTTTATTGTGTGTCTGTAACGTTGCTGTCATGCAAACACACCCAATGCCCCCAAAGCCCCTCGTGGGTCTTTCTACATGAATTGGATGGATTGGTTCATGAGGAATGTGTGACGGACCGTGAGTCGTTCAGTTTCAGTGTGACTGAAACCACGCAATGACCTTCCATTTTGATTACTGCAGAAATGTATTTTACTTTTAGTCATCTGGATGTTGTTTCTCTCCTTCCGCCCGTATGTGTGGACTCGCTCGCACTTCATGCCTGATGCATGATTAGTTACACACAACATTCTTAATAGTTAACAATCAATTTAACCCACTATCACCCAATACACAGTTATACATTGAAAAGCCAACATAAACTCCACCTGAACTTAATCCCAGGTCGCTGGACTGCTCGATCTGACAGTAGGTCAACAGCCGTGTGTGTGCTGGGGCCGGATGGGAGGGCCGGAGGAGGGGGGTGGGGGGCGAGATCCAAGTATCTGATCCCGGTTTCTGGCCAATCTGGGTCACAGAGAGAGTGAATGTGCACCAGCGTGTGTGTGTGTGTGTGTGTGTGTGTGGACCATCTGTCGTGACAAGATTACTGGAGTCAGACAAGAAGTCCAACTGGAACCAGATTAGAGCTTGAATGTAGGGCAGGAGAAGGAGAAACGGAGGGAGATAGAAGGAGGAAACAAATGGTGGGGGGAGTGAAGTGAGAGCGTGAAGCCTCCATTCAGATTACTGGACTCAGTTTGCGTGAATGTCCCCGACATTCTGGGCCGGAATGCGTTCGCAGTGAGTCGAGTGCAGTCCGACGTCTGAGCGCTGCAGATTCACGCTGCAGCTACTTTGAACGGTTTGTGTCCGTGCACACGTGTGTTACACGCATGTGTTTGTCACGCAGGGGGGCTCGTGCGGAAAGCCGTTTGCATCGCCATGGCAACTGGGTCCTACTTTACTCTTTTCCTGTTGTCCTCTGTCCACGTCCTTCCGAGTGGTGGACACAAAGACACAAAAACACGCACATGCATGTACACGTGTGACACATTCCTGCATACTTGAAGGCGTACTGAGAAGGGTGAATAAAAAACGATTGAAATACCTATTCGCTTCTCTAAAACGCATCCATTCATACTCATCATTCAGTTCACTTTCACCCAAACCCCACACACACACACACACACACACACACACACGCACACATTAAAACAGACATATGTCAACGGCATTCATCCGCTCTTTTCTTTCCTGACGAGAGACGGACCGGGCAAAGAGTTCCCCAAGCTGTTGCCTTGGCAACCCTGGAGAATCTTCCATGGTGGCCATGACAACCAATGATGCACATCCGGTGTGGTCGGTGGATTTTTATTTAGACGCCTAGTGGGGGCCGCGGTGCGGGTACCGGCATTTGTGTGTTGATGGATATCTGTGTGTGTGTGTGTGTGTGTGGCTGCATGTAACAGTGTGAGTGTGACTGTGGACATTTGCATGTGTGCTGTATTCTTGTTGGTGTCTATTCAGCACTAGTTATTTGTTTTGTTTGTTTTGCATGGGGACTTTGGCTCGACGCTGCAGACCGGATTACGTGTGTGTGTGTGTGATGAATGCAGCACAAATGCAAATGCTGCACAGTTTTTCTTCCCCTGGTCTTCGGTCCACTTGCTCCACGAATCAAAGAACACGGGTTGGATCACATGTACGTCTGAGATGTTACGAATAATACTTCAGAGGTTTGTAGAGAATAAAATCAAACTATATGATGGTAGAAACCATGACAACATAGAGCACATTTATTTTTTTCAAATTCCAAATTCCAAATCACGGAGAAGATGAGAGAAAAGTGGGATTCATTCATCCCGTATTGTGCGTATAGTTGTACATTGTACATCAGGATGCTCCGATGGCAACACCACAAACAGTCTCCACCTCGGATGACACCATTGATCACCGGACGGCAAAGGTTACCTAACTTTAAACCGAAATGCTACCTCACTCATTTAATGAGCGTCTGATGTGGAATCACACACGTTTCTGCCACTCGGCCCTCTGGCGCGTCTGTAAATGTGTCACTGTGTTCCCGTTAATGGCTCCAAAACAGGACCCCGTCGATAATCGCTCCGTTCACGTAAAGAATCCATGCCGTCCATTAGTGATGTGCACAGAGGCATCGGCCACAGGAAGAGAGGTCGAGTGGACAAAAAGCTTCTGGGTTGATGGATGGCAACCGACGCAGAGAAGGACGACCTTTTCAGAAAGTCCTGAGTGTGTATAAGTGTGTGTGTCATTTCGCTTAATGATAAGCTTGAGACAGTGTTCGGTGGCGGTGAAGGTAGAAACCTCGGTTCCCGAGGACGGGCTCAGGCGCTTCTCTCAGCTGACCGCCATTTGTTTTCTCTTTTGTTCTCCTCGCTCAGGCCCTCACGCACACAAACACACAAACACACAAACACACAAACACACAAACACACCCCACTGCGCGTGACGCTGAGACTCACTGACAGGCATATTAATAATCTATAACTTCAGACTCCTGCTGTGGCGCACGTTTCCACCGAAGCCTCCTTTTAAGAGACCTTCATGGAATGTCACACACACACACACACACACACACACACACCTCCGTCACGCCCTCCAGGCCTCTGATTAGCGGTGGTGGATGAGAGAAGATGGCGTGACGCAGGAGGGTTTTAATTCACCGCGCATGTAATAAAAGACCAACAACAGTGTGGAGCGAGCGCTCGATGAAATGACGGCAATAAAACCGCTCTGGGTTTGTGCGCGAAGGGTGACAACAACAACAATACGTGTAATGATCCGCGGCATCGGGGACAAGTTGTGTCTATTTGTTTTTGCAGTAATTGAAAGATAGATTGCAGAGCCGGAAGATGGATTTGTGTTTGACACATCGCTCAAAATGTGTTTAAAGATTATTGCCCTCGCGTCACATCCGGACGCACACGGCGGCCATCGGCACGTCGGCACGAGACGCAACGCACATCGAACCGTGTCATTGGGTGAAGACCGTCTCCACACGTTAATGCACGCTCTCACGTTTGAACTGGAGGCCTCGGCCTCGACACGGCCGGCGACGGACCGATGGGCGGCGCCCCGTCCGTTCGTTTCATCCGGTGCGTGCAGAAGCATGTGATGGATTAAAATGTAATAAATTCAATTTAACGGCCATTAGGCGTGAAGAGCTTTTTGTCCCCTCAGCACTCGAAACACAAGCAGGTTTTGCGACTAATTGCGAACCATTAAATTCGATTGATTGAAAAAGTAAATGGAATATGTTAACGTGAACTGCTGGATGCTTTGGGGCCGTGATGTCACGCCGCCATGGGCTGACCTTTGTGTGCCGCCATCGCGACACCGGCCCACTGTTAATGAAACCAGTCGAGTGCAAAAGCCTCGCTAACAGCCCGCCTCCAATCATTGGAAAGGGATGCTGTGTTTTCCCTCTTCACAGCCTCTCGGCGGAGGTACGAGGGCCTGAGTTGTGAAGTGTGTGTCCTTCTGGGCTGTTTAATCGTGGCGGCCCGGCAATCACCGAGCCGTCGGTGGGGAGAATCGATGCATGTGAGGAAGGACGAGCGGAGAGATGCAGCTGGAAAGAAACACGGGGGGAAAAAAGCGGAAGGAGCAGCTATCCGCTCCAGCAAGCGATGCCTCGTTGCCATGGCAGCACCGTCTCTCCAGTCTCCGTGGGAACGGCTGAATCCTGTTGCAGCTCGACTTTGCCCCTGGGCGAGAGAGAGAGAGAGAGAGGGAGAGAGAGGGGGAGAGGGAGGGGGAAAAGGGGGACGAGAGACAGTAACACAACGGCGGGTTCAGCCCGCAGCGATTGGACTGACCTGGAAAACGACGGGCGTGCGCTCATTTCTCTCTCTCCCTCACGTCTCCCCCTTTGTTCCCTCACCTTATCTCCCCCCCTCACCTTTCCCCGTCAATCGACTCATACAGTGTCTGTCGGAGAGTTAAACGTGCTCGTTCTCTTTCTGCTGATAATAGTGTGTGTGTGTGTGTGCGTGCGTGTCTATGGACATCCATGCACCCCTCCCCCGCACGCTGGCCCCTCCCGCCCTTGTTTACCCGGGGCCGTGTTTGTTTGTGACCTGCCTGCAGCCCATCCACAGGGCATAAGTTGCCCGATTAACGGGACGGCTTGCCAAGAAAACGGATGATCCCCTCTGACAGAGGTCCCACTGTTACCGTCGGCGGCGAACAATGCGGCCCTGTGTGCTCGCCACGGTGGTCAATCACCCTCCCCCCCTCGCCCCTCACCCCCTCTGCCCCCGCCATCCCCCATTTCAGCCGCCGGTCACCACTCTATCAGCCACGGGGAAGGGGAATAAGCGCTCAGCGGCCATGTGGCCCGTGTAGGATTCATGAGGACGTTAAAGCGTGAGGTGGGAACACGTTCAAAGCTTCGACTCGTTGGGATTTTATCACTTGTCCACAAACATCACGGCTTTATGATGGGGGGGGCTGTTCTGTGTGTTTTACGTGATGGTTGTACATCAACAGGCCTGACAGCCTCTTTCTTGTGTTGTGTGACTGGATGATGTTTGATGGGAAAAGTGAAGCAGCTGTAATTTTATCACGACCCGAAATCATAAAAGGTCATTACTGGGAAAACATACTGTCGATTTGATTTACATCAATGACGAGCAAATCTGAAAATGTTTTGCACGTTCCAGCTCGAAAATACAATTCTCATTCAGTCTGATGTCTGATGATGATGATGATGATGATGAGTCGACTTATTTGACCATTCGGACAAGAAGAAGCGTTGACTGTGAAGACTCACTGCTGTCTTAAGTTTACTCCGTGTTGTACTTTGTGTATCGTACGGCGTGCTGAGGTCACGACAACCCGGTCCAGTGACACACACAGACACACACACACACACACTCACAATGTGGTTTTGTTTGAGGGTGTGTGTCCACATGATGGCTTTATGGTGTGTGTGTGTGTGTGTGTGTGTATGTGTGTGTGTGTGTGTCTGTGTGTGAGCACACACGTCCATCTTGACCCAACAGATGAAGTCACATGTATACAGTGCAGTGTCTGTGTGTGTGTGTGTGTGTGTGTGTGTGTGTGTGTGTGTGTGTGTGTGTGTGTGTGTGTGTGTGTGTGTGTGTGTGTCTCAGAGAGGATCATCTCATCTGGATGTCACTCATCACAACCATGTTTCACAGCAAATGTTTATCCACTCCTTTACACCTGTATGGGATTACATTCTGAGGGCTAATCTTAATTCCATTTTAATCTGAGACTATTCTGCAGACGTCACGATTTGACGTCAGGATTTAATACTTTGCTAATAGATTACCCAATTCTCTCACGCTAAATCAAATCCCACAATCCACAAATACATAAGCTGTGCCTACTTCTGCTTCACTGTGACATTAGTTGGGTTCCTTCCATGGAGCCGGGCCGCGCTGACCTTTCCTCACTGCGATAATCAAATAGCCGGCAGCGCGTGTCAGAGGTCTGTCGCTCATCACAGCTTGTTGTTTTTTCACGAGATTAATACTTGATCTGCTGGAGTGTTTCACTCCCACGGCTCCTCCATTTGGTGCACTAGTGAGTTCTGTGCAGCAGCAGGGTGGCGGATCCTCTTCGTCTGAACAAAATGGATAAAAACAAGCTACAGCATACGCTTGTGCGACCCCCCCTCCCCCCCTTAACCGTCCCGACGACGGAGCTGATGAAGTGTGTGAAGTGAACAACCTGCTTTCCCTTCTCACTTCGCTGCTCATCAACCAGAGTTTCAGATCAGCGCCGCTCTCGCTTTCTCTGTCTGCTTTCCCGCCTCTCTGTTTCTTCATTACGCCGAGGAAGAAATAGGCCGAATTTCAAACGAAAAAGAGACTGAGGAAGGAGCTTTGAATCTCACACACACACACACACACACACACGCACACACACACGCACACAGAGAGACCACCTCGGCCTCCATTTTCCAAGTTGGAATCTGAATGTTTAATCATCCCAAGCTCTTCGCTGAGACGATGCATGCATCTTTCACATCGTGGATAAATGATGGGATACAATCGGCGACGCGGACTCACAGAAACAGACATGGAGACAAAAACGAGTCCAGGAAACGCGTCCCAGTCGGGCTTAGGATGAGTAATTAAACACTGCGTTGGAGCCGTTGATGGCCGACGCTCTCATCTTTGCCTGAACTCTCTGTTTCTGCGGCTGCACAGATGTCGATCACATCTGCGGTTCTGCTCTCTGCTGAAGAACGAGGCTGCGGTTCCGTTGTTCGGGGCGTCTTCAGACGGCGGCCGACGGCGTCCAAACAGCTGCCGCAGCGTCTCTCCGCCGCTCGCAAACAGCTGGGCCGGGTCCCGCTTCGAGCCGCTTCCGTCACACAGCTCACGTTTCACAGGGCGATGGAGAGCAAATATGTGCTCGTGCTCGTGTGCACGCACGTACCTGTACAAACACGCAACCGCAAGATGAGTAGCATGTGCAAGCACACACATTCACTTACTCACAAACACACACAAACACACGCACACACTGGATGTATTGTCCTCAGGGACATAATAGGACATATTGATCGAGTCTGCACTGGGATTTTACTTGTGAATGAATGGACAATGCATCTTGAACACACACGAGCACACGCTGGCCAAGAGCACTCAGACGAGGCTGCAGCGCCGTTCCAACCTCTTAGAACAACCAGCAGCTAAACGGAGACGAGAGACACTCATCCGCGCTCGTCCCAAAACGTGAAAAAGCATGAGAACATCACAAGTGCAACTCAATGTTTGATGTTTGCGTTCGCCGATTGAATCCGTCTCGTCCCTCGGCTCCGACCTTTTGGCCCGCCGTCCTCCCCCCCTCTCTCTCTCTCTCTCTCTCTCTTCTCTAATCTCAGTGGGAAGCCCTGGATTTAACCGCCGGTTTCAATCAAGCCCATCCAGATTCACCCGTGTGTGTGGTCAGTGACCTGGATATCACAAACACACACAGTACAGTACACAGCAATCCCACTGCCGCTCGGGAGGAGGTCAGGAGGTCGACGGCAGCATGCGGCCACATTGTTGCTTTCACACGTCCTTCTGACACTAATGAAGAGACAAATCGCATTTTAATCCCGAGTGTGTGTGTGTGTGTGCGTGTGTGTGTGTCTACACTGGCGCCCAAGCTTGCATACGAGTAGTTGTGTATTCCTTCTCCTCTCTGTGTTTGTGTGTTTGAGACTGCTGGAGATCCATTAAATGATAGACGTGCGTGATGATAGTCCAGCAGAGTGAGCGACGTATGTGAACTGCACTGATAACACCCATAGACACAGTTAAAGAGCGCTGCACATGTCCCCCTCTCTCCCCCTCTCTCCCCCTCTCTCCTCCCTCTCCACCTCCCACCGTCTGATGCACCTGGCTCTTTCCTGGCTTGGACCCCATGTTGCCTTCGGTCTTGGGGGGTGATATACTATATTTATGCTTCTGTTGCCGTTGCTGTGGTTCGTCCCTGGAGGAGCCATCCTGAGAGAAAGTAATCCTGAGAGAAAGTAATCCTGAGAGAAAGTAATCCTGAGCGAGAACCATCATGTCATCAGGCAACACGCCTGCTTCTCAAACACAAGCAGAGACACAATGCTTTTACACATCAGAGATCGTCACACGAATGCCTTCAGAGGAGAAACTTCTCTCAACCAGAACCTGGAGGGGAGGAAGATGAGGAGGGAGGAAGATGACGGGGCATCAGCCACTATTTCATGATCCACCCTGCACACAATAGAACACGCCGCTTTCTCGCCGTATTTGCCGAGACGAGGAGGTAAGAGCTTGTCGACACCGCTGTTGCCGTGGAGACAGCCGGGTTTCCAAAGGCGCTCTCTCTCTCTCTCTCTCTCCCGGCGACCCAGTTTGTGCCTGCTGCCGTGGCACCGAAGCCCTGCAAGAGCTCACCACTCCGGTGCCTTTTCCACCCGGCCATCGAACGCGGCCCGTCGGGGAGCTGGAAGGAGGAGACAACTTTCCAGAGACCTCGTGTAACTTATTTGTGGCAGCCATGGTGAGGTAGAAAAAGATCGCTTTGACTATTTATTCCCACTGCGCTTCATATTCAAAGGTGGTCGCGTCATCTGCAGCAAAAGTCCAGCTATATTCAAACTGAAGTAACCAATAGACAATAAACTAGGTGCACCCAATTACATCTTGTTCCATGATGGGGAGTTTTACCTTAAAAAGACTTTTACAGCATCTTAGATGAATAACAGTGTAACTGGGACACGAGGAGGAAAGCCAGCCCACTAAATTAAGCCGGTAAAATAACAATTAAGTCAAAGAATTGTAACTTCCTGTCCCGTTAGCTGTTTCTGAGACGCATCCCCACGTTCATGTCACACACAGAAGGCTTGTCACACGTCGTGAACACGGCTCCACTCGCACCTTTCTGGATGAACGTCTACAGTCAGACGGAGAGATTCCCATTTCTTCACCACATGAACAGCAGCCTTGACACATTTTCACAGGCTTTTCTTTTCAAAGGCTTACACACTGGACGAGACCGAGAGCGACGAGACGCGTTAAAGAGACGTCGCTCGCCTTCCCGAGGCCTTGAATGAAAGCCGAGCGTGAAATAGTAACGTTGTAACAATGGAAACGTGTGATTACGCTGTCCTCTCTTCTTTGAGTTTTATTGACTCAGAGACAAATACTTGATCCCTGCAGCATTCAGCGGCTCAGAGCGAACTCATTTGCATTTATACAAAAACCAAAGGGAAACGTGAGAAGAGGGCTGTGGGACAGACTATTTCCTGGCAGGCAGCCGTGACCTCCTGCATTCTTGTTGTAAACATGAGGTTGCTGGACAACCAGCGGAGAATTTAGGCCAAGAAATAGTGCAAATAGATTCGGTCGACTCAACACAAACGTTTTTATTTCGAATCCTTTTAAAAAAAAAGAAGTTTCATCTGTGATCATCAGCAGAAAAAAATGTCTTAGGTTTAAAAAGGTTTATTTTTCTTCTTTTTTTTGGTTTTGGTCTGTTATGGTCAGCTTTACCGGAGTCACCAGGAATGTGACACTCCCTCTAACCTTCGATCGCGCACACACACACACACACACGCACACACACACGCACACACACACGCAAACACACACACACACACACACACACACACACACACACATGGCCTTTTAGACAGCAGCAAACACTGGACAGACACGGTTTTGGTGGGTTTTATGTGCGATCTCCCTGCGTTTTGTTACTTCTCGTGCTTGTAAGCAAGTGAAAAACAGAAACAGATCTTTCATCGTCTCCTTAAGAACAGATTTTTTTTTTGTTCGCTGCATGCAGACGGGATCACAGTGGGCTGCTGCTCTGCTGCAACGGTTTTGCTGTGTCTTCATTACCCGCTGCATCCCTCTGAGTGTCGCGGGAGGCATCTTCTGTCTTCTATTCGATGATCAATGCAAATGACAGTAAAGGGTTAAAAAAACACCGACACACAGAAACACACAAAGACACACGCTGCAGGCGTCTTTCCTCTCACAGATGGTACACAGGACCTGCGGCTGCCGTTAGCCGAAGGCCTCTTAGTCCCCTTCCCTCCACTCGTTCCTTGGACGAGTCCACAGGTCGCAGTGTGTGATCCACATGCATCGGTAACCTGTCAATGCGCTGTGGGGGCCAGTAGATTCACACTTACAGTTACAGTTCTATTTTGTGGCGATGGAAAATTGTTCTTGGGTTGCGGCAGCGTCAAATAAAGGAGAGTATAATAAATTGAGTATGAGTTTGATCACTTTTGCTTTCGCAGCCGTCCTCCAGCACAACAGCGCGTCGTATCAGAGTAGTGGAAACAAGTGGAAATGGGATTGCAAATCGACGGTGACAACGAGAGGAGATTAAAAAGATCAAACAATCAAAGTGATACAGCAAAAACAAGGTGGAGGAGATGTCGCTCAAATGTCCATCATTTTCATCTTTTCTTCTTGCAGCACGCAACCTAGGAATATTAGCTGCAATGGCAACTTCTCCTTCTAGAAGTCTGATGAATGTTTATCCAGCAGGGGCCAACCCTTCTGTGCGCTGATCCCGGATCTGTGTTGAAAAACATTACAACGCCGGCCTTTCGTGCACCGAAGCGCCGGGACACAAACAAGTGAAGAGAGTCACGCGCCGCGAAGCTGCTACTTCATTCATGAAACACATTTGTCTCAGGAGCTTTCTGCCCGTTTGCCATTTTTACACTAAATTCCAACACTCGTGGCAAACTGAAAAACAACACACGCATGTTTCCCGGTGAGCTTCGGATTGCTGAAGCTGATCGCAGAGTGAGACGTCAGCGTGAAGCTTGTTAAGGCTCCACCAACCTTTGTCATTCATCGCCTCACTCGGCCTCCGAAATGTGGCGCCCGGTCTTCGGGGATTTGTCTGTGAATGTGATTGACTGACCTACTGCACTGCATTAATGTGGAGTTAAATGCTACGCATAGGCCACTGTGTGTGTGTGTGTGTTTTTTCTTTACTTTGTCCAAATTTCCTCAGCCTTGACTGACGCTGGCTCTGAAAAACACATTCCATTTCAATGCGGCAGCCTCACACAAGGTCGATTGTCACTTGGTAATGACGAAGCGAATCCTAAAGCTTCACCGTGTGCACGAAGGTAAAGAGAAAACCCATCCGCACACACACACACACATGCAAACGTGTCAAAACCTGAGTCGTTCTTGTCACCGGGAGGGTTACGAGGCATCTGATGTGCACGGCGTCTAACTTTCGGCCCCCACGGACTAAAAAAAAACTGTTGGAGAACAAAACCAGTTTGCGTTTTATTGTCCTTTTTTTCTGTGTCACGTCACCACAACAAGTTACATCCCGATGCTGAGGAGGGGGATGTTTGTGTTTAGAGCACGAGGCCTCCAACCTTCAAACTGCATCCTCCAACTCCTCGGAGCCCCGGTGTGGAAGAACCGCGTGTGTGGATTTGTGTGGGAGGGTGACGGTGTGCGCTCATGTGTGAGCGCGTGAAAAAAGGCGTGTATGAGTTATTGGTGTATCGGTGCAAACATTATCTTGACTGCGTGTGTTTTTGGGAGGGTGAGGGCTCGGGAGGAGGGGGGGTCGGGGGTCGGGTTAATCCTCGCCAGACCTATTTGTCCACTGGCATGGGCACGGCGAGGCGCACAAAGTGGCCCAGTTGGCAGGAAGGCGTGAAGACGGATTACAGTAAAGCAGCCGTCCGTCGGCCTGAGCTGCTCTGCGGAGCCCGACTGGTCCGTACTGGTCTCCAGTCCTGGGTGCTGCTGTTTAATGGTCTAGTTGGGTTTGGCAACTGTAGCCGCTCGCATTCCGATGCGGGGGGGGGGGAGTCCACGATCCGGCCCGAATGGTGAGAAAGCAGAACAGCTGCACCTCCGTGGGCTTTACGTTGACTTAATAGCACAGCTTCCCTCTGTAGATCCCTCGTACCGACCACGAGGTAGACGTATAATGATAAATGAGGACAGGCTGCACTTCATTTTATTCATAAAAAGCCTTGAGCACATCTTGAAACTGTAAATTAAAACCCCGCTGTGTTTCCCACAGGAGCCTTTGCTAAGTCATTATGATTTCAGACCACATCTAAGTTAATGTGTCTGCTCATGTGATCAGTGCAAACCAGCGTGGGATGGTCACTTTCATTGATCTTTCACACCCGTGTGTGACAGCTTGACAAACACACACTGACGCACACATTTACACTCAGTGTATTAAAGAGGAAGAGGAGTCTAAATCCACACCAACCCCCCCCACCCCCCACTCAGAGCTGCATCCCCTGGATACGTGAGCGCCATCTGAAGCGCTGCATCCACACGGGCTCGCATCCGCCTGGATACGTGAGCGCCATGTCCAATTGATGACGGTTGTCATGGCGCCCACATAGCAACGGGCTACACATGTACCGGCTGCTGCCTGCGGTCGTCTCTTGATGGGGGGAGGGAGGGTAGGGGGGTGTGAGGCCAGTGGAAGGGCGGGAGGTTGAGGCAAACAGAGGGAATAGACGGGCTGGGAAAATGGGGGTCGTGTTGTGTGTGTGTGTGTGTGTGTGTGTGTGCGTTTGTGTGCGTGTGTGTGTGTTGTGTGTGTGTTGTGTGTGTGTGTGCGTGTGTCTGTGTGTGTGTGTGTGTGCACGCCCGTTGTCATAGTTAGAAAGGAAGAGAGAATGAGATCTAACCGGCTGAGGAGAAGAAGAAGAATCAGAGACGGAGAAAGATGGAGAGGCAGTAAAAGAAGCAAGGTTCATTGCCTCACTTGTGTTAGCTCTGCAGCTTCAGTCCTTCTGGAGGACTTAAAGGAAGACACGTCGTCACGTGTTTCCACAGCTCCTTCAACTGCTGCTTTTAAATTTAGAATGAGGCTGAATGCGCTGCTGAGAACGTGGGTATTTTTAAGCGCAGCGCACTGCTTTTTATTATGCAGAACAAGAGAGGCATGTTCTGCTACTTCCTCCTCTTCCGCGGCGTGTGTGAGCGCGTGCAGAGCAGCTCATGGGTAATTGATGTGCCCAGTTTTATTTCGGGAGCTAAATCCATCGACTGGGCTTCACGCATCACCTGGCAAAAAAAGAAGAAGAAAAAAACGCAGCACGTGCACAAAAGTGCACAAAGCAACACGTAGACGTCTCCACTAGCAGCACGTGAAGTCGCTCCCGCACAGGAACACGGGCACACGTACATGAATATTTCAGTTTGCTTAAAAACGTGCAAAGCATCCGGGCTCCCATCCTCCCCCCCACCCACCACCCCCACCGGCGGCGGCGGCTCAGGAGGAGCCCATGAATGATGGAGGATGAGCGGGCAAATGGAGGGCTCTGACAGACTGGAAGTTCATCAGGGGAGGGGGAAGGGAAAATATAGAGCCCTCAGGGTGGGGGTGGGGGGACATGCATTCTGATGTCTTGCCCGCTGTGACCTACACCCCTCTTATTGTTGTTCTGGTCAACCGCATTGTTAAATGGTAAGGAATCAGAGCAGCTGACCCGCCGAGGGTCTTTCAGATGAGCGACCACGCGTTGGTGACGTAGCTGCCACGGCATCCACCTCCAGCGGCGCATAATTCAAAAATCCAAAACATTGGCGGCTCACCTAAGGTTAGCTCAAATGCTACTAACCCGTGTAGCTCTCAAAACGTACGAGGAACTCACCGATGACTCCGGCACAGTCGCCATTTAAAAAGGTCAAGTGAGTCGACCGCTGTGTTCCTTTCAAACGCGCAGAGACAGCTACTGCGCTAGCAGAGGAGTGAGAACGTGTGGGCGGCTCGTGATGTGCACGCCGGTGAGAGCATGTGACTGCGTGAGCTGAAGGGTGAAGGCGAGCAGGCGGCGCGCACATTTGTGGGGTCAAATGGATGTCAAAGAGCTCGTGGCCGGAGCGGGACGACGAGCACGAAGAGACGGCAAGAAAGGATCCGTCCCGAAGGGAGGACTAACCAGCACACGTCCGCAGAGACCATCAGCGGGCCGAGGACGAGGTCAAAGTTCAAGGAGCGACCCGCCGACGCGCGCTGCCGAAGCCGCACCTCCTTCCCCGCCGGTGTTAGTTAGTCTGTCGCCCCATTAGCACCCGTCGGGACGTAATGGCACCATTAGCAGCGCATTTACATGTCGGAGACAAAGCGGCTGTGAACGGGGAGGAACCCGCGAGTGTGAGTCCCTGGCCGCGTGTCACAAAGGTACGCGCACGTGTGTTACATTTGCACATTTACACACGAGATGCTCCCCGGCGGGAAGAACTCGTTAATTAAACGTTTTCCCAAAGCAAACACACACATTTGCTTGTTGCGCGATAACGTTGCAGCTACATTAACGCTGCAGGCGACAGTTTATTGACAGAAGGGGATGAATAAAAATATGCACGATAGTTGTATTTTTGCGTTGGTCGTTTTTGATTCACGTACACAACAACAAAAATAAGTTCTTATTGAAAACAATTGAAAAAGGAATGAAAACGAACAAATATTCAGACAAACAAGACCTATTCAGACATTTATAAAGCTGTTGCCTGTCTTTTCCTGCCACGTTGGTTTGTATTTTACCTTCTTTCTGTACTTATTTTAAGCGTAAGCCGTCCTCTCTAAACCTAAAATCTAATGTCGGTGCCCACACAGAACCGCAGCTGTTCCACACCTACGACCTACACTACAGCTTAAAACTAGTTGGAACAAAACGTTTGGACTTCCATCAGAACGAGAGACCTGCCACGTATTTTCCAAACTTTGGTTTTGTGTGTCTTGTGCCTTTTTGTCTGCATGTCACTGATAACAGTCGATATTATTCCTTCCTGTAATCTTCCACCTTTAATCTAAAGTGCCACGCACGTCCCACTCAAGGTCAGCTGGGGAGGCCCAGCGTCTCCTGTCACTTCCTCCCTCTGGAGCGTCGTGAATCCCCCATCGTCCCCTGCTGGATGCTGTTTTCCAGTTACTCTGTTAGGGGGAGGCGGGGGGGTCGGGGGGGGTGGATGCCGGCTAGGTGTTGTCCCCTCTTTATTTTGCCCAGCGGACTGAGCAACAGCCGGTGTCCTCTTCCTCGAACACGCTGACGTGCGTGATTTGCATGCACCTGAATGGAAAAGAGCCAATAAACAAGTGGAAGGAAGGGTTAACAATGTCATGGCTGGCTGCACTTTAAATGCACTGCGAGAGGAAAAGCAGACGACAGTGTCACTGTGTTCAGTCCTGACTCTCGTTCAGGAAAATACTCAATGATTCAGTGCAAATGCAACAGAACATTTGGCATTTTTTTGTCACGGCGTCACACCTCGCCGGAGGTCACGCCTGAGCCGGAACCAGGACTATTTGTTGTTCCGCCCCTCCATCCTTATGGCTCTATTGCTCTGCGTGACCCTTCGACATCCCTCCAAAAAGCCCTGTGTGGCCTCCTGGTGCCCATCCCAGGCCCTCGGGGGTCTACGCATCCAGGCTTAAGCCGCCTTTCTCCCAGCTTGACCCCGGCTGCCGCATGCCTTTCCGGGCCTTAATCCCGATCAAGCATGTCTAGACCTGTCATTACCAGCGGGGCGGGACGAGGGATGGATGGTGGGGACGGGGAGGACGGGCAGAGAAAGTGACCCTGACAGTGACCCGTGCATTCATTCCACTGTTTACATTGTGGTTAAACAGACAGACCTTGCAGCGAGTCAACACACGGGGGGGGGGGGGGCGGATGCAGGGGACGATACGAGGCCGAGGAGGGAGAGACCAGACGTCAACACAGGATAAGAAGGAGAAAGGGAATCCTCAACAATGCATATCTTTTAAAGGCTCAAGGAAGTCTCACCAGGAACGGAGGAAGGGGAGAAGCAAAAAGAGAAACATTTTCTCTCATGATTTCTTTGAAAGAAATAAGTAAATATTATTGTGAAACACCCTCTTTAACTTTCTAACCAAAAACATGTATACTCTTATAATACTCCTTATTCCACAAAGTGTATGAGAGTGTCAACCTTTGCTCAACATTGAGGCTGGAAGCTAAGGGAGGACTCCTCGGCTAACACAAAGCAATATTCCTCTAGTTAAGCTAAGATGTCCAAAATAGTGTAAATAATTAATAATATCATAATAAAACCAAAACACTAGAATTAAACCAGCGATCGAAAATCGATTATTGATGACTTGAAATTGAAAATTCTGTTTAAGAGCTAATCCCATTTTTCAAGAGCCTCGTGATTGAAAAATGAAAAGGAGAAAATCACCACGTTCTGTACGTGACTGGATTCCCCGTCATGAGCTCAACCCCTGTACCTCAAATATACCCCGGCTCCGCTGCGCCGCGGCTCGGTGAGACGTGCTGAGATTACCCAACATGGAGGAACGTGACGAGCAGCTAAACGCATGAACTTATGACACGGAAGCATCGCGAGCCAAACCCAGAAAAGCATCAGATAACAGCAGCAAATAGGGCCTACAGGACATGTGCAGAGTCCAATGGATGAAGCGTGACGAAACCCATGGGAAGAAGGAAGAGAGATGTGTGTGTGTGTGTGTGTGCGTGTGTGCGTGTGTGTGTGCGTGCAAGTGATGGATATGTCACGCTGTGCCATGACACTTCTTTCAAGTGATCAAGTGCGATGTGAGCTCAAAATTCACTGCAAGGTCTTCATCGAGTCTCTGGGGCTGAACTTATCCTTCCTGTGCACACAGACACGCACGCGCACAGACACACACGTTGTGATCTGCACGATCAAACGCACTGCCTAGAGTCTGCACCTGCATACAGTCCCGCCTATAAATACACACAGCGTCTGAACGCAGGGCGACTGGAAGGCTGCTTCACTACATCTATGAACATGCATGTGGACGCGCTCTCTCTCCCTCTCTCTCCCTCTTCTTCTTCCTCTGCTGTGTTTCCACCCCCTCACCCTCTCGTCCTCCCCCCTGCTTCTTCGTTTTTTCATCTCCCGACCGCTCTGTTCTAAACGCACGTATGTGTTCCTCACATTGTAGCCTCCAAATTACTGCATCATTCATTTTATTAGAATCTGTTGCTGATACGTTCTGCAATCTCTTGCTGAGTGCTTTTCTGCAGATTCCTCGTCTGCATACGGTGGCGCTCTAATTGGCTACCTGGTCTGTGTTCACTGTGATAATTGCTTGTGTAAGTGTTACACTGAGCCTCCATGGGAGGAGTTTCGCCGCCTTGGCTGTCAATCACTGCGGCCCACCCAGAGCAGAGACAAGGCGCGATTAAGTCCCGCCCACGTTGCTCTCCGTCGATTGTGTGACCTGCGTGAAGGTGTCTACCTGGCAAAGCTGCCGTGTGGGGCCCGGCGCTACCAAACCGGGTGGCAAGAGGCCGCAGGACGCCGGCGTGAGGCGGGTGGAGATTTCTGCTCCGCTGCCGGTTTGTCACCTCCGCGCGGTGGATGAGGAGCGAAGGCCACACGGTAAAATCCACCCAGTGTTGGTGTGAATTCAGGGAGTAAAAAGCCCCGCCCATCTCCTCACCGCATTTCTAACCAATCCGCATTTTTATAGTGTTAAATTTCAGTGACACGTAGCAGTGTCAATGGGTGGTTAGAATTTTACACTATCGGTGCAGTAAACACAGTAGTGTGTAACATCAACACCTACCAGTTATTTGCCGTAGTGTCGGTTTTGTATAACAACGTGTCACATGGTGTGGTGTGTTTGTACTGTTCCTGGCTTCAACTCACCTTGTGTTTGCGTTTGTTAATTCACAGTAACTCTAAATTAGGATTGGGATTTTCACATGGATATCTGGTATCAATGAAAATACTGAATTTAACTCAAAGGAGAGTTGATTTGTCGTCACAGAACTTATGGACACTAATGAGAGAGACGTTAACGCTCTCCACTCATCTCACATCACCACTTTCCTGCTCGGCCCCTTTCTGTTCAACGCCCGGCTGGCCTGACCGGGCTCCGAGGAGGGCGGGGCGGCGGCTCGCCATGCCGCCATCCCTCCGACGCGGTTGTTCTCATCGCGGAGTGGAAAATTGATTTGATTGGCTCAATTGAGCAATTGTATTACCATGTTAACTGGAGGAGCTGCGGACGAGGAAATGAATAAAAAGCGATGCTCTATTAGGATTATCTGGAATTGTACAGCTGGGGGTGCGGCTAGGTGGAGAGAGCGGGCTTGTCTCTTAACCTCAGGCAAAAGGTCACGGCGTCCGCACACAACGTCGAAACCGCAGCCGAGACCCCCCCCCCCCCCCCACCCCGCCGACCCCGTCCTGTAAAAACTGCTCGGGATTCCAGGAATGTTGATCACGGCGTCGCCTCCCGGCTGCGTCGACGTGTGAGACGATTTGGCCGAGTGAATGGCGGGCAGACGTTGGGGCTGCTGCGCTGTTTACCTCGCCGGTCATTAACATTCTCCTCATTGTTGTGTGGCTCAGACGCCGGCCTGCATCTCAATGGGCTCCTCCGCGCACACAGTCAATTAGCTTATCTGGCTGCTGGCGATATCTGCCCCGACGCCGCTGCCCTCGTCCCAATGCAGGGACGGAGCCGGGGCCATCTTAAAAGAGACCTCACACACACACACACACACACACACACATACACACACGCACCCCCCCCACCCCTCCCACCTCAGGCTGTAATTGAGAGCATAGAGGCCCCCAACAGATAAACAAGACCTATTGATTCAGTGTAATTCGACTCACCATAATGACATTACAGGATAGGACCTGTGTGTGTGTGTGTGTGTGTGTGTGTGTGTGTAGTGAATGATAGTGAATGATGACACATTATTCCGCCCTGCCGGGGGAGTTTAGCTGATTGGAAATGGATATGGAGGAGCGCGATGGGGAGACAGAAGGCGTGAGAGAGGGAGAGAGTGTCATGGAGGAGGAGGAGGTGGCGGCGTGAAAGGAGAAGTAAATTGCACTGCTCTCGAGTACACGGCCATAAACACGCTCTGTTTAAAGCCAGCAGCCGATCAATGAGCCACCAGAAGGATGTTTCACTTGCTAATCAAAAGGAGGAAAGGCAACAGAGAGAGAGAGGGGGGGGACGGAGGGGAGGGGGGTTCTATGGCCTGTGAGCTGACAAAGTCTCATGCTGAATTCCAATCATTCCCCATTTCATTACAGGGTTTGACTACAGATTTGGAAATGCTAATCGGCCATCTGTTGATCGCCGGCAGCGGATAAAGACCTTTCCTTCACTTCTGGTGGGTTTCGCTTCAAAAGATAGACACTCCTTTGGAAATGTTTGGTTTCGCCGTGCCGCTTTACAACCGATGGAACGAGGAATGCAGATAAGGTCCGGGGCAAATCCCAGCAGGGCCGCACACATGTGCAGGGGGCAGAAGGCCGTGACGTTCGTTGATTTTCCCGACCAATGGCGTTAGATTGACGCGGCAAAACAGCAGATTGTTTCGTGCCAATATTCTATTGTTGTTCTTTCATTGGGACACGCTTGAAATGAAAAGAACAATGGAAGCACTGTGATGGCGCTCCAAAGTCCGGCTGAACAAAGGTAATAAAACATCATGTTTATGGACGTTTCGGTGGAATATTGCACTTTGATCAGTTTGCGTTTAGCCATTTCCATAAATGTCTAACATGAGGTCTCTCAAAACAACTGCACACCGCTTTGGTTTAGTCGTACCTTCGGTCGGACGTGTCAGAGTGTGTATCTGAATGGCAGAAGAGGTAAAAGCTAAAATCACAATGACAATGCTAACCTGCTTGTGTTGCCGTCCGTATCGGCTTAATGTCAGACACACACACACACACACACACACACACACGCACGCACACACACACAGTGCGGATCAGAGATGCGTGTCCCCGTCGGAGGAGGGCAAGGAGACGCTCAGCTGTCCTCTTGACTTCCTGTGGCCCGTCTCTCCTCCAGCTGACAGGCCGAGACCGGGGTAATTGGTGCCACGTATGATTCTGTCAAACCGGAGGACAGGTAACGAGAGACGGGGAAAAAGACAGAGGGTTTATCTTTACCGCTCCAAAGAAAGGAGCAAAATATCTGCCACCGGTGTGGCGTCCATTCAGATTTGAAATGCTCAATATGTTCGACTAAATGTGTGAATTTTCTTTTTCCGTTTCTCCATTTACTCCTTTTTGCAGGAACCCCCCCGACCCACAAAAATCACGCGTTTCTTAGCAGCACGGCAAAAACTCCTAGTAGGAGAAACAATACCTACATACCATATTGGATGTCATGGATTTCATGAGTCTGCACAACCTTAACGCGCGCACACTCAGTCTCTGGCGTTGTGAAACACCATCAATTCTGTCACACGAGAAGCCATTTGCACAGAATTAGGTCAACGCTTCTCCTCCTTCTCCCTTCCTCTGTCTCTGCTGATCACCGACTCATTCCTCTCGTCCAGCGTCCCCGTCGTCCATCTATGTTCATGTGATCATTAGCCTTTGTGGCGAAAGCCCCCCCCCTCACACACACACACACACACAAAAATGCTTTGCAGTACACATTTTGTGCCGAGAGATCAAACACTAGACGCCTTTTATGTGCACAATCTGTGTTTTCCTTCCCAGTGAGAATCGTGTTGGGACGGTCCACCATGCGCCGTGTGTCCCTGTGACGTGGAACTGTTCAGGAGGGCGACCTGGAGCCGCAGATGTTTCCCGATCCGAGCGGATGAGTTATTCCCGCGCGGTCCGTCTGCTTCGACAGTCTTTTAATTTAATGGGATTGTGCGAGAGGCAGGCAGAGCCGCGCAGCCATCTTGCTATCTGCGGATTGCTCTCTCTCTCTCTCTTTTTAGTCTCATCCTTTGGCATGCAGCCTCCCTCCCCCCACCGCTCCATGTGCCAGCCCGCAGGGTGTGCTGGGAGGGCAAATTCCATGTGTGTGTGTGTGTGTGTGTGTGTGTTGATCTCAACGGCAGCTGCCCTTTTTCTTGCAGGTCTACATGGCTCTCTGCTTCCTCCATCACCTACGTTCAACCTCGTTGCGTCACGCCGGCCACATGATCAACCGAATTCTCTGAATTCCTGGCAAACGGCGTGACCTGCCGGCGGTCTCCGCGGCCCCGTGCAGACCGCGGATGTGGTTCCGTGTCTTGGGTTCACCAGCTGACTGCCTCGTCTTGTGTGAGCGGACCTCTTAAATAGGAAACAGGTGGGACGACAAACATGTATTTCAGAGGCAGAGAGATCGTACATGCAGCCGTGCCCTCTCGCTGTGACCTGTCACTGCCTCTCAGTCTCACCACGTGCGTAGTCTCTCTGCATGCGATTCCTTTCCCCGCGGTTCTGTGTCATGTGTTTTTTTTTTGTGTAGAGGGATGCATCCATCACTCGCAGCACTGTCGTCCCCAGAAGCCTTCAATTAGATCTAATATCCCTTTCACATGTAAAGTATCAGAGCTACTCAATTAGCTGACGATACAGACAGTCACCAGTCCACACAGAGCGGGCCTGTTGATGTTTGGTTCCTTTATTGTCGCAATGCAAGAAAGGATCCAATCAGAGGAGAAATACAGGTTAAAAAGAAGAGCCGACACCCAGAAGCTGAGCCCCGAAACCCAGATGGTAATGGAGAAATCCATCTGCATCCTGGCATCCTGGTGAAACAGCTACACCCTTTATGCATTCTAACACGTAGCTGCAGGTCCAGTCACCACTTTGGCTCGGGGCTATAGGTTAAAGGTTGTTTTTTTTTTTCAAATGACTTGAAAATGTCACATGACGATGATCCCGAGACAACTCGACACGCTGCCCACTCACAGGTGCCACAAAAGGAGGCCGAGGGGGTGAAACCTGCGGCGCGTTCACTACTTTTGTCACATTTCACGCCTGTGTGCTCTTTTTAGTGCTTAACTAAAAACAGTGCACATGTAACCGTGGCTCAGAACCTTTGTCCGTAAAGGCGGCTGGCGTGGCGCCGAGGAGCCGTAAGTCAAAGGGGCTTAATGAGTATGTGCGTGTTTCACGTTAGTGGGTCAGTGTGCCATTCATCAGCACTTCTGCATTCCATCTCTGACTCATCAAACCGTGCACCCCCCCTCCTCACCTCCCCGGTGCAGAACCCCTCGCCCCCTCCCCCGCCTCACTGGGACGCAGCGAGTGGCCAGGCGAGGTGCGCGCAGGAGGTCAGCTGACACCGAGGCTCTGACGGACGGAGAGTTATCAAAAAGAGCTTGTTTACACTGTTTCAATAAACCAACAATCAACATTTTACAATCAATTTCATGATGCAATCTGGATTATTCTCACTCAAGTTCAACTTTCAGAGTGGACACGTGCCGGAGACCTTTTATGTAATTCAGCCAAATGAAGTTAAAGTGGGTCATGGTAAGTAGTAGTAGCAGGTTGAGGTGAATGCGGTGTTGTTGGCCACCAACACGCATGTATTCAGTGTGGTGAATGAGAGGCGGCTTCATGAAGTCTGGGGAGTCACAAGAGAAAGGGAGGGGGTGGATGCGTTGTTCCGTTCTGCTGAATGCGCTCACATGTAGGAAAGAAGAAGCATTTATTTTAGGATGCGTGGGTGTACGCAGACACGCACACCCACACACGCACATGCACACACACGCGCGAAGTGAGCGCTCTCCAGCTCCCAGATAGGCCCGGCCTACCTTCATATCAATCGTGTTTTGAAAGGGTGCCGGAAGGACGCTTTCTCCTCCAGATCCACTACACAACAAACGAACCAGACACACACACACAGGCGCACACAGGAGAGAAACGAGAAGAGGGAAGAGAACTGCATTTTGCACACGGGAGGAAGAGAAAGGTCCACCCCTCAGCAACACGTCGCACAATGAGCGTCCGCGCTGTTGTGTCATATTGTGTCAGCATTGCCACAACGTTGTTATCCCGTAGAAACTGTTGTCATGGTAATAAGGTCACTGGCACGCTCATATGTCAGAAAGGATTTATACTGGGCTGACACCATTTCCAGAGCTCCGTGTGCCAGGCGCGCGTGTGTGTGTGTGTGTGTGTGTGTGTGTGTGTGTGTGTGTATCTTGGACAAAGACAGAGAAGTTATTTCTACACTGTCGGGCAACAGCAAGGCTGAACTTCCACATTCACTACTAAAGGCTTTATATCCTGTAAATGCAGTCTTATGTAATACAAAAACAGGCAGGGGGGTGGTGTGTGTGTGTGTGGGGGGGGGGGGGGGGGGGGGGGCAAGTCTAATGTCTCCTCTCTACTACGGTATTTACACTGTAGACCTTTTCTGGGAAATCCCCGCAGGGATTCCCCCTCTGCCCGTCGCTGATGGGAAACGAGGTGGGCTGAAAGTGAAAGTGAAACGTTGACGCTGCGCTGGGCGGCTCTGAGGGGAAAGTACCGGAAAGTCTCTGAATGGGCCCGTTGGACTTTTCGCCACGATTCCCCTCTCCGGGTCACGTTGGGACATTGAACCACCGTGACTGTGACATCAGGCTGCTTCTTTGCCGATCCAGACGACATGTTAATGTGACCTACTTAGCTGCCATTTAACAGGGCGGGTGCTTGCTGCAAAGCTCCACCTCGCCGTTTCCTTGCCGTTTTTTTTGGCCCCTAAATCTGACCCCCCTTTTGACCAGTCGGGGCGAAAAGCTAATGTCGTGATTATTTTTCTTTGCTGCTCGGTATTTGTCCAGCGTGGACATCTGTCGGCTCAAACGCTGAGCCACATGCTGTCCACCCCCCCCCCCCCACCCCCCAGGCAAAGGGTGGTCTGGGAATTGCTCCTGTACGACTGAGAGATATTGAAAAAAAGGACTTTATCACACTAATATGTAATTCCTTTTTTGATTTGACGCCGTCGAAAATGAGTATTCACTAAGCACGGATGATCACCACAATCGCTGCTGATTTCCTACCCATAATCCTTTGCCCCTTCTGCCTCTTCACCAGAGCTTGAGATGCTCACCCATGGGGGGAAAGGGGGGGTGAAGAAGCACAGAACAATGGTGCCTTATGGAGGCAGAGCTCACACACAACACACGCAACAGCCAGCAATGCATGGCTTCACTGTGGGGGTTTAAGGGAGGGGGGGGGGGTTCATACGTAAGTTAAAAGAAGCATGTGACATGAAAAAGAGCAGCCACTACCAGGGAAAAGACTTGGATGTTTCCTTGAGGCAGTTTAACGTGATCTGCCGAGGTAACAGGAAGCAACAGAGAACGTCGACGGGCCTGATTGGCTCATTTGGACGTCATGTGATCTCTATTTTTGATCCTTTTCTAGCTTTTTGAGGTGAATGCAAGCATCCGATATCTGCTCTTTGAGGCTCTGATGGAGGTGTCGCTGAGGCCTCTTCTGGACAATACCATTTCTCCTTCATTTGAACCTGAACCCTCAATTAGGAACCCTGCTGTGTTGTTTGACAAGGTTGCTATGGAGACCAAACTATTTGATTCACGTCAACGGCTGTAGGTGAACATGAGTACCGTACCTTCAGTTTCCCCACCGTCCCACATCAGCATGACATCACCGGCTGATTGGAAAGCACCTGGCTCCCGCCGGCACACCTTGGGTGGGGGAGAGTTAGGTGACTTCCTCAGAGGAAAGTTTAAAGCCATTTATGGTTTACCTGTCTAGCAGAAGGCCAATGATTAATCAAAAACACAACCAATCTTCCTGTCTATTCCTTTCCTCTTTCACATGGTGTTGGTTAGCGTCGCAAGATCATTTTCACAAATGAAGTGAATAGCCAACGTTATAAGGTTACAAATCATTTACACATTACACCACGTTTGGGTGAGAAAACTGTTTAACTTTTAATCTGTTTTTAGTTAAAGGCTTCAAAATCACTACAGGGGGTATTTATTTCCATATTAGTCAAAGAATAAACGCTTCGTACCGGTTTAGCTTCTGTTAACCACAGACCTTATTTCCTGCATCTGACCAGAACCCGATTGGTGCATCACCTGACACACTGACCATGTTTTTCTCACATTCCACGGCAGCAAAGAGAATCAAAAATATGAGACAAATGTTGATGAATTGAAGTGAAGTGAATTGAGGCGAACCTGTGGGGCACAAATTCCTGCCACCTGAAAAACCACAGAACCGTCAGGAAACGCGTCAGGAGACGCATCCACGATATGCAAGCAGCCGGGATTCCCAACCCGACACGTCGACCCTTTAATTTGACCTTTCCTCAGGCGTCCTCCCCAGTCTGGCTCCATTTTTTATCTACATCTTGCCCTCCTCCTCCAAATCCCAGAATGCCTTCTTCTTCTTATCACATACCTCGGTCCACACCTGGTGCTATCACTCAGCCATCAGCACGTCGTTTGTGCAAACAATGATGTGACTGCGTCTTCTTCAATGTGAGGCCCCGGCTCCATGATACAGATCAGAACCCCCCCCCTCACACACAGAGTCCTCTCTGCATATGAACTCTGGCACAGCTGATGCCCTGCCTGGCTTTGTGCGCCTGTGTCTGGGTCGCATAATGTGTGTCTATGTGTGAAAGATGGCCTCTCTGTGCCTTTCTCCCCCTGACGCTCGCTGGTCCCTCGACAATGCCTCCCTTATGCGCACATAGCACACGTGCAGCGGGAAAAACGTACACGCAGAGACGCTTCGACACACGCCGAGTAGACGAACGGCCCTCGTCATCACTCGGGAGGCCGGTTTCATGTTGACGTGGTTGCATGTTGCAAAAGTTGCGTCTCTTTCTGCGTCTGTCTCTCTGTTACCTCGAGCAGGCTGAAGAAGCCCATTCACAGGAGGAGATGGCTGGAGGAGCGGAGAGGCCGGCGTGCCAGGCATTCCTCAGCAGCACACAGTGGACACACTATTATGACATTTACAAGGCCAGCTGGACGGATGCAGCGCCATGCGTGTGTGTGTGTGTGTGTGTGTGTGTGTGTGTGTGTGGAAGAAAAGGAGGTCGGAAAGAGGCACAAAAACACAAATCCAGTCCTGTTAACTCACAACTACCTGCGATGATCCTCTTTGCATTCCTGACGTGCTGTTCCTTTTTTTTAATTATGACACTTTTGGGGAATAATGCAAAGATAATCTTGCACTCGGCTTCTTCTCAGTCTCCACGGGAAACAAATGCACACCACTAACACCATTCGGGTATCTTTTGGGGCATAATCGCTCCCTTGGGGTGAATGCATGACATGAGAGCGATGTATTCTACTCATTCAACTGTCTGTAAGAATAGAAACCTGCTGCACACACGGCCGTTTGACTTTAACGGATTCCTCCGACCAGGCTGCATTTACAATGTGCTGTTCACCATATTCCATGAATGTTTGCATGGGAAACAAACGACGTTGACTTCCATGTGACTCGGGAGAGCTGGAGGCTTTCAGCGTTCCAAACGCTCCCGGGTCTCGCGAAACCCATTAGGCCGATTGGTCCCAGCAGCCGTGGAACACTGGAGTCTTTTCCTCTCACGACCTCGAGATGTTTAGCCTCTCGACGGAGAAAGCGATCAGGTGGAATGTGCGTGATGGTCACATTGACATGTTTTGCCGCTGGTATCTTGTTGACAAGCGGAAGTGAACAACACATCCAGTCAGGGAGCCATGAGGAGCCGTGTGACATGCGGTTAGACGGTGATCCTTAACTGTTTCCTTGTTTGAGCGGTTTCTCATTGTCTTACTCCGGAATTCAAGTATATTCAATATATTTTGTGCGTTGGACTGTAAGCCGCAGATTCTTTCTCTCAGGCAGTTTTATAGACATTTTTTTTTCAAAAAAAGAAATCAATACTAGAACAATAAATAGAAGTGTTGGTGGCAGGCTTAATGAAAACCGTTGCCATTTATTCAAAGCGTTTCCATCGACCTGCATGAGGTTAATTGATAAAGGTGGAGGAGTTATCCAAGTTTCAAATCTCATCCTGTCATCCCTATAAAAAGGTTTTACCATGTTTACAACAAGGCATTGGTAAATACAACTACATGTCTGATGGACATTCTTTTTATTCCCAGTCTAACTCCACATTTAATTAACTAGCACTCGCACATTAACAGGCACACTGATAAAGGAAGAAAATATTTAACTTAAATTTTGTTTTTTTAAACATACTTTCCCTAAAGAAAACCCAAGAAACTCAGTCTTTAGCTGAACTAAATTGGTTTCATTGCTGGGGGTTGTCTGCGGGGCGGGGCCAATTAGACTGTAAAGGCTCGATTGGCCGCAGCGGGCTGTAACCGCCCTCTGATTGGTGAGAGCTCGGCAGGGCCCCGCCCACGGGCGGCGCCTCGGACCTGCACTATGCTGAAGCGATGCGTTCAACCAGTGTTGAGCTTAGAGGGTCTCTCTCCAGCGGGGTGACAAGTCTGACCACAGCAGCCACCGAGCGGACGTACCTGAAGAACCAGCCCAGCAGAAAAACCACCGAAGCCCAAAGCGACGCTTTTCCTCGTTTCCACCGGCGGACACGTAACTCGCCCTGGGGTCGGATTAACTCACAGACGCTCTTTTTTTAGTTTTTCTTTTTTCCGTTTTCCTTGGAAGACTCCGCGCAAACAACCGAGCCGACGAAGACAATGGGATCCCAGGCATCCAAGGGAGACGTGGCCGCGGAGGCGGGGGCCGCCGCCGGGGGGGCGGCAGCTGTCAAAACCAACGGACAGGTAACACACCTTCGGTCGCTATCAATTGGACACATACACGTTATCTCATAAATGGAAGCGTGGGGGTTGGGGGGGGGGGTCTCATATGGAAGCGTTAGTTCAGTCGACGCCGAATCGATGAAACTTGACTGATTTTTTTTTGGGGGGGGGGGGGGGGGGGGAGGCAAGGCAGGTGTTTTTTATTTTTATTTTTTATTCAGTCTCTCGCGGAACCCCCCCCCCCCCCCCCCCCCCCCCCCCTTTGAGAAAAAACAGAACGATATAACCGTTATTCATCGTAAATGAAGATGAAGTTCATTGA
Source organism: Apeltes quadracus (assembly GCA_021346845.1). NCBI lineage: Eukaryota > Metazoa > Chordata > Actinopteri > Perciformes > Gasterosteidae > Apeltes > Apeltes quadracus. The sequence goes on from CM037926.1 coordinate 14,207,464, forward strand.
CGTATTCGTGTATTTGTGAGGGCGCTTTAACCCAAAATCCGCCCAACGTGGTTGATAGTGCCAGGCGTTGAAGGGGGGGGGTCGGCTCGAGCGCACGTAGGCACTACCCCTCCCTGTTTAAAAAACGAGCCTGGCTGTCGTCTGGGCAACCGATTCTCTTTCCAAAAATGTCATATGAGCAATAACCGTTTAATTGGACCACTATTGGGTCGTTATGGCTGTATTATATTACACGTCATTACTACGGGTTGATACACGACGCTTCACTCGAGGATTATTCATTTACAGACGGATTTTCATTGGTGATTTTTTTTCTGTGGGGGGTTTTCATGCTTCTATCGATGAGCTCCGGTCTTTGTTGAGCCGATGTGTGTCTGTCTGGTACTGCGGCCGATCTGCGAGGCGCCACCGCCGCCTATCGCTACATCCGGGTACTGCAAGGCGTCGCCTCGGAGCCGCGCGACACTGTGGTTAATTGATGAGCACGACGCTGCACTGTGAATAAATGACATAAATGAATAAATGACCTCTCGAATATCCTCATTTCGTTTTTCATGCATCAGCAGAGTTTTTTTTTTGAAACCGATGACTTATGATGTCAACCCCTTTTTTCCTTCAGGAGAATGGACACGTGAAAACCAACGGGGATGTCGCCACAAAGCCCGATGGGGACGCTGCCGCCACCAACGGCTCGGCCGACGCAGCCAAGGAGCCCGAGGCCAGCGCCGCCGGGGACGCCATCGAGCCGGCGCCCGCCGCTGACGGAGAGGCGGCCAAAGCTGAAGGCGAGGCCGCGACCAAGGAGACCCCCAAGAAGAAGAAGAAGAAGTTCTCCCTGAAGAAGTCCTTCAACTTCAAACTCAATCTCAAGAAGACCAAGAAGAGCGAGGCCGTCAAGGAGGAAGCGCCGACCGCCTCCGCTACCCCAGACGCCGCCGCCGCAGCCGCCACCCCCTCCGAGGAGAAGCCTGCCGAGAACGGAGCCGCTGCTCCGGCGGAGGAGAAGAAGGAAGAGAAGAAGGAGGAGGTGAAGGAGGAGGCCGCCCCCGCCGCCCCTGCCGCCGCTCCGGCCGAGGCCCCGAAGGCGGAGGAGGGGCCGGCTAAAGAGGAGGCCCCCAAGGAGGAGGCCAAGGAGGCAGCTGCCCCGGCCCCCGAGGCCACGAAACCGACGGAGGAGAGCAGCTCGACCCCGGCCCCCTCTGAAAAGAAGGAGTGATTGTACCTAAAGCTCACAATGAACTGGGTGAACCTTTTTTCAAGAGAGAGAGAGAGAGAGAGAGAGCGAGAGAGAGAGAGAGAGAGAGAGAGAGAAAATTTAAGAGCATATATATATATATTTATATATATATGTGTATATGTATACATATGTATATGGATATATGTAAATATATACACATGTATGTGAGAGACTCCTTCGACGTGCCACTTGTTGTCGTGACAACCAGACAACAGACTAGATTCACTAGATCACTTCCCCGGTTTACTGCTCCGCATCCGGACCCGGACTGATCGGGCCGGCGGGTCGCCGGGTGCCAAATTGGATTTTTAAATGTCTAGAACGCGAGCCGGTGACACCATGCAGCAAAGATGGATGAAGGACGGATGGAGTCAAAGCATCTACACCCTCCCAGCCCCCTCCCCCCCCCCCCCTCTTTCCCTTCCTCCGACCCGAAAAAAAAAGAATCTGCAAAGGAAGATGCCTCCTGGCTGAAGGGAAGAAGCTCGACACTGGGACACCACCACCACTTGAAACGACTGTTGATAGAGCAAAAAAAAAAAATGAAATCAGAAAATGAAGAGACTCGCCAACTTTTTACATTCCTATATTTTAACCCAAATTTGAAGTATTTTGTGGTGTATTATAGAGAAGCATCTTAAAGATTCAGAGAAGCTATTACTTGTTTGTTTAAAGAAAAAAAAATAGACAACTTTGATTTTTACCTTACTATGGAAAAAAAAAAGAACACTTAAGCTTGCTATGTTCACTGTTGCGGTTTGATATGAAGAAAAGTTGTTTACCTGTCGTATGTGAGCCTGAATCTGCTTTGTCTCTGTAAATACGTTGGATTGATTTCTGTTCTTTATTTTGCTAATGTTGACAGATGTTTCTGGTTTTATTGTAAAGTTGATAATGGTAAATAAATGTTGGTTACCTGCCCTCGTGTGTGTGTCTCCATGGTTACTTGCATCGCGCCACACACGTGCTACAAAGTAGCGCGCGACTGTCACGATAAAGGTTTCTCATGAACTGGACTGACGACAAACACCCAGAGGCAGAACTACAACTCTTCCTACCAACGCACACGCCGGACTCTTCCATCGCTTTCATGAAACAAATTAAAGAATAAAGAGTTCGAGAGCAGCCGCTTCCGTCCTATTTTACCCTAAACTCAATTTAACGCAACTTTTGGCGGATGAATAAACACATTGTCCTTTTTACAAACCAAACAATGAAATAATTTCCTCCTTTGACCCTCAAAGGGGGTTTTTCTCGACCTATTTTAGCAAAGTGGTCCAGGTTTGGAGGTCAGTCTTCCACTAGTGGTGCCATGACGCTACTTTTTAGAGTCAAATCGTTCCGCGTTATCCGGTAGTCTGTTAGTCAGCACATGCCGCTCCGCTTCATTATGTCGTTTTTTTTGTGTGTTTTTTTTAAAGATGATGCTTCGTTGGATTGTCACTCACTGTGGCCCAGATTCAAACAAACACGTCAAGTCGGGTCAATCTCATTTATGCTTTCCAATATCACAAATCCCCTCCAGGGGCTTTCCACGTCCTGAGCATAAAGCAACATAAATCATCCAGCAAAGACCATAAACAACGGCCTCAAATGGTTCTGTCTGCCACTTTATAGAATAAGAAACACCAGCGTGTTTGTAGCGGAGCGGTTTTGGGATGATTGAACAGCACGTTCGCTCCGATGACCCCGGGGCCCTCCATTAGTGCTGTGGCCCTGAGAACAACACCATCACCTCTGCTGCTCCTCCTGCTTCTGCTCCTCCTCTTCCTCCTCCAACACATCTACAGTATTTCCTGCATTTGAGTAGCCTTCTGAACATGGCCAACTAAACACACTCGCCCTGCTCCGGATGGTCTGACCTAGTTCACATGCTGATGGGATGAGTTGAGATCTGAGGCGCGTTTGGAGCCGCTCTTCAAACGATTGTGAATTATTTAAACTAAGCTGGGGGCCTCCACATGGACGCGGCCTTCTGCCTCCTCAAGCAGACGACTTCTTCAGCTCAAAGGGTAGAGTTATTTTACCATAAATGACTTCAGAGTCCAAGCAAAAGCCATTCATTCCCATGCCTTAATGTGGAGCAGTGAGCTGTGCATCTATCCAGGGTTTACTCGATCCTCCAAATTGCTTCCTACACATGATATTATTCTCTGACTGATCGACGATGCTGCATTTGTCCGTCAGCAACCACGGAGTCTGCAGAGATTTGGAGGAGACGGGGAAACACTGGTGGGCTCCCACTGCCCCCTGCCGGTTGTTACGGGCAACGACGGGAAGCTGATGGCCCATTGTCTGGTTTCCCAATCTGTGCCCTGTTCCCTGTTTCCCTGCATCAACATGGCGATACTCATACCCATTGTGCACTGCGTTGTACAACAGGACAGTAAGGGCTTTTAGAATAATTTTCATAAAAAAATATGTATTTAGTTTGGATTCAAGGTGTACAAATGTTGGCATGAATCATGCGTAGGGGGTTATCTTTTTTTATGTGCCAACTGCCATGACCTACATTTAGATACATCTGATTTGCAAATGATATATTATTCTAGTTCTGGGTGCTTTCCTTAAATCTCAGCAGGGGGAACTAATGAAAATAAACATTTTACTGTTTTTTTTCTTGATAATTTCCTGTGAAATAAATTAATCAAGTGCAATAAATAAGAAAATATGTTGTTGGCAGCACGTGAAAGAAAGTATTTCCAGTTTTGAAAAGTCACAACAATGAAGCAATGATTGGCAAATGGATTCCAAGATCCAAGCATCATACTCATTCATACTGAATTAAAGCTGTATGATTTATCCATCAATGCATCGCAAATGTAATCCATCCAAATGTACTTTATCAGAGAGCATTAACCAGTTCAGGGAAGGTTACCAATGCAACATGGCACTCACAAGTTACAATCAATATTGCAATAATTGCAAAATGGCAACAAATGGGGCTTCGTTTATTTCGAATAACTTTGCTTTCATAGAAATGTCCTTGCACACATTGGCAGGCCAGTAACTCCCTGCAGAAAGGGGCCCCACTGACGGACCCCCTCGTCGTGTATGTCATCACCCGATAGGCCAGTTTGCTGGCGATCAAAGACGTTAAAACGTCCCGGGGGGGCTTGTGCTGCTCTGCTCGGTTCCAGTCTAGACGCTGTCTGGTTGCAGCTGCAAAACCTCGGCGGTCCTCGGTTTGTGTCGCCGGCACCTCCCAGTCGGGCGGGTGGGCGCCTGTTATTGGTCGACGAGAGCTCACCGCCGGTTCCCTCCGTGCAAGAGCGGAGTCGGTGGGCATTAAACAGTGGAGTAATTGGGGGTTAAAATGGCGCTGTCTCAAGGAACAAAGAAAAAAGTTTGCTATTACTATGACGGTAAGTATTGGACGTGTACACCTCGGTTTCTTCCCGTTAGAGCGGCCGCGGATGTGTGTAGATGTCTCCGGGAATTCTGCGTGTCTTTAATAGAATGAGCGTGCGGCACCGCCATGCTAGCTAACCGGTGCAGCGAGCTAACCGTCGCTAGCTTGCCCGGTCGGCTAGCTTAGCTTAGCATAGCATCCAAACGCTGGCTAGCTAACGTTAGGTGTTGATGCGAGTGTTTAGTTATTCAATAAGCGGAGCGATTCGTGTAGTTTCGTTGAAGGCGTTGTTGAGTCATGGTTGTGATTTTTGGATGTGTTCGGTGTTTTGTCTTATCTGGTCTGGAGCCACAAACCTAACGTTACCCGATGCTCATTCCATCATTGTTCTCCTAAATTGCTGAGAACTTCCGATTTTTTTTTTTACCAGTTATTTTTTCTAACGTTAATATGAAAAGAGAAACGTTACGTTCCATTAAAATATTAATGGAACGTATATTAATGTAATTAATTTCCCTCGTTGTGTATTCATTAACGTTATCACTTTCACGCCGATGTTAGACATTGTTTGCACTGTGGCGTTAATCACATGAATAATCCCATCTAAGGGCGAGCACATGTTTTATTCTTGTATATCTCTCAGATTTCAATAATATCAAGTCAGTGGATTATTGTCCAAACTGTAGAAGAAACCTTTACAAAATCATCTTCTGGTTGGATAGCATTGGAGAGAGATTAAATGAGATGAACCAATCTAGTAATAGAAAATGCATTGCAGCTGTAGATTTTGTATTTTGCACATGTTCTGTTGCGTTAACTTGTCCGGATCGTTTTCTGGCTTCCCAGGCGACGTTGGGAACTATTACTACGGCCAGGGCCATCCCATGAAACCCCACAGGATCCGCATGACGCACAACCTCCTCCTCAACTACGGGCTGTACAGGAAGATGGAGATTTACGTGAGTTCTTCTTCCACCTTCAGACCAACACTCGGATCCGTCGTAATCCTAATTCGGTTCGGCCGTCCTAGTCCGTTACTTTGTGCTTTGAATATCTGGATGACCGTGTGCATGTGTAGGTGAAACTTTCCTCCTCGTCTGTTTCTGCGTCCAGAGACCACACAAAGCCAGCGGGGAGGAGATGACTAAGTACCACAGCGATGACTACATTAAGTTCCTGAGGTCCATACGGCCAGACAACATGTCAGAGTACAGCAAACAGATGCAGCGATGTGAGTGTTTTTTGTACCCTTTTCCCCCCTGATGTGTTCTCACTCTCCACGTGTGCTGAGTTTCTGTTTTTCTTGCAGTCAATGTTGGAGAGGACTGTCCGGTGTTCGACGGCCTGTTTGAGTTTTGCCAGCTCTCAACGGGCGGATCTGTCGGTGAGTTACGCCAACAACACATCCCATAATTCCCTTCGTGCACAGTTCGCACACAGGTTGGACATTTGTGACGCGAGTGCTGAATCGTTCCAAAGTAAAGTCCACACTCTGTGTTTTGGATTTACGCGTTGAGGTCAATTCAAGCTTCACTGTATCTTTTGCTCCAGCTGGGGCCTTGAAGCTGAACAAGCAGCAGACGGACATCGCCATCAACTGGGCCGGCGGACTCCACCACGCCAAGAAGTCCGAGGCCTCGGGTTTCTGCTACGTCAACGACATCGTCCTGGCCATCCTGGAGCTGCTTAAGTTCGTCACATTTTGTCGATCTTCACTTCACCGCCGTTGTCGGCTAGCGAAAGCCAAAATGTATCCATTGACCGGCTCTCTCCTCCCCAGGTACCACCAGCGGGTGTTGTACATCGACATTGACATCCACCACGGCGACGGCGTGGAGGAGGCCTTCTACACGACGGACAGGGTCATGACCGTCTCCTTCCACAAGTACGGGGAGTACTTCCCCGGCACCGGAGACCTGAGGGTCCGTTTTGTTTCTTTGTTGTTATTTTCCTTCCTGCGTAACTTCTCCGTGCGTGTGCTGTAATTGGATTGCCTGCGCTGTCTGCAGGACATCGGAGCCGGAAAGGGCAAATACTACGCAGTGAACTACCCGCTGAGGGACGGCATCGACGACGAGTCCTACGAAGCCATCTTCAAACCTGTGAGGCTCTTCTTTGGGTTCCATGTAGTCGGCACGATCCCGCTTCTCTGCAGGGCGTTGACGTTGTGTGTGTGTGTGTCTGATTGTGTTTAGATCATGGCTAAAGTCATGGAGATGTACCAGCCCAGCGCGGTGGTCCTGCAGTGTGGAGCCGATTCTCTCTCTGGAGACAGACTGGGCTGCTTCAACCTCACCATCAAAGGTATGAACGCAGCCTCCCCACCCCCCAAGAACACTTGGAAGTGCCTTAGTGCGGCAGAGTTTAATAATGAGCGCGTGTGTCTGTCCCCTCCCCACCCCTCCCAGGCCACGCCAAATGTGTGGAGTACATCAAAAGCTTCAACCTGCCCCTGCTGATGCTGGGCGGCGGCGGCTACACCATCCGCAACGTGGCCCGCTGCTGGACGTACGAGACGGCCGTGGCCTTGGACTCGTCCATCCCCAACGAGCTGCCCTACAACGACTACTTTGAGTACTTCGGGCCCGACTTCAAGCTGCACATCAGCCCGTCCAACATGACCAACCAGAACACCAACGAGTACCTGGAGAAGATCAAGCAGCGTCTGTTCGAGAACCTCCGCATGCTGCCGCACGCGCCGGGCGTCCAGATGCAGGCCATCCCCGAGGACGCCCCCCACCCGGACAGCGGCGAGGAGGACGAGGAGGAGCCCGACAAGCGTGTCTCCAGTGAGTGGGGCGTGGATTTGGACGGGCAGTACGTAGACTGAGTCGGCATATGAAAGTATGCGTCTTTGTGCGTTTCAGTCCGGGCCCACGACAAAAGGATCGCCTGCGAGGAGGAGTTCTCCGACTCTGAGGACGAGGCGGAGGGACAGGGAGGAGGCCGCAGGAACGCAGCCAACCACAAGAAGGTGAAACGCGTGAAGAAGGAGGAGGAGAAGGAAGCGGAGGAGAAGAAAGGTGAGCCGTATCCAGTTGGTCGTTAGCGATGAATGTAATTTATAATTATGTAAAAGCAATGTGCTAATCATTTATTTTTCTGACACTTAGAAGTGAAAGAGGAGGAGAAAGAGGAAGAGAAGATGGACACATCAGGGTAAGAGTTGCACATTAGAAATGTTTATTGTCATTGTAAAAACATACAAACATTAAGACGAGCCATGAAATAAATCTGTGTAATCAAGTCTTCCGAGACTAAAGAGGTTTCCAACGTCACTGTGTTGTTAGCAACCCGGCTAAATAACAAAGCTAGTGGCTTTACATCAAGCTGTTATTCAAAATGCAGCGTTGAATAACCCGTTAAATGGAAAGCGTGGCGCCGGTCCTGTGAAACCCTGGTTCAGTGTGTCGGCGGTTTGTTGCATAAACTCTGTTGTTTCTTCCAGACCAAAAGAAGAGGTGAAGACGACCTGAAGTGCGACATCGGGAGGAAAAGTCGTCGATTCATTCAGATTCCTGTGCTCTCCTGCTGTGACAATAAGAGCTTTTTTTGTATTCCTGTTTTTATTATGTGTGTTTACGGGCAATGCATTCTTTACGTCGGTTGAGTGGGCGTGGCCAATCCACAGCTTTGCGTTGCTTTTTATAGGAACCGGCTCCGCTGTTACACATTGAAACCAGTTTGCGGGCCCTGCAGAGATGTAGATGTTAAATACGCATCATGCTCGTGTGCAAAAAAGGCTTTTCTCTTTTAAACATCTATGATACTGAAGAATAACCAGCAATTGACAAACTGTTTGGCTTGTTGTCAACTTATCAATAAATGCATGTTTAGAACAACGTCGCCGTTAGCGTGTACATATTGCTCGTGTTGGGTGAACAGGCTGTGATTGATGCTCTAACTTATTTTAATTCATGACCGGTCTCTTCAGCCCATCTTCCTGTGATCGTGGTTCGTACTTTTATTTTTCTTCCTGCATTGTTGTGTATGTGGAATTATGAATGTTTGAACCTCTCCAGAGGTGGAAGTGAGCGACTTGTTTGATATTTTGTACCATGATACATGAAGGCGGAGTGAGCTGGTTAAATGGACCCTCTACACGTTGTCTTAAGAGTTTTAACCTTGTGAAATGTGCATTCATAACTTTTTAATAAAAACTCAATTTGTTTCATTTCTGGTCAGTGTTAGCCATCGGATGCAGCCCACTAATGTCACATAACTATTTTCTACATATATTGCATTCATGGCACTAGATAGCCAATGACTTGGCTGTTACGTCTAAAAATGATTTCAGTACTAGTGCACTCATGAGGGAAGTCTTAGTTTTTCAAGTGTCATTTGAGGTAGAACACATTAGATTAAACTTAAAGCTGTTACATATTATCCTCTTTTCATGGCGTGCTACACCGAAACATTTTTACAAGATAAATTGACCTTACAGGCCACAGTTGTACATACTGGCTACTAGATGAACTAAAGGTAACAGCTGTGCATGTTCATATTCACAGATCACACAGTCACAACTTGATTGCAGATATTTTATGAAGTGGTGTGGAATGCCAAAACAAAGTATGTTGACTCAACGTTAATCGTAACACATGGGAGTGTGGTTAGAGGTGCAGTCACTGATCCGGGGTTCAAAAGTCGCTTCTGATGCCACAGAGAGACTTTCAGAGTGATGTTAGAAAAGAGAAAGAAAAAACAGCCACCAGAAACTCTTGTCTCTGAGATGCGGTCCGACCTCTTTACCTTTATTTGAAGCAACTGATGAGAAATACACTGATTAGTTCAGATGAAGTTCAGATGAAGGGAAAGAGGCGCGGTGGTTAGTGGACAGTCTGACTGGGTCGAGGACGCCGACCGTTTACGCCTCCAGTTCAAAGTCAAAGTACTGTGGGTCAAAGTAATGAATCCTTGTGTATCCGTCCTCTCCTCCGCTGCTGTAGCTGTGAACAACGAGCACAAGGGAAAGGTCAGCAGTGACACACACACACACACCAGACGACCAACTCACGGGTCGCTGTGGCGTCTCACCTTTTGCCATCGGGGTGGAATGCCACACAGTTGATGGGGCCGAAATGACCCTTGACCCTGCCGAACTCCTCTTCGTAGGCCGCGTGGAAGAACCTGAGGGCGGGGAAGAAAAAGGCGGGGTAAGCGGCTCGGTCAGACCATTCAGTCATGGCGAGGAGGAGGTTCTTTCACTCACCTGGCCTCAAACTTGCCGATCCTGGTGGAGGTAGTGGTGACCTCCATGGCCTCCTGTCCACCTCCCATCACCACCTGAGTGACCAGAGGAAGTTTTCATTTAACATGTGCACGGCGACACCCCTGGTTCTCCCCGCGGAACCGGCACTTACGTGATCCATGTCGGGGGAGATGGCGGCAGAGTTGACGGGTCGCTCTGTCCTGAAGGTCTTGATGTGTTCCAGAGAGGCGGAGTCAAAAAGCTGACAAGAGACACAGGAGACGCCAGAAGCTCAATAACAGAGTATGAAGTCCAACAACAAGTCAAAAATGGATTATAAGCCATGAAAAATGCAGCAATTTGGTGTCCCGTATACTCGCAGCAGGTCTTACCTTGGCAGTGTTGTCCTTGGAGGCGCTGATGATCATGGTGAGATCCACCGATGACTGGATATCATTGATCTGCTTGGTGTGCTCCTTGACAGTCTTCACAATCTCTCCAGACTGCCAATAAATAACAAATTCACAACATTTAACTTTAGCCATACTATCAAATGTAAAAGCTTTTAATTTAAACCGCTCCTGGGATCTGCAGCCGGGGCCTCGTGAACATTTACCCACCTTGGCGCTGAACTGGTTGAACTCTCCGTTCTCATGGCCGGCGATGACGTACTCTCCCAGAGGTCCCCACACGGCGCTGGTTATCTTGTGGTCGCTGCATGGAATCGACAAGTAGGGCTGGTTGTCTTCTGCAGAGACACAAAGGGAAGTTTAAATGCAACATGTAAATTCAGTTCGGCTCAGCTTTGGGGAAACGCAGAGAAATCCAGCAGATTTGTCTTGCAATGATAAATTATCAATCAATATCCATCTATGCTGCTGATATGATCACATACTGTGACATTGTGAGGTGCTTACCGATCTGCTGTGGATCCCTCAGGTCAAAGAAGTTCAGGAAGCACTGGTAACCCATCTGCTTGTCTGTGGAGAACATGATGATGTTGCCGCTGAAGTCGAATCCGCACGTTCTGACGGCAGAGTTGGTTTCGAGCAGCGCCAGCTGTTTACCTGTGTGGCACCGAGACGCACAAGGTTAGTGGACCACACGAGCCTCCCCCGCGCCCCAGGAACCCAACTGACAGGGATCAAAGTCCCTGCTCGGAGGGGAAATATCACGCGAAATATCAATGTTTGTGCACCGAGGAATGAAAAGTAAGAACAAAAAACACACATACCCGTCTGACAGTCCCACAGGCGACAGCTGTTGTCTGCCGAACCAGTCAATACGTTTTTAGTGTCCCCTGAGAAAGTACATGTTAAGGAACCAGCGTCCAAGAGTGTACAACTGCTATAAAAACAACACAAACGCGTGTTTTTGTGAAAAAGGGATACAGTCACAGTCCACACACCACACGGCTCCTGTGTGTCCATTGTAGGTGCCGAGCCTCTCCCCGTTGACCGAGTACCACACGTTGGTTACCTGCAGTGGGAGACATTACAACGGATGAGTTTAACAGCGGGATCCCACCGTGACGCCAGAGCACGTCGTCGGGATCTCACCGTGTCCTTGGCGACGGAGAATAGCAGGTCGCCCTCTCGGTTGTACTTGATTTGGGTGATGGACCTCTCGTGGCCCTGAAGCAGGATGGGTCTCTGTGGGGGAGAAACGTAACGTTACATCAGTAGAAAGGACCGGAACAGTTTAGAGGCTTTGAATGAGGGGGGCTCAGGCCGATGTTGGTTTTACTTAGTGATCCTAATGTAGTAGGATGGCAGGTGACTCATCTCGCATCACTCGCATCGTTTAGCGAACAGTTACGCTAGCTAGCATTTACGTTAACGATGGCTAATTCTTCGGCTAGTCTAGCTTGACCGGCGCTAACTGCCTCGGCACTAGAATGTCCATTGTTCCGTGTATTCTACCACTACAGACATTTACACATACGCTTACAAACCATTTTGCTGAGTTAAACGTAACCAGTCGACCCGGTATATTCAGCCAGACTCCGGTAAAAAAAGAGAAAAGATCGGCACTCGTGTTTCAGGGCGCCGGAGAAGCGGCGGAAGAGGAAGATGACGTATTTCCGGGGCAGAAAGACGGAATGAAGTTAGACTGCCATCTAGCGGTATTACTGTAATATAAACCTTTCTGTGCGGAGTTTGCATGTTCTCCCGTGTCTGCGTGACACATGCTCCGGGGATTAAGTTAATTGGTGACGTAGGTGTATGCGTGTATGGTTGTTTGTCTCTGGGAACAATTCAAGGCTGTACCTCGTCCCTGGCCACATGTTGGTTGTGATTGACTCCTTGCAAAAGACTTAAAACTACAACAAAAAACTTGACACCTATACTCTGACATCTATAGTCAATAATTCAATACTACCACATATGCATTCTCCAAGAGTGAAAATTGCATTTCAGAGCCATAGGAAGTTGAGGGCTTTTGCTTTATTTATTAAATATTTTCTAAGTAAGGCACAAAGAAAGAAACAGACACAAACAGCTACATATTTTACATCTTTTATTTAACAAGAAACAAAATATACAGGGACAGATAAAAGTACTGCAAAAGACAAACGTCAATCTTTGGTTCCTTCTCATGGTCAACGAGCCTCCACATCTGCCCACAGGACCAGAGGAACATTGAATCTGTCCTGTGGGACAACAGAAGAAATAGTGTCTGCCAGTTTGATTTGTTAATGTGTAGCATTGGCAAAAATATGTTAAGTAGTACTTAGGGATGACTGAAGGGAAATGCACGTTTTGGGAGTCAAACTAGCTTCATTCCATCTACATCTGTCACTGCACCTTGTAAAAGACCCAGAAAGATGCACAACATTATTACGCTCAATGTCAGACAGAAGAGGAGGAAAGAAATACGAAGCCAAAATAGATTCATACAATGCGTCCATGCACGACAGTGGAGATGCTGAATAAACATTCTCAGCTAAGTGCTCGTCAGTTGAGACCGCCACAGAAAAAAAAACAAGCGTTGCATAGAAGTCGTTGAACATTCTCTCGTTAAAACCTGATTACAAGCTACTGCTATTACCGGGGGGAGACAATCGTAGCTGTGGGAACCACACACGCACGCACACACGCGGGTGAATGCAGAAAAAAAGAGTTTCAAGTGGTCATCGTTAGACGGTTTTAAGCGGACTCAAAATCATGTAAAATATAAAGTAGCAAACCTACGGAACTCAGGGGGGGACAGGAATGAAAAGAAGTCATAAAAATGAACACCTTTTTAAATGTGTAAAATAAACAGAATGATCTTATAGTGGTGCTCCAATACGATATACACGATTCAATACCAGAGATTGTAATTCAAACCATAAACAGAAAAACTGCTCAAAAGAAGACGTGAGACGCAAATATAAGAATATTTCAGAGCAACAAATGTACTTCAATAACTTTTGTTAATATAATATTTCTATGTGACTAAGAATATGACTGTCTTCACATCCCGTTAAGACTTCACCTGAAAAACATTTACAGGAGTGGCTTTCAGAACGCACAACGCACGCGCACACACACGTAATTCGCCTGCCTGAAGCAGTGAGGCGGCGTGACCTCCTCGGATGTGCATGTAAATGTACCGACAGGCGAGGCACGATCTTCCCATCACCTGTTCTGGAGCCTGCAGTGCATGCTGGGAGGTTAGCCTCGCTCTCTGATGAGCGGTGCCTCAGTGTTGCGCGGCGGTGGGCGGCGCCCTCGCCTCCTCTAGCACGCCGTCGGCGTCCAGCTGTGAGTTACAGTGTCCGGACTTGGAGCAGGGGGCGGAGTCAGAGGCGGAGTCCGGGTCGGGGCGGCCGCCGGGCTCAGGGTGAGGGTCCGTGGGCGGGGGTGAGGGGGAGTCGGCCCCCGCCGGCACGGCGTCCTGCCCGCTGAGGTTCTGCACCTTCTTGTTGAGCTCGTTGCGCTCGACCTTCAGGGCCCGACGCAGCTTCTCCAGTCGCTGCACCTTCCCCTGCAGCGCCTCGAAGTCGTGGTCCCGCACGGACTTCTGCACTCAAAGAGAGTCACGCGTCAGCCTCTGGTCAGTCTCAGAAATCTCCCCCAAATGTGCTTTACCTCTTCTGACATCTCCAGCAGAGCCTTGTTGCTGCTCTCCCACCTGGACCGGTACATGGCCGTCTCCTTCTCCAGCTTCTTGATCTTCTTAGTCATCTGAAAGGCGAAGGGAAACCAGAGCGTCACAGACAGCCGGCTCCCTTCCTCCGTCACCCGCCCGCACGGATCAACGATCACACAGCCGCCTCACCTTCTCCATCTCCTGTTTGAACGTGGTGAAGACCTCGTTGCTCTTGGACAGGGTGGTCTGGAACTCTTCAAACTTCTCTGTGTACAGTGAGAGCTGAACAAAAACGACAGCAACGGGTTAGATGCAAACATTTTCAATCACAGTCCAACTGTTAGAAACGTGAAGACGCGTCGGGAACCTGCTGTTTTAGGTGAGCCTCCTGCTGCTTCATCAGCTCACACATCCTCTGCGACTCCACTGCTTCTTTCAGCAGCTGTGGGAGACGAGGGCAAAGGTCAAATCACGGTGACATGCGTGGAAGGAAAACCAGGAGGGCGCGCGGCGCTCGTTCTGGATTGTGAGAGGAGGCTTACGAAGTGCTTCTCTCTGTCGTGGCGCTCCTCCGACTCCTTCAGCAGCTCCTGAGCCTGCTGCAGCTTGGCGTCCACCAGCTGCTGCTGCAGGTCTTTGTGCTTCACCACCTTGTCGATGTGCTGGTGGGGGGCGGGGGGTTGGAGGGTAAAATCAAGTCGGCCGTCACACAGCAGTGGTGAAATGCACATTATTGGGATTTGCAGTGAAAGCGCTTAAAAGAGGCACGGACCTCCTCCCGCAGTTTGTACTGTTCGTACAGCTTCTTCAGTTTCTCGGCCAGCTCCGAGTTCTCCTGCCGCAGGCTGGCGTTCCTCTCGTTGTGCTGCTCCATCTGAGCCTGGATGTCATACAGCGTCACCTGGAAGTGGGAGGTCACCTCCTTCCTTTTCTCCTCTTCCAGACGCGTTCTTTGCATTCCCTCCTCCTGCAGGTGGAGAGAAGTTGGGAAAATAAAACATGTGAAAAGGACGCGCTGAACCTCAAGAGTCATCTGAAAGTGCTCAACTCTGCTGAATTGTGAATTTGCCACATGAACTTCAAACTTCTGTAAACATCAGTCCAATCCCTATGTGGCATCCCACGCAGAAGGTTAACCTGAAGAGTCAAAGCATTTCAATAAACTGAGAAATACACAGAAGCTGGACCGTAGACAGGCCGTAGGTCATCGATCGGGTCGATGCGGCGTTTCGGCTCCTCGGTTTGCTTCGCTTACCTTCAGTGTGCGGTTGTGCCTCTGCAGCTCGCGGCACAGACTCTCCAGCTTGCTGCGAGCCAGCACGGCCTTGCTGTGCTCGTTCCTCAGGGTGTCTTTCTCCTGGACCACCTGGTTCTGCTTCTTCTGCAGCACTCGCATCTGCTTCTGGGTGTTACGGTGCTCCTCCAGCTGTCACACGCAAGAATATACATTATATTGATATTGTTATGCTCTGTGCTTTCAATGTGATCAATGTTTTATGTTGATTATCTGGCCATTTTTACAGACTACTGAGCAGGAGAGCAATCAAAGGAGTCTGTAAAAGTATTTGCAGCGTGGCATGGTCCTTATGGTATGTTCACACAGAACGCGTCGCCAGCGTTTTGCGCGACAGGATTACATACAAAGCACTAATAAAAACAACATTACCTTCAGAGCTGAGTGGAAAGAGTCTGTTTAATTTACATCCACACTAGGAATGTTTTAAAGATCAAAAGTTGTCTTTCGTGCTGTACCTTTGAATAGAAAGAACGCCATTTGTGCAAAACACTTACCAGTTCGGCATACTTCTTACAAAGGCCTCCAAGCTTTTCCTCTGGAGTGCTCAGTGTGTTCAGAGTCTGCATGAGAAGAGTAATCTCTTTGCCTGCATGAACAAGCACAACAGAGACAGGACTCAATCAGGGAGAACTAGCGATTCGGTTTAGCAAACAAGCCTCTAGACTGTTTTCAAGGCATCTTTTTTTTTATTTTCATTAAGCAACGTCTACAAATACTCCTTACCCAGACCCTTCACTTTCTTCTTATCGTGAGTCTTCTTCTGCCCCCCGCTGCCAGCCCCGTTGGCTTTGCCTTGTGGCCGGCCGGCCGCTCTCTCGTTGCTCAGGCCGTTGAGCTCGGGGCTGTGGGACTGGCCGTTGGGTACGAGGCTGGCGCCATCCGAACAGGGTTTGCCGACAGTACGTGCTGAGGATGTCCTCCAGCTGCCGGCTCAGCTCCTCGGCCAATTCACATTGAGAAAGAGCTGCCTCTGCAACTGGGCCAGGAGGGGGAGGGGGCGGGGGGGACAGTCTGTTTAGGAATTGTTTCCTTGTCACAAATGATGCACCACATGTGGTTATCATTATTCACACTAACAATCAGAGACACCACCAATCACTAGCCGGAAAAAACACAATGTGAAATTACACATAACACAGACAAGCTAAGAGCACAAACCTAATCTACCAGTGTCTTTGTAAAGGCTGTATGCAAACCTAGTGAGAGAGGTAAACCAAATATAGAGGATTAAATGTGAATGAAATGCTGAGCTGCTTTGCATGTTAGCAATAATATGAACAGGCGTTACATGTTCTACACAGGTAAAAAGGAAGGTTTTAAAGAGGGATTTGGTATAGGCCATTTTAATATGCAATAGTGCAAAATACTTTTGCATCGTATCAATCCACGCTATTAGATGGAGATCTATTGCAAAACGTGTATCCTAGCCATCCACGGTGCCAACAGTGACTGTGCTACAACTACTTCTAATGTCACAAAGACCCCTGAACAACGTCCAAAGCTTTACCTTCACTTCCTGCCTCGTCGCCCTGTGGAGGGGTGTCTGTGGGCGTCGGCGTGTCTGTTTGCGTCGGGGTGTCTGTCAGCGGCGGGGTGTCTGTCTGCGTCGGGGTGTCTCCCTGCGGCGGCGTGTCTATGTGCGTCGGGGTGTCTGTGTGCGTCGGGGTGTCTGTCTGCGGCGGGGTGTCTGTGTGCGTCGGGGTGTCTGTCTGCGGCGACGTGTCTGTGTGCGTTGGGCTGTCTGTCTGTGGCGGCGTGTCTTTGTGTTTCGGGTTGTCTGTCTGCAGCGTCCGGGGTTCAGAGTCTTCGGGGCTGATGCTCTGTCTGTCTTCAGCAGTTGCAAGGGACTCCATCACTTCCTCAATGCTCTGGGTGGCAGACACTTCTGTGTCTTGTTTTTTCATCTCTTGTATCTGTAGAAGTAGAAAAAAAAAAAGAGTACTTTTGACTGATCACTTTTGACTGGACCACCTGCCAGGAAGAGTTGAGAAAAAAAGAACAAAATCGCCATACTGAGCTTAAAATTTGCAATTTCGATTGTATAAACGTTTAACGATGGTATTAAGACTACGGATCTGTTTCTACGTATTAAAATATAGTAGCTGCTTTGTAAGTGTTGGTCACAGCTGAACTCCGAATTTACAGTCACAAAAAAAGACGTTAATTGCGTGTGACGTAGCTAACGTTAGATCGTTTTTATAAACCTTTAACCACCAAGTTAGTAAGGCAGTTATCTTCACTAACTTTTGTGTTACGTTATACATGTTTATGCTACTGATCTTAGTTTGGCATGTTAATGGACATACCCCATCACAAATTTAAACAAAATGCCCTGTCAAGAGTGCATGTCAATGTCCTCGCTAGCTTTCGATTTAACACTTGCTATCTAACGGTAGCGTTCACATATCGTTAGCTAGCACCTGCTAACGCTCGTTAGCCTCCAGATGCGGCTAAATTAGCTTGCACAGTGCTGGTTCATGTATACAGGACACAAACCTCTAAAAACATATTCGGACTACACGGTGCTGGTCCGTGAATTATATATCCGTAGTTCTCTGAGATTATGGAGTTGTTTACCTTCAGACTCAAGGAGGAAATAGCTAACGTTAGTGTTTGTCTGCGAACTGCGGGTTTAAACAACAGGGTGAGCCAGAAAAAAAACCGCTTCCGGTGGTAACTTTGGATTGTTCTTCTTCTTTTTCTGGGTAGTTTGGCGGTTTACAGCACTACATCGTGCTTTGCTGCCACCTACAGAGGAATAAATGCAACTAAAATATTAAATGTACAAGTACTTTCAACTGTTATTAAGGATATGAATGGATTCATATGAATAATCTAATCTTAGTTTATATATATATAAATAATTTGATCGCAATAAAAATATGTCTTAATATTCATTTTTTATATTATTGGAGATGCAGTAACATTAATGTCTATAAATATAACTGATCAAATCCCTGTAATACTACAAAGAATGATTGAGTCTTGAAAGTCCAATTGGCTGGGAACAGATATGGAAAACAAATTGAAAAGAGGAAGATCTATTCTCATCCCCTCCTAGTAAACGATGTTAATGACGCCAACCAATGCAATAGAAACTTTGTGAAAATGCAATGTTTGGGAATTGTATGGAGAAACATGTTCATTCATGTAGCAAACTCAAATGTGCTTCTATTCTCCCATGTGAAAAGAAAGAAATTACCAACTATATGGTGCATGTTGCTAATTGAGCTTCAAAATGAAGACATGTAGCCTATAAACTGAAATGTGATAACTATTTCATATTAGGGCTCACATCAAATGTACTGGACCAGGAGCTAAAAATCGTACACATTCTTTCCACTTTAACAAAAGAAAGATTATTCCACTTAAAGAGATAAAACCCAAGTTTGCTACGGTGCGCTGCTGAATATACTGCGATTCATTCTCATTGACAGCAGTGAACAAAGACAAGACATTTGCATTAAAGGGTTGTAACGTAACTTTATTTGTATTGTACAGTATTTCCACGGAACAATTTCAAATTCAATGTAATTACCTTTACACTTTATATTGTTGCTGTTTTCAGTATGCATTTTCCATGTTTATGTTTGTGTGACATGTTCAGTTGAAGTTGTGTAGAAGTTTCTCGTCACTCATTCATACCGTCGGAAAAGTCAAGTCAAGTCACAGTTTAAGATGGATAATTGAGCAAATGAAAAAAACAGTAGAGAAAATAAATACACGTAAAAGAAATGAGAAGGACCAGAGCTGAGAATACATCGCGACTGGTCAGTGGTGGCGTATGAAAAAGTATTTTTACAAACATGTAGCATTGTAAACATTTGTAGCATAGAGGACATCGCCTGACCAAGCCAAGTCTGGCTTTAGATTTTGATAAAGAAGTGAAAAGCTTCTAGGACGGAAGACAAGTCAGATTTGAGATATTTAGTGAAGTCTGCTTATCCCCCCTGTGGATAACAAGGTTCCTGATCGTGAAGCCTGACTGGGACGAACGTTTGACGCTGAACACATTTTCCAAAAATATAGCCCTGAAAAACCTGATCGGGAAAGAAAAAAAGATGAAGAAAAGCAGGGAAGACTCGTCCCGTCCCTCCGATTTGTTTTCTCTCTTTCTTCATGTGACATGTTCCAATGAGGCTTTTTCTCCACTTCTCAGAAGTGATTAGAAATGCATCTGAATCCCCCGTCAATGTATCAGAATATACATATAATTTAACTTATAATACTTTTTAATGTAAATCACTGCACAATTTCTGAATCACAGATTTTGTGTTAGAAAAATGTCCAGTCGTGGCCTCGGTCGGCCTCAGCGCGCGGCGGAGTGTCACCTGTAGCTGGGTCGTTGCCTCTAGGGTGCCTGATTTTGGACAATATATTTATTGCAGCCGTCAGGATAATTTTGCAGATCTTTTCCACTCCCTAAAACAGTACTACGAACTTGAGGATAAGCAAAAGAAATAAAAACCCAGGCTGAGGAGAGTGAGGATTGAGCGCTTGCAGCTTCTAATGAAAAGAAGCAGATTTTAAACGAAACAAACTGAGTATGGAAGACACGACATCCAGTAAAACATTTCCACCAGCCTTCAGGATGACACGACTTTGGTAAACTACGACAACACGGTTAGTACCTGCAGTTGTCCGCTATGATAGTAGCTTAAATTTACACAATTTGCCACATTTAAAATCTCTCTATCGGCGTAGAGTTTTCCTGGTTTTGAGCCGAGAGAAATGCTAAATATTAAACTTTTCCACCGCGTGAAATCATCGTCATGTGACGCGGCCTCACTAGGGCCACTCCCCCAAAAGAACCCATGGCAAATAACGGAACTTTAAAGAGAAGGAAAATAGAGCAGCAATGTTCTGCACAAAATGTGTGCACATTCAAGTAAATAAAAGATAAAGAAAAACAAACGTCAAAGACAGACACACATGAACCTCCAGTCTGTTGGTGGGATTGGCACTTGTGAATAAGAGTGCATTTTTTTTCTTTCAAGAGATATAAATATTTTTTTTCCTGGTTGATGCACTGTTTTTTTTTTTTTTTCCTTTTGCGTTTTGAAACATTGCAATTCTGGCGTCATTTGTCGGCCGAGCTCAGAAAGGGCCGTGAAATCAAAGACGTACAAACTTACCGCCCTACACGCCTGTCATGTAGAAGCAAGTTCTTGAGGCTCAATTATTCATGATTTCAACTCTTACGTCCACTGGGAGCACACGTGTTCTGTGGATAACGTCTCGCTAGCAAAGCAAACTTGAACCCGAACGGCAGCGCGCTTGCACCGCCAATGCAGGTTTATGGCTTGTGTAAAAATGTAATACTGAAAGAAACCGAATGGATCTAAAAGGGCGTCATGGTAAAGTGTCTCTGGCTAAAGTAACCTCTTTGATGAAGGCGTAATCCCGTGTGTGTGTGTGTGTGTGTGTGTGTGCGCGCGCTTAGCAGAGTTCTGTCCACAGCATCATGATTTAATGTTAAGGCTGGTTCAGTGATCCACACAACAGGAGCTCCCAGACGTCGTCACAAGAGTCGATCACGCTCGTCCTCACGCAGTGCCCGTCAGTCAAACATCACACAACCACCGTTCTGCTCCACCCACAAGGCCTGAAGCCTGATCCCAGATCAGCTTCTGGTCCAAGGTAAGGGCTCACAGGGATCATTTAAACCATCAGTTTAGTCATGTGGCTAGAAACAAGTAAAAAAAAAAAAAACTTTCCATGCGACGTCTTTGTGCAGTGAAACACATTTAAATATGAAAAAAAAAAACATTTCTTTCTTTCTATTAAAACAATAGAAGTCTTAAATAAAATTTGAATCACTGGCAACATCTTTTTTTTTTTTAAATAATAAAAAAAAAATATAGTAAGAGGTCTGAAATCAAATACCAGCCCCAAACGGCAAATTCCCCTCTACGGAGAAAAGCCAATTTAAAAATAAAATATAACTTTTTTTCAAAAGACCATGGAAACTTGTTTTTGTCGCGGCTAGCCACTCATGTGAGAGGTGTCTGCGTATGTGTGTGTGTGTGTAAGATGTCCACTGGTGTTGTATGCAAGTGTGCATGAAGTGTGCGCAAAGACAACAAAATTTAAATGCATGTCTATACTTGAAATGGGGGGGTGAAGTCTGAGCGGTTTCCCCCCGGACAGACCGAGAAGCTATTTACACCGACGCCCCAGAATGCCACATGTCAACTCTACCACGGTACGAAAACACCACCCGTCACTACACCGTCACTGTCAACGCCACCAGACCGGCGCCGTGGCCCACCGCTTCCTTTACCTGCAAAAGCTGCAGCGATAAAAGAAAAAAGCTGAGCAGCGTCTCAGGACGTCCCGCCACATCGCGTCTGACTGGGGATACTCAGCGACTGTACGCAGGGTAAACCAACGCCATGCAGAACCCCCCCCGCCCCTCCACCACACACACACACACGCGCACACGGGGGGGAAGGAGCACGAGGGCCTCGCAGAACCAGCAGCGACCCGCTTTCACCGGCACTTTAAAAGTCGAGTCTGCATTTCAACCCATTTTAAACATCTGCAATACATGGAGTTTGTTTAAATATAAAAATAAGTTGGATTTGCTGCTGCTGGTAACCCCTTCGACCCCCAGCTACGCCTTGGTTAATAGTTAGATCATTCCATAATTCAAATGTATTGTTATTAATAACACCGCACACAACGAGCATTGGATCTATAACTTTACCACCCTCGAAAAAAAATGGATGTTTTTTTTTTCCTAGATATTTAAACATTTCCTCTATAAAAGCAAATTATTTTTATACTATTCCTTCCAAAACCCCTTCCTATGCTCAGATAGTCTCCTGTCTTAAGTCTTCACACCTCCCCTGAAATGTGACATGTTAACAGAAGAGTGAAAAAGAAATAAAAGAACACTTCTTTAGCTTGGCCTTATGACCAGAAAAAGAAAAAAGAAAGTCAGACGCACTAAAAGAGGTGCATATAAATAAGTGATCAACAACAACGGAAGGGGATGATGTTACTGTGTGTTTTTCTTTGACCTGCATGAGGTCAGACTGACATCAAGAGCTCGCCTCCACCTCGCACGGGCAATCCTGCAAATAGCCAACGTCCCACTGGAAAACCACCCAAAAGAGTGAATATAATGATATTGACCAACCCAACCATCACCACCACTGCCAATGGCAGGACAATATGTGCTTGCGTGCGTGCGTGCGCGCGTGTGTGTGTGTGTGTGTGTGTGCGCGTTCCAGAAGCCCGAGCCGACTTCATGTCTTCAAGGGAAGCGTAATGGAGCGCTCCCCTCGACCGCCCTGCCAGGAGTCGGCCCACTGGATGAGGGGGAAGCTGGAGGGCAGGGACAGTAAAACGGGGGAGTGGTGGGGGGCGGTGTGAGAGGCCCCGACTCTCCTCCAGGAGACGAGGAGGTACGGAGGGGGGTAAAGTGGTGCGTTTTGAAGGTGAGGTGGGCGGGGTCTGGGGGGGACCTAAAGCTGGAAGCCCTCCATGGGAGCCTCCTGCTGGGGAAAAAGGAACTGCTGGTTGGCCTGGTCCACCTGAGGGGCGAGACCGGGCTCCTCGTCCTCCACCCCGAAGTAGTGCTCGATCAGATCGAAGGCCTTCTGGTAGATCTCCTGGTTGTCGTGGCTCTGCAGGAACTCGATCTTGTCGAGACCTAGAAAGATCGACAAAATTGACCGCTTTTATTCTAAAAAGATAAAAGTAGTTGGATAGAGGAGTCACTTCAAACGTCACTTCTTTATGTGGTTGTAAAGTATTACAAGTTGGAAATCATTTCTCCGTAAAAAACTAAAAATCCAACCTTCCCCTACTTGTGTCTATGAGCCTACAGCCCCCCGTTCGTACCGTAGGCTTCCTCGATGAGGCTGCAGTAAGGGTTGACGCCGCTGGCGCTGTTCTCCTGCTTGGCCTCCTGCTCGCCCAGCCTCAGGATGTTCTCCAGCCCGTTCAGAGCCACATGGACGATCTTAGAGTCCATCACCGTGAGCAGGTCACACAGCGGCTTAATGCAGCCCAGGTTCACCAGGTATCTGGGTTCACACACATGCACAGGGAATAAGCCTAAAGGTATCAACTTAAAAGAAAGAAGGGCGTTCTTGTGACTCAAGAAGTTGCTTATTTAAGAGTCGCCGTGTTTAAAGCCTTCCCATCACAGACAGTTCATCATAATCATCCACAGGATCTACCAAAGGCTGATTTTCAATGCTGCCAATTTACCAAAATACACTCAAATATAAACTGAAGATGTGGCTTAAGATGCAACAAAGATAATCAGCCGATTCCATAGCAACACCGTACATGTGCCGAGTATGCCGCAAAGGGAAGCAAGGAAAATGACGGATAATAAATGGATAAATTCTATTATTATTATTTCTTGTTGCACGGCATTATATTTTTGACAATTATAAACCACAGAATATTTAAAAAAGGGCTTTGTAATTTTTTTTTTTCCTCGTTATTTAAAAAAGGCATTTTTCGGTCTGTCTGTGATTCAATTAGTTAAAAAAAAAAAAAAAAAAAAGTATAACTATTCCCACCACTGAACAATATACAGTTTCTGCTCCCACAATCGTCACCTGGCCATCGAAGCCTTTCAACAGCGCATCAGCACCTCGTGTCCCCTAACCTGATCTGCTCCGGCGTTCCTCCAGAGGTGGCGTTGGTGATGGCCCACGCCGCCTCTTTCCTGGTCCTGAACTCTGCTTTCTGTAGAATGTCGATCAGAACCGGGAAGATGTTGGCGTCGATGACCGTCTGTGGGGCAGGAGGAGATGAAAAATTAGTCTCCAGTTTCAACACGTTTCCCCCGCTTTCAAAGTGGTAGATTTTATCAGGATTATCTTCAGAAGTGGGGATAAGACTGGCGATGCCGGTGCAGAAAGAAACACGGTGTGGTTGAGATTTGATTATGAAAAAGGGACTCGTCTCTGCGAGTTTGACTCCTCTTATGAACGTTAAACTAGCTGTTATGTGGTTGCCGTTGTAATCAAAAGGTCTGTAGATCATCTGGGAGTTATTGCAGACTGAGCTTGTGTTGAGATTAAATAATGGAAACAGGGCACAGAATTAAAGGAAAGGGACAAAAATGTGAAGGTCAGACTAAATTACACCAGCTGTGATTATAGATTAGAAATAGTGTATAGCTTTGACACCTCAACATGTTACATGTCTGAGTGTTCTCATTACAATGTCATTTGTCTTGACATTTAAGGAATACGTTATTACTGGAGGAAAGGAGCTTTGTTAGCATGCATCACCTGTATTTGTGCGCGGTTTCCTGCCGTGATGTTTGAGATGGTCCAGCACGCCTCCTTGCGAATGGACTCTTTAGCACTGCTGAGGAGGTGCAGCAGACAGGGCAACGCCGAGCAGTTCAACACCACCTGTACACCAGAGGGTGGGCGGAGGACATTTATTTATTTAAAAAAAAAAAAGGGGGATCACATTGAAATATGAATGCCGACAGTGACAGCCCCTCTCTTGATGATCCCTTTGGAGGGTGGAGTGTACCAGGACCACAACAGAAACTAACTTCAGTGAAAACGCCCTCACCTGTGTTTGGATGTCATCTCCAGTTACAATGTTTCCTACAGCTCGTAAGGCAGGCGAGGCCACCTTATAGTCCGTGTGCCTGCAGGACACGGGGTGTAGCGGAGAAACGGCGTGAGTATTTACGGGTCATATTTGCAGCGGGGGAAAAAAAAGAGCCGAGAGTGTGACTCGACTTACATGAGCAGCTCTACGAGGCGCCTGCACACACCGGAGTCGATGACCGCCTGGATCTTGTCATTGGGGCCGTCCGAGAGGTACGACAAGGCCCAGCAGGCATCCGCCAGCAGGTCTGGGTCACTGCTAAATAGAAGTCTGGACAGCACCGGCAGACAGGGGGACACCTGCACAGCAGACACAATGACCCATTTATGACCAGAAACACGCACACATCGAGTAGCAGTTGAAGGAACATACTGGTTTTCGTTCCTATGTGTTCCGATATGTGCAAAAAAATTGTCTTGTAGGAGTTAACCTCAAGAAGCACAGCGGTACCTTTTCAAAAGCTGGTGGAGGGTTTTTTCCTCTACAGAGATTAGACAAAGCCCACACTGCATTCCTAGTCATGGTCAATCTAGTGGACTTGGTCAAAAGCCTGAAATGACAAAAAAAGAAAAGCTTAGTAGATACGACTGCACAGATCACAGGTAGGAAAGCTGGTGGCCAGAATCCGTGTGAAGACGGGCTTACATTAATAATGGCGGAAGGATTTCGCAGTTCAGCACGTAGTCCCTGCACACTGCACTATCCCCTGCAATATTACCCAAGGCCCACACCGCCTGCAGACAGAACCAACACACCAAACTGCTGTGAGCAAAAGGCAACGAGCACAAGAATCTGGAACCAAGTACGCCGAACAAGAGGCCCACAACAGTCAGGATGGACACGATACACATCAGGCCAACCACACCGCGTTACCTGCTCCTGGACGTCTTCAAAGTCCGAGTTGAGCAGCTCGATGAAGATCGGCACCGCTCCGGCCACAATCACCGTCTTTGTCTGCGAGGACGTGCCTGATGCGATGTTGGTCAGTGCCCAAGCTGCTTCAAACTGCAGCGGCACAAAACGTTCACAGGGACAAAGCTTTTAAACTGGACACCCGTTGATTGCCACGTCTTCAAATGTATTGTTACAAAATGTAGATTTGATGGGGGCAGATACTGATTTATACAGTGATAAGAGATTTTACAATATAAAATTGGTACCAGAAAAAATATAAGAAGTAGAAGAAGCTACTGTCTTCAACCCTACAAGCCAGGTGACCCACATTTATGTGTATTTGTGTAGATATTTATTTACAGCTCATGGACACATCACACGCATACTGTGTGTACAAACTGACCTGTAGTGTGCAGTTGACGCTCTTCTTCAAGAACTCCACAAACCTCTCAACTACTCCAAGCGTGTTTATGACTTCGTCAATTGGGGGGTTGGGCTCTGAAATGAGGCCAAACTGGATGTGAGTACTTTTGTTTGGTCCCAACTGGTAAAACACGTGTGGAGAGTCACTGTAGGTGAACAATTTATACCTTTGGAAAGTAATTTTCTGAACTTTTGTGTTGTGGCAAGCTGAAGCTCTGGGTCCTCCGAGAAAAGCATCTCAACCATGTCTCTGGTAATGACTCCTTCCTGGAACAACACAATCACAACACTTGTTGTCTGGAGACTATACAAGACTAATGATATTGATGTGAGAAAAGCCTTGGAAAAACTGACACCCACTGTTGTTGGAGAGCTGAGAAACGTGTCCACCAGCGGACTATCAAACATGGCCTCCTCTTCGTTGAGAACATCCACATTCCTCCTCTTGAAAAGCTGTGATTGAATGAAACGTGAGACTGTGTTCAAACAGACAACCTACACACTGGCCTTAACTCAAACAGAGACTAAAAGCATCAGATTAAACCTGCTGTTCTCGTTTCTGTTTCCTGAGCTGGATGCCCTCCTCTTCTCTCCTGCGCCTCATCTCCTCAGGGTTCAGCGCTTTGTTCTTGTAGCGGTTCATCCTGTAGTTGTCTTTGGCCGGACTGGCTGACGGCTCTAATGGGCCGCAGACACAAGTAGACGTCACGATTAAGACACAAGAACCACCAGCAGGAAACAGCATAGCCCCATTTGCGTCGCCATATGTAGGGAAGTGTAAGTGAACGAGTGACTGTTGGCGTCTGCATCCACATGACATCTCTAATTATAAGCCATGATGATGACACAGCATGAGCACTGGTCTATATATAAAAAGGCCCTGCACAAATAAGCTCATAGAAACCCTAAAAATACACAAGCAGATACACACCGCTAAGCTTTTCACCAACCAGACAGCTGGCAGCCCAAACAAACGTATTTATTCAGTAGAGCTAAATTGCAGCGTTTGCATTAATTGGTGCCCAGCTAGGACAAACGTCCCGTTCTCAGTATTTGTGCAGTCATGCCACCAGTGCGGGTGGGCAGATCCCAGAGTCACCCGGGGCAACAGGGGAGGGACAGTGAGCGGGGGACAACATTGAAACCTGACAACGGCACAAGGTGGTGGAAACCTCGTCTGTAAAAAAAAAGACCAGACTATAACCGCGGGAGTTCCCGAGGTTAAATATTTGAACAAGTTGCCCAAATTGAGGGTGTGATATTGTTTGAGGGCATTAGCAACACCACCAGTCTCATAAAAAGTTTATGAATGTGTGTGTAGTTCGTCCAGATGGAGAAGCCACGGGGGTGGCAGCATGGGAGCACTGGCTGCTGCTGGACGCTCTGATTTATGTAATGTGCCAGTTAGAATAGCTGCTTTACGTAAACTGCACTGACTGTTTAGGCTGCATAGCAGAGAAAAAGCCCTGCAGGGGACATGTCTGCACAATCAAAGGGGAGAAAACAGAGCAGTAAAGGTGCTTAGGCCCTGTCCTTTGACCAAAATCTGAGGGTAAGTAAGATTATGTGGCTACTGAGATTTTAGCCATGACCCCAAAAACAACAACAGTAGAATTGAAACGCCTTCTCAACAGCTGATATGTCAAAATCCCAAAACATTTGCATGGCTTTAAAACCTCTTGAGCAGGAACGAGAGAGAGAGAGAGAGAGAGAGAGAGAGAGAGAGAGAGAGAGAGAGAGAGAGAGAGAGAGAGAGAGAGACACTTGGCTAATTAACCAACTCATTTAGTCTCTCTGGGAAAGGTACAATAGCCTGGTGTGGTGACTGATAACACACAGAGTGACTAAAACAAAAGGACACAAAGAAAGAAGTGTACCGAATTGTTGAACACGACTTTTGTCTCAATAATACACATAAACCAGACGTTTACAGCTCAGTTTGAAAGGTTCTTGTACATATATTGTTTCGGTTTGACATTTGGGTTTGAACGGTTTGTATAGTGAAGAGAAGTCCCCGTCTTCTAAATATCTCATTCGTATACATATATAGTATACATAACAAACGTACAAACAACCGTGACTGTAAATGACGGAGGACAAAAACACGCAGAACTAAGCATCATCCTGTTCGGGAACAGTCTGGAAAACATGGAGACCCCCCCTCCCGAGTCACATGTAACGTTACACGCTAGTCTAGTGTTCCGACGGATGTGTCAACCATCGCTCGCTGCGCTTTGTAAGCTGTCAGAAATGCGACATGTTTTCCTTTCAAGTCACTACTTGCTCTAACTCCTGAGAAAAAACATGATTTGGTGTAACGTCAATGTTAATGATTCAGGAGTGTAGCGTTATCTCTGTTGGATTAATGAATAGGGTTGGATTACAGAGCTAACTCAGCTAACTTAAGCTAACGATAGCCGCTACGCACACACAACTGCGCCTGCTAAATCACGACCATTTAGCCGTGTCAACTTGTAAGGTGATGACTCATAATATATTACTAGTTGTTGAAAGTTTATTTTAAGTTACGATCGACCATGCCACCAAAATAACACCGAGCACACAGCTAACGCCAGACTACACAACACTGGAGTAACGTTAGCTAACGTCACGTTAGCGTTTCTACCACCGTTCCATTGGCGTGGTTCCGTTGCCGCTAGCAACACCTGCAATGTAATGTTAGACAAACACGGGATAGCACACGCTACTTTGCCAATAAGCAGGCCAACATTAGGAGATGACTGATAACTCAATTCCTTGGTTAAGCTTTACGCGTGTTTTACCACGAAATGCTACGGCGCGGTGCCTACGTAGTTAGCTGGTTAGCTATTAGCAGAGTTTCCTTAAGTTGGGTCGGGTTGAAACAAGGTTATGTTGGAAGTGATTCACTTTGAAACAAGAGTTAAACCCATCCTATGAATAGAATAATTCAAATGTACATAGATTAAATAGCATAAATGAATAACTCAACTGATGCCACTAAGTTAGGTAACTGAACATCGTTATCTTAGGCTAGCTGCAATGCTAAAGACGTTAGCTGCGTAACGTTAGTTAGCTAAACAACAGTGACAGGATGAGGGCTTTACAACTATCACCCAATCCTTTATCACCTGAACGCAACTGTGTGCTCTCGATTTGCCGAAAAGCTTACCCATTACGTTCTATGTCGTTTGAGTGTATCAAGTCGTGGAGATATAAATCAAATTTGAATCCTCTCTCTCTCTCTCTGTCTCTCTCTCTCTCTCTCTCTCTTCCCAGAATTTGCTCCTGTAAGCAATATGTCTGCCGGAGACGGAAACGTCAACATATAACAGCGACTTCCTGCCACAAGAGGACGCAGGAGCCTCACAAAACACTTCTTCATATTTAAATACAAAATAATATAACGTCATGTTTACAATACAATATTATACCATGAAGTTGTGGTTGTCTCTGCCCATGTTCAGTTTATTTGTAGAATTAGCAGTAAACAGTTCATTCATCCACCCATCATTAAAATGCCAATGATTCAAGTTAGAGAAAGCCACACATGACTCACATTCTCCACATTCCGCACACCTTCTGGCATGGTTCAAAGTCCTCAAGGTGCTTAACCACATTGTTTTTGAAATACTGTGTGCTGCATGTGTGTGTGTGTGTGTGTGTGTGTGTGTGTGTGTGTGCCGTGTGAACAGCCGTGGTTCCCCAGTGTTTATCCCGAAGTGAATGTGACAGAGTAATACAGGTGAGGGGCTTCCGTGGTCAATATGCTGGGAGCAGGCAGTGGTAAATTACTGCACCATGTTGTGCTACAGCATTGTATTCTGACAAGGGCCCTCGAGGGGGACTCGGGAGATACACCAGAAAGAACTTCAGGGGGCAATGTTGTACAAATAAAATGCAATGCATTTGCCGCTGTCAGGCCGTCTCTTTTCCCACCATTGGAAATGGTGCGGGAGGTCAACTCAACTGTAGCTAAAATCTGTAGCAAACTGTAGCAAAAGAACTGAGATGCTTTCTCATAATTACCATTTCCAACACTGGTTCATATGTCCATGCTCTACCTACGGGCCACGGCCACTACGGTCTGAGGGCTCGGTGCCTTCAGCAGGTGTGCTAGCGCAGAGATGAATCAAAGGAAAGCACTTGCTGGATAGCAGCTCTCTGCTGGTACCAAACAACAAACACACAGGACCAGACCCAGTCTGCAGGGCTTGTAGCTGGGGCTCATCAAATCTGATTTCACAGGGCTTCCTTTCTCTATTCTTTACCTTTTTCATTTCTAGACCCGCTGAAGCACGTCACACAGCAGCTTCCCCTCTGCAGAGGAGCAAAGGCTATCCATTAGTCAATGCCACAGAGTAGAGAGTGTTTCTGTAATGGAATCACAAGAGCCGAGCGAGGCATATAACCGAGGGGTTTCAAAACTAGAGTAAAGCGGAAGGCATGGTCAACCCTGCGCTGGCCTCCCACTCACCATCAGCCCCCTAATGTAGATATAATACACACTACAATCAATACCCTATTTTTCATCCAAATTGAAAAGGCTGTACATTAAAAAAAGGACTCAATTAACTAACAGAAAGGCCTCTCTGGCCAACCTCATTAGTGGCAGTAGTCCGTCTAAGGCTGAGTCAGCAATATTGAAAAATACCACACAGCATTTTAAACAAGCAAATTACCACGAGACCACCGACCGTGTTCATCAAGTTCAGTTCTTTTCATCGTTTTTAGTTGTTTCTAAGAAGATACTACAGGGTATTGTTGAATAAATTATTTAGACCACCTTTTGTCCAAATGTTGCATTGTGTAAAAGAGGTTTATAATAATAATAATAATAGTAATAATACATAATATTCATACAGCCCTTTTCAAAGAGATGAATCCCTTTCAGTCGTGAGGAAACTGTACTTAATCCAATGGAGGGGTTTCATGGCAAAGGTCTTGTTGCTGTTTTGCATAATGCTCCTGGCAGTAAATCCATGTGTGCAGGTGGATAACGCAACAAGAGAAAAATAATCCCATATACATAGTTTATCAAGACAGAACATTAATAAGCATATTTGTGAAGGAAAAACTCAAACATGGAAGGGACGTTCGGTTTATGTCCCCAGTCTAAACTGCTCCTTAATTCAATTACACCAAGTACAATAATAATTGCGCTAGTTTGCCAAAATGCGAGAAAGTGTCTGGGCTGCCTGCGGGAGAGAGAACATCTGCGAGGCTCGGCGCTGAAGCTTTGTGGGTAATAAAGGGCGAGCGAGATAACACCACAGGCAGGGGAGCGAGCGTACAGCACCGCGTGTCGCAGCATGAATGGAAAAGAGGAGATATGTCTTCATAAAGTATTGAAAAAATTCCTTCGCCGCTGTCCATTCCTTACTTTTTTTTTCGTTTTTTAATCTGAGGACTTGGGGCCACCTCCCTCTCTCTCCGTCTCGCTCTCGCCTTCTGACATCTACCAGGTGGCGGGGGCCGATAAGTGGGATGCTGAGTAGGTGTTTTTTGAATATTTTCGCAGATCATTCGATCATTCAGCGTGAGTGAGAGGGAGATTTGTGGGAACCGTTTGAATAGTAATGTATGATTTCTACCTTGCGGGATAAAATGCTGGGAGAGACAAATCGGTGGCAGATCGGATGGATCGGAATAAAAGCACAAGTTAAAAATGGGCAAATATGGAAGCCACTTTTTCATATGGTTCATCGGAAGGGTTTCTATGTGAATCAAAACATATAATTACATAATGACATTGCGAACAAGAACATTCGCGGTTGCCTGCACACGGCTCTCCACGACGACGACAATTGAGCAGCTGGCAGCTAATGTTGCTAATAGCACAAATAGTGCAAACAATAGCAAGAGCCGGGATACTTTTTTGTGGGGAAATGATTGGATCATCAACTAACACAAATCGTGGTGCGAATGGGACAGTGTGGCGGCAGCGTTAAACCGTTCTGATGCCAAACAGTGAGAGAGGACAGTCTTTCTCAAGAAAACGCACCAAGGAAAAGAAATCAATATGGCGCGGCCATTTTACACGCTGTAATTAATGAACATGTGTACTTACAGGCCAATTTCAGCCCGATCGAACCGGCTCAATAAGGCCCATTAACTCAAAGTGATCTGATTTAGGCCTTGTCGTCCGCATCAGAGGACATTTGTGTTCTTGTTATAAGACTTTCTATAGGTAACGAAAGGATCAGCAGCATGAGGCTTTAAAGTCTCTGCCGAGGGAGATTCCACCGTGTCGGCTCCTTTTTTTGCAACAGTATTTACAGCACAGCACATTCAGCTCTGCAGTTCTTGCAACTCATCTTCCTGTCATGCCTCCCTGGCACAAAATGCAGAGAGAATTCAGAAATAGTCTTCAAATGATTCAGCTACGGCTGCAGCCGAGGGACTTTAATTAAAGCCGTTTGATGTTTGCTCTCGAGCGCTGCGAGACCCACTGAGGCCGGCTGTGATGTGGGAATAGGACAGGAGTGGCCGTAAAGGTGATGTGTTTGGCTGAGGCTGAGCTGGAACACCTAACTACCTCACTACGGGGCTTTCACAGCCTCCCTGCCAGAGGGCCGTAAATCCAGGCCTGCGATTGGAGCGAGGAGGTAATGAGCGGCACCGGTTTGCTTCGCGGGCCACACGCACACCCACCTAGCACCCCGAACGCGGGCGCGTTCCTCGGTAAATAACAGCGCCGCCGACCCTGACAGCCGTCTGATCCTCCCGGTCTGCCACGAACACCTTCCTCCAGTAAATCTGTCTAATTAACTCCGGAGCCGAAATCCAAGGGTCCGTTGAGTCAGTCCGGTTTCTGCAGCGTGATCACTTCTGACGGGACACAAAATTAACTGCATTAAATCAAGTCTGTTTTGCTTTTCTTGCCTTTTCTCCGCAGCATTAATTGTTGTTAGTGCTGTAAGTGTAGAATTGAAGGCCAAGAAAAAAAACCCATTTAGCTCAAGACAGAAAAATGGCTTTTAAGTTAACGCCTGAATTCTCTCTGACAGCGCGTCACTTAGCAGGATGTGTTTCTTCGCTATGCATAATGCCGCGCCGCCATTGCTTGTTATTTGTGTGCTTTACTACTCATGTAACAAGCAGATTGAGGGGGGGAAAAAAGGAAGAGGAAACAAGGCAACAAATGGATTAACAAATTGCCTCTGTGGCCTTTTCGGTTCTGCACCTTTTGCCTCCCACCAAACCCAAACCAACCTCTGCTGACCTTTCGCGTGTAGCATCAGAGAAACTGAACAAGAACCTGGAAAAAAGTTAATTGGCTGCTTTCTCGCAGCCTGAAAGCCACTGATAATTAATCAGAGAGAACAAAAGCCACTACATCACCACCTCATTACGAGAGAGCGCTTCGCCGGCTCGGCTCACGGATCCTCGCCGTCTTTTATCCGCACCGTGTTGTTTGTGTGTCCGTCTGTGTGCAACCAGCCAGTGTGTTACAAGTATCTAAGAAAACCACAATGTTTTGCTTGCTGCAAAACATTGTCTTAACTATCTTAGATATTTGGAATACTTTCTCAAAATCTGATTACCTGATAATTATGCAACTGTTTATTTGTTTGTTTATACGGTTGAAACCGTTTTGGTTCCATATTTCATGAACAATTCATACAAAGGGTTTTGGCATTTTAAATAAAAGGTGAGTCCCAAAGAAATCGTAGAAAAATAAGTCAAAGTACCGCCAAGGTTGATTTGGAATATATTGGCTTTGCCTTCTAGCTGTTTGAGGAGGAGCAAGCTACCAAAGCGTCACATATCTAAAAGACAGTCATTTTCTAGCTAAACTGTTTCTCTGGCAAAAACACCTGCAACCCCAATTTATTTAAATGAAATTAGAAACACAGATGCAGGACATTAGACCTGATTAAACGCCCACCTATCTGCAGGCCGACACGCTTCTGTGCTCCTCTGAATCGTCGCAGCCTCAGACGTTCCCTCGCCTTAGTTTGGAATAACAGTTGTGAAAGTGCAATAAAGTATCAACGTGGGATAGTAAACTGTCTTCGTCTTAAGTTTGAAGTGGGGTCCAACACTATTTCATTTGCAAGATTATTACATTCGCCATCTCGGTTTGTCAGTATCTGTTGTGATTCAGAATCCTTTTTTCGATGCTCCTTGGTGGGATGAATGACAGCTTTCCTTTTCATGAGAAATTCTCCATCTTATCTGCCGACCGGTTTGATCCACAATCAATTAATGAATAATTTTTTCTTCAGAGGCTTCAGTTTGAAGCCTGACGTCGTCGTCGTCAGCTTTCACTTCATTAGGCGGCTTCGGTTCTGTCTTCCCGATGATACACACAAAGTCTTTCAAGTGAAGAATATTTTCCAGCGTCCTCCTCTGTTTCCTCTCCCATTTATTACTCGATGTAATATCCAGCATACCATAGCCCCCCCTCCCCTCATTCCTCTTTTTCTGCATACACACACACACACACACACACACACACACACACACACACACACACACACACATGGCTGTGATGTGAGTTCCATCTTAAAGAAATGAGGGGGGGCTGGGGAGCAATTAGATTCAGCTGGAGACTTTTTAATGTGAATTCCTCTCCAACGCCGCGTCGCTTCCCTCTGGAGAAATCTCAAAGTCAAATACAGGATCTTTGATCATTCACAGCCATATGGCATCGCGAGGCATGGACCAACATGGCGGCGGGTGCACGCCCGAGGAAGAGGTGCAACCCCCCCTGAAATAAGTCCGTAATGAGGTGGTACTCCAAGGTTGTTTCATGGAATTCCAGAAGAATGAACTTGGTTGTATTATTAGATTGAGAAAGTCAATGATGATGTGACCTTTGAGATGAAGGAGTCAGTGTACTGCTGTCGGTCTGGACCGTAGAGACTCACCTGTCACCTGTGACTGAGGAAGTAAGACTCCAGAGGCCGAGAAAGGAATCTCTATATCTCTGCAAGTAGAACAAATTCCCTCGAGGCCTTTCTGAAGTATCAACAAGGAACGTGAGGTCACAGTGACCTTGACCTTTGACCAAAGGTCAAAAGTGTGCAAGTCAAATCATGGGGAGCATTTATTGCCGATGAAGATCTGCTGGATTGATCACTGAAGGCCTTGTAATTAAACCTCTCTGTGTTGTGAGCACGCTGAGTCTCAGCATGCAGGCTGTGCTGAAG
The DNA here is from genome assembly GCA_021346845.1 of Apeltes quadracus. Taxonomy (NCBI): domain Eukaryota; kingdom Metazoa; phylum Chordata; class Actinopteri; order Perciformes; family Gasterosteidae; genus Apeltes; species Apeltes quadracus. Next base: position 14,242,672 of record CM037926.1, read on the forward strand.
CTCGGGGCGAAGCCAAGAAACAGCGAGATCAGTAGTCCTCCTCCTGGCCCCGAGTGAAAAGAAACAAGAAAAAAAAAGCAGATCATTCCTTTGTTAGCATGATTAAAAACCAACTTTGCCTTCTTTACTATTAGTGTCAAGTGTCAGAAGGTAAAGACTATTAGAGACGAATAAAGGGGATTACTGTTGACACGCTTCATGTTTCTCCCAGTGAGGAAAGACTCAACCAAGAGGATCAAGAGGATATAGTATTGCAAATAAATGAAAGTAAGCCTTGACAGTTGAATTGAAGACACAACGCTTAGAGCAGAAATACAAAGATCTATTTAAATTATGAATCACCTTTCAAACCCTCGGACATGAGCAAGTGTAAAGTATTTCTGTCAAATGAGTCTGCTGACTGATGTGAACTGAAATACTTTGCTTTGTTTTGAAATGTGACCATTATCAATTAGAACTAAGCTACAAGCACCACCAGGGGAGCTGCACTGGTGCATAACATATGGATCAAACTTCTTACTACCGTTAATGTAAATGCAAATGTTAAGAAATGAGCCAATAACCTTGAGGTTGCTGAGCTGAGGTTAACATGAGGAATCCACCCGCTGTCCCAATTATGTCAAATTGCACTGGAGAGATCTCACGGTACAACGTGATCTCTTTAAATCAATTTAACTCAAATGGGTTTCCCTTCAGTTTTACCTCCTATCGCAACTAACTGTTCGCTTTTTCTCTCTGCTTCATTAGTCATTCACGCTTTGAGAAAAGGTTTGCTTGGGAACTATCTGCACAATCCTTAGAAATTCAAAATGCTTTTTCGTGGGTTGAGATCATTTGCATGCCTCTGGCTTGGTATCTGTCGGACATCCACAAACACGTTGTCATCGGAGTAAAGCTAATGCAAAGCTCGAGTAGAAGCTTTCTTTCGGGGGGGGAGCCAGACTTTATTTGCGTACAAATAATGACTTTTACATGTACTGAACATCTGTGTGCATCACTCAACACTGCACTGCTCTCCCATTTGTAAAAAAACGCTGACTTCAAACGTTTTTTGCAGCACAGCGAGAGAGGTAGTTGCGACGTATTAGAGCAATACTCTGTCTCTCCACCCCGCAGGGACATAAACTAAATTCACTCCTCCGAGCTACTGCTCCACTCATGTGCGACTGGAGAAGGTAAAGAAAGGGAGGCAGAACCGCCGTAATCCGTAAAACAACTTTTTCACCCCGATCCTCTTGTCGCTGAGCGTGCGTGCGTGCGTGCGTGCGTGGTGCAGTGCCAGTGCTGTCGGACCAGGGTTGTGTAGCTGTAACTAGTGCAGGAAGGTGTCTCTAGTTAGTCTCAGCAGTCCAACGGCCCGGTGAGAATAAACTGCTGCTGGTGGGAGGATGCGATCACTCAGCTTGTCAAGAGCTTCTGGTGAGCCCAAACACACACACACACACACACACACACAGATTAGTTCTAGGTAACACACCTTCGGACTCTAAACTGACCCGAGGACTCCTCAGAGGCTCAACGTGTTGAACTGTTCCCATTAAACTATCAGTGACTAATTGGGTTGAAGCTAACGCTAGTTTCTTCTGTAATGCCATAGTACTAGTAGCCGGCTCTCGTCGCTAAACGGGTCCTTTAAAAGGCCTTGAAGAAGAAATTCAGAAATATTTCCCGACGGGATTCTCGAGTTGTTCTCTTTATGTCTATTTGTAACACTGTTATCGTCAATGTCACATCGGATGTCATTTGTTCATTGTTGAGCAACTAGGTAATTATTTGAATAATCATTGTTCCAATTTTCAACATAATAAAAAGATTACATCTTTCAAGTAATTAACCTAACAGGGCCTGCAGACTCTCTCTCTCTCGCTCTCCCTCTCTCCCCTCTTAGTTTGTGTCTGGACAGCGAGGCAAAACACACCACTCGCAGACACACAATGACGTCCAAACACGGGCTATCGAGCCTCCAGACACCCCGCCTGCTAACAAAGAGAAAAAAAACAGATAAGCCGCAGCCATTTCTCTGGAAACGCCACTATTATGATCTTATAGGAGTCCATTTCTGCAGGGCGCTAGTGGGAGGGAGGAAGGAGCCCCCCCCCTCCCACCCACACCCCAAAAAAGCCTAAAGGGCCCGCTACGGTAAATCACATGACTGCGTAGGCCACGCACACACTTGTCTCCTTCGTCACACACCAACATGTACATAAATAGACTTCCATGAACACATATCACCCCCCCCCCCCCCTGCATGGCTTAGATACACCACTTAGTTTCTCACACTAAGACAGAGGCACATGCATGATATGAATTTATCGACTTACTTATTAATTATTGTCCATCGGCTTTACTTCCTGGTTTACCCCCCCCCCCCCCCCCGTTCCCTGCCCCCCCATACTATTTCAACCCCTCTCACCTACCTATCGGCCTCCACTACCTGGAAGTCTACTCTCACCTTTGTGTCTCCATCAATACCTTTGTAATCCCGCTGTCTGACCCTCACGCCTCTCACCCCCCCCCCCCCCCCCTGCAATCCTCATCTCATTTCCCTAAACCTCCTCCCATTCCGCCACGTCTGCTGTGATCCGGGTGACATTTTAACAGTCACGCCTGTCACGTTACACAGTGCGAGGGGGGGCGACACATCGCCTCCGTTCACAACCCGGAGAACAGAGGTGCCATTAGTATGTGTGAGTGTGATAAACAGATACGGGGAAACTGGGGGGGGGGGGGGGGGGTCTCACCCCATCATCTGAAAACGCGTGTGCACGGGCAGATGAGGGGAATGAAAGAGCATCTAATCACACGACGGGCACAGTGACGCCATTACACCCTCGGCCCCCCTCCCCGCCGTGGAGGCCGCGCTCGCTGAAATATCACGGAATTGCTGCCCGAGGGAGACAGGTGTACTTTGAAAGTATTTCTTTTTTTTCTCTACACATAAGTACATGATGTATTCTGAAAGCAAACTTTTATTCGTTGACAGATGGATTATTTCCTCAGAAAGTCAACAAATAATTGACAACTTCCCGGTTTGATCTCGTCCTCGCCGCTCCCCCGGTGCGGAGCATCCAAACATCTGGTGCACTGTTGAGTCTGTGAAACCTAACTGGGTTAATTCGGAGCACTTGCAGGAATTCGCATGTGTAATTCAGTGTGAGCATCCAATCTCGCACCAGCCAGCTGCCGCTACGGATAGTACAAGTAAATTAAAGAGCTTTTTTACACAGATATGAAAAGATATGAAAAAGTTTCATTTCCCATTCCTCATCATCCGCCATCAGATCACACTTCCTCCTGTCATGAAACGAGGAACATTTTTTTTTGACGAGCAGACTGATTGGATTGGATCTAAGCCCACGCGGGGCCTCGCCGTCATGGCGGCGCGCGATAACGTGAGAGACGCCGCGGTGAGCGATCCGTCTCGTTGCCGCGGGTCACTTCTGCGAGAACCTGTTGTTGTAGAACTCATTCGTAGCGCAGGAACCGCCCCTCGCTGGCGGCCTGTCAGCCTCTGGTGTTGTTTTTCATCCGTCTTTAGCTCCTCTATTATGCAGCGAGACATGACATTTCCATAAACACGTTTTGATAAAACATTTTGTATCTGCCACAGAAAGGGGGCCACTAAGCCGGGGGGGAAAAAACTGCTAACCTTGTTTTTGTGACAGGCCAGCAAAGCTTTGCAGGATACGACAGGAGAGGGGGGGAGGGGGGGATTGGAGAAACAGCAGTGGAGGAAAAAAGCAGTTTGAATTTATTTGTGTTGCCTTTCACAAATGTTCTTGTCTGCGTTTGTTTCCTCGGCTTTTCTGTTTTCCCCTCGTGGCGTTTTCTTCTTTTCTTCTTGCGAGAGCCCTCTGGTGTGCTGTCAAAGTCACCCTCAGAGTCTGACCCCCCGTGTCCCCGACGTCTGCGCCGCAACAACAGCAAACACACAAACTGCCTTCGCCATCCACTTACCGCCGCCTGTATCTGGCAGTAATTCTCCAGTCAATCAAAAGCACTTTTCGCAGTGAAAAGATAAATGAAAGCCTGCTCGCCCGTGCGTTCCTTTGTGAAGATCTTCCTTCAAAACGAGAGAAAATACAAATATTCAATAACAAAAAAAGGAAGAAAACAAAGTAATGTCTTTGTGCGACTTTCTCTCCTTTTTTCCAAATGACTGGAGGGAATTTAGAGCCTCCAGTGTTGGTGGATGTTGGTGTTTCTGTGTTTCTGGTTTCTTGTTGTTCAGGTGCCGTAAAGCTTTGTAACCCAACACCACAAAATAAAGGATGTGACAACAGGTTTCACATATCGAATCCAATAAACGCTGATATCACCGTTCGCTCGCCGTTCTCCACAACACAGAAGGTCACTAACTTCATCATGGTGGAGACATTTAAATGGTTCAGTATTCGGGCATCTGAATGGGTTTCACACACATCTGATCAGAGTCATGTCAGGGCTTAATTATCTGGATATTAAGATAAGATAACCCTTTATTTATATCACAATGGAGACATGTACAGTGTTGCAGCAGCAGAGTCAACAGAAGAAATAAAAGCTGAGATAAACAACAGAAGAAAATAAAAGCAATAAAAAAGCACACAGTGGACACAGTGCAGAATAAAAGTAAAAATGTACAGTAGTCAAATAAATTATTGTTAAAAACAGATAATGATGACATATTATTATTATTGCACAAGAGTACTGCTACTTCTACTGGGAGCAGGCTTGGTTGAACGGTCTCACTGTAGCAGGAAGAAAGGACCTGCGATATCTCTCCGTCAGGCACCGTGGGTTCAGCCTGCTGCTGAAGGAGCTGTCCAGTGCTGATATAGTACCATGTAGGGGGTGGGAGACGCTCTCCATCAGGGATGATATTTTTTTTCCTCATCCAGGACAGAGCTGGTTTGTTGAGTCTGTTCCTGTCTGCAGCCGTGATGCTGCTACTCCAGCAGACCACTCCGTAAAAGATTGCCGATGCCACCACAGAGTCATAAAAGGTCCTCAGGAGTGCTCCCTGTACTCCGAAGGACCGGAGTCTCCTTCACGTAAACACCCAGGTACTTATAAGAGTCCACTATGTCAATGTCTTTTCCCTGGATGTTCACCGGTGCGAGAGAAGTGGGTCTGTGCCTGCGAAAGTCCACCACCAGCTCTTTGGTTTTCCAGGTTCGGTGTGTTCTTAAAGGTTGACGTCTTGTGTGTATTGATGTGGATTTCCTCTTTTCTGTCTTTAAACAGAAGATTCTAAGTACGAAAGGCTTAAGAGTAAACGAATGAACGGGGATCACTTGAAGCACGATGAAAGCGTCTGCGATGGTTTTTGTGGATTTAAATGCCAACGGATGTGCAACAATCTGGACGCTCTCGTGTCGGTTGTCATTTCAACTAGACGAAAAGGTCGCGATGCAAACGATTATCAAGCCTCCTCCAAACGAGAGATGCACTTCTCCTACAAGTAAGAGCTGGACCGGCGATGGCGGAACATTTAAATGTGAGAGAGAAGGTCATCTAGCATTTTATTTCGTCTTTGTTTACATCGATAGGAACGGCTCAGCGGGTCAAAAAATCCTTCTCCAAAGCTTAAGTAAAGGAAAGCGCGTCGGCTTGTTAGATGGATAACACACCATTCAAGTTGACAGGCTTTTTTTCACTTCCTGTCCGGACGACGCTGCCGAAGAACTCCTCTCCACGTGCGCCGCCGCGAGGACGACAGGCGACCGGCTCGTGGGAAGCGGTGGAAGGCGGTCGGCCGAGCCGCTCGTCCCCGAGTGCACTCGAGTGGTTTGAGTAACGCGGTCCTCGAAGCCTTCGAGTGATGGATAGGCAGACGGGCGAGAGGCGAGACTCTCACGGGGAGGTTTGAAGTGTGCGGCTTCAAAGAGCCGCCGTCGGGTGCACGGGTGGCAACACCCGGGCGTTTCTACTCAATAATATGAAAACCTTCTATCACAGGCATTCTTACCACGCTTTCAACTTGGGAGAAAGTCAAGTGGAGTTATTTCAGGAATTCCGGAACACTCTTTTCCTCAGATGATGTCTGCGATGGCTGGAATATGGAAACATGCACAAACTAATCAAAATGTGATACTTTGAAACTTTAGATAGAGATATAAAGTTATTGTAAAAGTATCAATTGGGGGCCGGACAACCCGGGCCACCTCTGTGGGGCCTGCCGCTAAAATGACCCCCGGAAGCTCCTGCCCCTCACCTTTGACCTCTCCCCGACCCGGCGTCTGTGGGGACGGTTAGCCCCACCGACCCGGACGGCTTTTTTTCGTCTCTTCAGGTTTTTCTTGAGTTGAGTCTGTTTCCTGTTGGATTGTGACCTCAGGACGCCATTCTGAATATAAAGAGGAGAACTGCCAGGGGGTTCGGTCACGGTGGCGTCAGCAATTCAGATGAGACACAAGGGTGTTTCAGGGACACAGGAGGCAATTAGAAGACATTAGTCTATACCCTGATGTAAAGAATGCCTTTATGATAAAAAAAGGTGTCATGATTAAATTAGCTACCCATTTTGTACAAATGTGAATGTTGGACCTGCGTATATTTCGCCACAAACTGCCCATGATCACACATAAACACATAATATAGAGATTCCGTAGCGACTCATTAGCTGTACTCGCTAGGCAATTTGAGAGGGAATAAGGAGGAACGCGATCCCACTTCTTCGCGAAATGACCAGAATACATTCCCTTCCAGTAGATTGCAGGTCCCGAGGGATTGTTCAGCTAAAATTGTGCCTGACTCATTGATTCCTTATCTGACGGAGGTGGTGTGCTAATTGGAATCCATGCGATCTCCGAGACTCGCTTATGCTTCCCGTAAGCACAGCGCCGCGCAGACGTTAGCTAACGCTGGACACTCATGACAAACCAACTGCTATGATAACAACACTTTGCTTCAGTTTGCACCGTCTAAATCAAACAGTTTGAAGCTCATTCGAGACCCTTTCAGCTCAGCCTTCCATTTTCTATTCACGTCAACAGCAGACCAACAAAGGTAGAGCTGCAACACATCCAATTCTGTGTGTCTACCTGGTTTATCTATCCAAGGCCATTTTCCATCAGCGGGCCGTAATTCCTCCACCTTTTCAGACGCACACATCCACCCACCCCACCTCCAGACGGGCTTGACCTTGGGGGAGAAATTACAGAAATAAAAGCACCGCGTGAGTGTGAATGAAAAGAGCATATATTTGAATATTTGGGATATTAATGATGCGGGAGGCCCTAATTCAAACTGAAATTCCCACACACACAGACAGCGAGACTCCTGGGAACGATGGATCCTGATTAAGTGTGGGCAACGAGAGGCAGCGGGGGGGGGGGGGGGGGGGCACACGTCAGAGTCGTTTATTGGAAAGTCACGACACTTTTATGAAGTCCGCTTGGAAAATGGGCAAACGCAGCACACAAACGCACACAGACGCACACAAACAGTGGCCCGTCCGGCTCAACCACAAACTCCCATCGACAAAACCAATAATAGGCTACAAATCAGCACCCCCCCACTCCCCCCCCCCCCGCTGTGTGAGGCGGGAAGGATCCGTCTCACGGTCTATTTTGTGGTCTCTCCTGATGGAATGACCTTGGATTTCTTTCTGGCCGCCCCGTTGTGATTCCCGGGAAGCAAACAAAGTGAAGGAAAGAAACCCTTTGTGATTTGCTTTTGGGGGACGTAGTCGGGAGGCTCCCGCACTTTTGTCCCGCGACGCATTTCGCAATCTGTCAATCAATAGCCTCCAATTACCAATATAATACACTCAATTGACTCGACGGCCGGGGCGGCTAGATTGCAACGCGGAAAAGCTATTAAAGGGGAGCGCCGCGGCGTGCAGCGAGGCCAGCCCCGAGAGCTGTGTGGGTGCGGGGAGAGGGCCGGGGGGGACGGAGGGGGGGCAGGGGGGGTGAATACAGGACGCTGTCAGCGGCTAATAGCTTTGGGATGTAGTGCCGGGCCGCGTGTGTGCAGCAATCTCGCTCTTTCTTCAGGACGATGCGAGGGAGGGGGGCGTTTCCAATAAGACAGAGGCGGGGAGGGGCTTCCTGCACGTGGGATGGCGAGGGGGGTTCGGAGAGGACACCTTTCCGGGGGTCCTTTAGAGAGAATCTTGCACCATTATGACCATTACCAAGTACGACGTGTGCAAAGCTTCTGTGGCTCGTTGTTGAGGGTTGAGCTTCTGTGGCTCGTTGTTGAGGGTTGAGCTTCTGTGGCTCGTTGTTGAGGGTTGAGCGTTTGTTCGTTCGATAATGCGTCCGCAGCCGACCGCTGCAACATAAAGAGACGTCCCCCAGACTGAGAGCCACCTCTGTCAGGGGAAGACAGGCATAGAAATAATAAAAAAAGGCACAGAGACAAGATAGCGAGAGACAGAAAACGGCGGTGTGGGTGGAGGATAAAGAGGACTCCGGAGATAACTAAAGCGTCTGAGAGACAGGTGCAATATAGAAGAAAAGACCCAGGGGTGGGGGGAGGGAACGCAGGGGGAGGGAAGTTAGAAGGAGGGAGATCTGAGAGAATGACAGAGAACGAAAGGCAGAGATAAGGTGTTGGACAGCTATTTATTCTCATAAGTATGACTGCAATCTTCCGGGGAGGCCTCAGGTATCTCTAAAAAGGACAATCAGGGAGACAAGCGGCAATAAAACCGTGAAATCACATTCTGCTGCTGCTCATTTTCTGTAATGTTGAGACAATAAGTGTGCGGTAGCCATGACATGCGTCGCCAAACTTAGTCAAGAAAAAAGCCAAACAATGTGAATTATGCAGACATGCGGACAGAGGGTGGCCCAGACGCTTATACTGGTTTATTGCTTAAGGACCAATACAATCCCCACGCACAAAACCATCATGTGTTATTGAGACATGAAAGGACAGCTTGGTCAATGTTTGCAGTGAAATGACCTGGAGTGAAGCTTGATATGTATTACCGTTGGAAGATGGACTCTTTATCAGTCGGATGTCTTTACTGTGTTGAAACTTTGAAAGAGAGTTTCTTACAGCCTTTCAGAGTTTTTGCCTTTCCGTTTCCTCTCTTTGATGGCTTGTTTACGCCCATGAACCACAGAACTAACTATCCAAAACCATAACCATGTAGGACTTGTGCTTCGGGGGCAGATTTCCTTTTGAATGTGTCACTTTAGGAGCATTGCCTTCTCCCTCAGACCCACCGGGTGCAAAAACATCCCAAACTCCAGCAGCAATAAGTAATATTTGCAGCTAAAATTCACCCCTCAAAAATACTTAACATGCCTTATGATCAATAAATCATCAAGCAGCCCCCCCCGGCGTCTTTGATCTGAGGCTTCATCTCATCTGTGTTCTGAATATGGAGCACGCTTCACTCTTCACTATCCAAAGAGGGGGATTGTGCACTGGCGTGTGCGCTCGGGGTCACGCTGCGCCGTGGGCATTTGCACCAAGGCGCACTGAGGAGAGCGACCTTCGAGGGGGGGGGGGGCGAGGGCGACACGAGTGAAATGCATGTGCATGTGCTGCTACACCCAAAGAGCTCCGGGAGGAGCGGAGGAGGCCATCCCTCGGGACACCCGAAAGCAAAGCCAGCCTCCCCCAACCCGAGTACGTTCGCAGTAACATCATCAGAGGTCGACAGAGCTTTTGCCGAGCAGCTCGAGCCGCCTAACAAGCCGAGATTTCTGAATCCATGAATGATTGAACGCAGCAAATGTAGCCAAATAATGGAGCTCTTAGCTGTTCCTTTGTCTGCAGCTGAAGGAAGAATATAAACAGAAGCATTAAAACCATCACTAAACCGATCCATGGGCGATACGCACCAGGTCTTAAGGAAGTGCGGGATTGGGCACAAAAGGGTTCCACTTATGAGAGAATAACGTGATAAAAAGGTCGTTTTTCTCTGCTGAGCTGAGATTGAAGAGCAGGTGGCAGCGAATCTCGAGCTAAAGTTGTGTTTTTGTTGGGTATTTTCAGCAGAAATGGTCCAAAAATGTATTATAAAACATGAAAATGATACATGAAAGGGGCTTTTTCAAACATGAAACATTATATAAATGCACACGTCACATGCTGAAAAGAAATGATTCATTTTTTATACGCAGATACTTTTACTTTACAGAACTGATTATTCTTCTCATTCCAAAAAACATCCAGTGGACTAAAAGAAATGTCTGAAAATACCACGCTACATTTACGCGCGTTGTGAGTTTAATTGCACAGTGCGCAGCCCCACAGACGTCCACATGCTGCGTTTTAGTGCCGGTGGGAACTCGGGACGTCTGGGTTTCCAGTGAAATGGAAAGTGAGAGAGGATGTCTCATTCTAAATGGGTATAGTCTAAGTTGTGTACTTTATCATTTTTTCCCCAAGCGTGGCTTCCTAATTGGGTCGTGGGAGACGTCTTGTTAGCCAATGATGTAACACCTCACATCGAGTGTCTGCTTCCTGTGCCGCCGGCTAACAATGCTTTTAATACCAGCTGTGAAACTAATTGCTCATCAGGGCAAACAAAAACTTAAAGGTGGATGACAGCAAAATGACAAAAGAACACTCAGGCCTCTGGTACCTCTTAAAAAAAAACATTCTTCTCCTTTTAATTGTTTTTTAAAGTCTGAATAGTTTTGTTATTTCCATCGATGTCACTTTTTAATCATATCCTGACTTTGTGATTGTATTGATTTTCTTTACTTCAGTCTTTCTCCTTCCGTGTTCGCCTGCGTAATCCAAAACGCAGCCTAACCTCCAACAGAAACTGTGTGTCATGTTTAACAAAACCACCGTTTGCAGGCTGCAGTTCTGCACGCTTTCTGCCTCTCCGTCAGATCATCCATCACAGTTCGGATTCCTCCGGACACAGGAAGCATTTTTGGCAAAGTTAATTCCTTTTTGTCTCTAAACGCTCGAGTGCTTCCCACACGAGGCGAGCGGGAGGCGAGGAAGTCCGCCTGTCTTCTGCTCTGTCGAGGAGGGTCAGCAGGAGACACGGTGATGTGCTTCTTAATGTCTGCAAGGTGCCGTGTTCTCGTTATCACGGCCCGCAACGGCTGCAGAACGGCCTCAGCACGCGTGGTATCTGTATGTGTGCGTACACAGCTCTTTGTGTTTGTGTGTGTCTGTGTGTCTGCATCTGGCATTGAAGCATCTTCAATGCTCTTTTATTTACAGCCCAAACACACACACACACAATAATGTGTTAATCCACAGCATTTAAAGAGACCTGAGCATTGAATCCCTCACATTCCCAGGTGGGCTGTGTGTGGAATGCAGGCAGGGTGAGGAGGCGAGGGGTGAGGAGGGAGGGGTGAGGAGGCGAGGGGTGAGGAGGCGACGTGTTGCTCCGTCACTCTGTGTGGCCTCGTCGCACTCTGGCTGTGTGCAGCGGTTTCGACATGTCCTCTGGCCCTGCCCATCAATTATTGATGGAAGCAGGTGCCAGAGAGCGACTACTCCAAACAGCACGATATCACACACACACACACACACACACACACACACACACACACACACACACACACACACACACACACACACACACCCAGGGAGATCTGGTGACGAACTCTTCTGGGATAAAGTGTGGATTAAAATGGTTGGAACCAAACAACCATCGGCAGAGCAGAGTTTGTCTCTGAATACGTGTGTGTATTTTTGGATGAACTCCTCCGTTGAACGTCTCTCAGCTCTTTCTGGAACAACACGCTGCCGCTGTGCACGTTTTCTCCAGCTGGCAGCGAATCGTTCAGCCTCTTTTTACATTACACAGTGATGCTCACGCCATTAGACAGACACAAAATAGCACCATTGTGAGTTTTCCCATCAGTCTGCAGCCTGTAGGGGCTTTAATGGCCGTCAACATGGATTTGGAACTCTATTGTTTGATGACTAACTCAGGAGAAGACTAGGCAACAGCAGGAAATCAAAGTAACTCACTAGTTGTTTAATACTTGAGGAAAACATTTGAAAAAATAAAAAACATTTGATTAATCAAACAACTCAACAGTCCTTGTCGAGACCACTTTGTGAAAAAAAAGCATTCGCCACATTCATCAAGGATTTATTCTCTCTTTAGAATTTCCTACTCACCTTCAAGGCGTTCTGATAAAAAAACAAGACTTGTCCTCAAGAATTGAACGTGCACCCGGTGAATGACGCATGTGTAGATGATCATTTTATGGGAGACGTTTTCCATCAAAGTGACACGTGGTACTTTGGCTCTGAGTTTAATGTGTTGTTCTTTTGCTTTTGTCTTTAAATCGTTAAAAAGTTTGTCGTGGGCATCCACTGTACAAACAGTGGTCATATTGTATGTATATATAAAATCCCACTCATGGTTCAGGTGAGGCTTGGCACCTAAATCAGGGTTGAAGGCAGAGAATAATACCCACAGCTTCATGCTGCATAATTACTGAGGAAATCAGTCCGACCTAAAAGCAGCGGCTCCTAATCGCCACCTCCGAGCAGCTGCCTGACGCACGTGGATGCCAGGATGATCAACAAACCGAGAAATAGGACCAAAACATATTTCTGATGCACATGTAGGTCGTCTGTTATATTTACTGTTTGAATGTGACGCTGGTGAAACTCAAATAAGCGCCCGGCGACAAATGGCACAGCGGAAAGACTTTTATCGAACGCAGCCGACGCTGATTAAATGACTTCAATCTGCAATTAATGATGCCGGTTACACAAAATTTGTTTCAACCCGTAGGAGGCATTTAACCCACTTCATTGGAATAATCATAACGCAACAAACAGAAGGAATATAAATAATGGATGTTTCACTGAGGGGCAAACATGTCGACATGGAGGAGGCTGCCTGTGTTTTCGGCGTGGGAGTGACAGCGGCGTGACACCTCTTGGCTTCTCATACGAGCTGATACGCCGGGACACCTTACGCACATCCAATCCGCCATCCCCACGAGGTCGCAGCATCGAGCGAAGGTTGTGTGGTGGTTGTTGTGGACGCGAGGAAGCAGCTCCTTTGCACTTAAGTGGCTGTGGTGGATCAGTAAAGTGCTTGTGGAAGCGCACGGGGGAACCTGAGCCACCTCCAGATCCCTTCTCCCCGGACTCGATACGCTGAGCGCTTCCTCCCATCTCCTCTTTGCATGAGCGCCAACCTCCCTCCCCTGGCCTCCATTTTGTACCGAGCGGCGTGCTGGCTTCTCCCTCCTTCCCGTGATTCACTCCACGCCGCGGCGGCGGCGCTCTCCGTCCGTCTCGTGGGGGCTTTTCTCCCTCGGGGGAAAAAGCATCCTGCACCTTCTCCGCTCTTATCTCCTCGCCCTCCCCATCAGTCTCCATCAGGGCCGACTGCTGCCACTTCAGACCTGTCGGTGCATGCGTCTCTTTCCTATTCCCCCCCCCTCTCTGCTTCCAGCACACAGTTCCTGCTGTCGCTCCCAATCCATCTCCCTCCTGCAGGAGAGACACTGACACCAGCAGCGGTTGGAGCAGCGGTGATCAGTGTGTGCGACGGGGATACAACCCATGCAAGCTAATACTGCAGAAAATATTGTTTTATCTCAGAGCGATCTGATGTATTGTACATAGGGGACACAAACTAACCTTCATCAGAAAGACACATTGTGTTTTTACATTGTTTACGCGCTTCGAAGCCTTAGAGAACAAGGCGAACCCTCCAGCATCTGATGCTACAGTTAATAAAGCATCATGTGTCTCACGTTATCCCTGTAACTCTGAAGGAGGAAGTATAAAGTAATGAGGCCGCTGCCAAATTAAAGAAACAAATAATCATTGCAGCTTTAAGTGTGTACATTTTGTTAACTTTGTGTAACTGGAGGAGTTACAGCAGCTATGTTTACGTTTTCAAAGCGGTGACTTACAACACACTAACGTACTCAAACTATTGATTGGAGTAATGAATGTCACCAAACGTGGAGAGACAATGATGTCTTTTCAGTTAGCCAATGTTTTTAGCTGTTGCTCACTCGCATAGTCCGACACAGCCGTGTTGGAATAACACAAAGGAAAAACCATGTTTCATGCTAACAAGCATAGACAAGCAGAGAACGGATTGAAGTCCCAAAACTGTTTAATCATTTGGAAGGTAAAAATAGCGTCAGTGATAAGTATGTCTTCCTTCATAGCAAGAGAATTCACATTTTTAGCAGTTATATGCTCCTTGTTAGGCCATCAATTACGTCCATAAAGCATCAATGGACAGCATTCCTGCTCGGCGTAGGGAAGCGAGCCAGTAGGAAGGAAATGAGTGAAAACAACGATTAACAATAACCAAGAAAAGCCAGTGAAGAAGACATTACCCTTGGAGACTGAATGCGAGATGAAAGACATCCCTTATAGGAGGACAAAGTGGGACACGTGAGCAGAGAGGAAACGGTGAATCTTTATGGAGCTCCAGCCGCTGCTGCTCGGAGCCCACAGTATAAATAAATCATCATTTACAGTCTCTTTCCCCTCAGGAGCCTGTGTTTAAATATTAAAGGTCTCCATTCAGATCACAGCCACCCTGACCCGCAGAGCCGGGTCGAGTCCCAAAGGGACATACAAAGACCTTCCATGCATCTTCAATAGGGATGGATCTGCAATCCGTGTGGGTAAAGTTTATTAGAGTTATGCAATCAAAGCGACTCCCTCAATGGAGCCGTCATTATTTTCTTCTTGGGGTATTGCTACATCAACAGGCCTCATTTCCGAGTCATGTTTCTGCACCATGTAACGAAAGTAAGCTTTGCTCTCCCAGTTCCTCCGAGTAACATCTGGACCTCCAGCTTCTAATTAGCTTCTCGATGCTCCACCGTGTTCCGTACGGACAGTTCCAACAGAGCTGGGTATAATATCACTGGACGCGCCATTTTGTACTGGTGCGAAGATGCAGAATTGTGTGTGTATATATATATATATATATATATATATATATATATATATATATATATATACATCTGTTGGCTAAAGAAAAACAAATAACACCATGTATCTTTGGAGGATGAGGAATGTGTGAGCGCCGTGGAGAAGAACAGCACAGAGCCAATTCAAATGGGGGAAAAACTGCAGCAGCGTTGACAAATCACCCCCCGAGTGCTGCTCCCTCTCCTCCTGGCCCCTATTCCTTCCATCCGGTACTCCTTGTTAACTGCGAAAGCGTCTCTCCTACACGGGAGCGCCGAAGATTTGACACTAAAACAAGCGCGTTCCTGACATCTGCCACGACCGCGTGAGCGTTTCCTCAATCCAGCTCAACAGAAAGATGAGGATCGCTCGCGAGTCTGCGCTGCCAACACCCCAATTAGTGTCACCTCCTGCAGTCTGGAGCGCTTCTCTGCGTGGCTCACTATCTCCTTCCAGTTCTCTCTTTGTTCTCAGCCGCCTAATTCACATATTTTTAGCCCTCGGCGCGCACACACACACACACACACGCACACACACACACACACACACACACACACACACACACACACACACACAGGTGTGCCGGTGCTTTTTTCTCCTCTCTTTCTTCGGCTCGGCTGGTTCTCTCTCAGTGCTCTTTCAAGACTGTTTAGATCAATCCCTTGCAATCAATAGTTAATATCAGAAAGAAGCGCTGGCCTTTTGCTGTATGTACTCTGGCGTTTCGTCAAGACACGCCGACCATCGCCTGCGTTCAACCTGCTCGCACCCAAAGTAATGAGATATTGAATTGGACTCAGACACACTGAGGTGTTATATATAGTGTACCAGCCGGATATTGGTGCGTTCTCTCCCCGCCCGAAAAAAGAACCTTGTCCAGCAATAAAGCTCCCCCGAACAGAGGCTCATTTTTCCCAATTTGTCCCGCGGTGTCAGAACGGTGTGAGCTAAGGTTACTTCACCAGAGGACCTCGCCTCGCTGTGTTTCCGGCCACATGGTTTCGCAAAGTGCCCACTTTCAAAGTAACTTCTTGCCTCTCAACGTATTCCCAGTCTTCCCATTAACGATGCATTACAGGGCTGAGTGTCCATGCTGGGACGAGCGGGCGGCCCAGCAGAATATAAGTACGTCTTGTATGTCCTGCATTTATAATTTATCATGTGAGGAGTCTCGAGCTTTTTAATGGTCTGCTCTCATTATCCAGCCGCTGTTTTTCCCGCCGTGCCCTCCGAGGCTTTTCCCCCCTAATAGAGGGACAAATAGATTCACGTGAGATCGCAATTATAGCATTTTTCAAGTGATGAGCGCCACCGTCAGACGTCCGACGAGGTGGATCTGCACCTCGTCGGGAGGGAGAGAGGGGCGAACGGTCCAATCAGGTGGTGTCAGATCGCCCGACGGGCTTGTCCGTCAAATCGTCTCCGGCGCCGGTCCTCTCTTCCTGTTTCTATCTGCTTCCCGTCGCCGCGGTGACGGACGGGCCCTCGGCGGAGGTGAGTAGCATGTCGAAGCTGCCCGGCGTTGATTTTATTTCTGTCAGCGTTGCCCCGTTTGGGGGCCCGAGAACGGACCCGCCGCCTTCATCGAACGGAAGCAGGCGACTCTTGGGGAGCGGCGAGTGAATCCGGGCGCCGTTTGCGTGCAGCAGAAAGAGAGGCAGAGGAGACAACTGACTAGCCTCCCGCTGATTAATAGAGGAAGATCTCAGGAGTGCAGACGTCTATTGTTGAAGACGCAGGCGGAGGACGACCAGGAAACCGACACAATCAGGAGACAGAGAGCATTTGTCCAAATGTATCTGTCGGGGCTGCCGGCGCTGTGGAAGCCGGAGCGTCGGATGCTCACCTCCCTACCAGGAGGAGCTCATGCATAAACAACACTGTCATATTTATATGGGCCTCCCCGCGGGGCCCTTCCACCATTGTGCTGTTAAACTAACTACCTCTGCCGGGGGAGCGCGACAGTATCGCCACAACACATGTTCTCAAGTGATTCAAATTCACTCTCCCCTCACAGGCCTCTCTTATCAGTGGGTGTGTTCGCTGCTCCTCCGCGGCGGCGAGGGTCATCCGGGGCAGCTGTGGGAAGCAGATAAAAAATGGTGTTTTTCACTGCCGTTGAATTGTGGCGCGTTCGCACACACAGACTCGGTGTGATAGAAACAGATACCCTCCGTGGCACTCGAGCATTACTATTCTGTCTTCTAGTTCGCTTATCTGCAGGCTATTGTTGGCTATTATTGTGGCTGTTGGGTTTTGTCAAGGGGAGGAGAGGAGCGACAGGGAGACGGGGACCAGCGTCACGCCCCCCCCCCCCCCCCCCCTTTCTGTGCTGCAGAGAAAAGCAAAAACCACATCCAGCTGCTCCAGCTGTTCACTGGCAGTAAAAGTCATCCCAACACGGATTTCAAAGGGCAAAGGTTAAGCTCACACCAGCTCCCTGAGGCGAGGAGGTGTGTGCAGAGCTTTGATGAACACGTTGGATTAAGAACCGAGGAGAACTGAGTGGGCGCTGTTGGTTCCGAATCGCTGAGATTATTTATTGTTCAGATTATTCAGATCCCGTCCTCACTCATCCCAGCCAGATGATGCTTTCAAACGGTACAGACATCCTGCAAAACATGTACTCTCGCTTCCTAGTGATGGCGGTTTGACCTTGTTAACTTTTCCATCTTGCAGCCAAGTAAAGTTTTGCTTCTGCTCGCAGCTCTGCAATCTAATGAGGATATGAAGAGAGAGAGAGAGAGAGAGAGAGAGAGAGAGAGAGAGAGAGAGAGAGAGAGAGAGAGAGAGATGCGTCCGCTATCTGCGGGGCCTTGTTGTGAAATTAAAGGTCATTCTCACTGGATGAGCAGCCCTGATACCTCCTATCTCTTTGCTCGCTGGCCTACGGGGAAATCAAATGCTATTAGACTGGACAAGCGTCCTTTATCACGGCGGTCATTATCATCCGAATCATCACCCGGGCCACGAAGCATCATTTAGCCTCCCCATTTAACTTCTCACCAGCAGACGTATCCACCAGTGACAATGTGTCCGGCAACATCGCCGGCTGCGGGGGAATTATGCAGGAAGGAAAGCAATTAGCGGGCCGGAAAAGGATGGCGATTCAAAGGCAGGGCGTCTGCGGCAATGTAACAGGGAGAAAAGGGGAGATGGAAGTTAGAGAGCTGAATGACTTATTAATGCCACTAATGAGGCCGGCGCAATGAGCTCGGGACGGCGCTAGGTAATGTACCCGCTGCCTGTGTGGTGGCAAACGCTCTATCTATAAATGCCGAGAGGAAAAGCCGAGGGAAATTTCCCTCGGTTGAGATTCGGGGGACACGAGAGCGATGCGGTCACTAATGGCGTAATGCATCACGTTATGGTAATGAAATGACTTCATTTTCACATTAACAACGAAAGCACATGACTCGTGTGTGAGAGGGGCCTCGCAGATGCTAATGAACGCATCTCAAAAACAAACCAGGAGATCCACCTCTACGTGGAAAGCAACGAGAAAACACAAACATGGGCAGCAGCAGGTGGAGCCGATAAATAACCGGAGTCCCAGTCGTCTCAATTAGAGCGGCGACATCGCAGCACTAACGAGGGGATCAACGATGCAGGTCTGCGGTTCGTTGATGATTGCAGAAGGTTTGGGTCCTGAGTCGGGGAACGTTTCACAGTTAGAGAACATAAAATGAATGAACAATGAGATGAAAACGGCTCACGTGTAACGGCGGCGCTGCGGCTGCTCTGCTTGCATCTGTTACACACGAACTAAGCGTGCGACCTGTCAGGAAGCTGCAGCTTCACCTCCGAGCTGCAACGGCACGGCGCCATCCACGCCTAACGGGGAGCACGTCAACCGAGGCACAACTACAGCCGAAACACTGCAGCAGTCATTAAAAGTTTGGAAGCCTTTTTCTCACGTCGGATCCAGAGAGGATGAGACGGGAACACACAGGCGCTCTGTTTGTTTATTGCCTTTTAAAGCGGGAGGGAGTTAACGGCGAGGAGCTTTCCGCAGTTCAAGCGCCGCTCAGATCCAGATTTTTGAAGAAGAGGAGCGCCGAGGAGCTGCCTCCCCTCGCTCCCCTTTGCAGAGGAGTTTTGTGCCACGTGTTTTTTTTCCTCACAGCGTGGCTGGCACTAATTAGTTCAGCACACATATTACCCACGAAGCATTTGAACCGCCGCTTCAACCGCGACGGCGACCGAAGATGAAACAATGATGGACAGACCTGTTGATAGAAACAGAAGCGGAAGGATGATGAAAGCCGAGGCACCCGTGTGAATTATGAGGCTTAATAAGGCTTTTTTTTTTTTGTTGTTGCTTGGTTCAATTTAATTAACAACTGAACAACTTTCCTACAAGTTTCGTTCCTCATCACAGAGCTGTAACAACAACACGGATAAAGAGGCTCCATCCGACGCTCCCAAAAACCCTAAAGAGTGACGGCTGCACTTTTTTAAGGAGAGTCGGACGGTGCATCCGAGACGCTGGCGCCTTGCATCTGACTGCCGGCTTTTGTCCGTGTGGTCGTTCGTATTCCAATCGCAGGCTCTCAGGAGACGAGACGTCCCTGAGTCCGACTGATCGCAGGGCCGAAGCTCTGCGCGTCCACTCCAATTGCCCAAGTCGCTAAATCAACATGGCCAACCGCGTCTCTCTCACACTATCATCAAGGGCTTCTTATTCCCTTGCAAGACAAGGGGGGGGGGGGGGGGGGGGGGGGGGGCAAAGAGCCGGTGGTTGTGTGGACTCGACATGAAGGGAAATACAAAACAATACCCTTTTGAAATGCCAGACCGAATTAGTCTCCTTTGGATGCACGTTAACAAACTGTCAAGCATCAGGCACCCTGAGCCGCCACGAGAAGGGGGGGGGGCGTTTTCAGGTCAGGGATGTGAGGGCCCGGTTGCAGCGGAGGGGGGGGTTTACCTGGTAATTGGGATGGAGAAGTTGTTAAAGCGATGGGTTCTGGTTGGAGGTGGCAGATGGAGGAAATGAAGGTCTGGGCGGGAACGAAGGAGGGAAATTAAGTGGCGGTAAAAGCGAGGGGGGGCTCAGGGTGGAGGCGTAAGGGAGGGGGCGTAAGGGAGGGGGGAGGCGTAAGGGAGGGGGGAGAGAGATGGCAACAGGAGTGGAACAATTCTGGGGGGGTGGGGCAGGTTCATTATGGCGCATCAGGATGGGAGAGGAGATGGGAGGAGGTCGTTTTTGTGTGTGGACCTAAAACGGAAAAGAGGCAGGGGGGGGGGGGGGGGGGGGGGGGGGGAATGGAGGGGGGCTGTAGCGGGGATTGAAGGGGGGGATTGGAAGAGGGGAGGTCTTGTATGGGGGGGGGTCGGTTGAAGGAAAAATGAGGCATGGTCGGCCGTGGAGAGGAAGATTACAGGGAGTTTGCAATGTAATCACAGGGATGCAGAGGAGGGTTTCGGGGGGTTCTGCCGGCGGGGCTTGGAGATGTGGGGGAAGGGGGGTGGGGGTGGACGGGGTGCACTCGGAGGTGGTGTTATGTGGGCGGGAGGTAGGGGGTGGGGAGCAGCACACACGAGTAATGGCAGCTGGGTGGAGGTAGAAGGGATGCAATTACATGAGCAGGAAGGGATTCAGGTGATGAGAAAAGTCACCGGGATCTCGGGAATGGAAGATTAGAGGCTGTGGTGGGTTGGGGCTGTATATGGAGGTGGGGGGGGGGGGTAACGTCATTCATTCTCGAGTCACAATCATTTTAAATAAGGCATCCCCCTGCTCACAGATGCCCATGGTGCCCTTCATCAACGCTCAAGGCTAAAATTGACGCTAGTGCCGCCTGTTAATTAGCCAGACATTATTCATCGAGCATCCTCTGCGCGCACAAAATGAATGCACATCCTTGGCGCGTGCAAACAGCCCCCCCTCAGGCGCACACCCCCAGCCCTGCTAACATTGCGGTGTGAAAAGCCTTTTACTAGTCTCCAGCAGCAGCTTGCAGGGAGGACATGAACGGCCTGCTTGCTGTGGAAAACGAGAGATGCTAAACGCTCGGCCGTGAAGCCGCTTCTCGACTCGCGCACAACGGAAAGCCTGCAGGAGGGCGGCGCTGTGCACCCTCTCAGACGTTGAGGTGAGTGTGATGAACGGCGGTCAGTATCAACATGGCTGGGGGGGATGCGTTAACTGGATTGGAAAGAAGAGGCTTTGGACTCCAAGATGGCCGCCTTATGACTTCCAGCGATGAACTACATCTCTATTTCTCTCTCTGTCTTCTTTACCGTATCATCTGACTCTTTACCGTTGTCTCTGTACTACACTGTCTGAAATTGGGACAAAGATACTGCATAACACAACATGATTAATAGATGCTTTGGAATCTACAGACTTTCTTTGTGTTGTACAAGTAAATCGAATGCTCGTTTGCATTGTGTTTTTTGGGTCTGTATTTTTTATATGGACCTAAATATTCCAAACCATTTGTTTTTACCGAGGAGTTGCACACCGCACACTACAAACATGTAGTTAAAGGTTGCATAGAGTGTTTTACTTCACTAACTAACTAGTTCAACAGAAACTAAAAAATTGGAGAAGTTACTTGACAATTTCTTATTGTTTAAATAAGGGTTTAAATTAAGCAGCATTCTCATAGGCTCATACCAAATAAATGCAACTTCCATTGTTGATTATTTTCCCCAGTTAAACCTTTCTTATCTGTCTGTGTTCTAATGCGCCAATGAACCCCCCTCCTCCCCTCCCCACACACACACACACACACACACACACACACACACACACACACACACACACACACACACACAGATAAAAGTCTTGAAGTATTTGATGTATCTGCAATAAACAACCAACGTGTGACTCGGCAGCGTTCTGTTGAGACACACGACTTCCTGTTTGTTTCTGACCCGTCAGCTCAGAGGAACGTTTCTGCGCTCGATGCAGAGGCCTGATTTCCATCGCATCTCATTCAAAACAAGTTTGACACCGACTTCAAGTGAGAAAGAAAATTAGAACATTTTTAATAACAGAGCTTCAGAGGGAATCATCCGTGCGCTCGTCCTCTCGTGTGAGCTGAAAGGTCACAAAAACCCTCACAAGCTCCACTTAAAACACAACAGTGTGACTCGTGAGATGGTGGAAGGGCGGCGATGGACAAGTCCAACCTACAGCCCGGGAGTGTGAGCGTGTGTGTGTGTGTGTGTGTGAGCGTGTGTGTGTGTGTGTTTGTGTGTGTGTGCGCGCTGCTGAATGAATATGCATGTGTTTGCCGACGGCCACACGCTTTTCCACGCTTGTCTCGGAGAAGGCCGAAGGACAAATAGACTGAACTGAGAGTTACAAAAGGATGACAAACTTCGCATAAACAATCCGCTCCGAACGCAGATTCAACAGAAGCTTCATGCATTCAGCTGTTTTCTGTTGTGAAGTTGTTAAAAAAAATATTAGAAGCTGCCCGGTAGGATTTATTCACTTCCTCACTCACTGTCGATCTGCCAAATTCTCAGCTCCCAGCAACCACTTTTATTTTCTAATCACATCAGCGCTGAGACTGACTCGAGGGAGCCAGAAGCCGTAATCAATTCTTTGTTATTAATAATTAAACCGCTCGGCGTGATGAAAAATTCCGTATCAAGTCCAGATGTTAAATGTGGATCCCTGGGAGAATCTGGGAAATTGAACTACATATTTCTGTTTACGCTGCTCGTCATCCGTCTTTAAAGGACAGGCAGAGCGGCGGGTCGGTGGCCCGACTCTCCGTGTGCCGCGAGACTGATCATTAACTTGAGAGAGAAGGAAACAAGAACGCAGAGACAAGGCCGGGAGAGAGAGAGAGAGATAGAGAGAGAGATAGAGAGAGAGAGAGAGAGAGAGAGGATGGTTGAGAGGGGAACGAAAATGGAGAACACTGCAGGACAAGCTGCTGGGCTTAATGATGCCGCTGCAGGCAGCCGACACGGGGTCAGCAGCGAGCTCGATATGAAGCGCGCTAACTGTAACGTAGCGGCGTACCTGCTAGCACGCATCGCCATCGAAACCAGAGACCGACGCGTACGTACACCTGACCCAGGAAACCCTGACCTGCATTCTCTGTTAGAGGAACCGCTGTCTTTTTAACTGCAGAAACATTTTCCAGTAATAAAAGGAGGGAGGAGGGAATGAAGGGGGGGGGGGGGGTAGGAAATGAAAAATCACCTTGATCCGCTCGGTGTACTCAGAGTGTTCACTTCTCTGATTTGGCCTCAAGGTTAAGACGCCTCGTTATTTTTTTATGTTCCTCGTTAAAGACGCAGAGCTGCCGGGGAGGTGGAGGCTCCAAAAGGGCTCCAACAGGGTTTTATTCAAGGTCCCACCTGATGCCATTTGTCTTAAGCGTCTGGTTACACACACACACACACACACACACACACACACACACACACACACACACACAAGGCTCAAGGTGACTCTGCACCGAGAGTCCTGAAATTCATTCATTTTGGAGAGGAAGAGGGAGACGGTTATATTACCTTTGAGGATCACTCTTTGTGTGTGTGTGTGTGTGTGTTTATGTGCGTGTTGTTGTGTAACAGAGAGGGTGTGTCACATTTCAGTGATGCTCCAACCCCCCCTTTTTTTCATTATTCTTTTTCATAATAATGTTCAACGCGAGATGCCGCAGTGAGTGACATTGAACAACAACCTCCCAAACGAATGTTTTGTTTCCCTTTCATGTGGCCCGTTGTTGCCCCTGCATGGAGACGGATAGAAGCTACCCTGCGGCCTTCGGCGTTTATTCCGTGTCCTCGCTGCCCTGTGTCATTCGCTGTCTCGGAGTAGTTCTTGTGAAAGGGCGTCACTCACAAAGTTGTCGGGCTGCATGGTGAGCACCCGCAGACAGCGCGACATTCGGCTCGTAATGAAACTGCTTCCAGAGTCACTTCATTCAAGAGTCTTTGCATTCATAATGTGTGTTTTGTCCACACGCCAAATGGCAGCTAAATAATGGTCACAAATCAACGCAGTCTTCTCTAAAGGAAAGAAAATGAGGGATCACACCTTTTCCGTGCGATATGAAAACCACAGTGACGCTCAACCAGCCTAACGAAGCTCGTCCGCCTCATTTGTAGCTTTATTGTGTCGTCTTTTCTCGCTTCTTCTTCCCTTTGTTCTTTTTACTTTGCTAATCGTGGCCCATAACCTTCCTAATTTAGGCAGATAAGATTTACAGAAGCACTGCTCATTGACACACACACACACACACACACACGCACACACAGACACTGGTAACAGTGCCTTTATTTGCAGTGGAAATGGAAAATGAATAAGTGGATGTAGCATACATGGTTCTATATTTCAACAAAGGCATTGTAATACGTTTCATTGAAAAAAACAAAATTATTTGGTAATTTTTTTAATAATATGATATATTATATTATTAAATGATTAACAAACGTGTAATAAATAATTGAATGCCCCTTAAAAACTTTAAATCTTCATTTTCTTCTCTTCATATCAAACATTCATGACTTCATAAGTCACAATTCAAAGTTTAACAAGAAGTAGTTTCCTGAAGCAATGAATCAGGACCGTGTGTCCTCATTAGATTTCATATATATATATATATATGGGACATAATATGGGACATTTCTGCGTAAATGTCCCAGAAATGTCCCATATAAATTACCAAAACTCTTGATTGTTACAAAGCAACCTGTTAACGAGAAATGACTATGTTCATGGAGGAATTACTTAAATTAACTGGTCAACTTGTGGAAAACACTTTTTGTACATCAGTAATGATCACATTTCAGGATTTCAGGGGGTGTGGTGGGTGTTGACATGTTGGGGATCTCCGCAGCCCCCCCACCTGGAGCCACGCCAACCCCATCACAGCCACGAGACTGCAACTCGCCGCGTCGCTGACAGGGATGTGACAACAAGCGTTTAGACGGAGAGGAAATCATTCATCATTAACCACACAGCCGCGGAGCAGACAATCACGATAAGGCCCCCCACCTGCCCTCCTTCCCCCCCTTCGGCACCAGCTTCCCGCGGACTCTCCGGCTCCCTCACCTCTGCTTTGCTTCCGTGCCTCGGAATGCCAATTAGGAAATGTCCTTCACGCATTCCTGCTTAGAGCTTCCTCCAGGGGACACGAGGAGACTTTTACAAAGAGCTTATTGCCGGATGTTTTAGTATAATAACTTCTTTAAAGAGCTTTTCTCCAGAGAGTTATTATAAAAGGTAACCCTTCCCTCGCTACGTCTGGGTACGTCTGGGTCCAACAGTGGAGAGACGAGATAATCTCCCCACATGTCTCTCTGCTCGATTCCCGGAGAATGGAAACGCACCCTTTGGATCTTTGCTTTGCGGTTGGCGGGCGGCGGACTAAACTTTAGCGTTTTGTTCCGATTCCGTCCAACGGCGCCCGCCCTCCGAGGAGCTTTCCCTCGTCGTCTCGGCGCCGAGGGAGCTGGGATCGGCCCATTGTTTGCACACCCATCTGCGCTGCTGGCCCAAAGCGACGGTTCTACCCGATTGGATCATCAAAGTGTCCAGGAGGCAAGTTCAGTTTTGGACGGGACTGTGACCATAACTCCTGAATGGTTGGACCTCATTCACGGTCCACTGAGGAAGAATATGAATACGTTTGGCAGTCTTCTTCTTACTTCTCCTTCATTGGTGAAAAGTCTCTAACAACTGTTGGATGGATCAACATGAAGTTTGTTCAACGATTCTTTGTGCAGCTATTTTGACGCAGACGGTCGTGGTTTCCGGAAAATAAATCCAACCGAATGCAGCGAGTCCCTGACTCCTCGACTGGATGATCTAGACGGCTAATCGTTGGTTCAGAAGTCTTTCCCCAACGCCTCGCTCCAATCAGAAGCTGAACATAGTAAACATTGTGCCGACTAAAATCCACCATTCATTGTCATTGACGGCATACTGTATCTATTTATATAAATATGTAAATATATATGTATTTATTAATATAATGATTCATGAGTGGATCATAAATGTTTCCCCGTGAAGGCCTTGTAATTGCTAGCGCGTTAGCATTTAGCTGAGACTGGCGCCGGTGTGTTTCAAGTCTGTACCTTCGTCACCTTTCCTGTCACGCAGGTACAGCACCTCGGCGGCGCCTTGAGCCACCTGCCAGTGCGGCTGCGTGGAACTGGATCCCGTGCATCCCTCTGCAGATCGGGGCGGCGTCAGCACAGGCTTACCCCGGTAATTCACGTAATGCCGCTTCGCCACAGTTAATTTCCCTGTGGATGAGCGAAGAGAGTCGAGTTGTACAGCAGCTCAATTCCCTCCGTCTCCTCGCCGTGTTTGTCATGCAGAAGACGCGACCGGCCTCTTTCTGCTTCAGCGGCCCGCCACGTGTTTATTACGGGGGGGGGGCGGCCCCGGTGATCGAGGTGAGGAGAGGTCTTTCCATTGAGCGGCGAGCTGCCCGATTGCAAACACCGTGCTCCTAATCATCGGGCGATCATCGTGCAGTCGTGCTTCCAACCGACGGTGCGACCGTGGCGAGAGAGACGGGAGCTGATTAGCGCGGCGCCGACGTCCGCTGAGACGGCGCCGCTTGTTGGGGGAGGAGGCCGCAGGAGAAGCTGAAATCCCGTGTAATTATCACTCCCTGCGGAAATCAAGGCCGACCTTTTCTAAGTAAGGAGCCGCTAATAGAATCCGGAGGAGGAATAACTCACTCACATATGCGCTGGCAAAACGCAGCGTCAGCAACACCGCGGCGGACAGGCGTGAGGTTGCAAAAGGTCCGGGCAGAGTTTCAGTTTTTTT
The DNA here is from genome assembly GCA_021346845.1 of Apeltes quadracus. Classification (NCBI taxonomy): domain Eukaryota; kingdom Metazoa; phylum Chordata; class Actinopteri; order Perciformes; family Gasterosteidae; genus Apeltes; species Apeltes quadracus. The sequence goes on from CM037926.1 coordinate 14,269,271, forward strand.
TTTTCTTCAAAGTGAAACGTGGGGGGGGGGCGAAAGGCTGCGAACAACTTCTGGTGCTGGAGGTTTTAACAAGCAACGGCCGCTTTGCCGCCCGTGCATTCCGTGGGAAGTCTCTCAGCGAGACACTTTTTCTAGATAATTATTTGACAGACTGCCGTGTTGGACCTCACATTTTTTTAATTGGCCGGCGGGAAGTGTGTTCGTGGGAGGCTTCCGCTCCAGAGGTCCTCTCCTGTGTCAAGACGAATTCTTAATTTGGAGAAAATGTGTTCCTGTAACCTCAGTCCACCCGGCACATAGATGTACTGGTTTCTGCAAAATCTGCAAGCAGAAAAGAAAATGCTCTGGCGATTACCCTGAGTGTTGGAGAACAGGCCGCCGCCGCGCACACACACACACACTCACACACACACACACACACACACCCACACACACACACACACACACACACACACACACACCCACACACACACACACACACACAGCGGTGCTGTCAGATGTAGACAGAAAGAGGACGGAGAGATTAAATTCTGTCGAGAGTTTTTTGTCTGTGAGATTGGTTTCCCAGCGTCCCCGGCTCGCCGGCGCTCCCCATTAGCGAGGACGAGGAGACGAGGGCCGGAAAGAAGCTAGGAAGCTTCTGCAGAGACACGACTCGGAGGATACTTAACAACGTTATTAATCCATTAATCCTTGTTTGACATTTGCCAATGTATCACCCCGGATTGCTCTTTAAAAGCTGCCGGCTACAGTCGTGTGTGTCTGTGTATGTGTGTACATCTTTTTTCTTCTTTAGTTCTATTCTGTCCTCACACCAATGGGAGGGTGATGAAAGCCCTGCAGCATGGTGGGGGCTCGGCACCCGACTCAGAGAGTCGACCGGTCGCCAGCTAAACGGCGAGTTCGAGTCGGTCGAGTCTTTCGTTAGAAATAAAACAGGAGTGAATGATGTTAGAAAACGAACACGTGTCGGGCGTTCCGTGTGTTCTGTCGTGGGTGGAGTGAGCGGCCGTGTGCATGAGTGTGTGTGTGTGTGTGTGTTTGTGTGAGAGAGAGTGAAGGGGGGAAGGGGCGCTTTAGAAAATAGAAAATTGAAAGCTCCGTCTTGAATCTTGAACCCTCTCACCTCTCCATGCTTGTCCTGATGTCAGTAGACGAACACACAAACACTCGAGCGCACACATACACACACACGACTGAGGAAAGCACACAGCTCCCTCCTCTCCCCCCGGATCCCCGAACACACGCCGGCAAAAAAACAAAAAGCTCAGCTACGGCGTTCGGTCTCGTTATCGGCTTCACCTCTGTCGAGGAGTGACGGGTCAAACGCACACACGCAGACACGCACTTGATGTGTGGAGTGTGCGGAGCGGTGACAGTAAGACAGCGAGGCGTCAGGGACGAGTGAGCGGGGGGGGGGGATAACAGCGCTGGATGGCAGGCGGTCGCGTGACAACAAAAAGGTACCCGTTTGACTGACGGAGGCCAGATGATGCAACAAGCATAATAATGCAGCTCGCTCTAATCATATTCTTCACTACAAATGAGGTTTATAATGTTTACAGCTCACATCCATGTCCTTCAGGAGGGGGGGGGGGGGGCAGCTTGTTCTCACTTCTGTAATGGCAGCTTATCAGTGGCGCCGCTTTGATTCTCTCTGATCTCCACCATTAAAAACAGCCCCGTGTTTTAAGGGGAGCTGGTTTGGCGTAAACCATTTTTAAGAAATGTAATAATTGTCTTGTCTTTCATAATTTATTCAAAGTAAATCCGAGATTTCTAACACCTCGCCTTTCATCAACCGCCTGGATGGATAATTAGGCAACTTTTCTGGACTAGTTCCGCCGTCGCGCCTCCCGTCCTCTCGCTTTGGAGGCTTTGAATGGAGCTCATTTGCAGCCGCGTGTCGGACGGTTGTTGACGCGTCGAGACGTAAACAGAACGTCTCAAAGAATAATCAGGTCCAATTAGTGGCGATTAGCTCATGCAGTCACGTATTTGTCCTGAGCGGCCGTCTGCTCGCGTGAAGCTGTGTGATGCTCGGTATCGTGTTGGAGAACTGATGAATTCATGAAAGAACTGGTGGGGAGAAAACTTTTGCTGCATGAACTGGTTCGTTCACGTTTGCTCTCAGATGGGTCCCTTTTGATTCTTTCTGATCAACTGGATTCCTCATCTCTGATGTTCGCTTTGACTTGTGTTCTTATCCCGTCAAAGTCGTGATTGACAAAAGGAAGCTAATCGTGATCCTAAAATCATTTGTTTCTGTTTTTTTCATCTTACATGTCGGGGCGCCTGGACTTACTGCAGTAGTTCGAGGTTCAGGTCAAAATACGCCGATCCTGCCAGAAGACCAGAAGAACTAAATAAGGGTGTCCGTCTCCGGACATCTGGAGGCTGAAGGAGGCCCTTGATGCTGAGGGGCGGAACAACCTGGATTTATTCATAAAATAAAAAGTTCTTTCCTCACACAAAACTTAGCCTTCAATTTCCGTTTGCCTTTAATTCAAAGTGCATGAATTCATCTTGAGGGTCCACCGCAGCACCTGCTAACACGCTGCGCGTAGCGGACGATGATGAATTGATCATCGACCTTGTCCTCTCTGCAAGCCTCTTGACTTTAACAAGGGGTGCTGTGGTACACACACACACACACACACACACACACACACACAAACACACGTGCAAACCTGCATGTGTGCACATCTTTGCTCATTGGCAAAAACCAAAATAGCATCAAGGATACATTGTCTACTTTTACCTCAAAGCCGGGCGGATCTTTTCGAGCCGTTACCCACAATGCACCGAGCATCTGTCATCGGCGGCGATCATTAGGAGCGGCTTTTCGAAAGAGAGGCGTGTGTGTTTGTTAGCGGATGTAACCGCACCGCACGCAGCGGGATCCGACCAAACGGCGTGTGAGCGCGTTGACAGGGCTTTGGTCGGCCTGTTTGTGCCGGTGACGCGTGGAGAGAGAGAGAGAGAGAGAGAGAGAGAGAGAGAGAGAGAGAGAGAGAGAGAGAGAGAGCGCTCCGGCGTGGGCGGCGCTTCACGTCGTCGCCCCCGTAAGCGTAACTCGCGGCCCTTTTGTTTTGTGACAGCTCTCTGATTACATCGACGGCTCCGAGGCGTCATTAAAGCCCCGTCTTTGGCTGCTGAATAAACACCTGGGAGAGATGAGACGGGAGGGTCGAGAGGGAAAGCGGATGAAGACAGTTGACAGACAGTTTGCATCCAGTTTGAAACACAAACATCATTTGGATGCGGGTTGGTAGGACGATATGTGGATCAACCTGATCTATGTGCAGTGCCGGCCCGAGCCTCTTGGGGGCCCTAAGCAGAATTTTATTTGGGGGCCCCCCTCCCACCACGCACAGTCACCTGTGCAAGATTATTGGCACAAATGTCACTCTATAATGTTATAGCGAAAATTATAAATGAATACAGTGAGTTTATAATACAAAACTAGGGCTGCTTGCAGCATAAGCCAACTAAGCGGCTTAACTAACTAAACTAACTAAGATGGCTTAAACTTATGTGGCTTAAGCCGCATAAGTTGGCTTATGCGGCTTATTCCTTGGGCCGGCCCTGTCTATGTGAATAGATGGGGAATCAAGCCAATCACGTCCCGCCGGCACCATGTTTCTCTCTGGTAATGAACCATTCACGGGAATCTTCCAGTTATGCACAATTCAATATCGACGCAGTTATCAGTTTAAAATGTATATTTTGCTGCAGTATGATTACAGTCCTGCAGGTCAAAGGTCAGCACGTCGAAAAATAAATGATAGCACCAGTAGTGTGGCCTGCACAGAAATAAGTTGGTGACTGAGAATAAGCAAAGAAAAGCTATTATAGATTAAATAAACTATTTGCACATCGGTGCCCGAGGGATCGATGCATTCACGCTGTATTAAAGAGATTTTATCGCAGAGTTTGACAAACAGTAGAGCTGTAGAGCAAGATTATATTTATAGCAGCAAATGATGAGTTGAGACAATGCAGCCCACATTAGATATGCACAGATTGAGTTATTAATACTGTATTAACTGTAGTTCAGTGCACACAGCGAGCAAGCTGTAAAAAACAGCCTTCCATGTTGTTCATTCATGTTTTATCACATTAGAACTCTTTTACAAGAAGCGTCTGCTACAGTGAGCATTCCCCCAAATAATGCATTCTAACAGAAGCAGACAGTTATAATGGAAACACATTCTTCAGTCCTTTGTGTGGTTATTTCGTTGCATAGATTAATAATATGGGGGTCTGGATTCTCCTGCAACACGGGTGGGACAAAATAAAAGATGTCGTGATCAGCAGCAACCGGAGAAACTCCTCTGGTCGCAAAAACAAGTCCGATTGTATGGAAGTCTATGAATAAATTACCGCACTTCTCAATTGATTTACAACCTCATTAAACTTTGGAATCAAGAATTCATGGTCTCCACCGCTATCTTCTTCAATGCAGCATTATGTTGATTTAGTAACTGATTGTCTTTTCAGAGGCAAACAGACCGTGAAAGACGGCGTGCTTTGGGGGCGGGCTCACCGTGATTGACATCACCCCTCTGCATCCCGAACAAGGTCACCTGCTTTCACTCGGGACGGCCGCGATCCAAGATGGCGATGTCTGAAATGTCAAAAAATTGTGGTTTCAGAACCGCTGTCCTCCAACCAATGGGTGAGGTCCCGATGACCACACCCACCTCTCTCAGCCTGGGGTTGGTCCTCGTTGGCTTCCTCAGAAGGTGGGAGGGTTCTCTGTAGGACCTTTCACGGACGGAAGGAGGTTCGAGCCTCCTCGTTGGGTTTCAGGTGGAGCCGATCTGGAAAGGCCAGCTGTGCCAACGTATTTCACTCCTCCATCTTCACATTACATGTTTATGCTCTGATTCATCTGGAGTTAAATGTTCACTAAAGGTTCATTTCAAAATGTCCTGCCCCCGAACACCATCATGGAAACAATGACACTATTTATACATTGAATTCCTGAAACCGCTGGAGGAGATAATGACCGCGATGGATGGCACTTCTGTAAATAACGAGGAGGATGACGGCGGCTGGTCTGACAGTGTGGGCGACGATGACGATGATGAGGGGGAAGTGGATGAAAATCGATGGAACATCTCTGACAACGGCTGCAGGTGATATCTTGAGTTTTTCAGCTGGCGGCGGCACTTCCACCTCTCCCTCCTACTCAGCATCGCCCTCGTCTCCCAATCTGCACACGGGGGGGGGGGGATCGTCCCATCACTTCTGCTGAGTGGGCAGCCTCTACCAAGTATCAATCGGACACGTTGTCACGGGAAAGTTTTTGCTGCCAAAGCAGCACCTCTCAGAACGTATGAGCCCTCCCGAGGGAACCGATCGGCCCCTCTGTCCTCCCTTCTCCCCCTTTCGCTCGCCTCCTTCGGGGAAGAAGGACGAGAGCTGCCGGCAAACAGTTTGAGTGATGAGGGAGGTAAGTGGCGGCGATGCTCGGAAGTGGGGACTCGGCGCCGGCAGAACCGAGTGGGTTTCGGTGCGTGTTAGACAGAGGGGGGGATGAAAGACCGAAGGCGACAGATGTCAGCGGCCCGACGGCGGGGAAAATGATGGGCGACTCTCCCGTCATTGGGATGTACAGAGAGTGACATCCGGCCAGCGAGCGGTTCCAAACACGCCGTCCAGCGTGGGATAATGACAGGAAACGAACGAGGGGTTTAGTCTCCCCTCAAAACAAAACTCAGAAAGAGTCACAGAGACGAAAGGAACTCTGAGGGGAATCTGCTTCTCCTGCAGCCGGGAGATTAGGAGTTTGGGACCCGTTCATGTGCCTTCCTGTTTCTGCAGAGGCTGGATGCTGTGGTCTCTGAGCCAGAGGGATCATTAGAAAAACCGCACGGCAAGATGTGTCATCCTTTTGCTCACAGAACAGGAGCCGATGTGCTTCGTGGGGCGGCGCATGAAGACGAGGAGCTGGCATCGAGGCACGACTGCTGCAGCATCGAGCTTCTGTGCGTGCGCGTCAGACGTGATGGCGTTGTGCTCGGGGTGAATCAATGCGATCAACAGTGTCTCACACAGATGCACTGCCAAAAGGTTGGTTTAAATATAACTGCCGTGTGAAATCAATGAAGCGGGGAGCCAATCAGGAGGCCGTTTAATACAGCGCTGTCAAGAGCTCCCAACAAATCAAGGCGCTGTCGTCTTTTCCCTCGGTTAAAAGATATCTTATAAAGTATATCAAGTAAATGTCTTCCCGCAAGCAAAATCATTCACTCTTTTTTTTCTTCTCATTTCTGAGCTCCTGCAGAGCGTCTGTGCATCCACAGACTGGATGGGAGAAAGGGTCCTGCATCACACCCTTAATGTCTCCCCTGCGGGACCACAAAGCTGCTACAGTGCATTCTTCCCAGAGAGGAGGGGGGGGGGGGTGGGGGGAGGGCAGGTGTTCTACTCGGTGCAATAGATTCTCACAGTCGCCTCCTCTTCTGTTCTCCATCGATTTGAGCAGCAACGTGTCCTGGAGGCTTTGTGAGACGCACACAACACGGCATGCGGGCGCTGTGTGTCCTGCCATCTGTACAGGACGCAGAACAACTGTTAATCAGCAAAGACACACGCAGCCTCCGCCCCTGTTATTGTTATTCTCTCTGAGTCTCATTCCTCCCACAATGAATGTACACACAGCGTGTAATATCTCTTAGGCGGTAATTTTTCTGCCCCATAAAATAAGTCATTTGTCTCCTCTTTATTCTTCTGCCTCTCGGCCGGCGAGGCAGGAGGAGCTCGCTCGGAAAGCAGCGCTGCTGAGATTAAAACCTGGTGGAGCGATGTGTGCAGGTGAGCGTGTGCAGGTGAGCGTGTGCAGGTGAGCGTGTGCAGGTGAGCGTGTGCAGGTGAGTGTGCGCCTCTTTGTGTGGAAGGCCGGAGGGATGGAGGGGATTGAAACCTGAATCTCGGGGTCTCTTCCCAATGTCAGGGAGGTGCTGACGGGGCGGCCTCACTCTGGCGATGTGGACGCACACACAGACGCACGCGCGCGCACACAAAGAGGCAGTGGACTCTTCTTTCTGCATTATTTATGAAATCCCGCCATTACCTCTTGTTTTACACCCTGCATCAGCGGAGGAGCTCCGGGAAAAGAGCGGTGCGTGTGTGCGTGCGTGAACGGATGGAGAAGGAAAACATGTCCCGTCTTACACGTGACAGCCAGTGCGGGGGAGCGGAGAACAGGCCGGCGCGCCTGAAGAGGTCAAAAAGTAGTTATCAATAGTGGCGTCCGTTTGCAAGTTTGCAACGACAGAAAGACGTGTGTGTGGGATGGAGGGTGTGGGCGGAGTTTAGATGTGGAAACTGAACACCAGCATGTTTGTGTTAGCTTGAGAGGAGGAGGAGTACAGCGAAGATGCCATGACAGCAGTCAATTTGACAACAAGATGGCACCTCACTGCAAAACACAGATGTTTACAGAGTCCTTCTTTATCCTGCTTGTTGTACTCTGAGTGAACCCGATTTTACAAGACCAACATCATACTGGACTGAGGAAGACTTGAAACCAGCACGTCAGCACTTGGCATGAGATGCAGCAGCCATTCTGGTGGTCTACGTATAGTTCACTAAACCCAATAAGAGACCTCAGTGCCTTTTACGTTGTTGTGTTTACAGAGGAAGCAGGTTGTAAATAGTGCTGAGAGGAAGCGTCTCCGTGGTTACCTCACACAGGGATGTTTGATCCCTTTACATGGCAGAGACACTTACAAGCAATCAGCATCTCTGCCAACACTTATTTACCTTCTTTTCAAAGGGAAAGACAGGAATTAAACTCCATCCCTCCTTTGGCCCACAGCAACATCCCCCCCCCCCCACCCCCCTCCATCACTGATTTGTGATTCTGCTATCTGGCAAGCTGGACTCCCCCAGGGAAGGATGGGGGGGGGCGCCTGCTGCCTTCTGCTTGCTGAGCCGAACTCCTCTGCGAGCACCAATGAGCGCTTGTAAAACTTCCCCTGGCTGTGTGCAGAGAGAACTAAACAAACGGAGCCCACGGCTGCACTTTGACAGCACAGCGAGTCCATTAAAGGAACCTTTCCTCTTTGCTCAGCAAGGTCAACAAAGCATTTGAGGGACGCTCGACCCCCCCGTGGTCCGGAGACACATCTCGGCGCGCGATGAGACGTGACAGGGAGGGAGCCGAGGGAGGATTGTTTCAGGCTTCTTCTCCCCGTTCTGACGCGACGCAATGTGAAATCACCACCGGAAGCGTGAATGTTTTACCAGGAACATGAACATGAACATGACCTGCTCCTCCGACTCGTAGCGCCGCTGTGGAGTCAACCTCGAGTCAAGTCAATATTTCCTCATCATTGGTCGACGACGGTGACACCGTGCTTATAGTTCTCACCTCCTTTCCGTGTTCCCGCGAGGCGGGAACTCTTAAGTGAACACGAAAAGAATGCACCACCCGTCTCGTGTTATTTATGAATGACTGCGTTTCAGAAAGAACACGAGAAGCCGCACTGCTTTATTCTGTTTCGAGGCAAAAATTTTAACTATTTATACGACAAGCTCGATGGATTTTGAGTACGACTCGGTCTCCCCGTCTTCTCATCTTCACGAGCAAATGCTACTTCCCAGAATGCAGTGCGCGTGAGCACGTTTAAATAGACCTCTGAGTATCTGACATCCACTCGAGCCCGAGCTTTTATTTGATTTGATTAGCAGTGCCAATTTGACACTTTAAATCTCCCGGAGCAAAGTCGGTGTTCATCCCATTGTGTTTCATTTTGTGAATCGTTAGTTGCTGTTACCAAAGGAGACTGAACAGCGACGGCCGCTTGGAACTCAGCTTTTCTGTCAATTAAAAGGTGCCTGCGGAGTTCTCAGAACACAAGCTATGTTTGCTTTCACCTTTTTTTGACCAAACACGTTGCAATGTTGATTTGAATTATTTTCTACATCGGCATATTTGCTGGACAGCCGTCCTCGTCCTCGTCCACGTCCTCGTCCACGTCCTCGCCGCTAACTGTTGCTCTTTGGAAAAGCAGGTGAACGAGGAAACATCGCGTCCATTGCACCACTGGAGGCCACGAACATCCACAGTCCGCCGGTCACACGGGTGCAGAACAGCGCTTTGATGAACCATGCCCCAACAAACGTCATTTTTCCTTCAATATTTCGGGCGTCTCAGCAACAAAGCGTGTTGTGTTGATTGCTGGGAAAATAGCGTTAACTTGACTGACAAGTGGCACACTCTCTACCGAAGCGATTCTGCAGCGCTGCATGCAAACAACACCCCCGCCCAAAAAAACACCACAACCACCTACACAAAGCAGGCGCGTGTCCAAAGACACAAAAGGGGAGGCTGTCAGTGAACTGGCTGAAAGGAGCATCAGCATGCGGCCTGGGGGGGAGGGAGGGGGGAGGGGAGCTGTGGTGTCCTCACACTCTTTACACACAACCATCTGCATTTACAATCCCACAACAGACAACAGCACGCTCCTGTTTTTGGAGGGAGGGGGTGGGGGGGGGGGGGGGGGGTGAAGCGCATGCTTTGCGATGCACAAGCACGGACGGACACATGCTGACGGATGGCTTGTGAAGGCTCTCACGAACACGCTCTGCGTTTCAGCACAAAGGGTCAGCGTACACCCAGGAGGATCATCTGCTCTTCTGGAGTCCTTTATCTCTTATTGACGCGCTCGTGGAGCCCCGAGAGCGCACACAGACACACACACACACACACATACACACACGCACATGAAACAGAAAAGACACCATGCATACATATGCATACATCTACTCCAGAGGCGTTACCGCAGCGTTGCATTGCTGAAGAGGAGTCTTTATGTATCACGCTCAAATTGGCTAAATATGCTAATGATTCAGCTGGAAGCGATTTGGTGAGGAGGGGAGCGTTAATGTGAAGTACCTCACCCCCCCCCCCCCCTCCCCCTCTCCTCCCCCAACCGGGAAGCCCTGCTTAGAGCAACACAATTATACTTATCACACACGCCTTAACACAACAACTTTAGCACACACACACACACACACACACACACACACACACACTTTAGCGTTCCCACAGACTCAGACTTCCCATTCAGACGTGTCGCGTCGACGTCTCTGAGCACTTAGACGACACTAAGTGGATGAAAATGCAAAAGAATAGTACTTTATTTTTAGAGGTTCGGAGAATGGCACACACACACACACACACACACACACACACACACACACACGCACACACACACGCACACACACACACACACCTGTCTAAACAGACACTATTCAATGCAAACAGCTGATGCAAAACGCCAGTTCCTGACTGAAATACTGCTGTTCTTTGTAGAGAGGTTGTATTTTGAATTTTTGGGTTTATTTACTCACCGAACTTTATGATTTATGCTCAACCCAGTTAGGGTCATGAAAGATCCACCGTGAGAAAAACATTACAGCGCTGATGCAAAGCAAAGCGCAAGGCCTGAAATAAACAACCCTCAGCTAAAAGGCTTATATTTATATATATATATATATATATATATATATATATATATATATATATATATATATATATATATATATATATATATATATATATATTTATATATATATATATGTATGAAAACATGAAGCCTTATTTAGACTTTGCTCATATCACAGCACTGATGCGCTCTGGGTGCTGAGGTTCATAAGCTGTATGTAAAGACATAATTAGAGCTGAGAGATTATGTAAATGTGAATAAGACTGTTGTCGTATTGGCGGCTCGAAACATCTGCACCAAAAAGTGCACACTGGAGCACACACATACACACACACACACACACACACACACACACACACACACACACACACACACACACACACACACACACTGCTACTCCGATGGGACGCCGTAATTGGCTGCTGAGCCAGAGGCCCCGGCGGCTGCCCATTAGCAGCTGTGGGTGACGTGCGCGTGCATTCCCCGTGCACGCCTGCCTGTGTGATGGCGCGCATCAGTGACCCCCTCCTGTGATGCGTGTTTTTCCCGTACGTAGAGACGCAGCCTGAGCTGCTGCTTGGTGTTCGTTAGCGACATCCTCTGCATCGCGTGGCGGCCGTTTCTCTCCTCCCCTGCGGGAGGGGGGGGGGGAGGGGGAGCGGGTGATATGAGCTCTTCTCGTGGCATCAGGAGGCCACATGGTTACGTTGTCAGAGTACGACTCTGTTCGCCCAACCACGCTGCAAGATTCTTTTTATTTTTCCGTTTCAACCAAACGAAGATGGGAAAAAAATGCACTTTTGATGAACTCCGCTGTTCAGCCGGATAGCGAACAGATAGAGAAAACTTCAGGCACTTGGAGTTTGAGAAGGACTGGATAGTGTCCGCCCCGTGGAGCCGGGGGCCAAACCGCATACTGGCTGACGTGCCTCTTGCTTTGGGTGGTTTTGTTGAACTGCACCACCCGGCCGTCCGTTCATGGCGGCGTCGCTCTTAACAGGAAAAACACAGCACAATCCGAACGCACAAGATTTCATTTAAAAAATGCATGATGGCTCGGTGTGATCCTGTTATATGTTTGTGATGCCGTGGCCCGGCAGTAATGCTAACATGTTAGCAACCAAACACTGAAGCGTTCACCAATGAGCCTGATGTGGGACAAAGAGAATCCTCCGAAAGGTGACATGGGCCAAATGTTGAGCAAGTGAATTTAACTTTCCAGTGAAACACGGCTTCTTTTACTTCAAAGTCCAACTCTGAGACCAAATGTTAAATGCCGATGAGTCCCGAAACCGTATTTTTCAGAGCCAGATAAACGTGTTTTTCTCCCTAACGGTGGAAGAAAAGATCACACAGACTACTTCAGCCTGTAAGGTGAGTTGCTCTGACCCTCGGCTCTCGCCTGGGAGCTGAATGGAGCAGACAGTCTGTGCAGACGCATTGTCGGGAGCTTCTTTTGGCAACCGGAGTGAGGGAAGAGAGCGGGGGCGCCGCGTCCGTCAGCTGAGTCCAGCCGCGCTTCTCCTCGACAAACGTCGACACTGAGACGCGAGAGAATAAGAAAACACGGTTCTTCCGTCGATCCAACATCCAGATTCATCTAGACGGCAACAAAGCGATTCATTCCTGTTTCATGAAGATGAGGAGGACAAAAGCAGCTTTCCCCGCTGTGAGGCCCACACACACACACGTATGTATACATACAGTGAAAGGAATTAGTCACAACAATTTGAACTTCAATACCAAATGAGAAATATCAGAACCATGGGAACCGCAGTGATGTTAGAAGTCCTATCTGTACTCGGTATCTGCACGTACCCAAATTGATGTACTTAAAACAGGGGAATTGGTTTTTGAACAAGAACAATCATTTCATTTCAATCTTCTTTCTGATTCGGTTTGGGAGACGCCGGGTGTCTTCAGGACCCGGTGGGCCGAGCAGAAACGTTCTCGCCGTCTCCTCGTCGGCTTTATATAGTCTGGCTTTATATTTGAGGTTTGCGTTTCAGTGTAGGAATAAAATCCTGGCAGAGCACTTATTGTGCTGTGGAATCACAGACGGGAGCGACACGCTGTGAACGGCCTGAAAACAGCCTTCCACTCATCTTCTCCCATCCAATGCTCCAAATTCCAAAGACAAACTGCCTGCCGCAGCTTACAAACAATAAGAAAACACTCCCAGTGGCAGAAATCCTTATTGTACCTCAGCTGGAAACGCATTTTAAATAGTATTTTTTAATACTGGATTGCTCAGGTTCATTTCCACCAAAGAGGCGTGAATTGGAATCCAGGTGAGGGTTTACGCCGGTGTCGAACTCATTCTGGTCTGGAGGCCGCATACAACTTAATCGCATCTCAAGTGGGCCGGACCAGTAAACTCATTCCAAAATTACATAGAACTAACAATAAGTCCACTTCTTTGTATTAGTGCAAATAAGAAGTAAATTATAAAAATAGTTATATGCAATGAATTGTCCTTTTAATAAATATATTATCAACAACCTAATTTTTTTTAGAAAAGTATGTGCAATTTCAACAACATTTTCACCCAGTTTAACATTTATTTAAGTGCATTATGCATAGAAACTGATCACAGTGATTGTGATTCACCTCCACAAACATGTAGGAAGAGGTCCATTTTTCTTGAAAAATCCAACACTCTGTGTCCACTTTTCTCTTTTTTGACAAAGACATTTCACTTAAGAGGGTGCCAGGGTTAACAGATAAAGCGGGTAAAGCGATAGACGTGAAACAGCGCCACTAGCGGCCAATGTAGGAACTGCAGATTTTATAGAAAATGAAGTGTATTCTTATTTTTTTCAATAATACAGATTTATCCCACGGGCCAGACTGAACCACCTGGCGGGCCGGTCCCGGCCCGCAGGCCGTACGTTTGACACCCCTGGTTTACGGGATGATGATGATTAGAATGATGTGTTTAGAAAATCTCAGGGAATTCATGGTTTTCATCTCAATATTTAAAAAAATAAATAGAGTTCAAAAAGTGAGTTCAAAAACATTTCAGGACGGATAAGAGAGCTTCCTTTTAAATCAGTAATAACGATCAACAAACCTGCCAGAGACCAGAATAATAAACGACTAGAAACGCCAAATAGAAACACCGTTACTGCCAACACTGATGATGGGAAACTGGCTGAAATACACATTGGTCTGATAGTGTGACACTCACACGGGTTGTTGGATTGGACCTCGGGGAGGTTATGCGGGTCACTTAACCGTCCACAGAGACATTTCTGACACACCAAGCGTTGAGCACTTTGATACGAGTAGCACTTAAGAACCGGGACAATATACAACATGCTCGAAGATCATGTTTAATGCAGCGGCCACAATTCCCTGCATGTCTAATGTATCCGAGCAGCAAGACCAGAGTCCATGTTCCATGCAGAATTTATCTGCTTTACTCCTGTTCAGCTTTCTTTTACTTTTTTTTAGCTATGTTTTAATTTTTGCATCTGTAAAAAACAAATGATAAAGCTGATTATGATTCATCGATGTCTCCAGATGTCTCCATGTCTGGGAGTGAAAAACTACTTCACCCGGAAAGTACACTTATGATTTTTGTAATTTAGATATCAGCGTTTGTTGTGTTGAGATCATGATAAAAATCCTCGGTTGTGAATTTAATGACACACTTTGAGGTTTTTATGTTTCTATTGATTCATCTGTAACAAACTAAGCACTGGAGCTGTCACTCCCTGGCTCGCTTAGTGGGCGCCACAAAATTGATAGCTCGCTAAAGGCAACGTGGGCGATTGCTGTACAATCCTTTGGAGCGCGCACACACTTGCACACACACACACACACACACACACACACACAAACACAAACGGCTGTCTACGTAGAACATACATTGATTTATTTACACAAACCCCCCCCAAAAAACACAAGTACAAGTTTTCTGTTTGTAAGAGGACTTGTTGTCTCTGGCAGTGAGTGAGCGTGCACGTCTGTGTCGGTTGCGCTCTCGCTGCGTGTGCGGTTGCTGCGTGCTCGAGGAGTTCTCGTTGACATCTTGTGTGGCCTGTTTCACGGTGCCGCCGCGCTGCAGACACACCTCTCTCGTTTACAGCTGTTGATCGTCACGTCGTTTGCTGCAAAGGGACACCGATCCTTTCCTTCTGAACGAGCCGTCTGACGTCCCGGGACGATGATTCACACGGAGACGCAGACCAGCGTGTCCCCAGGTGGTGCATGACGGAGAAATTTCAAGCAAAGCCCTCTTTCCTTCCCCCCCGAACAAATCACGCTGACTGTCGATCAGCGCAGTAAAAGCCTCACGAAGCCCAAACCCACGAGAACACAACCCGACAGGTCAGGTGATTAAGATGTGAACTGTTACCTGGTCATGTGGTTGGAAACGCCTCATGCCCTCCACCTTGATATTTAACATTAAAATGTACTGTATGACTGATGAGTTAAGAGGAAGAAATGACAGACAGAGGGAGAGGCCGGAAGAGGAAGAGGAGCTTTTGTGTGGATGCAAGAGAGAGAAAGTGAGGAAGCAGCGGCTGAATGTTTTGTTAAATCGCAGGTCACACAAGGTGAGATTGGAGTTATGCAGGTGAAATAAGGTTAATGTTATTTGCAGCCGATGCAGATGCATTGATTCATCAAACTGCTAACCTGTCGTGTGTTGGATCCAAAACAGGGCTGCAGGGTCCCCTTGTTTATCCCCCCTCCCCGCCTCTCCCACACACACACACACACACACACACACACACACACACACACACACACACACACACACACACACACACACACACACACACACACACACACACACACACACACACACACACACACACACACCAGCTTGTGTCACAGTGCAGCAGGAATTCCTTTCAAAGCAAGAGACGAGTTGCTTGGTCTCAAAGTGAAAGTTGTGTTGCATTGTGGGATGCCTGAGATGAGATCGGTGCTCCAAACCGGTATGAGAGACTTTAAAGTTTGCAATGCTGACGTCCAAGTGGCCTCACGAAACACCCGAGGATGGACGTTCACACTTCTGTCACTCTACGTTTTTAACGAATAAGCAAATGTTTCACGAGGAAATAAATGCATTTCTCAGAGCCCAGAGGATGCACATTAGTTTTAATAAGAAACACAGACTTTGTTTATAGGGAAACTTCTCGGGACTCCTTTAGGCAAAAAAAATACGAAACCTCATTTGGAGATAAAAATGTAAAGAAAATTACTTTCCACACTGATTTTTAACATTAACATTTTGATGAAATATGTTAAACTCATATGACAAGAAAATGCCGCCCCGCCAAAAAAAACAACATATCCTCCTAGATTTAGATATATATTTTTAAATCTCCTGTTTCCATGAATACGGCATGTGGATGCTGTGAATGTTAGTTAACGAGTATAATTGCCACGCTATATAAGTCCATTAAACGTTCATTAGTCCACCATCTGAAATAGTCTGCTGTAAATATACCTCTGGTCACTTTTGCTATAAAAACAACAGTGCCCAGCTGTTGCAGAACAGGGTTTTTAAAGAATGAAGCCTTTGTGAGCTGCGGTTGATGTTGTCTGTATGTGTGAATGTGCTTCGGTTTGAGTGGAAGTGACAAAGTAGCTGCAGGTGTTGTGGAATATATTAACTACAGCATGAGGCTTTCTGTGTAACGTGTAGGCTGTTGAATTGTATATATGTGTATATATATATGTGTCTTTGCAGTGTAGGTGTCTTGCTCGGGGACGCTACACAGGAAGAATACACATTAATATAAAGCTAACAGGATTTACCTTAAGATAACAAAGAAAATTGTTTTTATGGGTATTACCCTTCAAATAATGCTAATGCTGGTAATTGATTTAAATGTAATTTAAGAAAACATTAAAATACTGTAGTAAAATAATTACAGTATTTCTTCCGTGGAAAAATGAGAAAAAATGCAATTTGTTATTTTTAGCATGAGACTTAAATTTACAGTTGCTGTTAATTTAGATAGATCTTTTCTTTAGAGTTTTGAACATAATATTAAAAACAGAATAACTACTGTAAAAATGTAAATGTATTATATTATTAGTGTGGAGATAAATTAATAAAAAATTAATAAAATAAAATAAATTAATAAAAATGTGATGTTGTTCAATGTCATATGAAGAGATGAAGAAGGGTCAGAGCTATTGATGTTAAAACGGATAAAATAAACCTGTCCAGAAGATATTAAGCAGATTCATCTATTCTTCAAAACCTGGTGATTCAAATCTCCTCTATAGTCAGTCAGTCCTTTTTATCAGGACGCAGGCTTAATGGATGGAAAATGTGCACACGTGGCAGAATTGAAGACGTGGCTTTTAATTACTCCGCTGTGCCTCGCTCACCCGATGGCTGAAATGTTGCCTTTGGTGAGAAAGACCAAAACATTGTGATCCATAAAACCTGATGAGCACGACGAGCTGAAGTATTCTGGGCGACCCGTCAAAACGGATGTTGATGAAGTAAGAAGCTTCTGGAAATACAGCTAAACTGACACATTCATATCCTGAGATTCTACAAACAATATTTCCCAGCAATTACAGCTTGAAAATCCCTCCTAATTAAGTTGATGTAATTAAACTGTCCCCGTGCTTTCCGCTCTTGTTCCTTTTTACAGCTTGATCATCACTTAGAGCTCCAGACAGCACAGATGTGATCTTGATACGCAAACATTCGCCAAAGACCAAAGAAGAAGCCACAGAGGCGGTCAGATGAATAAAACCCTAGCGGATGTGGCGTATTAGAAATATATATACTAGGGCTGTCAAATGATTAACATTTTTAATCAAATTAATCAGAGTTTTCAGTGGATTAATCATGATTAATCCACATATGCGACATTTCCCGGGAGAAATAACAAACCGAGAGGTGTCCGGCTGATAGGGGTAAAAAACGGGAGCGTTGGCAGGTAAAACTCCAAAAAAATGCGCTGAGCGGTCTGTCTCTCTCTCTCTCTCTCTCTCTCTCTCTCTCTCTCTCTCTCTCTCTCTCTCTCTCTCTCTCTCTCTCTCTCTCTCTGGCTTGGGAGTAAATCTGATCCAACAGTAGGGGGACGATGAACATAACATTTCTGAAGAGCACACAAATAATAACGTTAGCTAGTTTTGGTGGGGCATATCCAACAAGCTATTAAACAAGCATAGCAGACTTTTTTGTCATGACTAATTCATTAATTACTCAGCATCATTTGTATTTGAGAAAATAAAAACTTTATCCGATGTTTAATGTGAATAAAATAGCCTTAGACCGCCTACTTACTACGTTCCTGTCACTACCATGTGACTGAGAGTCGAGTGCAGATCGCGCAGCGGACCAAACCACTGTGAGGCAAGGGAGGGGGAACTCAAAATGTTTCGAAACTTAAAAAGCGTTTTGGGGGGTTTGTATTGTTTAACTTCTTACACAGATATCCTAAGTATCCATCATTATGTTATTTAAAATACACACCATTGTTTAATATTTCTAGGGGGGACCACACTTAGATGGGGGGGTCCTGACCCTCCTGGGATTTACGCCCTCGTCTCTCTATCACGATTTGTTTGTCATAATAGTCCAACCACAACCACATTTCGGACACATTCCTGACCTGAATAATTTGTCACACTGCGCATGCGTGAAATTGATTCAAAATTCAAAATTTACGTAATTAACGACAAACATCTAATTAACACCGTTAGTGCACTATTTTTGACAGCCCTAATATATACATATATGTATAAATATCTGTATTCTAGTGCTTATGAGCATGTTAAATTAAACAGTGGTATCTGAGTGACGCTCAGAATTATTTTTGTCATAGATTGTTGTGGTTTCAGAGACAAAGCCGTGCTAGAAGAGGCAGAAGCAGCTCGCCTGGAAAAAACACATCCATTTTTATCCTTTGGATGAAAATAAAACAGAAATCACAAAAACAACCAAGAATAAATAAGCTGATTTATTTTTATTTGATTGGCAATGTGGGATGGTCTTTCTAAAATTGGGGCCCTCTAATCCACATGACAAATCAAAGCCATTGGCAGCTGCCCAGGTAATAGTCACAGAAGTCACAGTTACGTGGGAGATTTTGATTTATCTTGATCATGCGTCACAATGGTTTAAAAATGGCACCTGATATCAAAAACATTTGCTTCCGTCAAACTGCATCAAAGCAGCAGCTAAATGAACTGGAGGGTTAAAACGAATAGGATACAAACAATGGGGCTAAATAGCCTCACTAGCTACTTACCACTTGGTCTTGCAGCAGGTTTCAGCGTGACAGCCTCTTGTATTAGCCAGCAGCCGGTTAGCTTAGCCTAGCATGCAGGCGGGCGTCGCTCGGGCTGATTGTGCTTGTGGTCCGCTGCGGCGCTGTCCGTGGTGCTGAACGCTTCCTCGCTCTTTACTTCCGTTTACTGTATTCCTTAAATCCTATTTGACATCCACCACTCTCCGTCCGTCAACATTGAGCAGAACCCTTCAGAGGACTGAGGAAAAAACAAGCGTCTCAAGCAGTTTGCCCCACAAACACAGAAAGGGCCGCGTCTCTGCTGCAGCTTAATGACGGAGCGTGTGACATGTGTTCCTTCAGGCATGCCCGCGAGTAATGGGCCCTCCAGTCAACGCTGTTTATCTTCCTGGACAGTTGATGTCCCTCCAATGTGTCATTACGCTAACTAGGCATAGACTGCAGGGTGTGTAAGTGCGCGCGTGCCTGTGTGTGTGTGTGTGTGTGTGTGTGTGTGTGTGTGTGCGCCAGAGAGTGAAAGACGGACAGAGAGTGAGACGTGTGTGTGTGTGTGTGTGTGTGTGTGTGCGCCAGAGAGTGAAAGACGGACGGAGAGTGAGACGTGTGTGTGTGTGTGTGTGTGTGTGCAGATGTTTGCACCTTGACACACTGAGACAAAATCACTGCTGGATTCACAAAAAAGCACCGCTGTGATTTATTTTCACGCTTAATAACAAACATCTACACTGGCACACGTGCATACACACAGACACACAAACACACAAATTGTAAATGTTTTCTTATTAGGATCAGAACATGTCCATGTCCGATGCACATGCAAATCAAGCATGGAAACACACACACACACACACACACACACACATGGGTAATGGTGTTGGGACTGATGACTGCAAGCCAAGCTGTTTTACATTCTGCAGTGTGTGAGTGTGTCGATGTGTGTGCTGTGGCGTGTCCACCTGTTGCAGATCCAGTGTCTCCCGCAGCCTGAGTCTGCTGACAGGCTGTAACATCCGCTCCCGCTCTTATTTTGTGTTTGTTCGTTCCCACCACCTTCCTGTTTTACTTCTGCATCCGCTGTTTAGTCTACATTCACGCCACCTGTCTTTAGTCTGCCCCGTCGTTGATTGCTTGTCTCATTGCTGATGGCACTCACCTGTGTCTAGTTGTCTCCTCCTCCCCGTGTATTTAAACTCACCTGTGTTCATTGTCGATGCACTTTCCAGCGTTCCCGCACTTTGATCTCCCGTGTCTTCGACCTATTGTTTGCATCCCCGACCACGTTACCTGCCTGCTGGATTTGTACCGCTGCCTGTTCTCTCTTTGGGGAATAAAACAACTACCCTTACTCCTGTTCTCCGAGTCGTGCATTTGGGTCCGCCCGTGAAGTCTGACACAGGCCGCTGAAAAACAACCACACACACACACACACACACACACACACACACACACACACACACACACACACACACACACACACACACACACACACACACACACACACATAGAAAAAGGGGACTATGCACACACACACATATACATGTACAACAAATGCACAAAATGAACACTATACTACACACTTGTACACAGAGAGGGACTCACTTTTAAACGTATGCATACACTCAGGTCACAGTGCTAGCAGTGCTAACTGTTCAAACAACGGGAACATTGCTCATGTAGAAGGTAAATAGCAATATGCAAACAATATACTAAGACTTTATTAAGACAGCATTATTATAATCAACTATGAATTAATAGGTATAATTCCTGTGGATGAAATCGAGCTTTAGCTCTATTTGTGCTTAAATAAAGTCTCTGCTGGAGTCTGAATGATAGATGACAGATATTAAGCAGCTATTTATAGTAATGAAAAAGTGTGTCCACTTCATGGAAGCAATCCAGCGGGAACATTCATTTTTCAGCTGTTGCTTTGCAGATGTCGGCCTTTATGTAAGAATACAATACTACATATTGTTTTCATTTATATTCCACACTGTTTGGCTGATTATACTTTTGCACGAGGATGTGGTGTTTTGTGCAGGCCTCTTGGGGTATGACCATGGTTTGGTGTTCACTTGGCTGGAGGATCTGCACCTTAATAATGGTCTACTTTGTCCTCACACATGGAAATGGTTTGCTTATGTTAGAACACCACACATCGCTCAGATGATCCTACCGGCCCATTTTACTGCAGTCTAAGGGAAAATGGTTCCTTCTATTCTTCCTCTTGAGAGCCCATAAAACACCTCTCCCTTATCGTTCATCTTCTTTTTTTCTCTTTCTTGTCGAACCAATATCCCGAGCCTCCGTCTGTCTTCATCGAGTCGGGGGAACGGCGATGGATTCTTCCAGGACCGCTTCACTGCCAGCAGTCCCTCAGCAGTGGGCCGGCTGTGGAAAGTTGAGCCCGCGTGAGCAGATGAGTATGCAGGCAGCTGGTTGTGTAAGTGTGTGTGTGTGTGTGTGTGTGTGCGTGTTGTTGTGTGGGTTTGTGTGGGGCCTGGAAATGATCTGGCCGTTCATCACTGCCTGAGCAGCTGAGGCTTAAGAACATCCATCTTCCCCCCCCTTTCACAACCAAGGCTGACACTCAAGGTGTTTGTATGACTTAATGTTCCTCTCTGCAGGTCTCTGGAGCGGCCGGTGTGTGTGGGTGTGTGTGTGTGTGTGCGATTGTTCAGCTGACGTGAAGGATTCTGTCTCTGTTTACCTGCTTGCGTGTATGTTTAACGTCTGCAGCGACGGCTGTGGACCAATGGAGTGACGAAGGCCCCGTTAAATCAGGTTTGTATAAGCATACAGAGGTTAGGAAGTGATCCGGCTATTTGAATGTGTTTTTTTGTGTGTCACACTTCTTTCTTTTTTTTTTGCATCAACCCATTAGGAGAGCTCCTCCTCGCGTGGATCTCTAGCATATAGGCCTGTCAAACTGTTTGCGGGAAGGAACTGGCGAACACAAGAGCTCACCAGTCTTATTGACCGCCTCGGGCTATGACCTTAGAAGGAGTGCGTGCACTCTTATTTGTCCTCGCTTGTGTGTGAGTGGGTGCTTACAGTTAGAGGCCTTTCTCATTCGCCCACTAAAGGTCAGCCGTCAGACGGTATTGAGCAGCGCTAAAGGTGAAAGAAATGGGAAATATGTTAAATGATGAACGAAGGAGCAGCAGGATCCTCTTCTCCCGGCGCCCAGCTGAGTGGGATGAGATATTTCTGGAGATGAATGGGAGCCAATGGTATACATCCGAAGGAACGTTGTGTGAGGGGAGGGAATAATATCATCATATCAATAATGTTCAGATCTTTGTTGTGTTTTCTGGATTTTCTGTAATGGATTCAGCTGCTCAGCTGTGCGAATGAAGTGCGTCTAAAGAGCTGAATCATTTCCTTATTACCTGAGTCAATTATTTTCTCTCCCTCATTAGAATCGTCACACAGATTTACTGCAGAGCTCACGCACAGATTGCAATTTTATGATTGTTTTTATTTTTCAATCCATGTGTCGAAAGGTCAATATTGTAGACACGGTTTATGTTTAATGAACAGTTTGGAAAGCAGATAAAACAGAATCATTGTGCGCATTACTAAACACACAAATGCCCTTCTGCCACGAGACGACGTGATTTGTGGTGCAGTAAATGAAATAAAACAATTTATTTGAAGAAAAACATCAACGTCACTAATTCACTTCCACTCTGACAAAAGGTTTTGTTTTTGTGGCACACGCTCTGCGTCTGGAGCTCAGACTGAAGACTTACAGCTCAATCTGCCCTGCAGCAGAGCGATGCCCCAGTGAGCTTATAAATGAAATATGCCACCATGCCAAGCCACCGCGCCTCACGACCTTTCCCAGAACTCCCCGGCTACCTGCTCCTGGTGCACACACACACACACACACACACACACACACACACACACACACATGACTTCTATTCAACACGCTGCCAGATAAACAATCACAAGTACACAACGTCCAGTCTCAACAAAGTCTCTCTTAGTATTCATGCGCTGGCCTGGTGTCAGCGCGCTTTAATTTGAATGGATCTCAGGTGCCTCCGTTGCCAGTTTCCGCCGCGCTTTTAATCCTCCGGCTGACATTGAAGCTCTCTTCCTCTCCTGCTCTCCCTCGTTTTCTCACTTTCCCTCAACCCTCCGGAGACATCACAGTGCCATCTATCGCTCTCTCCTCTTCACATCGCCTTCCTCGCTTTGTTCTCACATTTCCCAACACTCCCCCCCCCCTCCCCCTCCCCACACACACACACTTTCCTCCCCTCCCCAAGAGACAGGGCCACGTGTAGATTCTCTGGATCGCACGGTCGTTTCTCTCACCGTCGCCCGAGTCCTCACACGACCGGTCCTTCATCCCAAAAGGGTGACATTTCCCCCCAAAAGCCTCGCTGCTACTGTTCCTCCATTGAGTTTTATACATGCAGGCTATTTTCCCTCTTATAATTATAAAAATATATATGTATATGAGCTAACAGCGCTAAGTGTGCTGACAGCGTTCACTGGCTGACAGCATTCCCACAGCTGCGTTGTTCCAGGTCAAGGATCAAGTGACAATTTAATTTGTTGAAATGATGATGATGATGTTACAGTGGTGTTGTTGAATTTGTTGTCTTTATCTCTCATCCTGCCGCCTGCTTGATTGAATTACGCTTTTAGTAACGCCTTGAGGGGATATTCTCAGTGTTTGTCTCATATCTCTCTATTGTTTGGCTTCATTTTGTAACATCCTCTGGTTAGTTTTCTTTATTAAATAATTGACAGTGAATCCCCCAAAAATCCAGAGCAGCATCTAAACATACGTCTTCAGCCTGCCGACAGCAGATTTTAATCAATTTGAATACATTCCTTGAGCAAACAGTTCGGAATAAATGGACAATTACTTCCCATGCATGATAATCACTGGATCGCACATAGCTTGCTGATATTATCATAATAATGATGTACGCTTTCTTCCTTATAAATGTAAATGAGTGTCAGGGCCTTAAAAGAGAGAACCAGCACTGATAAAGCGGGTTTGATTTCTTGATATGTTCATAGGGAAACACACATTCATGCTGGGAAGGAACGAGCTGGAGAAGCTTAACACAAAGGACTCTGCTGTTCATATTTCACTACTGGATGGATGGCGTTTACAAAAACGACACACAAAGCGGCCCGATGAGGATGTCACACTCACACACGCACACACAGACACACACAACCTCTCCCTCATTGTCTGCTCGACATGATCACGCTGCAGAGATACCCGGCGCTTGGCCGCGCGCCGGTGAGGTTAATCTGTTCACGTCATCCTCTGATCACCTGTGATTGGCTCTCAAACCAAACAGGAAGAAAAAAAAAATCCAAGCCGGATTAAACGTTACACATCGGTAAACTGATGCGGAGTCAAAGAGAAAGACGGGGTTTATCAACTTCCACTTAAGTTGAATGTGCCCGGTAATCTTCCCATCGTGTCTGCTGTCACTGATGACGAGAGATGAGCACGCGCCCTGTAACCCCATTAAACGCTCCGCATAAAAGCAGCAACCCAAACTCTTCCAAAGAAGAAAATATTACTGCGTTGCCATGGAAACTGAATCCTGGTAGTTGTCCAGATGGAAGAGAGCAATAAAAAAAAAAACGAAACTGCAGATGAAGATAAAGTCATGCGAGGAGAAGAGAATGTGGATACGGAGACGGAAGGTGGAGC
Organism: Apeltes quadracus; assembly: GCA_021346845.1. Taxonomy (NCBI): domain Eukaryota; kingdom Metazoa; phylum Chordata; class Actinopteri; order Perciformes; family Gasterosteidae; genus Apeltes; species Apeltes quadracus. Next base: position 14,293,672 of record CM037926.1, read on the forward strand.
AAACGAATGGTTTCTTTCTGCTGTTGAGGGCGGAATCGAGGGCCACCTGCATGACCTTTGTTTTAAACGTGTGACGACGCTCAGCGTCGTCTCTCATTCATACCTCAGACCTGCGATGGGGGCAGCAAACCCAAACAAACCTGCTGCAGACTTGTTCCTCGGAGGTCTGCTCCCTGAAGTGAGTGCAAGACTTAGCGGGATATTTGTGATTCTCTAACGAACCATCTGTCTCATCAGTTGAACATCACACTGTTTTTTTTTTTAAAGATGCTGAAAAAACTGGAGATCTCCATATGCTCACAAACAGGTTTCTTTTTTTTCTTCTCTCGGCTGCCAATGAGAGTGACACCGAGTGCGAATCATGAGTAAAGTTCTACTTTCCTGACGCTGAGCGGGAGGAGCAGAAACAGAAAAGCCTCATCTTTCATGTCCCTTGTGCACATGCAGTTTGAAATAAGTTGTCTTCATGTACGGACGAAGACTTAGCTAGAAGCGAACAAATAATTGTGGAAAGACACTTTTTTTCACGTCATCACTTATATTAATTAACAACTTTTTGATACTGAAAGTTATTGCATGTATTTGCAAGAATTTCGTTCTAAATGTTTGAAAAAGTGACATATAAATATTGTCGTGCTTTTTCTTTCTTATCATAATGCTTAATGTACCAAAACTGTGCAGGATCTTTGAACGTGCAACATTTTACAAAAGTATTAGCGATGAACACTGGGGGAAAGTGGGCCGCTGTGTTCGCCCATCCTTTATGAATCTGTGAAGAAACGTCACTATTAACACCCACATTGACATGTTGCATCACGGCGCAGTCATTCAAATTAATTTATAGCTTTAACAAACACGTGGGAGTGTGCAGTCACTCTTTCATGATTGCCGCAGCGATGCTTATGTTACGCCGTCACGGCTGGGAGTCAATGGGCGCTCCATCACGTTTAAAGACCTGAACCGTTGCATTATCATCGTTTTATGACTCGGGTGGAAAGTGTCTGCTTCTTATTCACACACTCCGAGGTCAGCTTAGATTTGAAGACAGAAGTTCATTTGGAATAGACTCAGTAATGAAATTGACAAAACAAACAAAATAAAAATTTCCAGTGCCGGCCCGAGCCTCTTGGGGGCCCTAAGCAGAATTTTATTTGGGGGCCCCCCCCCCTCCCACCACGCACAGTCACCTGTGCTAGAAGATTATTGCCACAAATGTCACTCTATACTGTTATAGCGAAAATTATAAACGAATACAGTGAGCTTATAATACAAAACTAGGGCTGCATTGCATGCTTGCCTTGGGCCGGCCCTGCAAATTTCCTTTGGAAAATTCCTGCAGCATTGTGTCCGCACCGTCAGCGCTCACCTGCCCTCGACCCCCCCGGCGCGCGGACAGGCCGAGCAGCCCCGGTGACCCGAGCAGGCAGGCACCTCGCTCCACAACATGCAAATGAGCCGGGGAGCTCCGCCCGATGCACTGACACCTCCATCTGTTCGGAGCGAGGGAGAGGAGTGCAAAGCAGGGGAGGGGGGAGGAGGAGAAATTGGGCAAATTGGTTTGACATTGTCACACACATCTTCTCGGCAGTGTGAGTTATAACTCTGCGCTCGGGTCTATAATGATGCACGCATGGAACATTTTCATTTTGGGATGTTTTCGCCGCCTGTCTGAGAGCTGTTATGGGGCTCGATAACCGTATTACAGGGGCCGGCGCCATTCATCACTCACACACACACACACACACACGCACTCAATAGACAGTCTCCACATAGACAGAAAAGTTTAGACAAAGGATTTACAACGAGCCGCCTGTGGAAGGGTCGGTGACAAACGCACTGTCAGTGGTTTCGGTGTCATAAATAACCCCAGAACTCAAGGACAATGTCCCAGTTACCGCGGAGGATGAAGAATCTTCATGAAAACACAATATCTCACAGACTTAAGCATCTCTTGGTGTAATATTGGGTTTGTACTGTATTTCTGCCTGCAGAGAACAGTGTAATTACACCATTTCACCCCCAAAGAATAATGGTTGTCTCACTTCATCCTCATTAATACAAAGCGCCACTCTTTTGTTTAACTGGTTGCTCCTGTTTACCGCATTCATGTGCATAATGTAGAGCCGGGTGATAAATTAATTTCATCATTTAAATGGGTAAAGTTTAGTGAAAGTTATTAACTACTTTGTCTTTTGTAGGCCTGGTTTCTTTGTAGAAACAAAGGTCTAATTAAGGTTTAATTAGTTTGACGCTTTCGGGGCCAAAGCTAAAAGTTGTGTTGGCACTCTGTCCGAGGAGCTGCAAGATAATTAGCTTGAATTATGAATATGTCCTGGACTGATCGGGACGTTTGCACCGAGCACATCCATGCGTCCATTACTCCCACTCACGATCTGTCAATCTGCCCCCTCCCTTGTTCTAATGCAAATCTAATGGTGTTAATGAAGATAATGATGCTGTCCTTTAACTCTTTTCCCGCCAATGGCTCCACAGTTATATTATGAGTTATTATGAAAAGGTCAAAACGCTTACTGAATGTCGGTTTTAAATTCAGGATTTTAATGTCTCGATATTCTGCCGCTGTTCAGGGTAAAAAAACAAAAACACACGCGATGACAATGAAAAGTACGTTGCTCCTGAAGTCTAGAATCAAATAAAATGACCATCTGCAAAAAGTATAGAAGCAGGGATTCAAATTTAAATGTCACTCTCTTTATCATTACAGGCTGAAAGCTTTTAGAACATAAATATCTAAAACAAAAGAAATAGTGCAGCTTACATTTTAACGTCTGTTACAATAAAGAGGTGTGAAAAGTAGAGAAGAGGAAGCTGAAGAGGATGAAGCCCCTGACTTTGCCCCGACCTTTGACCCTGGCTGTCTGCCTGCACAGACCCATCTGCAGGAGGGGGGGTGGAGGGGGGGAGCCGTGTGACAGCTGATAACACGGCGAGTCCATTAGCGCCGCGGGCCCGGCCGGCTCAGGGCGGCCCGGGTCTCCGCCCGGTCGGCCGTCCGACTCTCTGATTTATCCCTGTCTGCATGGCCGCCCTCGCTGTCTGCAGGGAGGGGGGAGGGGAGGGGGGGTCTCCTTGTTACCGCTCTGTGAGAATGTGTGCTCTCTGTTTTATTCCTTGGTGGTGTTAATAAGTGCAAAATCAAGCTAAAGACTCCCAGAATCGTGTTTGTGTTTTGTGTTGTTGTGCACATTCAAACATCCAGGCGAAAACGTGCTGTTGATTTTATGTCATTTTCTGCTCATTTGTTCTTTTTTATTAATTCCCTTTATTTAAAGCCAGAACGGTACTTCTTTCTCTTCCCGCTGGCACAAACAGCAGGATTTAAACCAGGATTTTAACAATGTCCAAATGATTACGACCGAGGCCTGCAGGGGAGCTCGCCTCTGCCCCCCCACCCCCCGCCCCCCGCCCGGATTATAAAACATTCTGGTTTGGCCTCTTCTTCCATTTACATGATAGCTGGTGCGTCGGTGCCATTAGCACAAATTAGGCCTTTGATCAAATAGCCACATAATTCTACTATTACTATTAATAACTCCAGTTTACAAGCTCTTTATGTGCAGATAATATTTGAGTCCTCTTATCTACATGAATCAGTCCCCGAGGCTCTTTAAGTGTTCAGGATTCTGAGGTTGAAACAGCGAGTTGGTGATTGCAGAATTAGAGAAGCTAGGACAGTCATTAAATATTTAAAACGTTAAAATTGGCCCTTTGTAATCTGTTCATGAATAACAGGTGAAATACGCAATGAAAATGTTCATTTCTGCTCCTTTGCTGCTGGTGGACTATTTTCCCCCCCAAGCTTTACCTAAATGCATCGGCTCGGATCCAAACCTACACGCTTCAAAAACAACCCGATAATCACAAGAAACTGCTCATTTAGTTGCCTTGTTTGTCTTTAGGAGGAGGAGCTGCAGACTCGTGCAGTGAACTGGTGCCGTTTGCAGCCGGTGCCTGTGGGGCCCAACGGAACAAACCCGCTGGAACATTTACTCTGCGAGTCCTCGGAAAGGTGCTCCAGGTGCGTCTTCTGGAGACCCTGCGATGCTTCCGCGTGGTTCTACGGGTAAAAGCAATGCTGGCTTTTGCAGATTGGCACAGCATTTCAGAAAAGGGACATTTCAAAAGGGATATTTCTATGAAAACTATTTCTATTTTCCATGACGGTACCGTGCAAGGAGCCTCACTCGTTCCACAGGGAGCGCCAGGAAACCAGAGCAGGATCATCAACCTCCAGCAAGCTTCGTGTCCGGCATGAATGGGCCTCCTGCCCTCAGGGAGTCCCCGGGCCTCCTGGTCTGACAACAGCACCTGCACGTTCAGTAATTGGGACAACACGGAACGCTGGAAGATGTTTTGCTGCGGTGGAAGCAAGTGGAGATGGAAGCTTGTTAAAAACGACGTTTCTTTCCGTCTCGATACGAAGACGCTGTGTTGGTTATAGAGTTCTCTTTTTTTGTGCTTGTAGGATTTGTTCGCTGCAATGAAACAAATCTCACTGCGCTGAAAGGCCTGCGGGACTTTGTGATGCGGAAGCGTCCGCCGTTGCCGTGGGAACCACCAGAACAGCGACTCCACAGAGGACGTACGACTGGATTCATGTGATTTATATGTAAAGCTCATTTACATTTCTCATTTACATTCCTTTGTTCATGAATGCAGCGGTGTGTTTGAACACAACCATCACCAGACACGGGTTGATGGTTCTGGACCAGCTGCCTTTACTGTTATTATTGTCTTATTTTCTATGGCCTGTACAGGTTGGCGGCAAAGCATTTAAAGTTTAAAGGTAAACTGGTAGAGGAAGTGTGATAAACTTGATAGAATTTGGAAAACGTTATTTTCAACAGATTAAAGGAAAAGAACCCTAACTATGGCCGAACTCACGTACTTTATCTTCATTTAATTGTGGAGGTCAAAAGATAATTCAATGTCTAGAACGTTGTGCTTCCCTCATTCGTAAGCAGGCGAGGGGACAGCGCCGCGAGCGGCCATGGCGGTAAGAGCGGTGTTTAAGTATGTTGAAATGTGCATGTGTGTGTGTGTGTGTGTGTGTGTGTGTGTGTGTGTGTGTGTGTGTGTGTGTGTGTGTGTTCGTCTCTCCTGCTGGGGATAAATCCCGGGCCTCTACGGGAGGCGATTCACGCCGCTGCCTCTGTGACCTTCGGTTCAGGCCCGTTCGTTCTTCTGGCACCACGACAGCATCTCACTGCTTATTTGAGATGAAGGCAGAACACTTAAAAGGTGTGTTAGGCAGTGAGTTTGAACAGTTAACGCGAGAAACGAAGAGTTTTCATTCCAGATGTTCGCGATGCCCCTTTCCAGGCCTCGGACTCGAACGCGAGCGTTTAGAGGGATTAGCAGCACTAGACGTGTTGCGTACATGCTGGAGCGCCGAATGTGTGGAGGAGTTAGTTACTCGGTGCAAAAACCGGTCCAGCTTGAATCTCTAAAATGGTTTCAAAGTGCACACAAAACACACACACACACACACACACAAACACTCGTCTGGTGCAAATGATGAAAGGAGGCAGCGACGGAGGATGAGAACGACTACGTGGAACTTCAGATCTGCAATCTGAGATCTGTAAAAAAACAACCAGCGTGTAGCTGCAGTTCAACGGCTGTGTGACTAGTTCCCGTCCGTCACCTGAGGCGCTCGCTCAAAGGTTTTTTCACAGGTAAAGTAAAACCTAAACCCCCCTCCCTCCTCCGCCCCCCTCCCCCTTGGCTCTGGCATTTCTTTATCCTCCTCCCTCCCCCTCTGGGACAGCACAGCTGCCCTCCATCACTTTTCCAGGCTGGTGTCCTGTTCCCTCCATTCTGTGCAGAGGACACTGAACATTTTGATGAAAGCCCCCCCCCCCACCCTCCTCAACACGGCTTGCAAGCGGTTAATCAATAAGAAGCATTCAGTAGAAAGGTCTTCATCTGACACGTGGGGTTTCCTCCACAACGAGGTTCAATAACGAGGCTAAATAGCAACGCGTCGCGTCGTCTGCGTCAATATTACACTCAATGTACTTCTGGTTTGCGACACATTTGTGTCACTATTCTCTTCCACGCAAACTCCTTCCGTAGCTCGGCGGCATACAGAGAACTTGGAAAGAGCAAAGCGGAGCCGGATTTCCAGCGACACACTGGCAAGAATCGATGCGGCTTTTCCTTTGTAAATGGAAGACAATGGTATCACAACGGCGGCGTGGGGAGCTCGTCTAGTCAGCCGGCCCTGATTGATCTGTTACTGCAGGAGTCACTTCGGGCCCCGCAAGGTGTCTGGATCCATCAGCATCACACACACACACACACACACACACACTAAGGGTTCACTGTGGCTCAGATTCTCCTACGTGGTCTTCACTATCGACCCGGTCAGGGTGAAATAACAAAAACAAAATAAAACCTCAGTTTAATGTAGGTCAGTTGGTGCTGACAGATACATGGATGTGAAGAAATGTATTTAGCCTTTCAAAATAAATGATTTTCTCACTGTCTCTTTGTCACAATAAGGAATCCCACAGGTTTCTATGAGGATTTGTGGATGTTTTTAGACCTGAATGTTGCATTTCAGTGCAACATTCACAAATCCTCAATGGCATGACGTCCCTTAATGGCAGAAGAACCACGTAGACGTCCAGCTGAGAACGACCTTGAGCTGATCGCGTAGCACCATTCACCCAAGATGTTATCCTCTCACACGTGGCGCCGCTCACCAGACTAGATCGCGATCTACGAGATGCCTCCCTTCTCGTGAACATAATGGAACTGAAGAACAACATTTGAATAATTCAAAAGCAATCGTTTTTTTAAGGCAATCAGGATCCAGCTGCATCTCCAAACCTCAGCGAACAGGAAGAACTACAGGCCAAAGCTCGCAGCACTTATGCTAAGCTAATTGAGCTGCTAGGCCACATGTCAAGGAAAATCTATAATATTTTTTATGTAGTTACATTGTTTACATTTATTCAAATACTGGTGCTTCAACTCTTGTGCTCTCTATCACTTTTTTAAATTGATAATTCCCCGTTCCTCTTCTCTGGTATTTGGAGTGATAGAAAACAACCTAAAAAAGTAAGAACGACCTTTACTTTGACAACCAACATGAAATCCATCTTTTGTTGTGTAAAACATCTTGCATCAGTCGAGAGTGAATCTGAAATGAGCCAAACTCACAATTTGTCCCTCACCTGCTGCACAAAAAAGCTTGACACATTTTTCAGCAAAAAATGTTTTAATCACAGCAGACGAAGCCTTCGTCACCTTCATTAATTCAGCAGCCCTGATAAGTGAAGGAAGACGTGAAAGAAGCGAGAAAGGACATTACTCAAAGAGGACAGAGTGAGAGTCAGCTTACCCAGAGCCCCCCCCCCAGAGAGAGAGAGAGAGAGAGAGAGAGAGGGGGAGGTAAACAACTTTGAACACATAAATATTTAAATGTTTCATTAGCCGCTGTCTCGTGAGGAGACTAAGGAGAGCTGTGGGATTCTGCTCCAGCAGCGAACGCAAAGTCAAACCCAGTCAAAGACAAATCCGCCCCGTCAATAAGATCAGGCGGCCTGTGGAGCCGCTGAATTATAGATGAGCCATCGGTGTCTCTTATATTATGCATGTTTAACTGAACAAGAGATTGGCTGTTTGTCTCGTGACGCAGAGAAATGGAAGAAGTGTTTGTTGTATCCCGTATCATGTACTAATCTCTAAATCACTGATTTAAAATGAATGTCTATGTGCACACGGGTACACTGCTCGGGTCTCGTGTCAATGGATGTTCTTTAAGTTGAATCCCCACGTTCTCTTCACAGATGTTACTTAAGTCCTCAGTTTGCCGAGCGGACACATTCACACGGCTGCGATTTCACGATAACAAGGACAAGTGACCTCCGGCTACAGAAGCCGACGTGGTGCTGCTGTGTTACTTTATGATCTTGGACCGCCACCTTCCACCACTCTGCAAAAACACACTTTGTTTACTCACAACTAAGCAGCAGCAGCAGCACGATTTGAACGTGAACATGTTAGCTCACACTGAGTGTGAGATTTCTATTCAGATGTCTCTGAACGTTGGATCCCCGTGTGACCGTTTAGTGAAGTTGATCAAGCTTTATAAAATAAATGAAAACATTTGTTAACGTTCTGTTTTTAGGCCGACTTTCACCTGAGAGCCAGGAACCACGAAGAAATGGGATTCCTACGTTTGCGGCAGGAAAGAATAAGAAATAAGATGAATTCTGATTGATAAAGAAAGAAAGCTTGATAAAGAAACAAACACTTTTCTGTCCCGGTTTTCCCTGCAATAAGATTCTGGTGGCAGAAGCTTCTTAAACTAAATTACTAAAGATTCAAACAATCCCTCCTCTATAATTCTGTATATGATAAATGATTGATTGTGGCCATTAGCGGAATGGAACACAGAGTCCTGCAAGGATGGAAGTTCTCAGTGGTCTAACTCAGGTAATTATTCTGCACCTCCATTTCCCCCACTGAGACCTCGCAACGGTTTCACAGCTGCAAGGACCCGGCATTAGCGCTAATCTTTCCTCCGGAGCCGCTCTCGCTCCCCTAATAACGTTCATCTGTTATCCTCTCCGCACCGTATCAGCCTGAGCAGCGAGGACCTGCAGGACGCGAGGCGCCATTAGTGTGTCACAAACGGGAGTAATCCCAATGCAAAGAGCGGGGTGGGATGTAACACACGGAGGGGGGGGGATTATCTCCGAGAGAGACTCAAGCCGGATTTACCATGAAAGCACTTCAATGCACATGTTGAACATTTTCCATTCTGTCGTGATTTATTGGATTGAAGATGGTCGGTTGTTAGTTTGCAGTTCGGATTCCACCACCTTCATCTGATGCAACGTAAAACAGAAGATACTTAACAGATGAAGGTCTTGAGTGAATGTAAAGATGTTGATGTGACATCGTCAATAAATCCGATTTAGATCCGGGCTATCAAGCAGCTGAAAGGAGCTTTGAGAAATATTTTAATAAAACTAGTTTGGGAGCAAAGAATGAATTGTTTCCAGGTTTAACTAAAGAAACAGGGTCCTAATGAATGATCAGAGTTGTTGGTTGCAAGCAGGAGGTCAAATACACAAAGAAGTATTACGGTGCCGAGCTTTCATACACACAGAAAAAGGCCGTCCCAAGGCAGCTACGAAAGATGCAAACCAAGCTGAGTTAAGAACCGAGGTTGAGATTAACGGAGACGGGTAACCGAGTTGCTTCGTTCGAGCATTTGTGAGGAAGCATGTTTGACGGCCCTCCTTCCTTCAGACACAGCTGCAAAAGGAAACTTTTGAATCGCATTGCTTTTGCACGTCACTTCAAAACAGACAATAATCTCTCTGTCAGCAAAACACTTTCCTGCCGCGGTGACGTTCCAGGGGCTTTAACGGCAGCCTGCTCCCCTCTATTCAGCGTCAAAACCACTCGGCGTTAAGCGGTCCCTTCACTCGGTGAGCTCCCTGCGTGCGCTCAACTCAAAATTGCTAACAAATTGAGTGTTGAGTCTAATTATCAGCGTTGCAACTGAGTGATATTTCAATTATATTATGCCGATGACAAATGAAAATGACATGAAATGAGAAAAGAGCAGGGATCTAATTTAGCGGTATTAGAAGGTAACAATCATTTGCTTTTATGGCTCTATGTGTGTCTTTATGCAGCCCTTCAGTCAGCACACCATGAGGAACACACTGTAAAAGAAATCCAACACTTAACACCATATGAAGCAGCGTCAGAAAGGTCTGCTGGTGGCGTTGTTCAGATGTGATCTGCTCCTTGGATGTCGAGGAGCACGGAGGCAATTCCACAGGCTGTTCAACGGTCGAGCCGAGAGGCTGAAAAACGGCCACATGGAAGTGCAAAAAACACTCTGCAAAGTGCAATGTTTCAGCGGGGCGTTTTGCAGCCTGCTGCGGATTCTCCTTGGTTGACGTGATAAATATCCAGCGAGGTTGATGTTGATATAAAGATCGCCCTGTCGAGAGCTTGAGAACCTTGGTCTGTCTCCGGAGGCCTCCGGCAGAGTGCGTCTCCTCCTCCGTGTCATCACTTTTCCCGCTGCGGTGGGAAGCGCTGAGGCACTTTCATTTTTTCTCCAAAGGGGATGAAATGATTTGTCGTGGCGTCGGTGTTTTCTTCTTTTCGCTGCGGTTTTCTGTGAGAAGACGTTCTGATGACATCATTTGATTTAGAAATGAAATTCATCATCAAGTTCAGCAGAGAATTGTCCCGGGTTTCATCATCCTCTCGTTAAGTCCCCTTTCCTCAGAGATGTCTTACCAGGGATGGAGGGCGTCTCCGTCTCCTCTTAACGCCTGTCACTCTCTCCTCCATACGTCTGTCTCTGTCTGTCCCTCTGGCTGTCAGTCCCAGGTGAGACAGGTCACCGCTGTGCTATTGTGTGGCTGGTATACAGAGACACAATCACATATCGCCATGGCAACGCTGCTAAATTGGTCCAGGACACAAATTATTCTCTCTCAGAATGAAACCACTTGAATGTCCGAGCCCCCGCCGAGAGCCCCCTGTACGTAGGACCTGCATAAAACCTGCTCCCGTTCCAACCAGGATCCACACGGACACACACACACACACACACAGACACACACACTCTCACACACACGCGCACACACACTTGTGCTACTTAATAAATTGTATTCCGCCAGCGGCCTGCTGTGCCCCGCGGGTCAGCTTATGGAGCAAAGAGACATTAATCATTCTGAGCGAGTGTGTGTAAGCAAACACGTGGCTGTGTGTGTGTGTGTGTGTGTGTTTAAACATACCTTTTTGCCCCGTGTGGTTTGTACGTAAACACGTGAGGTGTTCTGACTGAATGTCACACTCCTCGTATTTAAACTGAGACGTCTCCTGGGTTCCGTGTGTGTGTGTGTGTGTGTGTGTGTGTGTGTGTTTCGTCGTGTGTCCTCACACGTCTGGAGTAAATGTCGCGCTGCGTCTCTCCCTTCGCAGCGAGTCTCCGCTCCGCTCGCCTGACGCTCGGCACCCTCCCGTGTTCATTTCCACGTCTTATTTCTAAACGTCGCACCGCCGGCCAAATCAATGCGCCACTTCCAACCTTCAAGTCCCCGTCCGCTGACCCCGGCTGACCCCCGCTGACCCCGGAGCACCGGTCGCCCATCACGGGGAAACGCTACGTCTCCCCTCCTGTAGAAACACACCCCAGTTGCATCAGAATGTCTGGTTTTCCTTCAGTCCGTTGCTTCATTGAGCTGAAACATGGACTTCGGCCGGCGCCCGGTCGATTAATCGGTTGATTTGTCTTGTAAGCAGGTGAGTTTCTCCGCTCGTTCCTCTCTTCTGTATTTCTTACCAGCTCCCATTTATATTTTCTTCATTATGCAAAACAGTCACATAATCTCACGATATTATAAAAAGGGTAATTCAGTTCCCACGGCTGCGAATCCGATCAAGGGAAGCAAACGGCCCTGATGTCCAATGTCCCTGTCATCGTGTCCCTGGATGAAATCAAAGCGGTCGGGAAATCAAAGTGGTTCCCTGAGAAAGACCAATTATGTTGGAAAGCAATCAGGAGCGAAGCGGCATTGTGACAGTGAACCAATATCAGCATGTCCACCAACATTTACTGAAAATGAAACTACTCCCCAATAGGGAAATAAATATGATTAGAGTACCTCAATGCCATCAACCCCCCCAGCCGGGATGCTGTGTGTTCTGGCCCTTTGTGTGTGTGTGTGTGTGTGTGTGAGAGAGAGCTTTCAAGTGTGAAAAGTAGTTTTTTTCCGTCAGCTACGTTATTTTGATGGACCAGGCATCAAACGGCAAGGATCTCCACACCTCCTCGGAGTTGCATGAGGGGCAGGAAGCATTTCAACTTTTCATCTTCTGCTAATCAGGCTGGACGAGGCGCCGGCTGGTTGCGGCGTGAGAGCGTTTGGGTTTTTGTTTATTTTATCTCCCCATGTGGAACACGTCGGGATGAAGGCAGATGCCGAGTTGAGAGTCGAGCTTACGTACTGGCTCTATTCTGTTTGAAGTGAATGAAAGAATGTCTTTCTTTAATGAAATATTGAAGAAGAAGAGATTAATTAAAATGATGACTTGCAAGTGAAATGTTCTTCTCGCCTTTCATTTCATTGTCTGTGATTAGGAATGTTCTCGTGTACAGGGAACACAGGGAATATTTTCAGCTAACTGAAAATGTCTGTTGGAGAGGCTGAGCTGATTTTAGAAATGCTTATTTATTGATGTGTTTTCTTGGTGTCAATTATTGATGAGGATTGGAACACATCGTTCGCTGGTTTATGTTTCAGCCTTCAGCAAACCTTCAGAACCAGGACCATGGACAGCACCTGACTAAGCCCCACTGTAATGAATCCCAACAGACTACTGGATACAAACAGTTTCAATGTGTTACATTACGTTACATTACATTACATTATTGTCATTTAGCTGACGCTTTTATCCAAAGTGCACTTCAACCATAAGGATACAAACCCAAAGAACACGTTCAACGCAGCACAGCTATGATGAGATATTGGTTTTCAATTCAATGCATATTGGATGGAAAAGTATCTTCTTATTAATGGCGTCTGCAAATGTACAAAACATGAAAGTTGGTGACTGAGTGCAACATAAACTAGTGGCACATTAATCACAGTAAATGCATGTGTACATGATTGTACCGCTTAGTTTGAGTTGAGTTGAGTTTGAGAGAAAAAGAGAAAAGCACCACTGATGAAGCAGCCAAGTTTAAATCGGCCTTTGACCAGAATACATTTCTGCAACTTTCCTCTTGAATACTTAACTGTTGTTAAGTAAATAAATGAAGGTTATTACAAACAGAATGAATTCAAAAGTGTTCATGAGTAATCTTTTGTCTCTAAGGTTTATAGATTCAACTCATCATTTTTTTTATTCATTGAAAAATAATTTATTCTGTAAAATGTCATTAAACGGAACAACCAATCTCTCTTCTCCAGTCATGCGATAAAAATCTCCCACTTTCTGAGAAATCAAAAGTGAACATCTTTGATTTACTCCGCTGGTATGCATATCAGCTCCCTCCCCAGGGTGCTCCATCATGTCCCATATCTACAGGGTATTTGGAGAAGGAACAAAGATGGAAGTCGCCATGATCCCACCAAACACGCGCCAACAAATAAAGTCAAACGGGGATGAGGGGAAGTGCCATTGTGGTGTGACGAATGGGAAGCTTCTGCCTTAATGGGCAACTTAATTGCATTTTCCATTTTACATGATGAATAACTTACTTTTCCTCTTAACGCATTGCTGGATTGATGGAGAGGGGAAGTCATTCATTCCGATGGCGGGTAAATGATGAGTAAGGCTGCCTTCACACCATTAGCCTCGCAAGAAAAGAGAGAAATCATTCTGCGTCTCCTCCCAGAGATTTGGTGTAAGCGGCGCTCACACACCAAGGTTACCTCGGCGGCGGATTGAGGCGACCTCTGGGGATCGGAAGGAGCGTGGCGTTCACACCGCTCGTCTCTCCGAGGGGGTCAGACACGCATCACGCAACATCACGGCTCAGCTCAACCGGGATCCCGTGGGAGAGGAAATCCTCTTTGATCGCTTCCATCAAACTAATGAAAAAGCAAAAAGACACCTGCATCCTTCAGTGTGCATCAACTCGATGTTACTGCAATTAGAATCGCACTGTGCGCAGCCTTATTTTTCATAATGTCAATGCAGCTTATGAATTTGGCGGCTGAATGAAGCCGTAATGCGGCACAGAAATTGGCTTGCTCGATGTATTGTCAAGCTTCCCCCCAAAACGCACACACACACACACACACACACACACACACATACAAATGAGAAACAGCAAGGTGTCCTAATCTTAACGGGAGGGAGCGGGAGCATTTGTAATTTCTTATCCGCCACTAATTACCACGGTAACAAGACCCGGGAGAAGTGACGGCTGCTGGTTTACACGTCTGCCAGCTTGACAGCCGAGTTAATTAACAGCCCTCCACCAAGATTAAGATGGGACAAAAACAAAATACACAAACGCACTCACACTTAAGCAGGCGCTGAAGCCGGCGTGCACCTGCACACACACACACACACACACACACACACACACACACACACACAGAGGTACACACTAAATAGCCCCTTCACCCAGGCCGCAGATTGAGACCCCGTCTATTTTGGAGGGAAATGAACCTCCGGCTCAAACGGACGAGCTCAGCAGACAGACGATGAATTCCTCCACACACCTCGGACACTTATTCATGCTGCCACGTGCGCAAGAAAAATCATCTCGCCAAACCCCGTACCCATGGCTCACGAGAGGCGAGCCGAGGAAGTAGATGTCTTTGAGGAGGGGTGTGGTGGGGGCTGATAGCTACACATCCCCCCCCCCGCCGAGCTCACACAATGATCCGATCCATCTTGCCTCGCCCTTTAATGCCGCCAAGTGCTGCTCCGGCTCTGACGGATTTGTCTGAGCTCCGCCTGATACGTCCCCATCTCCACCCACGGCCCGGTGGTGGGTGCAGTCATGCTCTCACTCACACACACTTCACACACACACACACACACACACACACACACACACACACGCTCACACACACTCAGAGTCCCGGTGGATGCAGCGTGTGCTGCCTCCCTCACCAGCTGCCCTAACGCGACTCCTCTGGAAGAATAGAGAGCACGTATGAATAAAAGAGAGCACTTTCTGCCTCCCCCTCCTTTTTGGCTCACCCCTCCCCCGGCTCGTGCTGCTATCTTTGGCCTGCAGGGTTACGAGAAACACTGTTGATGTGTTTTGCCCCGCAGGGACACGGGTGGGGGGGGGGAGGGGGGAGGGAGTGAGCGAGGGAGGAAGATTCTACATTGCTCTAAGACATCAATGTCTCTTTTCTTCTGCTGTAAACAGTGTAACATGTTAAAAGTGCATGCACTGTATGCTCCATCAACACAACGTCAAGTTTATTGTGATTTATTTTTACCCAAAACAAAGCGACATGTGAATGTTTCACGAGAAGGACGCTGTGGAAGCATCGGCGCGCTTCCTGACGTGGAGACGACGCGTTGTCTCCTCGTAACTCACACATCGACAGTGAATTCAAGAGGAGGCACCAACGTAAGCAGGACAAGGAGAGACGCCATGACCACTCGCCTCACACCACAGAAAGACTAAGACAAAGAAAGGTTCAGCCTGTAAAAGGAGCCCGTTGGCACGTTGGTCCTTAATTGGCACGGAGCGGCCGTAGATCACGGAACATGACAGTGTCTCTTTCAGAAAAATCCATCCGCCGCGACCTCTCGGCACTATTACAGCAAGGTCACAGAACACAGAGGGAAACTAATCAATACAATATTGAGTGCCAAAGCGGAACAAGTCTTTTTGGGGGGGGGGGGGGGAGGGGGCAGAGAGAAAGTGGGATTGCAATGAGAGAGGAAGGACCGGGGGTTGATAGCACTTTTTGTGGAGTAAGTGGTGCCGTGAATCCTCCAATCCTTGATTTTACAAAGGTTCACCACTGAGCTTGATTTATGTTTTAGAACTTCACCAAATGAACGAGTTTGAGCGGTAACTTTGACTCCTGAAAGGTGCCGATGACTTTACTCAAACCACCTGAGCCAATGAGCGCCGTGCTTTGTGAATTGGACTATTTTGGCAATTTGTGCTAAATGTCTGCACATGATGTCAAATAGCAGAGGAGCACCAGGACACACGGTTTGGGTGCTCATACGTGTGCACACTTTTCACAGCAGTCCTTTTTACACCATGTCCTATAAACAAAGACGAGCCTTGCAGAATAACATCCATTACTCCTGCACAGATGTCACACACGCTTCCTCTCTGGTAAGGTCCACTATATTCCAGTCCAGAAGTGTCCCAGCGAGAATCATGGACGTGTCGTTTCATCGCCGCTTCCACCTGTTACAGCAACCACCTGTTCTCCCAGAGAGCCAGATTAAGATACAAGACTAGAGGAGATAACGGCAAAAAGGTAGAGGACAGGACTGAGCAGAAAGATGGAAGGTTCCATACAAGACAAGCAAAGCTGGAGAAAAGAGATAAAGACACATTAGCTTGTGTGCTAGTGAGGGTAGAAGATAACACTCAGTGTTTAGTCTAATTAACTGCATCAATACTGTCGGACAGCTTCTCAGGCTTCCTTTAGATCCCTCAGCCTGCCAAAAAGTCTGCAGAAACACCCCCGTCGATGCATCTCGCTTTCATGCTCACGTTGTTCAGGGGGAAAAAACAAACACACAAAACAAAACGATGGGTTTTCTTTGTCAGAGCGGTGGAAGGAAACCTTTCCTCCGATCGCACCTTCACTCCCCTCCTCCCGCTGCTCCCTTCATGCCTCCTTCACCCTCGTGACATCGTTGCTTCTCCGTTTTCTTTCGCTACACAGACACACACACACCCTCCTATGTACACATGCACCACTGGCTCCCATGTTGAATATGTAAATCGACATCTGCTCCAGTACCCAATCTCCAGCCCTCACCAGGTGTCTGATATGCTAATGCAGCCAGCACAGTTTCTTCCCCTGCGTTCCTCCTCCCTCTGCTCCCTCTGCTCGGCTTCCCGGAGCCAGACAAAGAGGAGCAGACGGGTAAGAGGAGGACGGGAGAGAGACAGAAGTGCTTCAAACAAAACTGATAATGATGTTGTTATGAATGGATGTCACACACACACACGCACAAACAGACATGCGAGCAACAGCGAGGAGGCGAGTTTATTGGAGAACAATGGCCGGCTATCCGAGGTGAGGAGTGCGGGAGGAGCAACAGAAGCTCGCACTCCTCTCCCGGCCGTAATGAGCTCGGAGGGCGACACCTGGCCGGCCGCCACGCTCCACGCCGCGCTGCCTGCAGCACGTATGGAGCGCACGCGGCCCAGGCGATGGAGGCCAACCCTCCCTGAGGGCGTCACGTGGGCACGGAGCAGCGGGATGGACGGCGCCCCAGTCCGGGGACATTGTTCTCCATCCAAGTCCAGGGGGGAGCTTTGATTCATGAAAGGAGGAAATGGGACGAGATCCCCCCGGTTGGTTCATAGATTTCTGCCGATTTTGACTGAGTTCTGAGTGAATACATGAATTCCAAAAAATACTTTTCTCTTCGCTCGCTGCGACGGAGGCTCCTGCTTCCAAAGATGCTTACCCAAATGTTATGAGGGGATGAAACACATTGAGAGGCTCCCCACGGAGACCGGGGCCCCTCGCAAAAGGAGATCTCAACGGGAGCTCGCTGGCTGAATAAAAGAACGACACCCGAACGGCGCCCCCTCATTACACGGGCCCGAGCAAACACATTCATCACGCCGAAGCCCATTCATCAGGGGAGTGCGTGACCTAGATTGCAAAATGAATCTGCCCTAATTCCGCTTAAAAAAAAGGGAACACGTTTATCAGTTTGATCCTTGTCGCGCTGTGAAGATTGATCGTGTAGCTCGTCCAGCATCCGACGCCGAGGCCCCTGTTGGGGCCCGCGAGCGACACATCAGGACGTCAAATAGCTCAGAAGTCATTATTCGATGAGCGGGAAAGTCCACACGGGGACGGACGGGTCAAACATGTGCAGCACTTTCACCCTGGAGAGCAGGCTCCGTGTAACTGTTTGCATTTTTCAAGTTGGGAGTGACAATGTCGCAGAATGTGAGTTCAAAAGTTGTCTGCATGTTCTACATTCACAGCCACACACCCTTATTTAGTTCACAAGATGGAACTCCTCCTGTGTGAAAATGACTTTGTCCTGATTCAGGCATCGCAAAGGGCAGAATTTAAATTCACGGAGCTGAACTCCTACAAGAAAAACACCACATGAATGGAGTCCGATCTTCAGAACCACTGCGTCAAAGAGGAAGCGTCCAGCCGGAGGTGAGACACATTTAGCTGAATGGCAATTAGCACCTTGTCGAAAGCCTAAAAATCAGCTCCTCACACATCACAGCCGATGCGGTAGCGACCATCTGAATGGCGAGAGCGCTTGGCATGAAAGCCTCACATCCCCGAGGTTTTTTGTCACCATTGGGTTTAGAAACCGGATAGAGTTCATGCATGTAAGTAGTTCGGCATTTGGAAGCATTTGGCGGTGGAGTTCACGGACCGTCTACGTTAAACCCCCCCATGATGCCTTTGGGCCGACGGCAATTATCACAGTTACGCAGATGATGCTCGGCTGTATTCGGCTGTCCCGCCTGATGACTTCAGCCACACGAGGCTTTGTTTGTTTGGAGCGGGCACATCATTGAGCCCATGTTGTGGCTTAATCAAACATGAACCAATGCCTTTGGTTGAGACACGTGTCACCTTCTTGCTGCATAGTCCGCCGCTCTTTTTGCCGGGGTTTGATCACAGCAGAGCAATGTGAATGAGGTGAATACCGAGAGAGGTTTTTAATACTTATACTCACTGACAATGAATATGAACCAGCAGCTGAGTAACACAGTAACTATTTGGAGTTGAGCTGTTGACATATAATCCAACCTATCAGATCCTGCATGCTCAGGCAGGATGGAGAAAGTTACTCCACCACTGAAACATATCGATTTGTTGTTTGGCCTTTTCTGCTCTACTATTGATTCCAGGAGGTCATGTGATAAAGGCAAAATGGAGACTTGTGCAAACTGCTGAAAGCAGATTCCTGGATGGAGACATAATATTGAAAACAATATACTGTCTTTTTTTTTAGTAACCGGCATCGTTCAGAGGTGAAAACGATAGTTAGTGAAACCAGTCCTGCTGCATCCCGTCCAGCGTCCCAGCCTGCGACACAATGCAGGCATCGGTGTCATTGCACTCACAAGAACTGCCTCCTCCCGACAAACACGGCCGCCTCCCGCATTAGCATTTAGATTTGGGCGAGTTCAGATTGTTTTTCTACGCGTGTTCTTGTTCCCCTGATCGTGTTGTGTACCCGTGGCTCTGCCTGCGTTTGGGAGCTCGCAGACGGGCCGTGCGTCACCTCGGTTCGCGATCATTTGCTTTTCTTTTCTTTTTTTTTCGAGCGCTGGAGCAGAACCAAACCACCAGATCCAAATGTTTGCTTTTGTCGGTGTGGATCCGGGACACGGTCGCGCCGACTGACTTAATCCGCGGGGCCCGAGGCGTCGCTGTCGCACACTGAAAACCGTGTTTAAAGAAGCGAGCAGATGAACACACTCACCGAAACACACACTGGCAGGAGGGAAATGAAGGAGGCGAAATGACACTCTGTGAGCAATGCAGGGATGTTGCGCTGCTTGGACCTTCCCAAGCACCTACCTAAACTTATAACATTGCTTAATCTTACTGAACCAAAGAGATGAACGACCCTTTTCCAGTTTGCAATATCTACGCTCTTATTGGAAAAAACTGTTTGACATGCAAATAACTTGAAAACCTGATTCTTGCTATTAGTCAAACAGACGTTTTCAAACCCTCTGGTGGGAAGAGCAGAAGTACTGTTTCTGCTTACGAGGCGTCTGACAGGATGAAAGGCCTTCTATCCGCCTTCAGACCGCTCTGTGTGACCACTTCAGTCGTCCATCACCGTGTGTCCGACTGCGTCTCTCTGCTTCTCGTGGGAAATCAGCTCTCTCAGAGTCCCAGTGAGTGTCCCGCACACGCGGCCTCGCGTAGATTCGAGCCGCCATCAGAGTCCGCAGCGCGAGAGGAGATGGATGGATGAAACCAAAAAACAAAAAAAAGAGGAGGAGGGGGACGGATGTCAGGAGAGAGGATATTCCGGGGCATCATTAGCACCAGCGATAGAGAGAACCAAGAAAAGAAGGATACAGTGAAGATAAGACAGGTTCATTTGGGAATTTTAGATCAAACACGTGGAACATGAGAAGAGGCCTTTCAGCCGGCCGCATCCCGTCACGCCTGCACCGAGCGGAACGCCGCCAAACAAGACCTCATTATGCTCGACGGGCACCTAAAGGGTGTTTACATCCAAAGGTATTTGCTCAACATTGAACCACTTTCCACAGAAAGGTGCATCCGTGAGAAATGGATCTTCTCCTTTGAGCAGTTCGCAGTGAGCAGGACTGTCGGATGCACAGCTACTCTTCTCTCACACGCCAGCCCAGCCGGGCCAGAAATAGCGACAGAACTTGGACTTTGACTATCATTAATTCATTTTAATTTCCTCTGCTCATGACTCAAACATTCATATCCACACATGAATTATTAGGTGTGCATATATCTGAGCTTGCATCATCAGGAGAAAAAAAAGGCTGGGAGATGGACTTGAAATTTTAAGCAGGGCTCAATATTTGAACAGCGCGTTCCAGGAAACCACAAAGAACTTGTATTGACTTCCATCACTTGTGTTTCACTTTAGCTCTCAGAGAATATTGAGCGTATTGAAAAAACATCAGCCTGACTCAGAGGCACAAAAGCGCCGTATAAGAAATGGAAAAAAGTCTGCAATTATGGCCTGAGAGGGAGATTGATGAGCGGGATTCAGGGCTGACGAAGCTAAATGGGAAACAGTTTGACGGCAGCCATTTCATTCAAATCGGCGTTGTCCCTTTCAGCAAAATACCCAAAGCAGCTTAAACTGAACCTCTACATTGGCAACGGATCGTGTGAACGGGTCTGCCGATGGTGACGAACGCACAGATGCACCTTATTGTTTTCTTGTTGAGGAAGCGTTCAGATCCCATGAAAATGGGGCAGTTCTGTCTCCGTCTCCGTGGACGATTGGACGCTGCTCGCAGACAGCAGGCGTCAGACGGTTATCGACTAGCTGTCGCAGCCAAATCGCCTCCCATCACAGTCGGGGGAGGCACTGCGACACACTTGACTCCAAATGACTTGTGATGTCTCCTCAGCCGGATGCGAAAGTCCTGGTTTTCCAAGTTTTGTCGTTTCATCTTCGAAATGCGATAATATTCTCAGTTCGGCTTCCAGCGAGTGTGTAAATTGAGCGGCAGAAGTCACAGGTTTTTACTGCTCGGCTGTTGGATTCAGGGCTGAGGGCCTCAGCCAAAACCCCCAAAATAGCGACTTGGAGGTGACAGTAATTCATGCGTACGTGGCGGACGGCGCCGGGGAGAGTTTGGCAGGTGAGGAGACAAGACAAGACACCGGTGGTGGAAACGAGAGACGGTAGACTTGGGGGAGGAATAAGAAATGCGACACATATGTGACAGAATCAGCAGGTGTTTTTTTCAAACTGGAAAAGGTAAAGTCTTTTCGCCCGAGCGTTGTGTGTGTGTGTTTGTGTGTGTGTGTGTGTGTGTGTGTGTGTTATTGCGAGGCAAAGACACGCAGGTTTGTGACCTTGCCTGAGCATGTGCCGATGGGTAAGAAAGCTGTCAACTATTTCAGACAAGAGAGTTCCAGCAGTGAGTCGAGCTAATGGGCAGAAACTGGGGCGGCTTGAATTATTCAGCAGCTTTTCAGGGGGCGAGAAGACGCTTCCCGTATCTCCCCTTGGGAAAAAAACAACGGACCCCGTGTCTCATCACACGTGACGTCCCCTTTAACGCGACAACGGACGGACCCCTTTGGTGGGCGACCTGCGGCCGCTCGGCGCCTTCGTGCCGGATGTTCCGAGTCGCGCAGGTGATGATTCGCTGGAACCAATAGAAGGTCGGCAGCGGTTCCGTTACATTCAGTGGAAATGAGGCGCCACAGGAATAAGAGCCGCTGTGTTGAGAGGAAATGATTCACTGTCCCACCATCCAACAACTAATGTTGCAAGGAACCTCAATTCATCTGCAAAATGATCATGAATCATGTTAAGACAGTGCTATTTTTCAGCAGGAATGCTAAAACGTAAGGTTCACCAGCATTTACAACTGAAATGAAGGATCAAATGAATTCATTTGTAATCAAGTTCAACTCTACAAAATTGCCTTATGAGGAGTTGAACTTTGAATAAAAAATAGACTCAGGCTTCATATTATATTATATTATATTATATTATATTAGTAGCACTGGACTAAATGGATCCTCCACAAAGACTCAAACTTTATGTAACACATGACATTTACATCTAGATCTGGTTCCCCGTTTACCTGTCTGCCACTCACGGGGGTGTCAGCCCCACCTTCTCACCCCCCCTCCCCCGTTTTCCCTCCCCCCCCCCCCCCTCAATCCCATGTGACTCCCTGACATTTAATTAGTTGGTGAGTGGAGGACGTCTCTCCTCATCAGCCCTGTGGCGCTGCTGACCTTCTCCGACTGGGTCACTTATCTGCCATTAGAACGCCCCCCCTCCCTCAACACCACCACTTCACCCACACACACACACACACACACATTGTCGTCCTCTTGTTACTGAAGAAGAATACTTCAGTGTGCCGTTGAAATGAGCCAGCTGGTGATCTGGCAATCGACAGCGGGGTGTTTTATTTTGCATAAATGAGATGAAGTCACACGGACGTGTCTGTGTGTGTGTGTGTCTGTGTTTGTGTGTGTGTGTCTGTGTGTGCGTGTGTGTGTCTGCGTGTGTGTGTCTGTGTGTGTGTGTGTATGTGAGAGGAGGCTTCTTTTCACTCTGTTGCATCACTCTGATGCGACCAGTTATCCTTTCATCTGTGGTCAGCAACACCCATGGATGCACACACACCTGTCTACCTGCCAAAGCCCCCCCCCCCCCCCCCCCCCCCCCCAACCCCTCCCACTGCTCCGCCCCGGTTCAGATCACCCAGCAGAATCAGCTGCCAGACACTTCCCATCAGGATCGGTGTGGAGGCCTTTTAATCCGCCGCTGAAGAA
This sequence comes from Apeltes quadracus, assembly GCA_021346845.1. Lineage (NCBI taxonomy): Eukaryota > Metazoa > Chordata > Actinopteri > Perciformes > Gasterosteidae > Apeltes > Apeltes quadracus. The sequence goes on from CM037926.1 coordinate 14,316,381, forward strand.
GTCGTTCCTGTCGATGGAGGGAAACGTGAGCCCAATACCAAAGGCTGAGGAGAGGTGGGAGGGGAGGATTGGGGGAGGGGAAAGGGGGAGGGAGGGGTCCGGGGGGGGAGGTCTGGCAGAGCGAGTTACCCGACTGGCCTGGGATGCAGGTGTTGGGCTGCAACGCAGACGTGTTCTTCCCAGCCAGGAAGGTCCGCATGGACAGAAAAGAGGCAAAATGCAACTTCCTTTCATTGGTCACAGTGGACCACTAAAAGTGAGTCTTCATTTATGAGTAAATGATTGATAATATATATATATATATTCACATTATATTAATTTGTCTTTTTTCCCACCCGCTAACTCCTTTCGATTACCTTCAGAGATCTGCACTCCACCGGGCCTTTCTAGTTCGGAGAAGCATTTATGTGTTTGTATAAACTATCCTTAGTTAGCCAATGTAAAGCCATAATAAACAGAATAATGAAATTGCAATAAAATTACAGACAGGCATTCATCGGGAACAAAAGGTGCCTCTTACATGGAGACTGAGGTGCCGAGAGCCGTCATTGTGGACCTGTCCTTTCCACCCTTCCTCCGTCGTTCTGTGATCCAGGGTGACCCGGACACTCCATCTCTTTGGCCACCTTGTTAGCTCGATTTTTCTCGGAAAAGCCGGAACCTCACTGCAGCGGCGGTATCCGAGTACCCTGCTGTGGAGCGGTCAAGAGACCGGACACGGTGACCCAATCAGTGAAATCACCCGTTTGAGTCTCGGCCAACCGCTCGACATGAGGCCCGAAACACTCTGCAATCACAGTGAAACCACCGACGCCGCCGCGAAGCTGCCAGCTAATGTCTGCAAACAACTACAGTAGGAAAAGAGTCATTGATCCCTTTGACTTCCACCCGTCTGGAACCCCTGAAGAGTCCAAGCCAGATAAATGCAACCCCGGGCGGGGCAGAGCGGGGCATCGCAGCAGCCTTTTTCACAACACAGGACACCATTGGATCGGAGCAGACTGCTTTTCTATCACTGCGTCCCTCTCGCTGCAGACAGTTTGACACCAGGCTGAAAGACAGACGCGTCGAGCCCTCGGTGCCTCATTTGGCGGTTTAGTTCGAAAGTGAGCTGTGCAGACCAACAGTCTGTCGCCACCGAAGAGATACCGTCACGTCGGAAGAGCCGCAGCTGGAAGCCGCGGCGTTACGCTGGAGACGTGTTTCACTTCTTTGGAAGGCGTGAGGATGAAACGCGTGGCGATGACCAGCTTTGGTTTTGTTCAGTGTGGTTACATTTGGTGCAGAATGGCGCACACCGCTTCTTCCAATTCTTAAAGCTTTCTGGTATTTTTTTTTTTTTTATATATCCATGCAGAAGCAGCGTTGCTCTCGCTACGGTCCCGTGCTAAACACTCCAGGACGAATTCAAAGCCCCAGTGTGACAAATCCAAAGAGCGCCCTTGAGCTGGATAATATTTTCAAACCGCTCGTCTGCACGTCTCTTCTGCAAGTGTCCTTGAGCGATTCAAAGCGTCCCTACCTGCTCCAGGGATGCACCTCTTCGGCCGGCGCCGACCTCTAATCTCTGGGAGGGAGGGAGAATTTCCCCGGGGATCAACAAAGAATTACATTATCATTATTATCCTGGTGCCAAAATGAAAGGGAAACATTGGGTGGATTCAGATAAGCAGAGATTTTATACAATCTCCCTGTTCACCCGAGCGGTAGATAACGAGCGCTCATAGCCGGGGGTGGGGGGGCAGGTGGATGGGGGGGGGGCTGTTAATGTTTTAAAAATGATTCAAGGGAAAGAATGATAAATGAAAGTATTTATTACAATCTGCTCCCCGTTTGTTTAGCAGCTGTTTTCTGGGCTTCTGACAACTGACGATTGAAACTATAATATCTGGATGGTAAAATGAGATTATTCCCGTGGCGCTGACAGTGAAGTGACATTTCCCCACTGGAACCCTCTCGGGCTCCGAGTGGAGGGTGCGTGCGGCGCGTGAGAACCAGCGGGTCGCCCCGCTCAAGAGCCCTTCACCAGACACTGAGACCCCCGCAGCTCCAGGGAGGCTTCTGGGAAGAGACGCACCAAAAGCCTCTCTGGGCCCACAAACAGCAACCGGTGGTTACGACGACGCAGCGGCTCTCCGCAGTGTTCCTGCACCGCTGCGCCAACTGGACAGAATATTTACGCCGCATTCATTTCTGCTTGTTTCGCGCGTGCACCTTTGGATTTGTTGCAGTTGCACTGGAACCAGTGGGAGTAGAACACAATCGATCATCCTTTGTGCTCTTACAATTTGGGTTTTATGGTTTAAAAACTATTCTCCACAGGGAGGATTTGTCTCATTATGTTCCCAGTTTGAAAGGTTTCGTTGGTTTCTGTGTGCACAGCCGACCCTCCTGCTTAACGTGGGTTGCCACCCTGGGAAACATAAATATATTTTCAGTCTTACTGAACGAGTCCTTACTGAACCGTTCTGCACTTTGGCACGAACAGTTAGTGCCAGCGGAGGTTCTTAGTGCGAGTATTTCCTTTCATCCTCCCATAACTCAAACTTTAGTTGGTGGTCGTGTCGATTCGAAGGGACACGTGGTACGCCTGAGTTCACTGACTCGCAAAACCCAGCGAGAAAGAGCGGCAGAGCTTCACTGGGTCAATACCGGGGGGGCCTGCACCTAACTCCAGACGCTGCTTTCAAAATGGCGGCCGCGGTGAGCGTCGCTATTCCCCCGGACCGCCCGAGAACAGATGCAGCTTCCTCTCTTGTCGGCGCAGCCGGGTGGAGGAGCAGAAAGGCAGGAAGCTGCGCGTGTGCTTTCCCCCCCTCTTTTATTCTCCTGCCTTATCTCTGATCTGATCTGATGTGAAATCACAAATTGGCCCCTAGCCGCTGCCCCCTGTGTACATAACAGAACTCATTAAAGAGAGGAGGGTTATTAAAAAGTGATGGAGCGAGGGAGGACTCTGACAAGAAAAACTGTTTCTCTTTTAATAAAAAAGAGGCGGAAGAAGGAGAAGAAAAAGCTCCAGAAAGGAACTTGCAGAGCGGCAGCGCGTTTACTCTCCTCTTCAACGGATGGTTCCTCTGAAGGCTTCGGACACGCTCACATATTTATTTTTCCGCCACACGATAACAGGGAATTGGACCACTTTCCCCACTGGTTCCCGTCTCCGTGCCCCACATGTGGACCAAAGGCCGAGACGATGACGGAGACGAAAGCAGCGACCGAGCGTCGCTTCGTGAGTCCCAACAAGCAGCAAGGAAAACACGTCACGTACTACTGCTCACTGAGAGATTAAAGCATTTGTTAAATGGCCGTGTCTTTGCGTTGTGTGTGTGTGTGTGTGTGTGTGTGTGTGTGTGTGTGTGTGATCTTCTGCTTGATGCACGTTCATCTATAATTCATCTGTTGACGGGGAGCGAACATGAGACGCGAGCCAAGTAGCTGCTGGAGGGTTCGTGAGGGGAGGAACGGTGAGAAGGAGGGAGAGGTCGGTGTTAAAAACGTAACGAGGGCGGGGGGGGAGGAAGACAAAGAGGGGGGGAGACAAACAGGCGATGAGCGGGTGGGGGGGGGGGGAGCGATGAGTTTCTTCCAGGTTGTTTGTTCTCCAGGGGGCCACTGTGGATCCAGATGGACTGAGCCTGAGAGGGAACAGAATGCGCATCAATATTTACTCGCCTCGCCTCACATTTTTGCACCAAGGCTGTTTGGTTGGGGGGGGGGGGCGAGCACGCACGCAGCCATGTGTAGATGTGCTGGAGGGGGATTTCGCCTGATGCGGCGCAGAGGTCGTGTACGTTTGCAGAATGAATCCTGAAAAAGTGTAAAAACAGATGCTCGTCACCGGCTAAAACCGAGGAGCCCGTAACCTGCGGCGGCCTGCAGCGTCCCATCTGCAGGCCGCCGCAGAACCTGGACCAGCTGCTCCGCTCAGCCCCCCCCGCCTCCCCCGAGGCCTCATTCTGGGTATCGACAAACACACACAGCCGGCCCGTCCACGTACCTGCGCCCACAACGCTGGAGCATCACATGGCCCGGGAGTAGTCATGTGACTAAGGGATGTGATTGAAGAAGGTTTCCACGGTTAAATATCCAAGAGAGACATTATTCAGTAATTGGCTATTTGCACAACAGAACAGGTGATTATTGGATTATAAGATCCAAGTGGTCGTTCTTATCTCTCAGTGTATTGTTCCATAAATCTGATAATACTGTCAAAAGACATGAAAAAGAAAATTCAGTTTTCACCATAGTTTTAGGAATAAATGTTTCCAGATTATGGCTCTTCAAATGAAGAGAGTGTCTTGTGTCATCTTGTGAGTCACCATGTTTGTTTGCATCGCTGCTTTTATGTTTGTTTTTCCGGCTTGAAAACAACTGAGTTCTCTCGAACACGAAACAGCTCAAAATGAACAGTTAAGAGGGAAAATATGAATACGAAGTTGTGTCCTCTAAGGCTCTATATCCTCTGAGCCGATGTCGGCCTTTGGAGAGTCCATATTTATACACACGTTTTTTTAAAATTGATTCATTCGGGTGCCACGGGGACGCTGGTCACCTTTATCAGATTAGTTATTTAAGTTCTGTGGCATCCAACATTTGGCGCATGGCACATTTTACTGTGTTCCGCTGTGTTTTTACACAATGTTTTGCCTTTGAAACCTGCAGTGTGGACGCTTCAAACAGTCAGTGGCATTGTGCTCTACCTCAGTGCACATTGCTATACGCGCGGTGTTGACCTAATATCGATTTTTCTTTCTTTAAAAAAAAGCAGAGCCAAACTGAAAGTAAATGAAGAAAAAAAACAGCATAAAATCTAAATAAATTCATTTAAAAGCTTGTGCATTTTGCATATTTAACACGATCAAGAAATGAGCTGATGCTGTTATTATTCTGGATTAAATGTATCTTGGGGCTGTTTTGCTGGGAATTTCGTGGTTTTTCCTGCAACCATTTACAGTTTTAATTTGTTTTTCTTAATGAAGTTACAGTTTCTGCATGTTTTCGTATTCACGGGACCGAGTTTGTATCGTCTGTCTGCCTTTTTACTCCCCTTTTTCTTTGAACGTAAAAGCAATCTGTTCTGTTGCTGCACAAACAATGTCAGCGTTTGTCGCTCGTCCATGCATTTGCTTCCTCAGAGTCGGGTTTCATTTAGTGATTTCTCAGCAGCTTTCGAGCGTCCAGCGGCTGCTCACTCGGGCGTCGGCGGAGACACCCTGAGGACGAGGAGGTGAGGCTCTGACCGGGGAATGAACCCCCGTTGCAGGTGCTCAGCCGCTACCCGGGCGGTCAACGAGCCGCCATCGCACCAAATAAATAGCATTAGTGGCCATTAGCAGCTGTTACCTCAGCTCACCTTCCGCTGCGTCCCCACAGGCCCCGCCCACTGAGTCATCTGCCTCAGCCGACTGCTTCCACACGCCGGCGAGTGCCGTGCATTCGTTTTTTCTCCTGCACGAGGTGGTGCACAAAGCCCCGCTGAGGCTGTGTGCCTGACAGGAGGGCGATGATTTGGAATTACCTTTGTTTTCTCCCGCAGCTCCTTGCAGCATCGCCGGCGCCATGCATCCTCCTCTCGTCCGCTGCGCTCGCTCTGCCTTCGAAGGGCACGTCTGTTTGCATGTCAGAGATTAGAGGTGTGCTTGTGTGTGTGTGTGTGTGTGTGTGTGTGTTGTTGTCTTTGTCCTGGAGGCAGAGGATTCATGCAGACTTCAACTCTGTGTGTGTGTGTGGACAGGGAGGGAATGGAAGCACTCGTCTGTATAATGGAGTAAGAACTCCACCAGCTCCCAGCAGCCTCGGTCTGCTGCTGCACCATAAACCCTTTACACGTGCCGGTCCCTGGCCCGCGGACCGAACCCGACCAGCTGTAATTTGTCATCCGGCTGCAAACTGGGCCGCCGACCCTGGGTTACCCGCAGCTTCTGGCTGCATGGAAATCCCTCCCTTTGAAGGCCGGCCAATCCGATCCCACGGCGGCCGGCGCCAGAGAGGAGCACGCCATTGTGACCTTTATGGCGCACCGGCTAATCGTTCCTCCAGGAGACGGAGCGAGTGATGGAGAGAGGAAATCTCCGTCCTACACGTTTCCTTTCTCCGCATCCTCTGCCCCCCCCCCCCCCCCATTATGCCCGGCTTGGTGCTCTGTTTAGAGTTTAGAACCATTAAGGAAAGTGGCGCCATTTAAGGCGCTTCAAATAATTCGGTCCCGGAGAGAACAATTGGGTGGAGAGGTTTGCAGAGGAAATACACATGTGGACAAATGAAAAGGATCATCAAAATAAAAGTGTGTAGTCACCCAATACACAGACGCGTACAGACCGTCAGAAAGGAGCAAATAACCAACCGCAGGAGTAAGTTATGATGCAGTGTTGGGGTCAAACCACCTGAGCCAAGACCAAGTCATGACCAAGAACTCGACATGAAGACGTGCCGAGCCGCTTCCCCTCCAGAGGGGAACGATGGAACCATGAAGCGTCATCGAGACTCGGCCCCGTCGCAAGTCAGAAGCAGAGAAACCTCCTGGTCCGCCATCTCTGACCATTTGACTCTGCGTTTCTCACCTTCCTCCTGGTCTCCTGGGAACCAGGCGGTCTGATAACTCAAACCCCAACTCACACTGGAATGGGAAACAACTTTAATTGCAATCTGTCGGCTGGAAAATGCCTCAACAAGCGGAAAACTAAACAGCTAAAAGTGGCTGCAGCGTCAATGGAGATGATCTCAAAGGGCCCCTGAAGCTAAGCGGCATTTCATTTCAGCTTTTTATTTGGTCCGCCAGCCATGGCTTCATCTCTTCTTGTTCCTGCCGGACGAGGCCCGAGAGAGGGGGTGCGGGATCAACACGGGCTGCATGGCGTCAGCACGCTACCTCCATTCTCCCCAGCGTGGTACCAATCAACACTCTGACTCCCACCCCGCCGAGAAGCAGCTGACTCTGGAGGAGACAGAAGGGGACCTGTTGCGATGGCGATATAAAGTGTGCGAACATGGAAAAGAGAGAAGAAGAAGAAAAAGAAGAGGAAGAAGAAGAAGGAGGCGAGAGAGACAGAAATAGAGGCAGAGAACGAGGGAAAGCAGGAAGGCGGAAGACTTGGTGAGCATCCTAAATTTAACCCGGTGCTGAGGCTCCCTGTCGCCTTCAACTCCTGCTCTCTGGCAAGAGCTGTGCGCGACACACACACACACACACACACACACACGCACACACACACACGCACACACACACACACTAAAAGGTGGAGAACATTCTTTGATATTTCTGGAGCTTCCTAAAATGCCACCGAGATCACACTCACATTTGAACACTAGCGGTTTTATCTCCATTTGAAGTGTAGCTGCAGCCACGTTTCACCCCTTTGGGTATTTACCTTGTTCTTTTCCAATATTAGCTCGCTGTGCATTCATATATTTCTCCAATTTATCATGTGGTGTCTTTGCCGCCAACTCCCCTTCCTCCCCTTCCTCCCCCTCCTCACCCTTCTCCCCTTCCTCCCCCTCCTCACCCTCCTCCCCCGCCTCCTCCTCCTCCTCACGAGAGCACCATTGATTCACGCAGCAGCAGTGATGAATGCAATCTTTTATCAAATGACCAAATGTTACAAAAGAGGGGGGAAATGTAGCCACGTAGCTCGGCCCCTTTTTTAGGTGCAGAGAAAAAAAAATGATTTCATGCATTATGCATCAATATTGTGCTGTTTTAGTGCCATATATCCCCCCCCCCCCCCCGGTGAATTACCCTTAGAGTGAGTGGTCTCACAGTACAGTTCTAACGCACTTGGAACTAAAGCGTAACGCTCCGCTGCAGTGACAGAACACACAGCGTTCAGAAATGAAAGAACATGGAAAACCAACTGTAAAGGCTCCATGTTGGTATCACATGTGATGGGAGGACATGCGCGGAACTATTTGCCTGTTTTCTGAGAGATCAGTGATTCACCCGATCATAGAGACGGATCCAGAGAATCAATACCTGCACCTCACCAATGCAATCTTTGTGTTTCAGCCCTATTCAGTTTGGCAAGGAGTCGTTTTTGGTCGATTTGGGCGGGCAAAGCGCTGATATGATCGGCCCAATGAGACCTAAAAGCACACGGCGGCGCCCCGAAGGGGTGTTAGATAAGACCACCCCGGACACCTCTGCTGTGTAAGTCCTTTTTCTTTCTAACAAGAAAAAGCGCTCGATAGCGTCTCGGTGCTGACATCTACAAATGAAAAGAAGGAAAGATATGCATGAAAAAAGAATACTGAGGAGAAAGGAAATCGCTTCCACGCGACTGCCGAGCAAGGCATTTGTCACACTGGTAATTAGACGCTGACGGGGGGGGGGGAGGCAGAGAGCGGGAGGGAGAGGAGGGGGGGGGGGGCTTGCTGAAATAGAGTTAAGTGAAAAAGTCGACACATGGGGATACGGGGGGGCGGAGATGATGCATCAGTCAAGAATATTGAGCCACGGCGGAGACGAAGCGAGGGGCTGAGGCAGCGATCGACGACATGAGAAGGCGGGTGAGGAGGAGGGGGGGGCACCATGAAGACGGCAGATATGACGTTAGCTGCGAGCGGCGGTGGGAGGGGCCAGAGCAGGAGGCCCGCCGCCATTTGGTCACTTCAGCGCCGCTGCCCACAAAAACAATGTTGAAGCAATCACGGCTAATCGCCCGGTAACGGCTCCCTTTCCACTCTCCTTCTCTAATTGGCTGGCTCCATCTGTGCGCACACACAAACACACACGCACACACACAGCTCTCACTGCGCAGGCATCCACATTGCCTGGGAGGGGTGGGGGGGGGGGGGTGTCTACCGCTGGTTATAACCGTAACCACGTTGGCATTAAGGTACCTGCTCGCCACGCCTTCCCTTCCCGCCGCCTCGTCTCCTTTCACCTTCAGTTCTTCTTCATCACTAAGCAAGGCATCTTTTTTTTGGGAGGGGGGTGAAGAGGGGGGTGGGGGGGGCTGTTGTGCAGTGTAGAAAAAGAGGATGGACCGGGTACGGCAGGCACAGAGCTTGAGGTTCAGCGGTTGCCATGGAGACCACCTCAACCCCGGGTTCCCCCTCGTTCGCTCACCTCCAGGATTCAACATCTGCGGAGAACCACACACACACACACACAAACACACACACACACACACAAACACACACACACACACCCACACACACACACACACACAAACAAACCCTGTCCTCTGATTAAATCCTGCCTGTTTACACTCTGACAGCAGATTCCTCTCATTTTCCCGTCTACCGAGACATCGTCGGCGCCTCCATCTGTCTGCTTTTTGTTTTCTTCCAGTTGGAAGTGATAACACACATCCTCGGGAACAGGTAGAGCGCGTTCCTTAATAGGACCAGTGGAACTGTGCACACGGTGGAGGCCCTCTGGATGCGGACGTGTGCGCTCGTGTACCAGCTGCATCCACGCCTTGTGTGTCTGAACGCAGGTTGGTCCGGATGAAAGGAGGCGAAACCAAGAGGTGAACTGGACTGTAGCCGACAATTATATCCACACACACCTTCCGTCCACGCACACGCGGTAAGATATCTTCTGCAGGAGTCTGCGTGGGTTTGCTCCAGCTCGATTCCAACACCACAAAACCACACCGGTCCAAGATGACGCAAAGACGTGAAACATCACAGAGTTTCTAACACTTCAGCCCAGCAACACAAAGCGTCCAGGTGCAGGCTCAGAGTAACGCACTAAGATACAAACCTCTTCACACTGAGGATCTTATGAGACGTTTCTCGCTCTCTCATTTCAAACAACGGAATGTAAAGTCAGTGGAAACCCCGTTGAATAGAGTCTGTAAATAATTAACTCAGTAAATCGTATTTACGTTCTGCATCACTTGTTACATCATAACACAAAATTCAAATATCTCACAGGAGGCGGTGAGCGATGCTGCACTGTGCGCCTGGAACCTCATTGTTGGTTCAATGTGCTCATCTGTGTGAGGTGTGTGTGTGTGTGTGTGTGTGTGTGTGTCTCCTCTTCCACGTTCAGTTCGCGACGCCTTGCGGGCTGATCGGCCGCTGCCCAGCCTTTGATTCACAGGAGCCGGGGCTGATGGGTAAATCGAGCGGATGGGGGAATTGGGGCGGGGGGAACAGAGCGCGTGACACAAAGAGTGCGTTTGTGTCCCCGCGGGATTTGAACCAGCAACCCGCTGTGAAGGGCCGTTGCCCCCCGGCGCCGCACGGGTCCAGAGCTCGTGGCAGAGTGATCCAACGCATGTAACCAGTCGGCCCATCTGTCTGTGTCTCCTGCTCGAGGCCTCGCAACACACACACACACACACCTGTCTCCCGCGTGCCGTCTGTCCCCGCTGTCTCCCGTCTCCTCTCGCCGTCTGAGCGCGAGCAGTTAAACACATCAGCCTGTGTGTCATCGTGTGAGGACGCTGACACGGCGCAGACAAGAGAAGTCCATTATCGCTTCCCTCAGCGTGGCTATTTATCTCAGCCGCGCATCGCACCCTGTCAACGGCAAACGCACACACACACACACACAGAGACACATTTACATTTTTCATTTAGCTGACGCTTTTATCTACAGCGACTTACAATAAGTGCATCTAACCAAGAGGTTGCAGAACAACCACAATCAAGAAAGACCCATTTCCGACCCTCCCCTGCGCACCCTTTTCTCAGAGCAACTATCGTCCACGTGTTCTTTGCACAGGACACTTAACACCAAACTGCCCCAGCGGGGCCCTAAGAGACCAAAGTCCCGACCAGAGGACAAACGTTAAAGAGGAGTTCGGCATCCGGTTGTTTAATTGTCGAGAGTGTTGAGGAGGCGAGCGATCGCTCCGCCCCCCTTCCCCGAGCAGGAGGCCACGAAGAAGCACAAGAAGAACCAGGGCCGGCCCAAGGCATAAGCAAACTAAGCTTGGGGCCCCAAGCAGCCGCTTAGTTGGCTTATGCTGCAAGCAGCCCTAGTTTTCTATTATAACCTCACTGTATTTGTTTATAATTTTCGCTATAACAGTATAGCGTGACATTTGAGACAATAATCTTCTAGCACAGGCGACTGTGCGTGGTGGGAGGGGGGCCCCCAAATAAAATTCTGCATAGGGCCCCCAAGAGGCTCGGGCCGGCACTGAGAAGAAGAACCCCTCCTGGTGGTGATGCGAGCGGACGTCGCGCCCTACGACGCCGCGTTCCTCGACCAACATTTGCTTGCACGTGTTCCCGCGCGGCGAGGCCCAGCTGCACGCCGCTGATTGGTTTTTCGCTTTGAGTAACGAGCACCATCGACAGGAAGTACAATTTAATTAAGAAGCGCGAGCGGCGTCGCCGAGAACGGAGATGGCGATTAATGGAACAGCGCCTTCCAAGAGTTCCATCACTGCATTGTGATTTATTAATTGCCCAGGGCAACTGGATGTTTTTTTTTAATATGGCGGCCGTCATGCCAATTGGCTGAAGGGAACTCAACACACTCGCGCTCACACACTCACAAAGGGAGGCAGGTTTATCGCAAGCTGCGCTTGAAGGGGACGAATGATTGGCAGTTTAAAACTCCGACCCTGAAATGATTGGTTTCATTTATTTGGGCAGAGAGGTCAAGGTTCTGTCTGCTTTCTGCCGCCGCCGTGGCAGGTGGTGACATCACAACCGAGTGACAGTCGGGGGGGAAATCATAAATGAAATCCTGCGTTTTCCATCCAGCTGCTGGTGCCACTGGCAGGGATTGGGGCCGGATTGCGCAATGGCGTTCCCTTCTCTGGCGTATACGGCACGTACACACACGATTGGCTCTCGTAGGGTCCTGCTGCTTGGGGGGGGGGGGGTTTGTGCTACAGCTGGATAGCGTTAAAGAGAGGCGGACGCTAGCGGTCTATTAGCATGCAGTCATTCCGTACACTCTCTGAGCCGGTGCTCAAATTACAAATGTGTTTGCCTCTGGTGGGATGGTGTTTTGCTGCTAATTGTTAGCGTAGCCGGAGGAGGAACCGCTCAGCACACACACACAATGAATCACTGCTTGTGGGGTGATGAGGAAACCGCTTTGCTTTGTAATGTTTCCAGTGGAAAGTGTCCAACAGTGTCCAACCCTGAGCATAAATACGCCTGTTGGAGGCTGTGTGATGATCATCCCATCATTCCTTCCTTCCAAAACGTCGTTGCAGGAACACAGCAGCAAATGTCAGGAGTTGAGTAACTACATGCCAATTTGTCCAAAGCACAAAAGGGCAACTTCCCTCCTAAATGTCCATTGGTTGCTTTTCAGTTAATAAAGGCTAATTTTTTCTTTTTTTTAAACGGGACCGCCAATAAATCTTCCGTAGCAGTAGAGAGAACAAAGGGGATGCTGTGACACCGTTATACGATCACAGTCTCTGCTGTGACCCCCCCACTGGCTGAAACCCGAGAGACGAATGTGTCCATGATGGCGTGGGTTTTGGGGGCGTGGCCACAGTTTGTTACTTTAATAAAAAATCTACTTTTTGTCCTGTTAGCTCAAGCTGTCCCCCCTATCCTGACGGGAATACATGAGACGGATATTTAGGGGAATCTCTGCAAAGGGTAACATCAGAGCTGATCGACAGGTGCGTTACCCTGCTGGACTCTGATTGGTTGGTTTTCTGCAGGCGCAGGCGGGAGCACTAAAAAGAGGCAGAGGATCCAGATTTAACTCTACGGTTCATCTGTTGGATGAATAACAGGATACAGCGACACTTTCAACATGATGGATTGTGTTTTTTCATTTGGGTTAACAAATTCAGTCCGAGTGGAAATCACACATTTTGCTCCAACGCACATCTTCCTTCTGCAGTGCCGTCGTCCCTATTTCGCCCTCCCCCTTTGCTTCCACTTCGATGCAGAGGACCTTGACGTCTCTTTGAGGTCTCGCCACGGCACATTTCCACGGCAAATGTAGCGTGTCACGCCTGTGCCAATGCCAAGTCCTCATCATTCACCCAAAAGAAGCACAAAAGCAAGGTCGGAACACACGAGCCTGAGAGGAAACGTGGAACGCATTCACATCAACCGCTCTGTGTGACAGCAGGGACAAGGGTTCGTCCCTAATTGTCTTCCTTTGTGTCCACTTGAACATATTAATGAGAATAGGAATAAAAACACTGCTGGGAGACGTAATGTTGTGTCTCGTAGAAAGTCCTAGTGATGAGATGCACATTCACCAGACTCGGTAAAGGGATTCGTCTCGCAGTCACACAGTCCAATGAACACGGGGCGCTAAGTAAAAGAGCGGCAGTTCATTTATGAAATGTATCAGGATTTACGAGGCAGTGAAGCATGAAGCTGCTTCGTTGCAAAGCAGAAACGACACCTTGGATGTTTCAACCCCTGTTTTCTTTCAAGCTTTCTAATGACAAGGAGACGGCCTGACAAATTACACGCAAGATTGTTTTGGAAACTTATTTATTTAATTTCAGTTTTCCCTCTCATTTTGTTGTGGTCTGTAGGTTCATGCGTGTGTGTGTGCGTGTTCGCATGTGTGTGTGTGTGTGCGTGCGTGTGCGTGTGTGTGCCGTGGGACCGGCTATTGAAGAGTGGTTTTGCTGGTTCGCTGCATCCTGCTTGAGATGAGGTCTCTGTGGAGGGTAACGGAGAAAAAGGCCGGCTGGTTGGATGGTTGGAGACATGTATCGCATTCCTCTCAACAATATCAATCATTACAAGTCGTTTTTACTTCTTATTTATTCTATAATGAATTGTGGGCATTTGGGTTTTTCCGGAGAGAACAGTCACGAGCTGTGAGTCCAGCTTGAGTGGACTTAACAAACCTGCACAAAATACTGTGGAGGTTTCCCTTTAACTTTCAGGTGGACGTCCAACGAGCGTTGATGGTAAACGTTGGATTGAGTCTCCAGGCGCGTCTACAATGAGACCTGCTCACATCACCGCCTGTGATGTTGGTTCTTCTCCGGCGCTGCTCGGGAAAGAAGGCTTCCTGGAAACACGGCGTGATTATCGCCCGTTAGAGCGGGGAGAGCGAGGGCCAAATCTAATCAGAGCCCTCCTCTCACCCCGCCCCTCTGAGACATCAATACTCCATTACAGCGCCGCGCCCCCCCAGGGCGCGTGCCAACCGCCGACTACACGTGTTCGCCGCACGTCTACACGCAAGGTTCAATCTGCGGTGGGGCATAATGACTCTGCAGCACGCCGCCTGCGTCGCTTTGCATCGCTGGCTATTTATTCTCGTTGATTATTTGTTTAGTGTCCCAGTCGGACGCAGAAGAAGAAGAAGGAGCCATGTTGGACTGCAGCTTGTCCGTGAACGTGGAAGCATCTGTGCTCGGCGTCTCGCAGCCATCAGAGCTCGTCACCGTCAACCTCTCAACACACGACTTGATTTAAAAAAAAGGCCCGTGCACACGCATCCGAGAGGCCGGAGTGTGAGTCTGACGTGAAGCGGTGCGACAGGCGGCTTTGACGTGATCGTCTTTGATCTGAAAACACTGGAATGCAGGCTGCTTCTCCTCTAATGGGCTCCTGCCGGCTTCGGAGCTGCTCAACAGGCACTAATCCCATCACCTCCGCGGCGTTTGCACCGTGTTGTTGCTGCGGCCGGTGAGCAATGCGAGTCTGAAGGGTTCAGCGGTGACCTCGGAGACGGGTCCTGTGACTGGGAGCAGAGCAGCTCGTCTCCCCGTCCTGCTCCGCTGGGCTTTGCAATAAATCAACTACGGTTAATTCCAGAGGGACCGAATGAGAGTTCTTATCCTGCTTTAAAAAATGATTTTACTGGTTTATAAGGAAGTTCTTCTCTTATCGGCTCCACGGAGGGGAACACAAACTTTTCAAAACAATGATAATAAATACATTAATATCCCATAAAGTTAATTAAGAAAACGATTCATCTATTGAGTTAAGCATTTTTATAGCATTTCGGTTTTACTCAATTGATCCAATTGATCGATATGAATCATTGCTTAGCTTGGTGAGGATATCAAACAGGTAAAAGTACCAATGTTAATTCTAATTTCTTTCTTTTTTAACGGCCGTGAAGAGGCTCTTTATGGAATATGCTAACATGGCCAACAACCCTGTTAACAACAGCGGCGGAGCAACTTTACTCTGCTCTTCTACTGTATCGTCACGCGGCTCTGCATTGTTGCTCTGTACATTAAATCCAGCACCTTTGGTATCATCGGCGCTTCCCCCTCGATCGATTCCCTCCCTCACACTTCACAGCTGCTCGCAGGAGCCGAGGTGCATCTCAAGGTAAACTTGTGACCCGCCTCTTATTGTTTCACCTGGGGCCTCCGCCGGCCTCTGAACGGCTGCCGCTGAACTTGGAAATGAGAAGCTGGGGGGGAAGAAAAAATCGGGGCTGGCTGGGAGTCAGTGTTTCTCTCCCACTCTGCACTCGAGTGGAACCAAAGTGGGGGGGCGGGTGGCTTTTTTTCTCCGTCTCCGGCTGTGAGACGGAGCGAGAGAGACGGAGCGGTGCGCGGGGAGGGAGGGCGATAACTGTGATGGAGACGGTGCGTGGGAGGAGAGGAGGGAGGAAGGGGGGAGGATATATTACACACACTTCCATTAGTGTGTGTAATGGTGCTTAAAGGCTGCGTCCTGCCGCTGTTGACCGTGATGATAGTGAGAGTTGAATTAAACACTCGCTGTCAGGAAGGGCTGGTCGTAAGCTGAAAAACACACACACACACACACACACACACACACGTGTGGTCACGGCCTCCGTAGGGCGCACATGTTTGCGCTCGGCGCTGCGTGGACGCAGGTAAATGACGCAAAGTTGGTCACAACACAACTTTGAAATCCAAACAGATCACATGTTAATGCTCTTTTAGAAAAAAAGGTTTTTTTCACAAGAGGCACAATCACAATCCAAAATACGTTTTTTCTTTCATGCAAACCGGTACAAGTAATAATTCACTACAAAAAGGCGATTACCATTCGTTACCACAGTCCATTAACTGTGAGATTTCTCTTCACAGCTGGAACTAAATGTCACCTTTCGCCTGCAAACGGTGAAAGACAATTATGAGAGGAGAAAATAAAAGAGCAAAACACTTAATGTCTCTTAATGTCAAAGTGAAATTGATGTTGTATTTCATGTGTGAATTAAGCAAATGATTCCTTCTTTGACTCAAAGGAGAATCTAAACTGCTTTTCTTCCCCAGCGGCTAAAAGCCATTTGCTTTTGTGAGCCGCGCTTCATTATCCACCAGAGAGAATTACCAAACAAAGTGCTGCTTCGATGGTCCCGATCGTCGGTGGCGCTCGGTTCGGTGTTATTTGAAGGGGGAGCAGAGGTGACGCGACTGAGACAAGTTCAAATCGCTCCGAGCGAAATCAATACGAACGGTTCCGCCAGATGACAGCTCGGTGCAGGAACGATCGAACAAAGAGGTGTGTATAATATTTGACTGGCGGTGCTGCTCCGGAAGCCTCGTGACCTCTCCCCCTGCGTACGCCATCGTGGTGGAACGCCAGATAAATGCAGCTCAGCGCGCTTTGTTCAGAACTACAGAAAGCTGCCTTCCCCCTCCTCTGAAACTTTGTTTAATGCTTTAATTGCTCATCTCCGCTCCGTCACGTCTTCTGTGGCCCAGAGCTGCAGGGCCGGTCAGAGCGCTTTATTCCACCAGAAAGCATCTTTTACCCATTAAATGTGCCCGGTGCCGCCCGTCTGTCTCTGAGCCGGCTTTAATGGCTCGTCACACGTCTCCGGGGGGAATCCTGCAGGGGAATCCTGCTTTCCTTCTCCCTGCCTCTACCTTTGTGAACCTTTTTCAGAGGGGGGGGGGAGGGGGTCATTCATCTACACTGCAAAACTCTGTTGGACAGAATGTTCATAATGTCTCAGCTCGTTTCCACCGCTCCTGTTTTGAGCAGTTTGTGGAGAAACAGCAGCACTAAAGGTTGGAGACAAAATGTGTGTTTGTGCATTAAGGGGTGAAATGTCCCTTTAAGGCTCCATTCTACACTCCAGCAGTCTAACGTTCCCGCTGGTGTGTTCGACCGGAGGCTGAAGTTCATTCATTTGAAGTCGCCGTCATCCTTTTGTCCTGATTCCCTCATTAAACGGCTGCACGGGACACGAGCCCGACCCGGGATTAAAGACGCTGCTGTTCGTGCCTCCTCAGCTGGTGAATATTAAGCGCCGAGCATGATCCAAATCCAATTCTCCACGCGGGAGCTGCAGAGCGAGGCCGCCGGTTTGATTCATAATGAATCCCTCCCGTGAGGCGAGGAGCTGAATAAACACACCGTCCGCGCAGCCATTGGATGATGGAGCGATGGCCGAAGCGTTCCCACGTCCCGCCGACATCATCCTTCATATCCGCGGATGCCACAGACGTTACACACAAAGCGTCCCGCCTGCAGGTGAAGGGCTCGTCTGCAGGTCGGCTCGTTTGCTCCGAAAGGGGATTAATGGGGAGTCATTTATCTTTAATCTCATCCGTTTGCCCGCTGGAAGCTAACGTGGCAACCACAACGCACACCGGCATTCGCACACGCACACAACGATTAACAGGCCATTTGCATCAGAGACAAGGCCATGATTACACGCAGCAGAGTGCTGGGGCTTTATTGGAGCTGTTGGTGTGTGTGTGTGTGTCTGTTAGTGCCCTCCACACACACACACACACACACGCTCATGTAATCATGGATCACAGAGAGAACGTTACAAATGTGGAACCAGATGAGGAGGAAGCACGCAGCTTCAGGTCAGTGTACATCCTCCTGCTGGGATACACAACAATCACTACACAACAGCTGGGATGTGTGCGACGTGACTCCAACGGCAGAACAACGAGTCGAACAAAGGATTCGGGCCGCGTGTCAGCGGGCGATGGAAGAGTGAAACACTTCTGTGTGCTCATTCAAAACGGATGAACTCACGTTGAGCCAAAAACAAGAGAACTGTGTGCAGCAACACACACGCACACACACGCACACACACACACACACACACCTTGTCACAACTCCTTTTAGCTGCCGTCTGAAATGAGAACATGCCCTGGGCCGCACTGGAAAAATGGAAGCATGGACAGAAAGAGGAAAAAAAAGAGGACAGACGGGGAAATGAAATAAAAGAGAAAGGCCAAAGGGGAGAAAACACGGTGATAAAAGGCCGACCGGGGGAGGGGGGGGGAGGGGGGGTAAAAGGAGGGGGGGGTGATCAGCCTGCAGGGTCAGCGGTGTGAAAGACTTGTGCTTCGGTGTAACGTCCCAACCTCCATCTTCCTCCATCCATCCGCGTCCCACCGAGGGGACCGACCCCCCCGAACCTCCCGCAGCGGCCATTTAACAAGGAAATTGATTTAACAGAAGCTGAGATTTCCGCCGTGGGACCCGAGGACAGGTGCACGGAGTCAGCGGAGGAGAAGCTAATGAGAGGTGAGGCACCCGAGCAGAGCTAACAAGGAAAGCACAGGGCAGAAGTTAGGGAGGGGGGGCCGCGCGGGACGGGGAGGGAAACTCAAAAGTTTGATGATTTCCCAGCTCGTGCTCCAAGCCAACTGAGAGAGGAGAGCGGAATAAACACATTAATAAGTGAGCAGTGAGTGTGAGCGTCGGCGTGCGGGAGACTGAAGGTCTGCGGGTTACCGATGTGTTCCAGGCGTGTGGACGAACGGTTCAAACTGCCGCCAAGCAGAAAACATCCGCTCAATGTGGAGCTCGTGTGGGGGCAAAGGTCACAACGGGCCTTTTGCACCAGGACCTGGAGAACCTTACAGTGAACAAACCGAGACGTTCCTTTTGCACTGCGGCGTCTCACAGGTTCTCCATGGCAACCGTTTCCAAAAGCAAGATTCCTCCGCTTCACGTCGCTGGCGTGATTCGGGTGCCGCAGGAAGACGGAGGCTGAACCGAACTCATCAGGTGACCGGTTGGATTTCAGAGCCAATGCAGGAAACTCAAAGACTTAAAGGGACTTAAAATGACTGTTGTATCAGCTCGACCTCATGCGGCAGCAGTGTTCATTATGAACAGGTCAAAGGTCACGGTGTTAAAATAGCAACAGTGCTTCGCTGAACGGCGATAAGCAGCTTCCGTATGTTAGTGCTGTCTTAACAGGCAAAGTGAAGGAATGTGGGACGAGATAAAGGCAAAGAGTGGATTGGTTTCTGCTGAAAAGATGGGACCTGGCTGCAAAGGACAACGTCTTCATGGGAGGTCATGTGGCCTCGGCTCCTCCTGCTCACAAACTGCCTGCGAGGATTTGAGCTGATAGTTTTAAATGAGTGTTCTGGTCTTTATGCGTCCTGCTGTTTCAGGTTTTCATCTATTTATTGCCATGTTGTATGTCCCTGTAGTATCTTTCGATATCTTGAAGGTACCAACGTGTCCGTTCAGCAGCATCCTTTCTAGATTTGTGTTACAGGAGTGATGGAGATGTTTTCG
The DNA here is from genome assembly GCA_021346845.1 of Apeltes quadracus. NCBI lineage: Eukaryota > Metazoa > Chordata > Actinopteri > Perciformes > Gasterosteidae > Apeltes > Apeltes quadracus. The sequence continues at coordinate 14,335,728 of CM037926.1, forward strand.
TGACTGCAGGCTGAAATCCTCCATCAGGAAAACGTCACACACCGTAATGATGAAACGCACAAATGTTTAGTTTAATAAAGACGCCGTCCCATTGGAAACATGAAACACAAACAAAAGATCAACTTCGATGAGCAGAAATATTAATAATTCATCACTCAGTCGACCTAACGGAGGATTCATGGTGATTAATCCACAAAGGAGCTCTTTGCTTGAGTGTGTGGGATTGATTGTGATAAACTACAGTAACCATGTTGGTGGGTGAGAGGAGGTGTTACTGACCACCGAGGAATAATTAGCATCGTTCCTCACACGCGTCGTTTTAATAAGTAAAATGTGTAATATAATGTATGAAGAGAGAAGGCCGTCTTTTGAGCTTTGAACACACACACACACACACACACACACATATATCTATATATCTATAAATATGTATATATATATATATATATATATATATATATATATATATATATATATATATATATATATATATATATATATATATATATATATATATATATATATATATATGTGATGTGCATCTGTGGGAGGCGGATTGTCGACGTCTTCACAGCATCGGCGTGTGATGTTCCTCCAACGGTGTGAATCTGCCTACAGCATCGCACACACACACACACACACACACACACACACACACACACACACACACACACACACACACACACACACAAACACACACACACACACACACACACTCACACACACACACACACACTCACACACACACACACACACACACACAGCATTTTAACCCACTCTCTCCCCCGGCCTGCTGTCTGTCCCCTTATTGCACCCATCCTCCCCCGCTGTGTGAGAAGGGGGAGAGGAGGGAGAGAGGGGAGAGGGGGAACGGATGGGAAACACCACAGACGGCTCGCCGGTATTCAAGTCTACTTTTATTGATTATTGCACAGCAACATTTACTTTGTTGACAGGTCGTCGATCCGAACAAAAGGAGACGGTTCCCCCCCGTCGCTCAGCGTTCATCAGATCACTGGACACGGGAACCATCACCGGAGACGTGACGGCGCACGGAGGCTGAGGAGCGATGGGTTTCGGCTGTGGACTGCCAGCACGCCGAACGCTCTGTCCTCTGAGACGCCGGCTCTCTCAAAGGCCTAAGTGGAGCCTCGGACGCCTGCGGGCGGCGGGGAAATGTCTTTTTAACGCCGGGAAGTAGAGTTCTGACCTCTGAGTGTAACTCGGCACCGCAGGCGGCCGTAATGTCATCAGCGCTAACAGAGGGGACCGGCCGAGGGGAGTAATCGATGGCCGCCCTTCCCCGTCCTCGCTCTCCTCCCGGGCCGCGTCACCGCACTCGGGTGGCGAAGCGTTGAGGAGTTGCTGCACATTGGCGTGGAGGGTCCATGCAAATAGGCCGAATAGGCCGCCGCATCAGCGCTCCATGTCCTCGGGGCGGCGTGGGCCCACAGTGTGTGTGTTTGTGTGTGATTTCACGCCGTTGTGAGGCGCCGGTACTAAGTAACACCCGGCTAGAATGTAAGAAAGGAGACACATTCAGAGCCCCCCCCCCCCCCCCCCCTCCCCTCCACCCCAGCCGGCCGCGCAGGAGGTGAGAGACTCGCGGCTAATTTAAAGGATTAATAGGAAATTAAAAACAATTTCACATCCTGCCATAACAAGAGCGCTCAGTTTATGGTGAATCAGGCTGCAGCATTTATAAGACTGGAGGAGTGGGTGGTCTTCAGAAGCCGTGTACGGTGTGGTGGGGGGGGTATGGTGGGGGGGGGGGGGTGGCGGGGGCTTCAATGTTGGAAAACAATTACCAAATGATTCAATGCAGAGAAAAAAAAGCCCACATGAGAGTCAGTCTCTGGTTCTTCTTCTGGATTCCGGGAGGGTCAGGGAGGGAGTCCAAGCTGCCCCCCTCCCCCACCCCCATGTCCCCGTCCCTCCCCCATAACTCCGTCTCACCACCACCGTGCTGCTGCTCCTGTGCACGGCTTCACTGCAGAGAGGGAGACAGAAATCACAGGGGGGGGGGGTCACTGGGGTGAGTCAACATGCAAATGGATTCCACTTTAATGCGATGAAAAAGGTGATTTCCCTGCCAATGAGCACGCAGCGAAAAAAGACTCCTTAGTTGTGTCTCGACCCGGTCGGTTCAGACAGAAGTGAGGAGTCTTTTTCCGTTCCGACGTGCTGCTCTGTCACAGTCACGGCCTGCGGACACCAAAAACGAGCGGCTGACCTTTCCGTCAAAACTTCCTAAGCGGTTCGTTATCTCGCTTCGCTCCGCCGAAATGCCAGCGACAGTCACGCTCCTCAAGCTGTGGCCATTACTTTTCAAGCCTTCGTGTAACTTTTTCCCTCCCGCCTCCAAGGTAGAAGACTTCTCCCCTGCTGCTGGTTCCCTTCTGGGAATCGCCCCCCCCCTCCTCCTTCTCCATCCCCACTTCTTCCGTCAAGTGAGCTTTGAGCTGCGGATCCTCATTAGTCCGACTCGCTCCGACTCGCTGAAGGCCCGGCGGCCACGTGATGTCACAGCGGCCGAGGAGGCGATGGGAGAAGCTCTGCAGGGAGGTGTGAGACAGGCCACCTCCTGGTGGGGACCGGTTGCCAGGCAACCGGAGGAGGATATAGGACGTTACCGGTGGTTGGTGGTCAGCCGAGTCTAGTCTCTGTGAGTTGTGGCTGGCTTCCCCTTTCTCCTCCCTTTTATTCCCTCAAACACTCATTTTAAAGTCCAAAAGTCAAATCGGATTGAAAAAAAGATCATTAATTGCAAATGAATATCCATTAAAAAAAAAAATCCAACGCAGTTCTGTTGCACCGGCATCGCGTTGAACCATAATGTCGTCGTGTGCATCGTGTTTAGTCCGCATGACTCAACAAAGTGCGTCACTGCTCCTTTAAAGTGCGACACACACACACACACACACACACACACACACACTAGGAGACGCCGGCGTGCTCCCGTGTCAGCGGACCCACCTGAGGTTTGCTCGCTCGGCCTCGCGCAGACCGCCAGCCTTCCGGGCGCTCGGCGAACGGCAGCCGGGCCTGCAGGAAGGGCAGAGCCCAGATCAGTACCCCGACTCACAGCACCGGTGGGGGGGGGGGGGGGGGTTCACACAGATCATGCAACGTCTACGGCAGAAGATGCGCTCATGCAACTGCAGCTTCCTCTTTGTGGATAACTGGGCAGAACCGTTTAAATATTACAGTAAGCAACGTTTACACAGCAAATGGAAGAAGTAACAGCAGCTCAACTCTACGGACCACGCTGACGTAGATTTGGCTTTGTTCATTTTAGCAAGTTGTATTAACACTACTCTGATGTATTTTGTTGGTACTCAGAAGAGTTATTTTGGAACATAAAAGCCATTACTGTAGGATATTGGAAGTTACGTTTTTCTTACTTTAGTCTTTCCTTTTTTTGTTGCCATGACTGTAATGGTATTTTAAGAAAGTGTACGCATTTACCAGCATCTTTATGCCGATGTATAAACACACTAGGAAATTAAACATTTAGGGTTAGGTTACCTTTACGTTATAGCCGTCCTCTCCAGTTACTCTGTACTAAAGTAGCCATCGTGACAATGAGGGCGAGACCTGAATGCTGCTTTGAATCCAGTTAATTTACAGCTACGAAAGCAATTCTCATTAACGATTACGACCACAGGTAAGAGGATTGAAAAAGTCTTATACATACCCAGGCATTCAATGCTTTAGAACTCTATACACATTAGGAAGCTATCCAGGTTATTTTAGAGGTCTTACCTCTGGGTCCTTTTTAAAAAGTATAGAAAGAGAGAGAAAGAATAAGTTGTGCTCTTTTGGTAATCAATCAAGACATCATTTAGTAGGGTTAAATTATTCAGACGTTCAATACATTCATTTAGATTTAAAATGAAAACACCTACGTCTGACTGCTGAACGTTTAAAAAAAGGGCATTTCAGAGTTTTACTAGGACAGGAAACAAATAAAGCAGGTTAAGTTTCGTAAAAAAACAAACTAAGCTTTATTGACAAACTGCTGCAAAACATCTTTTGGACAGATTTAGTAACCTATTTAGGCAAGCTTACACATGTAGCATAATGCATTTTATGGAGAGGGTACAGATACGAACAGTTAGGATGTTTTAAAATATGTACAAGAGTTGGGATTGAGCTGCAGGATCCCTTCTCCGTGGAAAGAGAAGACCCATGTGGAGATTTATGTCCCGATCCTTCGTCGTGTACGTTTTGCATGCGGTTTATTCACGATCAGATCACAGAAATAAGACCTGCACTGTTTCTAACACGAGGCCCGTCGCTCTTGTCTTCAGAGTCTTCAGGTCATTTTGAATATCTAGAACCAATTGAGGATATGAGGACAGTCCATCTCAACAGTGTCTATTAGGGCTATATTTCAAAACTCTGAGGACAATGACAAAGATTGCTGCCTAATTCTAAATGGACAACGTTTTAGAACTATTTAAAAACAAACCATCATCAAGAATGAATTGATTCCATTGACACTGATTATTTAACCTTCACTTCATTTAAGGTTTTCGTTTTGTTTCTATATTACATAATTGTACGTTTAAAAGGTATTTTATTGGGCTATATTAACAGAATTTTGAAATGTAGCCTAAATGGGAATCTGCAACTGACCCTCGACAGATTCTTTGTATTTAAAAACAATTCAAATGGATTCGGATAACGAGCCAACGGTTCCACTCGAAAGGACTCCTCAAAACAGTGAAGAAATGTGAGATCAACAATGAAAAAAAAGAGCCATTGGGGGATAAAAAACACAGCAAAATCAAAGGAAATAGAGCCACCTCCTGGTCGCTAACCCGTCTGAAAGCCGCTCAGGGTGGTTGGTCGGGGGGGGCGGGTTGGTCAGGAGGTCGCTCGGGGCGACGTCATTCGGGGGGGGGAGGGAGTTCGCGGTCAAACCTCAAAAAACCAGTTCCGGTTATCCGTTATCCCGGTTTGCTCGCTCGCGTAAAGTCCAGTGAGGGAAAAGACCAAACCAAAGACAAAACGGACAATTACTTTTGTCGGGCTGCTTAAAGCGAGAGCTGCCGCGGGAGACAGGCGGTAGTCATGGCGACGCGTTACGGGCGGCGGCTCCGCCTCAGTACTGTCGGTAAGGGTGCTCCCGGTAAGGCGTCTTGGCGCCTCTGGAGGGGGGCGGGGCCTTCCCCGAAGCTGTTCGCGGGGTCCCGTTCCAGTCATCCTGGTCTGGGGGGGGGAGGGGAGAGAGGGGGATGGTGAGGGGGGGTCACACACACACACACACACACGTGAAATAAACACACGCATAAGTCAGTTTGGACTCATTTTTCCAAATGACTCGGCAGCAAATAATTAGTTAGTATCGATCCGCTCAGGTGGGAACAATATTATTCATGTCCTCGTCGGTGTGGATGAGGTGGTATAAAGTTATATAAAGTTCCCTCTCACCGTAGGACTCGTACGACTCCGTGCTCTCGCCGTGTCCGTAGTCGTAGTATTCGGGCTCTCTGGCGGTCAGAAGCAGGATGAGGGGAAAAACACACACTTTTAATCTTTAAAAAAACATCAAGCAGCTGCCCAGTGTAATGCATGAGTGGGGGGTGAGAGGGGAGGGGGGAGGGGAGGGTGATAATTGGCTTCCCCGAATAAGATCAAAGCTCGGCTCTCCAGCATCAGACATCTCAGCGCCGGCCAATCAGAGCAGGGAAACATGAAGTACCATCATCATCGCAGAATTGTGCAGAGTGGTAAAAAATATATAAAAATGTTCCTGCTGCTCTCGAATCACACGTTACACACTCACTGTGTGTCTGTGTGTGTCTGTGTGTGTGTGTGTGTGTGTGTGTGTGTGTCTGTGTGTGTGTGTGTGTGAGAGAGAAGCAGGTGAAAACCAAAGAGACGTCTGATTCACTCACGCCTGCGGCTGACTGTAATAGCTGTCGTATGACTCGTAGGCCGTGTCTGCGTAGCTCTCCTCGTAGCCCTGGTGGGAGGGGAGGGGAGAAAGTGGGGGGGAGACAAGAGCTGGGATTCAGCGAGAGGCTTGTTCACGATTCATGAATGTCAAGACGTCTTCTCGGTGTCTGTGTACTTACGTAATCCTCGTAGCCGTCGGCGGCTGCAGCGGGCGTGTGCTGATGGGGGGGCGGGTGCGCCATCCGCTGCGGGGGCCCGGACGCCGCGGGCCTGGCGCGGGGCGCGGAGGCCCCCCTGGCGGGCGCGGCCGGGTGTCCTCCTCGCCCAGCCGGCACGCCCCTCACCGCACCGCCTCTGGCCGGGCCGCCTCGAGGCGCGCCCCCCCTGGAGGGAGCGCCGCGGGGAGGCATTCCCCGTCCCCTGGAGAGCAGAGTGTCCCGTCAATACTGGCGAGTTTTAGCCAGTTAGCTTAGCTTAGCACGGAGAGCAGAAGCTGCATGACAACGCATCCATACGGGGGACCATTGGCCGTCTTCATGCTAAGCTAACTGCTAACTGGTTTGGGCCACAGGTTCCGCTGGCAGACGATTGACCCGTAGAAGTGTTCTGATCTTTCTAGTAAAGCTAAAGCTGCTTGAAGGCGCACACAGAGATCTGCTAACAGAGGGTGTGTGTGTGTGTGTGTGTGTGTGCGTGCGTGTGTGTGTGTGTGTGTGTCCACACCTGTGTGCTCCACCAGGAGGGACTCCGCGGCCCCTGACCGGAGGGCCCCCTCGCCCTCTGGCAGCGTGCTCCTGGCCCCCGTTCAGGTAGCTCATCTCCATGAACTGCTCTTGGCAGATATCATCCATCATATCCTGCACGCACACACACACACACACACACACACACACACACACACACACACACACAGAGGAAGGTATAAAGAAGAGGGAGAGAGTGAGGAGAACAGGAGCATGACACTTCGGGGGGGTCATGGTGCACAAATTAAAAGCAAAAGAACGGAAGGAGGCGGTGATTAAAAAACAAAACACAATTACCGCCAATCTCTAGAGAGGGTGGGGGACAGAATCCACCTCAGGGGGAGGACAGGAAATCCATAAAACATTTTTACCACCGACAACCCCCCTGCTGATTGTTTTAAATAAGCAGGTACGATGTAGGAGATTAAGTCTGAGCGTTGGATAAAACCAGGTTCAAACGTCTTGTTTCACTTTGGTGGAAACGCGACTCAAAAAGGTGATCAAAGAGAAAAATGTAGAGAAAAACTGTTTCAAATGATACTATATTACTATATTATATATTACTATATTACTATTATATATTACTATATTACTATATTATATATTACTATATTACTATTATATATTACTATATTACTATATTATATATTACTATATTACTATATTATATATTACTATATTACTATTATATATTACTATATTACTATACTATATATTACTATATTATTAGTTGGCAGGATAAATACATAACAAAAATATCAATTAGAGAATGGACTCACAGGAAACAGGAACTTCTTCACCTCCTCCATGGCGTGCGCCATGCGCAGGTAGGCCTCGGGCACGGGGGCGAACACCTCGACGAACACGTGCAGCTCCATGGACAGGTGGGCGTACTTGGGCTCGCCACCTTTCCTCAGCCCCTCCTCCTGGTGGGGGGATGGGGGGGGGGGGGGCAGAGGCGTCAGGGAGGCGAGAAAGCTCCGGGCCGGCCAGGTGCTCTCCTCTCAGGTGTGTCACTATGTGTGCGTGTGGATTACCTTGGATTTGTCCCTCATGGAGCCTTTGCCCAGCACGGAGATCTTGGCCCCGGTCTCCTCCTGCAGCCGTTTGATCGTGTTGCCCTGAGGCCCCAAAATCTTCCCCACGAAATTGAACTAACGGCAACACAAAGGAGAAGAGGAAGAGGATGAGGCCGCCGATCGACGAGGTGAAGGAGCCGCGCACTCGCTTAAGTGGTGGATTTAGCCGAGGAGGTCGATGGGAGGCCCCCGGGGGGCCGGAGCACCGTCGATTACGATTCACTCCAATCATCCCGAGCCGGAGCGGACTGCTTTTCCCATAAGTGAGCATGTTGGGAAGTGTCTTACAATTAGCTGTAGCTGTTAGCCGCACGCGGCGGGGAGAAGCCGGCTGGCTGTGTCATTCCTGACGCGTAGGGACTAAAAGTAAGACGGGCTTTGTGGGGATCCGGGGGGCGTCCGGGGGGGCCGCACCTCCACACCACATCGATCGGTCAGGCAGCTTCTGTGTGCATCTATCTCATTAGTTGAAGTGTTTTGGTTTAAAACAAGCAAGTGAGCCGAATCCTACAGGGGATTTGCAGTGCAAACCGCAGTGCATTGTGGGCGTTTTACAGGACTGTTTACATGTCACAAACCGTCACATTTAAATCACTAAACGTGTGATCCGAATACACGCTGAGCTGATATGGATGAAGCCACACTCCCCCTCCCCCCCTCAGTGGAAACAACGTCTTCATCGCGGTAATATTAACATTCTGATCCTTTTTTTGTGAGGAATCTTAAAACACGCCAGCAGCGGCTGTAATTATACTCTGGAGCTTAAGGATCATGGTTGAGAGGAGTCAGCTGAGACTGCCAAGTAACCCCGCGGCTTTGTGTAATTGAAACCCAGCTGCAGGATGAATTAAATCATCGAAGGAAAAAAAGGGAGGAGAAAAGACAGAAGACGGGGAGAAGACGAGGCAAAGGGCAGCTCACCTTGGGGTACTGTTTGACAGGTATGAGCACGCGTTCCTTAAGTTTGATGTTCTTTGTGGTGAAAAGGTCCAGGTACGCTTCTGCCTCCTTTTTAGTCTCGTCTTTCTGGATTCTATCAATTTCTAGAAGGGGAGAGGTATCGTTTTCAGGCAAAGTGTTGCAGGCAATCAAAAGAGGATTCAGAAGCTGCCGAGCACAGGTGTGAGGGGGATTTAAGTGCATGTCCATTATTAAATACACATACATTCTATTTGATGAAGAAGGATTCCACCCCAAAGCAGATTTGCAGGCCGATGACGCCCGATTTCACCAGAGACAACCAGACCGGCCAATCAGAGTTCACCGGGTTCCTCCAGGCGACCGGAGGCCGTTCATCAATCCATCAGCCAGCCGATGACATCATCCCTCTAACCAAAGACGCCCTCTGCTGCTCGCCGGACGCCGGAAACTCCAGCTCTTTGTTTTGTTTTTTGGGGGCGCCGCTGGAGACGAGACACGTGGAGACATCCCCTCGGGCTGTGCGAACTCGTGATGAGGGGCGGAGCTATGTGGCATCATGGCGTCGCCTCATATCGACTCAGATTCTGGACGTATTGATTGAGCTGTGCACTCGCTTTGTCGTTGTATCCACGGTACGATTATTCACTGAAGTCCCACAAATACGATCAACTCGACAGCGTCGAGACCGGAGCGTCAATCAGACCCCCATCACTCCTCCTGCCACAGCAGCACCACCTTCATCCCCCGGAACACCACCACATCCCACCCCTCCACCTCATCACCACCACATGCCTCCACCTCTACCCCGCCACATGCCTCCACCTCATCACCACCACATGCCTCCACCTCTACCCCGCCACATGCCTCCACCTCAACACCACCACATGCCTCCACCTCTACCCCGCCACATGCCTCCACCTCTACCCCGCCACATGCCTCCACCTCAACACCACCACATGCCTCCACCTCAACACCACCACATGCCTCCACCTCAACACCACCACATGCCTCCACCTCTACCCCGCCACATGCCACCACCTCTACCCCGCCACATGCCTCCACCTTACTGCCACATCCCTCCACCTCATCACCACCACATGCCTCCACCTCAACACCACCACATGCCTCCACCTCACTGCCACATGCCTCCACCTCAACACCACCACATGCCTCCACCTCACTGCCACATGCCTCCACCTCAACACCACCACATGCCTCCACCTCACTGCCACATGCCTCCACCTCTACCCCGCCACATGCCTCCACCTCACTGCCACATGCCTCCACCTCTACCCCGCCACATGCCTCCACCTCTACCCCGCCACATGCCTCCACCTCATCACCGCCACATGCCTCCACCTCTACCCCGCCACATGCCTCCACCTCATCACCGCCACATGCCTCCACCTCAACACCACCACATCCCTCCACCTCAACACCACCACATGCCTCCACCTCACTGCCACATGCCTCCACCTCAACACCACCACATGCCTCCACCTCACTGCCACATGCCTCCACCTCAACACCACCACATGCCTCCACCTCACTGCCACATGCCTCCACCTCTACCCCGCCACATGCCTCCACCTCACTGCCACATGCCTCCACCTCTACCCCGCCACATGCCTCCACCTCTACCCCGCCACATGCCTCCACCTCATCACCGCCACATGCCTCCACCTCTACCCCGCCACATGCCTCCACCTCATCACCGCCACATGCCTCCACCTCAACACCACCACATCCCTCAACCTCAACACCACCACATCCCTCCACCTCTACTCCGCCACATGCCTCCACCTCATCACCGCTACATGCCTCCACCTCAGCACCACCACATCCCTCCACCTCAACACCACCACATGCCTCCACCTCTACCCCGCCACATGCCTCCACCTCATCACCGATACATCCCTCCACCTCAACACCACCACATCCCTCCACCTTTACTCCACCACATGCCTCCACCTCTACCCCGCCACATGCCTCCACCTCAACACCACCACCTCAACACCACCACATCCCTCCACCTCTACTCCGCCACAATCCACCCGAGCGCAGAGCACCAACCAAAGATATCAGTTCACCAGCAGCTTCCGCACCTCCACATCGGTCTGATATTCTTTTATGTGTCACTGAAGGGACTTAATAGCGGATAGCTGCTCTTCTTGCTCAAGGACACTTCGGCAGCGGGGAACATTTATTAAAGCGCGCTGCGCATCGCGCCTGTCACGCGCTGGAGTCCACAGGGGACACGCACGCAAACACGGACACGCACACAAAACACGGACGCCAAACGGTTTCCCCGCTGTGTGTCACACAGCATCTTCTCGTGAACTCCTCCGTGCATGTCCGGTGCAAACACATGGCATTAACACCGTTTATTTCTAGGGACCCCCCCGCTGAAACTCAAGCCATGCCCCCCCCCCCCCCCCCCCCCCCCCCCCCCCCCCCCCCCCCCCCCCCCCCCCCTCCCAGTTTACCTGCAGTTAAAAGTTTCATGGCGTGCGTGAACGACGCGTCCAGGCTGTCCTTCTCCGCCAGCAGCTCGGGCAGATATCTGTCGTCGTTCTCCATTTTGACTTTAGATTGAAAAAAGAGGGGGTGATTGGGGGTCGGAGAGGGGGGATGGGGGGGTCACTCGCAGTGCAGCCAGACAAAAAAAAAAAAGAAAAAAAAATATGCGAGTAAAATTCCAACAATAATAGAAAAGAGAAAAAAGTAGTCCCGTTACGTAATAAGTACGTAATAAGCCTCGGTGCGCGCTGCGCTCTGCGTGTTGATACCGGGCGTTTCTGCCACGGACGTATCCGCTACTTCTGTGCCGGGACTGTGGCCCCCCTCCCCCCGGACCCCCCTCGGATGACTGCAGGTCCCTTCTTCACAGCTGCGCCGCCTGGACGGGAATGGGAGAGCGGGCGCGGGGCGGACGGCTGGGATGGAGATCCCACTGGAGCCGGCGGAAGTGAGCTCAGGTCTGACGCCGCCTACCGTGCGGCTGTTGGGTGTGTGTGTGTGTGTGTGCGTGTATGTATGTGCGTGCGTGCGTGTGTGTGTGTGCGTGTGCATGTGTGAAGTAATCCCTCCCACTGTCAGGTAAATTCAGTGCCGGTGTGCGCGTGCCCGTTGAACGGTGCTGGTTTAATACAAATAAAAAGAGCACTGTAGGAATGTATTATAATGATGTTTGATGTGTGCTAATTACAGACTAACTCATTAGCATCTACTGTAATTAGTTGTTACGCTGTTGTAAGTAGATCGATTTTCTAGAATTAGAAGCTATGGGCATTTTCACATCAAGTGTGCTTTAATTGGCGAGAGCGGGATAATAATGATGAAACCTCTCCAGTGCTTAATTGGTTAATATAACTTTAGCCACCACACGGCGCCCTGGGAGGTGCGGTACTTTTCGTTCTAGGCTCTCTACTGCCCCCTAGTGGCGCAGTCGGTCAAAACACAGAGCGCCTCTCCGATACTGTTGCTCAGAAGAGCCCCTTGTTTTCCAGACCGGCTGGAGCGGGCCCCGAAGGATTGATCTCTCCGACCAGGCGGGGGTAATGAACCTGTCGCGTTGCCGAGTGGAGCGCGAGAGGTCAGAGGTCAGAGCTGTTCTGGTGATGCATATCAAATCCAGAGCGGATCGTTCCTGGCGTAGCACACACAGGAAACGTGCACAATGTGCATGCGGATGCTGAATAATTTGCCAGTCTGCTGCCGGAGTGAAAACCGCGGCTGCACCCAGAATGCACCTGCTTAAGACAAATAAAGGCAAAAAAATGCGATGAATTCCTACAGGAGGCCGAAAATCCTCCTTCCAACTGTCAGCGCTCATCTTGATCCATCGTTATTAGAGGAGGGGGGCTGCGAGGTTGCCTGACTCCTCTCCTCGTTGACAGAGCAGATAGACTGTGAGCTGAATTTCAATCGGCTCATAAAAGGAAGAGTTACTCCTCCTGGCAGGTGCCTCCCCCTCTAACATACAGGACCACAGTCTGGGGTAAACAGGGGCAGATGGAGCGGGGTAAACAAACACTGGGCTTCACTGGGATTCTGAGACTCCAATAACAGTCCAGCAAGCGGCTGGTGGAAGCTTTCCCTTCCATTCATCTACAAGCGGCAGCTTGTTGTTCATGCTAACATCAGCATGCTAACATCAGAAGGCTAACATCGGCATGCTAACGTGCTCACGGACACAAGGGGGAAATGCTCCTGTTCGGCAGGTGCAATGGTTGCCATGATCACCATTTGATGATTTGGATCTAACAATAAGTTTGATACACATTTAAAAGAGGCCAGGAACAGTCTGGAGATCATCAATACAATTCTGGATCCATCATGTGGGGGACATGAATGCCTGAACCAAATGTTAGAGCTCATAGCTTTGGAGACATTACACTGAGAACAATAGCTTCGTCTTTATTTGTCGCTCCGTAAGGTTCTTCCTCTGTGTCATCATGGCGCACATCCAATACCTTCTGTGACATTTCACCAAAAAAACAATAAGTCAACTTCATTTAGAGTATCAGGATTCTTCCTCTCAGATCACCTCATTTCCTCCAGCAGTCTCCAGCATCATGCACATCTCCTCTGAGGCTGCACCCAATGGACGCAATGCAATTTCAAGCCCCTCTTGAAAAAAAAGAAAACGATCCCACTTGTGTGTGTGTGTGTGTGTGTGTGTGTGTGTGTGTGTGTGTGTGTGTGTGGAGGTGAACTGAAGGAGAACAGAGTGGACTGAAATCCTTTAGTGTCACACTGTCAGCGGAGGTTCTCCTGCTGTCGGCCGATTGAGGCGAGAAAGCATGCGAGGCCGAGATAGCCGGGCTCAGTCGGGGGGGGGGGGGGGGGGTCACGCTCAGTTTAGCTTCACTACAAGGCCACAGAAAGCTTTTCTCCCCCCATTAAGCATTCTGACCTGTCACACCTGCTGAGGTCTGTAACACCCCCCCCCCCCCCCCTCGATGTCCCCACGGAGGGATCTTCGTCTGAAGAAGTCCTCCAGCATTAAGATGGAAGTTCAAGCATCTACTTCCTGTACTTCAGACCTCCTGGTGTGAACAGCTTTCTCCCACCAACAAGAACATGAAACACGCATGTCACCCAGTTTTCCAGCAGCTGATTCCGAGGCTGTGAGGGATCAGAGGGACGGATGATGGAGGAGACACTGGGTGAGCGGAGACAGGTGGATGGATACACATCAGTGATGATATCCTCAGGCATTCAGCTCAGCCTTTCCTTCCCCAGGACAGGAGGAAACAGGGCTCCCGGCTCACTGGATACGTCTAAATACCAGGCGTAGTGTCTGGAAAATAATGTCTGAATCCGAGAGAGGATTTAGTGCTTACAGGTAATACGAATTTGGGCTTTGAAAGGCTGGAGACCAGAGGCCCTCCTGAGCTGTGTGAAGAAAGGTCCATGATTGTCCTCCCTTCACCTGCTTTCAGCGGGTTCTTATATAAATACAGGCGGAACTCATCCGGCATTCAGATTTTAATGACTGTAAATGGTAAACCTTTCCACACGGCGCCTCTTCAAAGCCGCTATTCTTTTAAGGTAAAATAGAAGCGTAAAGGAGAGAAGAAAACTCTGCCTTTGAGCTTCTTTTCAGGGATTCCTTTGATGAAGGTCTGCGTGTGTGTGTGTGTGTGTGTGTGTGTGTGTGTGTGTGTGTGGTTGTGTACACTCAGGTGCATTTATGTGTGTGTGTGTGTGTGTGTGTCGGCATGTGTTCATGACAACTAAAACGCCTTGTTCCCCACAGCTGAAGACTTGTGATCAAATGCAACCCCCCAGGGGCCTCTGGGAGTCAGAAAGTGGGGCTCCTCCCTGCTGATGCCAAGAAACCAGAAAAGTTCCCAACTTCCCCGCATCGTTAGCCGCCTCTCCGGATGTCTCAGCGCAGCGAGTTCGCCCTTCATCGCCTCTTAGAAAGGATCCAGGGAAAAGCATAATTAGGAGAGTTCATCCGTTCAGGTTCACACAGACATTCTGACGCTCTCACTATTTGAAATAATAAACTACAGGAGCTTCATGCTTCAGCATCCAGTGTGACGTTAGACGTCTTCTGCCTTTTCTGTCTTTTTCACTCTCAAACTACGGTTTCTGTTCTGAGACGCCTTTCCCTCCCACGAGCATCAGCCTGCACCTACTTCCCCTCATGATCATAATACGAGCTGAGGAGTTAATAAGCGTGTTAATTACCTGTGTAGGAGACAAACGAGCCCCCCCCCCCCCCCCCCATTACCTTCCATCACGGACTGATGGCCTAAATGAGCCATTATCGTCCGACTGTCTCCGATGTCAGCTGACGGCGAGCGGTAATGACAACGAGGGGGCAACACGTGGGGGGGGGGGAGATGGTCCCAATCTCACATGGAGGTCAGAGGTCAGCGCGCGGGAGAGACTCGCAGTCCAGAGAGGATTCCTCCTCTGAAGGCAGTGAGCGCTTCCCTTGTCATTGGATCCCATTCGACTTTCAGGCTGCGGCCAGTTGGAATAATAACGGTCAATTTAGTTGATCCACCGGAGGGAACCACTTACCAAAGCCTGCCTGCGGGTCCCGCTGCCCGGCAACGTCCTCGTTCAGAGTTCCACGCATGAAAAGAAAGCGGAGAAGTGGAGTTGCAAAGAAGCCGTAGCCGGGTCAGTGCGCTCCGTCCCCTCCCAGCGCTGGCTCCAGGGTCTCTGCACTGGGCCCTGCTGGGATGTCCGGGTGGTCTGTCAGCAGCCAGACGAGCAGACCCCCCTCTCCCCCCTCCCCCCTCATCCCCTCATCCCCCTCCATCGATCCTTGGCGACATGGGATTTGCCGCTGGGGAGGAAAACGCTGTGTGCATCACGCGGGCCGACGGAGCGGAACAGTAAAGTGGCTGAGGAGTTAGAGGCTGGGAGGAGAATCAGCTGGAGCAGCGCTGCGCCTCCTCTGCATTCACGCCTCCTCTGCATTCACGCCACGCAGCCGCAACGCAGAGTAACGGCCCCGTTTTAAGTGATAATGTACTGACTGGATATAATCATACGAATGTCGCCAAGTGATGGTCAAAGGGCAAGAAATGCAGTCCTGCTGTGTGTGTGTGTGTGTGTCCGTGCGTGTATGTGTGATTGATTTCCCTGCTTCATAAGGCGGCTGCACATCACCAGTGAAGTAAGAGACATCCTTCTGGCATCTCCTACACTCCAGTACACCGGAAAATAAAGTCACACACACACACACACACAGCAGCATCATTCCACATAAAACAAATAAAAGGCACAAACATTAGGCAGGAAGAAGTTGCTGAGAAGCGAAAAAAGCCGTCTAAGCTGTTGATCCCGTTTTCCGCTTTGTATTTGAGAAATCTTTTCTTTGAATCTTTTTCACTGAGGGATGAGTGTGACTGTGTGTGTGTGTGTGTGTGTGTGGGTGGGGGCGGGGGGGTCTTATCTGTCACGGGGCAGCGTGGCGTCCTCTGAGGCTCAGCGCGCGCAGGTGCTTCATCCTCGCGCGTCCTCTGCCAGGAAGCTTTAAAGCGCCACGAGGCGGCGGGAACACGAGATCTGAGGGGCGGAGCCTGATGGGAGGCCGCGGAAAACGGGACCAAAGCGTCGAGGCAACTGGAGATTAGCCGGATTGCTTTTGTCGGGTTTCGGGGTCCCAAAGTGTTGTTCAACCTAAAACGTTGGGCCGCTTTTTCCTCCTGAAACAAACGTTTGCCCCATTTTAAAATCCAAAATGGAGGAAAATGAGCACTTAATGACTAAAGGAGTAAAGGTGGAGTTTGTAGCTGCTGCATCTCGTTGAAGAATGTTTTTATCTTCTTCCTTTTGCTATATTTGGATCTCTAAATGATCAACTCTTCTTTTATCTTCAGTTTCCTTTTTGTTTACCTGCCAAGGGACCAAATTAGCATCCTCGCTAACTTTTGCCTGTTTACATCTTGTATTTTTATGCTACTGTTTATTAACCTGCACAAATCAACAAATAACTGTGTGAACCCCCTCGCCCCCCCCCCCCCCCCCCGTCCCCTCATGAAGTGAAGCGGGACAAAGCCTCGGAGGAGAGGCCCGGGCTCATTTGAGACGTTGCTAGGCGCCGCTGAGGGATGCTCGGAATTAAGAGGAGAGAGGAAAAGAAAAATAATAAGCGCGGTGAGATTGCGACAAGTCCTTTGTGGTTTATTCGGATCCGACTGGAAGAACGGGGGCGGAGGGGGGGGGGACCCTGACAGATTCAGAGCAGTGTGTGTGTGTGTGTGTGTTTCCTTGTTATTTGTCCTGTGAAATAGGACATTGTATAAAAAAAAAACCCAGTTTTGTGTCGTTCCTTTAAGGGCAGATGACCTATTTGGCTGTTGCCGAGGTCTTATTTAAGACACACACACACGCACACACACGCACACACAGAAATCAGAGGGTTTTTATAGACGACATCTTTCTCCCTCCTCTCCACGCAGGCGGTCTGAAGGTAACCTTTCCCTGGCTTCCTTTATCTCGGCCGTCCAAACGCCTCCTTTTCTCTGCGCCGCACAAAAGGGCCGCTCGCTTCAAAGGTGAGAAGATCTGCAATCAGACAAGAGAGGAGGGGGGGCAATGAAAACGCTGACTGGCACCGTCCGCCGCTCAGAGACGCCGTCGAGTCATCAAACACGCGGCGACAGAAGGGCGGTGAAAAGACGAACGGCCTCCTCGTCACGCCACTCGTGTCTCCAAGTGCTTCGCGAAGGCCGGCAAGACAGCCGGGAAGCGTTTAGCGAGGCGGCGGAGGGCCTGTGCAGTCAGCGGGAAAAGGTGACGGGTCATGAATTCTCTGAGGGGATGGATGATAGAAGAGCCAGCTGGGTGTTAAAGCCTCACCCGATGGGTGTGTGTGTGTGTGCGGGTTGTGGTTATCATGTTCGGCCTTGAGGGGTTCCTTTATGACCAAACGTCACCCGACCGCAACACAACACGGAAGTGAGTCTGCTTTTTATCGGAGGAATCAGTAGAGCTAAAAGAAAAACCATAGACCTCCTCCTGGTGTGCTGGTTTCCATTTCATTTGGTGAGTTATTTCTAGAAGCCGACTCTCGTCTGATCGTTTCATCCTGCAAATGAGATCGAGAAGCTGTAAACAAGACGTGCAGAAAAAACTTTTCAACTCAAGACTCCTTATCGAGGGTTCAACGTTGATTCATTAGTCCAGCGCTCAAAAAGGTGGACAATGTCTCCCTCTGGTGGAATAAAAGAGGACCGACGCACTTGTGTGATGGGCATCTTATTACTAATGGATTTACTAACATTCGGAGATCCTCCGGACTTCAGCCTGAAACGTTGTGCACACAGCAGCTTTCAGGGGGTTTGGGGCCCATTGCATTGCATCAGTCATTGTATCCAGGGGCAACGGATGCTTTTCCAAATGCAGTTTCCGGTTTGTGCTCCCTCTTCGCATGCGGCTAGGTGAGATTAAACATCAACACGGATCATCTGAGCACAGAAAATATTTCCTCTTTTGCTCAGATGATCGCACCCGTGTTGATGTTGAAACATCAAGCTGAAAATAAACGTAGTTCAGAATCGCCGCGTTTACACTTTGACTCCATCAGCCTCCACCTTCGGCTCACGGTGGAGCTGCTGTTCTGCTCTCTGCTGTTTAAGACATTGAGGTGCAGTTTGGCTCAACTTCAGCATTTCGTCTTCCAAATAAACGGGACAGGAACATGTGGCCACAAGTTTAACTTAGATGTGTATGGTAAGAAAAAAGAACCTTGAATATTTGAGGACATTTTTATTGTGTAGTTTTCTTTCATTTTCAACGTTTGAGAGGTGAAAACCTGACCTGAGAATCACGTCGAGGTCTTCAGCCGAGAGGACGAGCTTCCTCCCTGCATGAAATCACCACACATCACGGCATTGGTTTACAATTTTATTATTGTAATTGTTTTTGTTTTTTTCTGGTTGTCAGATAAAAGCAGATAGGGAGAAGCGTAATAATCAGAACCGACTTGGGACCAGTTAGAAATGCTACATAACACTGTCCTTGTCTCTGAGAGACATTCTGAGGTAAGCTACAGCTGCACCGAGCAAATCAAACATCTACGTGGTGCGGCTCCACGCCGCCCGCCTCACTTCCTGCTCGCTCTGCTCTGCTGTGGCGAAGCTTTGGCTTTACGAGGTAACCCGTTTCATGAACATCAAGGGAGAAATCTGCAGAGTCTGTAGGAGGTCATCTAACGCACGCGCGCACACACACACACACACACACAGGCCTATTCCAACAGAAGAGACGGTTTTGATCACATTGTTGTTTTTAGCGTTATTTCAAACGTAACAAAAGGAAGAGGAGGAGCACTGAGGCGGCGGATCGAGTCGAGCTTCACTGGCTGAGTTGAGGTTTGAAATGAAGGAAAACTCAAAAAAAGGACCAAGCTGCAGCATCGGGTCGAACAAAGAAGACGACATACTGCGATGTGTGTGTGTATATATATATATATATATATATATATAAATAAACTATATATTATATGTACACACACACACGTTTTTTGCTACTATAAAAAAGGTATAAATAACAGGCCCTGTTTTGGTTAAACAAATCTAAGATGACAAAGATGAAAAGGTCAAAGCGTGTTGAGTTCTTATCCACTGGCTTTCTGGGGTTACCTGAGATTCCAGACGTCCCTCAGGGCTTTTTTTTCGGACTCGTTGAAACAGCACTCGTTGATTGGCCGACCGACCGACTGACATCGATCGGCCGATTGAGGTTAAGAGTCTTACGGACCCCCACGCAGCCAAACGCACCTGACCTGCAGGCTTGGCACACTCACGTCAACACAGTCCATCAAAACAAGCGCTCCTTTTAAAGGCTAACGGAAGGCATGTAGCGAAGACACAAAGAAAAGGCTTAGCTTTAAAATGGGCGAGGTATCCATTACATAATCCTCCCTCTAAGGAATTTAGGCTCTTTAATACCATCTTGGAATGCACTTTATAATGATATATATATATATTTATATATACTGTATATTGCCATTAATATAAGCAGGATTACTGTTGATAAATACAGTGGCCTCCTTACTATCAGAGGCACCTCAGCGAGCTTCAGCACCCTTCTCCCTTTGACTTTTGGGTGCCTTTCGTCTCGAAAGTCTCTATTTCATCTCGTGGAAATTCAAATATGATCCAAACTCCACCGGCCGCCGTCACTCCTCGTCCACCGCCTCCCTTTTGGCGAGCTCCTCTTTCCGATCGGGGACCTGAGGGGGGGGGCTTGGCGGGGCCGCTGCCTCTGTGGTCGCCAACGACGACGAGTCTTGTTGGTCAACAATCCTGCGGGAAGAGGCTTCTTCCTGTGGTCGGAGAGCAGGAATGTACGGATGAGCAAAAACATCTGCACTATAATGCACGGAGACGGAGACAAACTCATGTTTCCAATGTTTGCTCACAGACTCCTATGGGACCCGGGGAGTCCCCTGGTGGTCACTACAGAGAATGCAGCATCAACGCAAGAGAGTCGACTCGCCTGCTCTGAGAATCGATGATTCACCTGGTCGGCGAACTCGTGCATCTCTCCCTCCTCGCCGTTTGAGTGGCAGCTCGGGCTCGGCACCTCAATTCCGTGGCTTTCCAAAATGGCGGCTTCTGGTTGTGTTAAGACAAGAGACGCATGAAGGAAAACAGGGCCTTTTTCTCTTGAAGCATGAAGAGCGGCGACTCGTCCGGTCCTCACCGATGTTCGCCCTCCTCTTCATCTCCTTGCGCCGGTTGGCAAACCAGTTGTACACCTTCAACGCCGTGACGCGCTCAAACTCAGACAGCTTACAGCCTGGGAGACGAGAGACACCACAGCACCCATTAGAAAGCACCACTCCCCCCACCAACGCACCTCTGGGTCATCCTTTTTACCACCGTGAGGAGAAGCAGAGTGGTTCTCTGTGACCTCTGAGGTGAAAGAACAATTTAAGGCCGTAAGTACATTATTATTATATCAATCTCTGAATAACTCACCCGGTTTCTGAATGACGGAGTTACACGCGTTGGCGATCTCCTCTCGCTTGGCCTCGTCCGGGTACTGGTTCTCCACGAAGAAACTGGGGCAGGAAAACACTTCAGATCAGATTCAGGGGTACGAACAGCATTCACACTGTAAAGGAAGGGAGTCATTTCATGCTGAAAGCCCTTCTGAGGCCTCTAGACTTGAATGTGCGTTTGAAAGGAGATCAAAGCCTTTTTCTTTCCTCGCTCATGTTGAGCTTCTTTGTATCCTGAAGGCTGAAAAAGAATCATTAGCTCGCATTACGAAACACGCTGGGATCAATTTTCCTCCAGACCTCTCTCTTTGTCTCGCCATCTGACGGCGCACACGCACACACACAAACACACACACACACACGTGCGCGTGCGTGTCCTTGGGTGTAAACCCGCTCATCGGGATCAGCACTGCGGGAGGATTGCGTAGCGCGTGTGCGTGTGTGTGCGTGTGCGTGTGGTCTTATTACTGGGAGTGCCCAGACTGCGCCGTCTACTTACAGCAAGCAGGCGATACAGAAATCAATCTCCTCTCACTCACTGAGGCACCGGGACGAATACAACAGAGAAGAGACAAAAGACACCTAATAAATGTCACATCAGCACCCTGAGAGGGTGACTAATATTACCCCCTCATTTAAAAATCCCGACGCGGTGGAGGGGGACGGGGGGGTGAACCACCGCCGACGTGTTCAAACTAAACAAACGATTTCTGTATTTAAACGTCACTTTGTAGCTTTTAGGAAACAGCCGCAGTAAAAATTCTGTATTTATTTCCTTTCTTACTTATGCTTAAAAAAGTTGCATCATGCAAGCCGGCCATGTTTGCCGGCGACCCACAATCCTTTGCAGAGCAGAGCTTTGCAAGGCGAGGTTCATCTGCAGAATCAAATCTGAAATGAAAACCAGCTCACCTCTCCATGATTGATTGGCACTCCTTCCTCCAGGTGAACCTGCTGCCCCTACGCAGCCTCAGAGGCCCCCCCGCCATCCCCACTCGGTCGCCTGCCATGACCCCCGTCCTCCAATCGGGCTCCTCCTTCACCAGGGAGCGCATCGACAGGGTGGCCCCTGGGAGGAGAGCAACAACGCAGCCGTTCAAAAAGCCGCCGACGGGTCGGATTGGCTCGAAGCTTCCTGCGACGTTCAGGTCAAATCCCAACGCTGCCGCAGTTAAATGTTACTGTTCAACAATCACAGCAGTTGGGGAAATATTTTAACTTTCCAAAGCCAGATTTTTGAGTCCATTCCGCCCAATTCCTCCTCTATGTTCCACCTGGCCCAGCGGTGGGGGGGTGATGGGCGGGGGAGGATGGGGAGGGTTTACCTGGCTGGGCCTGGGCGGCCGCAGTGTACCACGGCAGCAGGTGCATCAGCAGCTCTCTCTGCCTGCTCCACACCGGGTTGGGGTTGAGGTTGGTGTTGGGGTTGGGGAGGCAGCCGCTGGCCCCCGCCACTGTCCCGTCCCGGTCCCCTCCCCTGGCCCCGGGACTCACGCTGTGCTGGCTTTCACTCCACCTCAGCCCTTCAGTTGGGACAAAACCAACGGTCAGGCGGGCCTCAGCCATGCGTCAGATGACGGACACCCGCCAATAGAATTTGAGTTATTTGGGTCACGTGACACACTCCTGTGGACCGGCCCGGCAGCTTTCAGTCAGAATCTGCTTAAGAAGAATGCCGGATTGATCTGGTCTGTCTGATTCCTTGGATAAGAAGTCAATTGGACTGAGAGCACTGTTTCTTTATTGGGCGGGTCTACAGGAGCCTTATCGGAGGCAAAGCATTGTGGGCCACCGAGGGAATTAGTTATTAGTATCACCGTTAAGGAATGAAAACCAGCACCAGAGTACCTGCAGCATCCAGCAGAGAACTACAGAGGAGCTACAGCTAAGCTTGGGCGGGTCGGGGGGGATGAGGAGGGGGGGGGGTATAGAGGATAGGGGTGGGGGGGGGCTCCCTGAGCCGCTACTCTAGACGCCCCCCCTCCCAACTCCCCCCACCAATGTGTCATTTCCAAAACCAGAAGGCTTAATATCATCGATCAGCCTCTCCTGTGACAGAACTGCCTTTATCATTCGGCTTTCCTTTGAAATCATCGATCTATTGTGTCCTTCCTTGACCTCGCGGCACCTCCAGGACCGGGACGGAGTTAGCGTGTTAGAAATTAGAGGCGTTTACCATGCAGGACATCATGGGTGGGGAGGGGAGAACCACATGAGGGAAGGACAGCAAGCAGCGGTTCACATACCGCAGGTTTTCAGGTCTAATCCGTCATCATTACCCGCTAATCTGCACTTTCCCCCAATAGAGCTTCCTGTTCCCAACATCCGTCGCACTAAGGATCTATAATGCAGTAAAATTCAGACCCCCGTATCGTATCTGAACCTCCCCTCCCCCGCCCCACGGCTCACCCGGGTTGTTCCTCTCCAGCAGGTACCAGCGGTAGAAGGCGCGGCGCTTGGAGTCGCTCATCTCCAGGCCCTGCTGCAGAAGCCACTGGGAGATGTAGCTCTGGCTGATGCCTGTGCAGGAGGGACGGGGGGAGGGGAAGGAGGGGGGGCATGTCACCCTCACACTTTACAGACATCGATTTATTAACCGGGGGCTCCGAACAGCCTCCCCCCCTCCTGGTATCAATATCTTAATTAAGGACACGTGGTTTGGTGCAGCACTTTGTTAACATGCTGCTACTTGTAGCATGTGGCGGTTTACTGCGGAGAGGACGTTACCGACCTTTAGTTGACATTCATTATTATTGTTGTAGGTTCATCAGTCAGTTCAATTTTGATGAAATTACTCATCTTTGAAGACACTGAATTTCTACTTGCCAGTTTCCCAGATCCCAATTTGACCATTTATTTAATTTAAAATAAAGCTTAGAAGCTGGAACCAACAAATGTTTGGACTGTGAGGTATTCTTGTTAAAAGGTGACTGAAACTATGAATAATTTATCAAGATGGTTGACGATTAATCTTCCGTTTGAGTTTATTCTCTGCAGTTCTTTACATCCGTTACTGCAAAGCTTCTACAATCCAGATACAGATGTTGCCGCTCGGTAAACTACACTTTAATCTTTAAACGACGGCAGCTGGAAGTTTTTTTAAGTTATGTACTTTTTGGTCAGAGCTTCCTCTCCCATTGTACAGCAGATTAAGCGGACTTCACTTCAGCATCAAGAAGCCGTCGTAATCGTGACATGACGAATTGCGCGCACATCAATCATCCGGCGTGTGTGAGAAGCGTTAGAGAGAAACACGGTACCTGTGACTTGGCCCACGATGGCCTGAGAGATCCTGCGATTGTTGAGGAACGTTTTGATCTCCTCCTTCACCAGGTTGCTGTCTCTCCTGCAAGAAGCAACAAAAGTCAGAAGCGCCGCGTGGCGGTTAAAGCGCCGGCCCTTTGCTCTGACTAACCTTATTCACTGACGCTTCTCTTTCCTCCACCATCCCTCAACACTCGACCTGAATTAACTGCACTCAAGTTCTGGAGAATAATCCCGCAGCTCAGGGGACCTCAGCTGCCATTATCTGATGTTATAATAGTCTTTTCTTTGTCTCTTTTCTTTTGGTCTTTGTCCTCACCCAGAACGGTGAGCTCACCCCATCGTCCTCCTCCTCCTTTCCCCGCTCACCTCATGTACTCCTCCACCTTCTCCTCCAGGTCCCACTCCTCCTCCCCCATCATGTCGTAGCTGAAGGACCGCTGAACCGCCACGCTGGGAGGGTAGAGGGGCGGAGGAGAGGCCTCGTAGCTGTTGCTGGGGGACAGCGCGGCGCCGTCCAGGCCGGAGGTCTGCGTGGTGGCGGAGGCCAGGGAGAGCGAGGAGGAGGAGGACGTGGAGGAGGACGGGGCCGGAGCCGCGGCGGCGGGGGCGGGGGGGTTGTTGGACGGGGCGCGCTGAGAGTCACAGTGGGGCGGGCGGCGCTCCGGGTCCAGCCTCTCCAGGGACTCCAGAGCGTGGATGATCTGAGGTTTGGTCATGCCGGAGAGACGGAGGCGCTGCAGCAGGTCGATCTGTTCGATGGTGTAGCGCGGCTCCACCTCGCAGCACTCCGTCCTGGCATCTGCAGATACAGGGGGGGGTGTGGTGGGAGGGGTGGGGGGGGTGTATTAATACCCCAAAGATTTGCTCACCAGATAAACGACAACAAACACTCTACTAAGTGTTACCAGGACATTTGCAGCTATATTTATCTCTACCGTTGATAGATCGCAAATTTAGATAAAACGTCGCAACTGATTATTAATAGATGAAAAGATATTTTAAAGCCAAAACCAAATGTGACACTTCTTTTGCCTGAGTTTATTTAACCCAAGTACAACACTTTAAACTTTAGTGATGCTAAGAACAAGGAACTAGTGGGCAGGGGTGGGGGGGCTTGCATTCTCCTCTGAAGAACCCCTGGGTCATTCAGAAACGCTGGCACCCTTTCAAACACTTGGCACAGACACTTGGGGCTAACCTTGCTCCATGCGTCCAGGGTGGAATTAAAGTTAAGATCACTCCTGCATGCATAACCTGACATCAGTCACATCCATCCCGCCACTTTTGCATGACCTGTGTGTGCGGAGGGAGTGGGGGGGGGGGGGGCTCCATTCACACAGACCACAGTGTGAACGGAGCATTAAACCAAGACTCTTTACACTCGATCTTTTCAAGTATGCAAGGTCATATAAATATACACATATATAGCACAACACCACTTCATACATTTGACTTTGAACTCATCATCGGGAGGATATTTGAGGACTTTGCTATGTTCTAAAAAAGGGCCAGTTGCCTTATAAAAAGTTGATCTTGTTAAAAGGGATCTATACCGAGACACCGAGTTGTGTGTCACATTTTGAGTGTTCACAGGACAGACCCGCGCCTCTCGGAGCCACAGTGTGTCGGCTCACTTTCATTAGGGTCTATTTATGGGGGGAGGGGAGAGTTAAAGCTCGCTCCGCGTCCCGTTACCTCACCTGGTGGAGGGGGTGACACGGACAGCCGCTCCGGGAGGGGTTCGGTGCGAGCGGTCGCGGAGGGGACACACCACTGCCGCATGGTTCAGCTCGGCCGGACCTCTGCGGAGTCGGACGGGAGCCTTGCTGCGGTGCGGTGTGGTGCGCTGCGGGGTTAAGCGCCCCCCGTTAGCATGCTGCCACAAACAAACACACACAAATAGACAAAATCAACGACAGCAGATGACTCGCTCCGCAGGCTCCGTCGGCTAGTGTAAAGACGTCAACTCCGCTCGGTTCCCCGGAGCGCCAGCCTCCCATCAGCTCGCTACCTAACTGCGTTAAGTTAGCGCGTAGATGACGTGTACAACGCGGAAGTATTGCAATGTGGCCACCAGAATAAAAGTTTTAAAGGGCAGATTTTTATATGTCCAACTTTTCTCTGATACTAGTTAGAACACTTGTACTAATCACCTCACTTTAACTTCAAATATGTAAAACAGCTCTGATGACTGAAACACCAATTAAAAGCCACCAGCACACACGACTTAACATTAATAGCAATAACCAGAGGTACACTTTCGGAAGTTTCGCTTTACTACAGTATTTACATTATAAACCAGCAACTGTTTCTGGCATATGTAAAATATTTGAAGACATAACACTTTTAAGGATGCTAATAATTACATTAGCTTTGCTTCTGCTGCTTTGATTTGAAAGAATATGAGATCCGTTGCGCTTTTATTTTGAAGGACTTAAAACATTCCTAGCGAGTCTGAAAAAAATGACACTTTAGTTTTTTTTATCTTTGCCAAAAACTTAACTAAAACATCCACTTTCGAAGTGACATCGACCGCATTCAATACGGGCGGTTGTGTACATAACATTGACGGTTAAACGTGGCTGACAGGCAAGCGTCCGGTTCGTTTGTTCGACCGGCTGTTTACGCGGCCAGGCGCTACCCATAGGCGCTACCTAGCTCGCTAGCTATCTAAGTTAGCTCGGAGCTAAGTTAGCCGATAGCTAGTTTAGCCGATAGCCAGCGGCGGGTTGTCCCACCGGCCGCCCGCTCTTCTCACCTCCCGTCGTTGTGCAGAGAGGTGATGGTGGGAAGTTGGAAGGGCTCGCCCCAAACCCGCAGCGATGGAAGTAAACTCCTCGGTCCGGAGCTGAAGGTTTGGGAGGGGGGCGGGGGGGATCACCGGGCGGAGCGGGACCAGTGCGGGGTCATGATGTATTTCGGCTCTGCAGTGGGGAGTAGCGTTCGCAAATCTGTCTCAGTTTATGACGCGCCCCCCACCCTTCACGATGATTTCCGGTTATACTGTACACAAAATAAGATTAGAAATAGAAATCAATAAAAATAAGTGAAACACTGCAAGGTACAAATTAAAATGAGATAAAAAAAACAATGTCTATAGGCTACATATAACCCCATATCTAGTTTATGGAGCATTATTGACACTATTTATGTAATTTAAGTTCTCATTACTTTTATTTTGTTTGTTGATTCATGAACCCGAAAACGTTTCTGTTTTATTTAGATTTTAAAATGTACCTCTTAATAAAAAACAACGATGCTAGATACACTGGATAATAACCCATTTATAGTTTATTAAGCGAAACTATTGTTTATCATTTTCAGTAGTCGTTTTTCTGATTTACACTTTAACACCGGTGAACGAATAACATTGGCTTGTTTTGCCACATGCTCACTGATTATTATGATGCTTTGCCATATTGTTTTTCTTAAACCACATCCAATCCGAATAAATTGAGTTGTACAAATCTTTTTTCCCCTAAAAAAGGAAATATGCCCGGCGGGTCAGAGATGCTAGCGGGCAGATTTATTGTACCCGGATTTATTTAAGATATGAGCGAGGTATTGATCTTCTCAAAATCTATCAAACCCTCAAATAAAAAAGCCAATAAGTGTATTCTCCAAAAATGTAATTGTCTGATATTAAACTTGCTGCACCGTGAACACAGCAATGGGGCAAGTGTTTGAATTAGTATCGAGCAGCCTCCCTCTCTCCATTCCTCTCCCGTTAGTGAAGGTGTTTGCTATCAACCAGCTCCACCAGTGACTTCAGCAGAAGAATGAGTCTATGTTTGCTCTCTTCCATATTCCTCCCTCCCCTTCGGCCCGTGCCAAGAAGGCAGCAGTAATAAGTGCTTTATTAAAGCGCCTCAGTTTGTATCCAAGCCTTCCATGCTCGCCGGCCGCGCTCTGGTCCCTCTCTTCCTTCTTCAAGGGGGTCCAAAAGCACACCTGAAACCATGAACTGGGCCTTCCTCGAGGGCCTCCTCAGCGGGGTGAACAAACATTCCACAGGGTTCGGCCGCATCTGGCTCGCCATCGTCTTCATCTTCCGGCTCATGGTCTTCCTGGTGGCCTGCGAGAAGGTCTGGGGTGACGAGCAGAAGGACTTCGACTGCAACACCCGGCAGCCCGGCTGCCACAACGTGTGCTACGACCACTACTACCCCGTCGCCTACACGCGCCTCTGGGCCCTGCAGCTGATCTTCGTCACCTGCCCGTCCCTCCTCGTGACGCTGCACGTGTCCTACCGCGAGGAACGCGAGCGCAGACACCGGCTGAAGCACGGGGACCACTGCGCCCCTCTGTACGACCACACGGGGAAGAAGCGGGGGGGTCTGTGGTGGACCTACTTCTTCAGCCTGCTGTTTAAGATACTGGTGGACGGCGTGTTCGTCTTCCTGCTGTTCTACATCTACGAGGCCACGTTCTTCCCGCCGCTGGTGAAGTGCAGCGAGGATCCGTGTCCCAACGTGGTGGACTGCTACATCGCCAGGTGAGTTCACCGGCAGGTGCAGGTCCTCGCAAACTGAAAAAAATGGCGGAACTGGAGATATTAATATTACACCGTGTGTTCCTCTAGGCCCACAGAGAAGAGGATCTTCACCATCTTCATGGTGGTGACCAGCTTCGTGTGCATCCTCCTCACTCTAATCGAGGTCTTCTACCTGTGCAGTAAGAGGCTCTGGGAGTGCTGCCGAGGAGGGGGTCGCTCGCCAAGAGGGAACTCCTTCATGATGGTCAGAACTCCTCTGAGCGGGAAGGAGAACTCGACCTTCAAGGAACCGCTCGCAGAGAAGAACCAGATGGTGGACAAAGAGGGTTCAGCGCCGGCGTACAGCGTCGCCATCTCCTGAGAGACATGTTTGACTTGTAAGAATACTGAACTGTGTTTGGTAGCTCTTGGGCTGCTCCACATTTACCTGCAACATGTCAGTGGTTTTGAAGAAATGTCGGGTCCAATGTTTTGTCCTTCAAACAATGATTTCTGTCCCATAATATATTGTTGTCTTTTTACGGCTTCTGACCTAAAATCACTGATAAATTAAAGGATATTTACTGTAATTTGACTATTTATGAGAATGTTTGTCAAATGAGATTAGTGTGTGTACACAAAATCAGAAAATTAAGATGATATTTTATAGAATAAACCACTATCTTGTGAAACTTTGCTTTGTGACATTCTGCTATTCTGTTATTGGTGCACATAGATCCTACATACGTCAGACTGATCACCTGTAGACACAGTTAGTGTGGGTAGTTACCGATGGGAGTAACATTATTGACAAAAGTTGATAAAACCATCACTCCTACCGATCCCACCTTCGTGTCAATGCTCTCGGCCTGCTGTTGTGAAGGAATGCAGGATGTGGTCGATTAAGATTAGTGTACTAATCTCACCTGAGAACATGAACGCGGTAATGCTGATTGACCGATACCGGCGCTCCATATCTCAGCCGTGTTTGAGCGCCAATGGCACCAGACTGCGTTCACAAACACACGTGAGTGGCCCGGTTTAATTCAGATTCATCAAAGGACACAAAGGAAACTCTGAAATCACGGCTGCCTAGTGGAGCTGATACCGAGCGTCTCCGATAAGGTCTCCTGGTCATTCGTTATTATCTTTATTGATTTCTTTTTGAGTCACAAATCGACCAAAATTCATTGTTGGGTTGAACCCCTAATGGGTCTTTTGTGTGGGAGGTTTTTCCGTATTCAAACAAAGGATACACAATCGCAACACAACTTCCACAGTAAAAGAGGCCTCGACGTGCAAGGTGAGGTATGTAACGTAATCTTTTTGTTGATACCAAAAGAGGCCACACCCCCTGATTGCCTCCACCGGTGGTTTCAGGGGGGCAGTTAATATCCTCGACCTGGCGTAGGAGAGCGGTTACCTGCTTCCTCGTCTCAACACAATGGACTGAGCGCCTTTCTTAAGGTAAGCTGAGAGTCATCGTTAGTTTAAGCAAGGCTTTCTAATTAAAGGCCGTTTAAAGTATTTCCGTCGAGCTTCACCTTTAACTTTCTGAAAAGATTGTGCTGCTGTTTGTGATGCCAAATGTGTAAGATTGTGTTTGTTGAAGAAGTTTTTTGAAAGACGACTTTCTTCAACGAGCCAAAATATTTTAAGTGAGTGAAAAATTGTGAGATTTAGGAGAGGCTTGAGGTTCTATCAATGAAGTGGTTTAATATTATTATTTGGAGGAGATTACAGAATCTTCAGCCAAGTCCAGGCTGACTGGAGGCAGGCGGCCAATATCTCCAACACGGCAACATGTGTTTTTACACTGTAAGAGATGTTTCTCTGAATAACTGCCTAACTTTGTCTGTGTCTCTCTTTTTATTGTCTCCTAGCCCTCCCTTTAGAAAAGCACAGGTCCAAAGACACCTATCAACTGAACTCATGGATTGGAAATTCCTCCAGGGTCTTCTCAGCGGAGTCGACAAGTACTCCACTGCCTTCGGACGCATCTGGCTCTCGGTGGTCTTCGTCTTCCGGGTGTTGGTCTTCGTGGTGGCCGCCGAGCGGGTCTGGAGCGACGACCAGGGACACTTCGACTGCAACACCCGCCAGCCAGGTTGCACCAACCTCTGCTACGACCACTTCTTCCCCATCTCCCACATTCGCCTCTGGGCCCTGCAGCTCATCTTCGTCACCTGCCCCTCCTTCATGGTGGTGCTGCACGTGAGCTACCGGAAGAAGCGGGACCGCGAGTACCGAGCCAAGCACGGGGAGGACACCGGGCTGTACGACAACCCGGGCCAAAAGCAGGGCGGCCTGTGGTGGACGTACCTGATGAGCCTCTTCATCAAGACCACCTTCGAGATCACCTTCCTCTACCTGCTGCACTACGTGTACGACAGCTTCCGGCTGCCCAGGAAGGTGCAGTGCGACGTCAAGCCCTGTCCCAACATGGTGGACTGCTACATATCCCGCCCCACCGAAAAGACCGTCTTCACCTACTTCATGGTGGGGGCGTCCGTCGCGTGTGTGGTGCTCAACATCTGCGAGATCTTCTATCTGGTTGTCTTCCGGATGGCGACGCTGCAGAGGAGAGGCACCGTCCGCACCTCGTCCAGGAAGGTCTACCCAAAAGCGGACTATAAATCCTCTCTCGCCTCTTAAAAGGCGATCAATAGTTGTGATTAGGCCTCTGGCTGAATCACATTTGGGTGTTTCCTTTTTTCCCTTCGACGGCACACTCATTTAAAAAGTCTTTCCCCGCTGATTCTGCCGAGCTCGTTCTGTAGGCTGTGGTAGCTAGATAGCGTGTATACTTTAAATATAAATATATGGTTTTCTTGTAAGAAACAGTATTTTTTTCCATTGATCTAGAGATCATATTACAGATTGTGTCCATGAACAACAATCAAAACTGAAATAATTTGTTTTTGTATTCCAAAAAAATAATAAAGATCGTCAGAGGACTGAAAACGTTTTACTACACAATGAAATGTCTTCATCTTCATCTCCATCTTCTTTTCTCCACTTGGTGGCACCACAGCTCATTGCGCCTCTGCAGAAAACGTGTGAATGATTTCCCCCAGAGTTTAGCTTGAGCATTATTTTACTGCTCAGGCTGTATTCAATATTCGTCACTTATATGTACCATTCTGCCCTTAAAAATTGAGTCGTAAGAAACTCTACACTTTTGAGGCGCCTCTGTGTTCGTTGGCCCAGTGATGCATGTAGTTCACTCCGTTTGGTGTGTGTTGGTAGAGATTGCAACTTGCAACAAGGAGATTCTAAAGGTCCTGTGTTCCATTTGAATCCTAATCACAAAATGTCCATCATGTTACAATATAAATAAAATAAATTAAAAAATATATAAATAAAATAAGCACATGTAAACATAAATAAATAAAGGTAGTATTTATGAATACGCGCAGATGCCTGGATTTGTTTTTCAACCCCAACATGAAGGCAGGTGCAAACAGCTGCAGGTTTACCTTTCGTAACGTTGGAGGGATTTTATATTTTATTTAACGACAAATGAGCAACATTGGATTCAAAATAAAAGGTTGAAAAAAACTAATTTATAGTTGATTATTAATTATCACACGACATCACATGAATCACTGGTTATTTTTCTCTATTTCTTGAAGTTATTTCTGCTCGTTCCGCACAGTGAAGCGTTTATCAAACGGATTCAATTCACTGAAACACGTAACACATTTAACGGAACTCTATTTTGAAAGGTGTCACTTTCCCCTTTGTGTCCCGCTGAGTGACGGAGAGCGGCGCGCTGCCTGCCGGTCGGACGGAAGCGGAGACACGGGGACACGGGGACAATCTCTCCGACTGGGCCTCACAGAAATGGCCCGAGCAGGTACAAGACGACACGTGTCTGGCAGCTTTTTAAAGTCCATTTAAACGGGAGACATGTGTTTTTGAGAGAATGGTCGTCCGGGCGCGTGCGCGCACACCTGTGCGCAAAGGAGGTATGACGTGGAGTGTGATTTGAATATTCATCTTTAGGAATTACTGGTTAAATGCCTCCATCGATCGATACGTTTCATGGGATGAAACAGAGACAGAAGCAAAGTCCTTATCAAAGTCCTTTTAATGAATTACTTTTAAATACATGTATTTGAGGAGAAGTCAAATCCAAGCTGTCCTGCACGTGTGCGGACACGCACACGTTTGTATTAATTATCATGCTGACCGGATGTTACCATGTCGCTGGGTTACAATGAAGCCGATGGACACACTTTTGTCCCTAAATGTTTGTTTTTTTATTTCCCTTTACTTCTAAAATTTTCATTTTGCAATGAAGTTGTACATTAAATACAAAGATATACTTTTCACGCAGGAGTAAAGAAAAATGATTTATTATTAATAATTATTTCCAATATTTATTCGTTTTGTAAATTGCCAGGAATGCTGTATCGCAATAGGTCTCCTATCAAAACAACGAGGACGACGTGACATCACGTGAATTCTGTCCTCCTCTGTGGTGACCCTGTGCGTGCAGTGCGTGTGTGCACGTCTCTGCTCCTTCAGGTGTGTGTTGTGCCAGCCTGCAGGTGCCCCAGACCCTGATGAAGATGGGTCTGTGCATGCTGCTCCTGGGTCACGTGAACTTCCTGTTGGCCGCGCTGATGCACGGCGTGGTGCTCCGACACGTCGGCAGCAACAAGCAGGCCGGGGCCACGGAGTACTCCATCGCCAACGTGGTCGCCATCGCCTCGGGCCTCGTGGTGAGTCTCCCCCTCCCCGTGAACATTCAAAACCGGCAGAAGTACTAAAAGACATTTAAAATGCTTCATGGTGGGAAAGAATCTTCATTTAAAGTTGTGCTCAGTTCACAGTGACGATCTCCTCCGTCTGTGCAGGGAGTTGTCGGCGGCATTCTGGCTATCGTCCTGTCTAAAAACAAGAAGAGCCGCGGCCTGGTCAGTATTTCCTCTCTCTGCTTAAAGAATCGCTTCACCTACCTTGGCATTGCTCATAGGTGTAGCTTTGGTTCCATCGTGCTGCAGCTTGTTATTGGCCTCTCTGGGTGCGTTCAGGCGTCCTTGAGAGGGAGGTTGGTTCCCTCGAGGGATCTACTACTTTGGGTTGTGGATTATTGCAGAAATGAAAGTGTTGTGTTATTTACATGGTTTGTTCACCATAGAGACCACGTCCAGGATTTTCCAGGCGTGGATGCATTAACAGTCGCATGAAGGCCGACTAAACGGCGAGGGGACTCATTTTCTGTTAATCAACTAATCGACGAACCGATAAATAATTGTTAGTTTTAATCTTCTCGTGTGAATTGTTGTCATTGAGAAAACGGAAGCGAGAAGCTCACAGTAAAATCCATTGTTTACGTTTTCACAAAGCATCCTTTCCTCTGTTTACTTTTGCCTCATTTTTCCCACCATGCATTGCGGAAGCTGCGTCTCTGATCCCTCACCGTGTCTCCCCCTCAGACGTGGTGCCTGCTGTGGGTCGGCCTGGCGGCGGCGCTCCTGGCGGCGGCCTCGGCCGTGGGACTCAGCGTGTCCGCGGTGAGCGCCGTGGTCTGGGGGGGGCGGAACCTCCTGACGCGCTGCCGCCTCCCCGACGCCGTCGGCTACTTCAGCATCACAGACGAGTGTGCTTTTGACCCCACGCGCGTTTACGTGAGTCCCGAGACGAGGCGCGACCTCTGACCTTTCCTGTTTCTGCGGCGGCCGAGCGACGGGGCGCTGCGGCTGCACGTTAAAGGCTTGTGTGTGTGCTGCGAGGCCGGGGGGGGGCAGTAACGCCAACCCGACCCCGTCGGCCTCCTTCAGGCTGCAGACGGACTGTCAGGCCCGCTCATCCTCACAGCCGCCGCCACACATCAGCACCAATTTGACCTTTTTGTCGTCTACAATTTGTCACTTATGTGACATTTTCCCTGAGCTGGATTCACACTCAAGGGACGCGCAGATCTACGCAGCCTTCAGTTCAGTGTTTTACCACAGATTCAAATTTAAAAATTGTAAACCAAAATAAAGATTTGTCTTTTAGTCTGAAGGAAAACACTCGTAGAATAAAATAGACTTTTAAGAGGACTGTGCTTCTTCCCTAATTCCTCATGCGCTCCCAAGGAAGCTCTACTTTAACCTTTCATCCTCTTTGGTCTGTGAGCACAAACATCAGGTCCTCTCCTCCCCGTTCAGTCCTAATTTGATCCATTCGGTTCTGCGTAGTTTAAGCACAGCTGTCTCTGCTGCTCCATCTCTCCCCAGAGCACCACTCTGATCCTCTGGGTGCCTCTGATCCTGACCTGTGGCATCCAGATGGTGTTTTCCGCCCGGTGCTTCGCGGCCTGTGTTTCCTTCCTGGGTCTAACTTGCTGCCGCAACAGGAAAACAACCGGGGACTTGAGACAAGCGGTGAGATTTCAGTTATAAACTATTGGATGATGCATAAAACATCTTTCAGTATCCTATGTTACGAAATGTAACTAAATGATTCATTTGTTTTTTTTAGATCAATGTGGTGAGGCCGATGGAGGAAGCTGCTCCCTCCCGCCCTACTGAAGGTCCTACACACCACACTGAAGCTTCTACACACCACACTGAAGGCTCCTACACACCACACTGAAGCTCCTACTACGCCACACTGAAGCTCCTATACGCTACGCTGAAGCTCCTATACGCCACACTGAAGCTTCCACACACCACACTGAAGCTCCTACACGCTACGCTGAACTCAGAAGAAGCCACACTGAATCACCAACACGCTACGGTGAAGCTCCAACCCGTCGCACTCCTAGAAGCCTAAACCTCGCCCAACCTCTACGGTGCTTCTCTAAGCCTCTGAGGTGCTACTCCGAACCTCTGAGTAGTCACCGCGAACCTCCGTGGCAGAATACTGAACCTCCGAGGCGGCAGCACAAGCCTCCTGCGCTGCCACAGCTTCCCCCCCATCAGCACCGGAGCCTCCCTCCCTCGGGGCGGCGGCCGCCCTGCCAGCCGGACGGAGGGCCGGGCGGGGGGGGCCTGCAGAGGGCCCCGGAGCGGCACCGCCTGCTGCAGAGGGCCACGCCGGAAAGGATCCAGCTTCTGGATTTAGACGCGTTAGATGTTTGCACTGTGGATGGAATCGTCATTCAGTCTGAGAACTCAAAGCGCGCAGCGTTTTAATCAGCAGTTGCTCACGTTCGTTCTGCACGGGTGTCTGTTTATTTATTTCTGTTCTAATGAGGGTCACATTAAATCTGAATAATTTTGCAGAGACGGATTGATTGATGTCACTCAGTGCATGAAGCACGTAGCAGGAGTTAGGACTAGCTTAATTTAGCTTAGCATAAAGACTAGAAGCAGCAGTGTCCGTACTGTGAAAAAAAATCCACTGCGAAGCTCACTGAGCAACCTGCTAATTTGTGTGAATTTATTCTTCTAAGGAAAGTTTGCCAAAAATGCAACGTGTCCCGTTTGATTAATAAGTAGAGGCGCAGAAGTGTGAGAACGGCGAGTTGTTGCGTGTTCTTGCGGGGACGGGCAGGTTACGGCGTATGTCGGGGCGCTCTTCTGTTACCAGGGTTCCGTGTTGTTTGTATGGCGGCTGACCTGTCAGCGGAGACGGGCCGTGTCGGGTGTGTGACGTACAAGCTCTTATCTGTTGGGGTGAAGGATGGAGCATCTGGTGCATCTCTTCTTTTATTTCGACCCGTAAATAAAGTATTTGTTCTTGTATTTTGCGTCCATCCCTGTGTGTTTTGGTAGATGAACTTAGAATGTGGTAATGGAAGCATGTATTGTTTACATGGCCCAAGTAACCAGAAATGAGAGCACGCTCCACACGGGCAGCTTTGAAACACATAAGTATATTTCAATATATCAATTTCAGATCCATTGGAACAAACATGACAATCCTCACAAGAGGTTTCCATGCAACAGAAAAAATAGGAAGGAAGGACCGAAGGAAAAGGAGGTTAGAAAGGAAGAACAAAAGAAGGTACCAGTTCCTCAGAGGCAGTGACAGAGAAAAGGGCGAAGCTGGATTCCTGGTGTTCCTTTTCCTGCCAGACGGAGGCAGTGACGCTTCAGGATCCCAAAGAAGAGGCTCCCGTGCCTCCTCGTCCGGCCTGATGCGTGGATGCAGCAGCACTCTGCGCCTGCTGCACTTATTTGGTTTGTGAGCTATAGGGAAATGTTGGGCTGATAAATAAATCACGTTTGTTTGTGGAGTCGGGTATAAGCTAACGAGCTGAAGAGACGAATCCCATCGAGCTATTGTAGA
The DNA here is from genome assembly GCA_021346845.1 of Apeltes quadracus. Taxonomy (NCBI): domain Eukaryota; kingdom Metazoa; phylum Chordata; class Actinopteri; order Perciformes; family Gasterosteidae; genus Apeltes; species Apeltes quadracus. The sequence goes on from CM037926.1 coordinate 14,372,337, forward strand.
TGTTGCCACAAATAGTGGCAGTAGTTCGAAGTCCTTCTGAACCTCCGTGGAATTATTTTAATAGTCTGGATTTAAATGAAGCCACTTCAAGAGGAATTCTTTTACATTTCTATGTTTTTGGGATGTTTAATTTCCAACAATAGACTTTTATGTTTTATGCACTGATCTTTTGCAACCTTGCAAACTAACTAGTAACCAACGTTATTTCATGGCTGACCTCAATAAACAGCCCTTAGGGCCTCGGGTGGTGTGACTGGTGGCCGTTCTGCCTGCAGCCAGCATGGGATTCGGAACTTGCCTCTTACCTCTTGAACTTGCATCTTTTCTCCGCATCTGAACCGATCGGTTGGGTGTCGAACTGCACTCGGTCTAACGCGCCAACGTGAACACGGAAAGCCTTCGCCTAACTGCTCTGCAGGCGGGCGGATCCAGGAGGCAACGAAAGCGTTCAGCTGGAGGCTGATGAACGAGCCCTTGGTGAGTTCTCTGTCTGCCAGGGGGGGTTGTGGGGTTAGGGTTTGGGGTTTGGGGGGGTAGTTCCAAAGCAAGGCAAATACTGCGCCGCGACAAACGTATGCAGATGTGCGTTAGCTGTTCCTGTGTAAGTCGGCAGTCCGTAGGATCATGCAGTACAGCGACAGTGTGCGGCCCTCTCACACATTCTGAGGAACTTCTAAATACTTACAAATTAGGAAACGACACAACATGTCAATTCAGTGAAAGTCAGCCGCGAGCTCACAGTGCATATCCACATGCACACGTTACATTCACGGCGAACGCACAGCCCGCACTTCACAAACACTCAAACGATATGTGCTACTGGTGCTGATCCAAAGCGTAACGGGGTCCCATTATAACACGACTCCCAAAGGGATCCATCACATCTCACGCTTCCTCTCCACATCTCTGTAAACTGGAACAACATATCAAATTAAAAGCTCAATATTACAAGTAAAAATAAATACATAAAACGGCTCGATGGAAGAAAACATGTACAAATTAAAGAAAAAATAACGTCTCATTTTAAAAAAACGAATAACAAAAATGCGAATAGTTATCAATAAAAAGCAAATGGGATCTTAGGCCTTCTTTTTTTCAGCAAAAGATCATATAGCAGTAAAATCCCAACTATCCTGGCCTAGCTGTGCTACATAATACTGCCTTTTCAATGAGCCGTGCGCGAAGGAGACCTTCATCTTGTGATATACAGAGACATACAGTATATACATGATGTACATGTGTGTCGGAGGACAAAAAATCCACACTTTGTCACGAGCTCCTTGGAAATCCGTTGTTCCAGGGGGAGAAGGAGAGATAGGCCACCAACGCCGGATCCTTAAATGTCCCTTCAGTTTTTCCAAATATAACAAAAAACAAAACAAAAAAAAAGCAAAATGACAGTGATGGCTTTTCTTATCCTCCTTAAATTCCCTCCTCCATCCTCGCACACAAAACAGACCAAATAAAAGAGATATCAGAGACGAGAACCATCATGCATTGATTTGAGTGATTCAAAAGCAACAGAGAGGGTGAGGGGCAAAGGGTCGAATCGGGACGGGGGAGGGCGGGAGGGGGGTCGGGGGGGGGGGGCTTCAGAACTGGGAGGCCGAGCTGGGGTCGCACTGGAGTAGCCGGACAATGGAGGGGTCGCTTTTGGCACCTTTGATGAACTCCTCCAGAGACAATTTGCCTGCAGGTGAGAGAGAGAGAGAGAGAGAGAGAGGGAGAGAGAGAGAGAGAGAGAGGGATGAAGGAAACAAAAGGAAAAAAGCTTTTATTTTGGAGGAATGTCTCACATGAAGACCTCTGTATTGATGAACACATTTTTCTCACACGTTAACGAGCTTTGGGAGGAATCATTATACTGCTAATGAAGCTCTGCTGTTATGTATTATGTATAAGTGTACATGTTGCATGTTTAAATGATGTAGAACATCTTCAGTCTTTGTGTTGCAGATGATGCACTTGGACTGAGGCAACTTAAATGCACTTAAATATGCAACATGCAGGTAAATCGAAGGCTACTGTTATAAAAGGGGACTATGTCTTGAAGTAAATTGGAGGATGTGTAAAAAAAATTAAAAAAAGGAATATATGCAATCCTGGGTTCTTAAAAAAAACCTGTTTCCACATGGAGAGATATGGGTTCCATATGGGGTTTCCCCAAAAAGCTCTGATTCAAAACCCAAAGCTTCTGGAGAACCCTCTGTTGGGTTCTAGTTGAAACCATTGGAATAGGTGAGGGTTATTGGTGGAACCCTTAAAAGGTTGGTGACCAGCGGAAGAGTCCTAGTTAGCACCTTTCCTGGGCAGTAAAATGAGCACATGTCAAGATGATCATCAGTGACAATCCTTCCCTCCGGCGGCACAGTCGACCCTCCAAGTTGCCCTTTTGTTCGTCTCACCGTCGTTGTTGAGGTCCATTTGTCTGAAGATCTTGTCCGTCCTCTTCTCCGGCGTGGACTCGTCCTCTGGCATCTTCATCACAGACGACACCATCTTGTAGATGGCCTGAAGGGGGAGGCGAGAGACAGGAGGAAGACAGGGTTTTGGGTGGGCGGGAGAACAGAAAGATAAGTGAATTCCAGCCATCGGGGACCCATTAAGGAGACTCAGCAGGAAAGAACTAAAAACTAAAGCCACTGCAGCTTTCGAGATGCTGATTAACTCGCTTTCCAAAGTCCACATGGTTTAAGGACATTTGTTACTCGCGATGCCCAGAGCTGCTGCCGGCTCCGCATGGCTATAAACCCACGCTATCACAGACATGACACATGCCGTCAGGGGAAAGGGGGGGTTTACAAGTTCAGCTTACAGTATTGATCTGATACATCTCCATCCGCGGATTGTTTCAGGCGCCTCGTGTCCCCTGACAGCAATAAATTAACCTCTGCAAGTGAGCAGAAAGACTATCAGCCGGCCTGAGATGCAGATCTACAATCAGCTTACGAGCACATTGGATCAGCGCTCCTCCACTGGGAGGGCGGGGGGGTTCAAACGGGCCGCACAGCGGCGTCCCCGCAGCATCCTTAGAACGGATGGGGGCTCGCACAACGTGAGCCCTCTGTGCCTTTTGGTAACGGCTGTAAAACCTCATCTCTCTGAAAGTCCACGCCGTCCTTAGAACGAAAGATGAACTGCTGTGCATGTGAAAATATTCACAGAGGAATGCACAGCTTTGTAACAAGTTAACAATCAGGCCATCATGAGTTACGGACAGCAACACCGTCATACAACTAGTTTAATAAAGACATGCATTCTCCATTCACCGTTTTCATTACATTTGATAAAACTTTCCAATCTCCATGTTTTGCTGGAGATGTCTTTACATTTGGATGTGGTGAGCATGTGGATTGTTATCCCATAATGTGAACAACAAAGTCTCTCTCTCTCTCTCAATGGGCCCCTCCTCTCTCATCCAACGTAACGTAACCTTAATGAGGTTATGGATAATCCCGGTATTCTGCACACTCAGGGATGAACTGGGGTTAAATTTAACCCGCTAATCTATGAGAACCCAGAAGCGCACACGCACACACACACACACACACAGACAGCAGTAATGTAGCCCCGTGCCTGAGCCAACACTGCAGTCAGCACATTAAGATAAGGATGTCTCTTAAAGTCGCTGCACATCGGCGCTTGAGCCTCTTTGAACACTCGAATGCACCAACTTGCATAACTCAAGTGAGCGTAAGTGCTCACAAAATCTAAGGATCGCATTGGTTTAACAAATGTGTAGTTAAGTTTATTAACTATTGGCGGTTTACAAACAGCTCCTACGCTCTTAGAAAAAAAAGGGATTCAAATTGTTTCTTCATGAAGGGTGAATTTGTTTTTCAAAGGCTGATGAGTGGAACTAAAAGTTAAGGTAAGAGTTGATAATATGAGTGATACAGGGAGCGCACAGTGAGCAGTGATTGTTGGCCCTCCTGCATAGAACCCTCCAGCGAGGGTTCTAGATCAGACTTCTGCAATACAAAGGCTGGGTTCTCGACTAAATACCTGCGTGTGAATATGCACGTATTGGTGGGTCCTCGCTATGGGCTTGGACCTTATATACATCACAGCTTTTCAACAGCCTTCACCCCCAAAAGAAAAACAGCAACACCCAGAGTCCTTTGCTCACCTGCACGATCTCCAGCATCTCATCGCGGCTGATGTACCCGTTTCCGTCCAGGTCGTACATGCTGAAGGCCCACTTCAGCTTCTGCTCCAGCTTCCCCCGGGACGTCACACTCAGGGCGATGATGAACTCCCGGAAGTCTATCGTCCCGTCGGCGTTGGTGTCAAACGTTCGGAAGACGTGCTCCGCGAACTTGGAGGCGTCGCCGTAGGGGAAGAAATTGGCATAGATTTTCTTGAACTCCTCCACGTTCAAGGTGCCACTGGGGCAATCCTTCAGGAAGCCCTGCGGAGAGAAGAACCGACTGAAGGAGCGCTGGTGGAGGAGGTGCTTGGTCTTGGTCTTCTTTTCACTGAGTCACATAGATAAAGCAGACATTGGGCCCAACAAGTCAAAAATATCGCCCCTTTTCCCCAAAGGGAAGGCAGAGAGGTGGTCATGGCCGCGATGGCAAGAATGGAATAACTTTTTGTTTTTGGCGCATCAAACTTTCTCACGAGCAAAGGTTGAAAATCAACACATTTCCGTCCTTAACAAAACGTTGGCTGTACTGTTATCGTGCTGAAAACGTGTGCGCGCTGTACTGTTGTCCTGGCGTCACCGCGTGCCAGCGTACCTTGTACCACTCCTGCAGCTCGTGGTCGGAGAACTCGGTGTTCTCCCGGAGGTCCTGAAGCATCTCCGGCCGCAGCTTGCTGTTCTGTTTCCCCATGGCAACGGGACCGGAATCCTGGTTTCCTTGACAACGACGGCGACTGCAGCACGAGCCAGGCCGCTTTTCCCCACCTGTGGCACAAAGAAACACGCGGTCAGCGGCAACTAGCCGGAGGGACGGGCGACCTCCTGTGACCAATGAGAAGCAGCGTGATGTCAGACCGCAATGATGGTGGAGGATCGTTCAAGAGAGGGAGATGCCGTCGGCGACAGGTGTAGAAGGTGTCTGCTACCAACCATCTGGAATACACAGGAGTTTTTGCAAACTCAATCTCCAAGCAAACAATAGAAAATCTCTCCCTCTTACACAATTCAGATTTGGATGAAATCCAAGCCCGTGTCCAGATTCCCTCGACACGCAATGTTACGCAACGCCGCCGTGCGGCTTCAAACTGCTGCATCACATAAGCAAAACATGAAATAATCCTTTACGCGTTAGCCCAATGGTCACATTTACGGGTTTATCTGCGTTTGTGTCAAATCAGCTGTTTGGTGTGTGTGTGTTTGGTCACATTTCATAATCTTCACATCAGCTCCGAACTCCCAGAGAAGCATTATGACAATACTGTGACAACACTATCAGCGCAGCCACTGTTTCACAATGAATGTCCTCACACTCTTTTAAAAAGACGTCTTTCCAACGTGACAATGCAGAGTTTACAATAAGGTTTAAAGTTATTCACAATGTTTTTACAACCTGAATACGGCTAAATAATAGCAAAATATAATTTGCTTTCACCTGAAAACATTTTCTGAATTAAGTTGTTTTGGTTGCATTTCAAGGGACAAAAGTGTAGAGAAGAAGATCAACAAACAACTTGTACTTGTTAACGTTCCTCCTCTGCAAGTAGACAGCTAATTAAACCGTGTTCCACCATCGAAGCAGTGTCCTGTGTGTGTGTGTGTGTTATCTGCATGAGTCGGGCTTGGACACCTTCCAATAAAACCTGGCCTCCCTTCTCGACCTCCTGAATACAAACTCCATGTTTACATGGGTGTGACGTCGCTGTGCGTGTCGAGTCGCTGGTCCTCGACGAGCTCCACTAACGCTGGTAGTCAATTCCCATTTCCTACTGCGGAGAGATTATGATTCCATCCGGCCTCTCGGGGCCCGGCTGCACAGGAGGATTAGGAAACAATAGATTGGGCTCTTGCCACGTGGCATAATTATGCGGCTTGTATCCAGACTGTGCATGATGGTGTGATGAAGGGATGATCGCTGAAAAACACCTTTCAAAACCTTCACGGAAAACGAATGATCTGATATTATCTCTGTCGTCTCAAGTTGACAGTACTCACCTCCTTTAAGCTCATTTACTCGTAACAAACAGCAATCTGTGTGTCTGAACTATAGATGAGCAACTAAAGCTGCAGATGCTTCCAGGTGTGGGAAGCAGTGATGAGAGGTTCCTCCAGAGATGGGAAGCCAGAGGACCTCATCAGGTACCTATCGAGAACCCCAAAAATTCACTTCACACCGATGACCAGGTAGCGACAAACTCCTTGTTTGAAAACAAGGCTGGAGGGGAGTTGTAATCTATTAACTAGAATATCATTGAAATCAAGGAACAACTTCTAATGAAATCGTCGAGGTGCGATTCAGAATATAGTTTTCTTCTAAGCAGCCAGTGGCCAGATATTTTGTGCCAACATTATAATAGCTTTTTTTTAATATAGCTATTTTATTGCCCTATAATACCTGAAGCATCGTATTGCCCATCAGTGGGCACTAAAATTAATTGAATCCTGTGAGGAGGACCGAAGCAAGTTTTACTGCAAATTTCACAAACTGTCGAGTAAAAATCCTCCTTAAACCGGGCCGGTGATTCTCTGGGCAGCCATGTGAAACAAAAACAAATAAAAGGCCGGTTTCACCGAGCCGGCACGACTCAAAATTGCAATAAATCGAAGTGGAGAGAAAGCGGAGGAGAGCAGCCGGGTCCTTCTGCGAGTCCAAGTAAAATCTAACGCTTCAGAGAGAAACTCTGCCCTCTCTTCCCCCTCAGCTGTTTAAATGTTCTCTTAAGACAAGAAAACGGCATCTGCCAACAGCTCAGTCATTAGGTGGGGGGGGGGGGGGGGGGTTTCGCTAGAATAAAGCGAAGCCGAGCTGATGCCGAATGAAAAAAACGGATCAAAGAAACGCCATCGATCTCTTTTTCTCCACTCAAGTGTCTTCAGTCTCCCGTCGCGCCTCCTCAAAGAGCAGCAATCTGAGAGGCCACCTGAGGGCCGACGCGCCTCCTCCCCCCCTCACCCCCCAGCCCACCCCCAATCCCTCCCGTTTGCACTCGAACGTTTGATTCCCTCCTCCCGTTGACCTGGAGTCCAGAGCGGCGCCTCATTCTGATTTATCGATGTTCTCTGTTGAAACGCTCACGATGACGCAGCCATCGTGAGCTTTCGAACGGCAGAGCTCGTTGGGGCCCCCTGGTTGGGTCCTTTCCCGTTCCCATGGCGACGCAGAGGACAGCAGGAGTCCCGGTGATGCGGTCTCGGGCCGTGCGTAACTATTGGCGAGTCCTTCGGTGAGCCCGATCCCAGCCAGGAAGTAGTGAGCCTGCACCGCGCGAGCAAAGATCACGAAGACGAAGACCATTTCATTTGTGTCATTGCGGGTACGCAGAGGTAAAGGAGGCACATTGATTCGCTCTGACTCGTCTCACTGCCTTGGGGGGAGGCCTGGCGGCAGCTCCTCCGTGTGAATAGTGGATTAAGAGAGAGAGTCCATCCCTTCTCTCCTCCTTCCTGCCACCGATAACCAGGCACGAAGCTGCGGATCAATACCAACCCATCCACCCAGCCCTCAGAATGCACGCGTTCCCATCTCACCAGACCGGGAGCAGAGCAGCAGACGAAGAAGGAGTGATGAAGGTGCAGAGAGCTGCTGAAGGAAAAGACGTTTAGGGAGCGGATAAAAATAAGAATGAGGGCTGGTCCTCGGTGTGGAGCTCTCTCTCTGTCGCAGCACGTCAAAATAACTCTAAGAGACCTCATTGTACTCATTGCCATCTGCCTCATCTGATGGGAAAACTGCACCAGGAGAAAGTGATGAAGCAACATCTGAGGTCACGTGTGTGCAGAAGAGGGGATGAGAGAGGAACCTTAGGGAAGGACAGAGAGGACCGTCGGTTGAGCTCGGCCGAATGGAGATAATCATACTCACATGTCTATATAAAAAAAAATATCGCACTTAACCGGTTTGTTGTTAACGTAACTTCAGACTCGAACAAAGACCTCCTGCTTGTTCGATTCTCCCACCTTGCGAGAGTCTTCTCAGTCTTCGTCACACTCCTCATTCAATGAATTATCACCTGAAAAAAATCATCTGAACCAGAGGTTTGGTTTCGTAGGAGTAAAAGTAAGGAACCAGACCAAATCTCGCCGTACTCAAGGGGGCCGCAAGGGAGTCGACTGATGCCGTCAGCTGGGTGCGTTTCGCCAGCACAAAGAGGTTCTTCACCGCTGTGTTTGTGCCAGAATGTCTGATTGGGATTTTAACACACACTTCCCTCTGGGCCTGCAGGACCACGGCGGCAGACGCCCCTCTCAGGAACCCACACCGCCACCTGGGAGGAGGCTGACCTCGTTTAGAAACGCCATCTCCAATTAGAATCCATCCCAAGTAACAAATTGGTCCATGCAAGTAAAAACCGAAACGAATCGATCCTCTGTTCTGAAATCTGGGAGCGTGCAGGAAAACCTCTTCACAGAGATGAGTGCACATCCTGTTTGTGTTTAATAAGAAGTCCCGCTTCACGTTTGACACCTTTCCCATCATCCCGAGCATAAAACCATTTACCAGAGCCTCTTCATCGTCCTCTTCCTCTGCCGATGTCCAGGACATAAAAATCTCTCTTGCCGTTACATTTTCCGTTAAAAAAAAGAAAAAAGAAAGCATACAAACATGTCAGCACACATTTTCTCCCATGTTTCCTTCCAGGGGAGCGATGCAAGCCGGCTGATGCCAACAAGGAGAGAGAAGATATTCATTGATGTAATATTCATATCATATTTTTCTAGCCTCTTCGCTGCCTTCGCTCATGAAATATTCACACTAGAAAGCTCGTTTTCGCAGTCGGCAACACAGAAGTCACCCGTGTAGCCGAGCAGCTATTGACCCATTCGTTAGCTTAAGTGTGGAGCAACACAGCCGCTAACTAAATGTTTCCATGAAATAAAGGAACACGAAGGAAGGTGGGGCTTAATTTGCTGTAACAATCAATGAAAGGCACATTTAGTACAATGCTATGCAAGCTAGCTGGCATAGCATAGCTGGGTTTGGGTTCAACTCGACGCTACCATTGGCCAGTCTGCTTTACGGGGGGCGGGACTTAGCAAAGGGTCAACTGCAACAATCACAAAGAGAAAAGGGTGGATTGTTTTTTTAATTTAAAAAGCTGTATTTATAAAGCTGTCAGCAACACGCGGCTCCTCCACCCGCAACACGCGGCTCCTCCACCCGCAGCGCCATATGGGCGGAGAGGAAGAGACAACAAAAAGAAAGCGAAGCAGAGAGCAGATAAAAGGAGGGATTAAAGAAGAGTGTCTGCTACGGCGGCGAGGGTGTAATCCCCCCCGCGGCCCCCTGCCCCCCCCACGCCCCCTCGACGGGGCGCTCGTCCTGCTGTGGGGAGACAGCTCGACCTCCAGTCGCAGGTCAGGAGCCGCGTTCCAGGTTCCGGCCCCCCGCGGGGATACAAATAGACTCACTTTAAGACGTCCGTGCTGCTCTCTCCTGTAAAATAATCCACCCGTCTGTCAGGCCGCGGCAGATATTAAAGCTGTTGTGCAACTTGTTTAAAAACCAGCGTGCGGATTTCAGAGCCGATTCTGAGGCCTTGAACTGGATCAAGAAGTGCATGTTGTGTGCAACTCCTTTTTCAGGTACGGCAACAAAACATGGCCGATAATTAACACCCAAACAGCGATCAGCGTAATCCCGCGGATGAACTCGGGATTATGAACAGATGAGTGGGGCAGTTTTTACCGATGAGCACACACGCTGCGCGGGACGTAGAGGCGGAAATCATGAATCAATTTGCTGTTTAGAAAAAGGTTTGTTCACTTCAAACCAAGATCCTCCGTCATCGAATTACTTTTTCCCGCCAAATCTTCACAGCCACCGCTTATGAGACGGCTAACCATTTGAGTCCAAGGTTTTAACAATAAAGTTAATTGGTATCTATATATAAGTTCTATTCTTAGACCAAATCATATATCACGTTTCCCATCGACCCACCATGTGACTTTGTCTGTTGTTCTATTTCTGCCGCGGAGGTGAAGGAGAATCCGGATGTGCTTCTATCCTTAGCTGCAATCAATACGCTGACAGACTACACCGCCCCTCGCTTCGCCGCCCCGTCCGTTCTGTTGCCCTTCCTCCATCTGCCCCGCCAAAATAAAACGACGCCAATGTCACCCTGTCATTTCCTAACAGCCCCTGATCTTCGCTAAATGCCTCGGGCCGAGCTCGCCGCTGCCTGAGCTCCCCCCGGTGTCGCTGCTCCAGATTCCTGCCCAGGAAACCGGCACAGGACCGGCCGGAGCCGAGAGCCCCGAAAGACAAATACACACATACACACACACACACACACACACACTCACACGGGACGATACGGCAATTACTTTCCAAGCGGCAACTTCCTTTCTGTGTTGCTGGAGGCAACGAGGATCGCTCTGTGTGAAGATGCACGACACATTCTCACAGCAGGGCTTCTGCTGCTCCTTTGCCTCGCGGATTTAAAGTCGTGTCATCCCTTCGGAATGTAGACACGTCCAAAGGAGACGTGCTGGATGTTGTCACTTGGGGGCAACAAAGATGTGCGTTGTTAGAAAAGGCTCCTGTGTGTGTTCAGAGGAAGGGGAGCCGTAATCTAACCGACAGCAACCTAAATCTCACACCTGGCAGAGAGAAAGTGTCTAAAAATACTCTCAGCGAAGGAAATGGGCCGACTCAGCGAGACCTCGCCCTTCACCGGCCGCGTGGTGGAGATATCCCACAATGCAGTGGGGTACTGGACTCGGACAGAGTGGGAAATGATGCACGTGCACATAGAACTATGTACGATTTACTATTATATCTCAATAAGGTAAAACTTTATTCAAGTGTTTTCCGACACGAGAAGCTGCGAGCTTCTCTAACTAACTAGAACCATGGAAGACAAATAAACAACTGCTTATTTACACATCTAAACATTCTACACACTCTAAATATCTGCCTCTTTGTCACAAACCTGTTCCAAGGATACACATTGTGTGTGTGTGTGTGTGTGTGTGTGTGTGTGTGTCCGTGACGTACGACAGCAAAGACACAGACGCGACACAGCACTGAATGTGACGTCCGAGAGGCGGACGTCACATTCAGCCTCTTTTGTTGCAGCGTGATGCGCCAGCAGTGAGTCTGCAGTCGTTGCAGCTGCTTGGAAATGCATCCAAGCCGGCCGGTGCCACATTGATTTTTCTATTTCTGATTGGCCCCTTTGTTATTTCCCAGAGAGCCGGAACACTGAGCTTAATTGATGCTGTCATGGTATGAAACAGGTTGTAATATTTCAGCGTTCTCTTTCGTTCCCCGTCACCGTGGAAACGCTGCTCCTCCACTCGCACACGGACGGACGGAGAAAAAACAGGCACAACATTAACTAATTACAGTCCTTTCCTTCAATGAAATACGATATGTGGAGCAAAGCTTTCATGTCCGACAGGAACAATTAACAACAGTCCATAACCAAAGAAAAGAAGCGATCAATAGAATATGTACATAAACAAGTCGCTGTACAGTCAAAAGCAGGAGGCAACGCATCACCTGCACGGATACCGGCGCCACATCACATCGTGCAGAAGCCTCACATAATCTTCTTTCCCATTCGTGGGTTAATCTGATGGTTCGATAAAAAGAAGTGAGAGATGTAATGTGGAATAAGAGGAGCGTCGCTGGCAGCCACATCCTCTCGGCCCTCTCGACCCTTTGCCCTCATTAGCACATGCGGAGGTTTAGGGCAACCAAGGACGGGCGAGAGGACAAACTCCTGTGTTACCTCCCAGGTCGCACAGGCCGAAGTGCCTCAGTGAGACGGGAGGACGTGGACCCCCACAGCGTGTCCGTCCCCGTCACGACAGCAGATTACAGCCGTTACTGCAGCCGCTTCCCAGCTGAGCCCTGCCTTCCATAATCCCGATAGCGCCGGCGTGTGGAGCAGGCGGCTCATTTGGAGGCTGCTTTGAGATATGATCTCCGCAGAGGTATCGCTGGAGTTTGTGCTCCCCAACACATCAGAAGACACACACACACACACACACACACACACACACACTGGTCAGGGATCAGTTAGCTGGAATCAGTCCTCCTTCGTTTACTCGCTGTCGGCTGATTCGTTGCTTCAGCTCGATGCTCTTTCTTATTTTGTTTTCTGATGCTTTTGCAGGAGGACAAAAAGCGGAATGACGCGCCGGCTGTATCGCATTACTCCGACCCGGCGTCTTTTGATTGGATTCACTGGCAGCAGCTACACGTCCTTACGACGGGATAATCATGTTGCTTAAGCTCCACATCTGGTTTGCTCAAACAGATGTTGCACTCACATCACCCAGTGAGGAACCCGAAGTTTATATTTATTTTTTAAATCAGCACTTGAAATGTCGGCACTGGCAAAAGGCAAAAAATAACAATACTTTCATTTTGACCTTTTTACTACCATCATGTCAGAACAATGGAAACCAGGAACATCATGGAAATTGATCCAAAGCTGAATTTTAATCATAGACTGTAAACTATTAAGAAATGTGGTTTGAATTGATACACAATAACTACGTCTGTTATAAGATCTTATCTTATGATATCTTTCTACAGGGAACTGGGAAGTGCATCACTGGACGGATGGACAGAATAGAAATAATATCGGCTCTTTTGGCCGATAACAATTCACAAACAGCGTCTGATTGATGTGTGACACAGTCGAACAAACACTCACAAAATGTAAGCCAGTGGACTGAAAAACAACTCAAAACAACAAGAGGTCTGTAAGGGAGGAGAGGATGGTCCAAAGAGGACCAGACCGCCACCGGCCGGGCTGCGGGGGCTTCATCAGACTGGACGTGACAGGCAGGAGATGCCCCCCCCGCGCCCTCCCCTCCCCGCGTGGTCAGGGCGGCTTGCGACCCTTACAGACCTGCGGTTGACCCTCGCGGGCCACCTGCCGACTCCCCAACGCACAAAGACACACGACAGAGGCGCGGGAGCGGCCGTGCGAGGCGGATCAGATTCTATTTTGCTCGCTGGTAGAGATCTGATAAGCCGCGATGCCCGAGGCACATGGATTATGAGTACTGTGGTGCATTAAAAGGACACATGAAATGCAGTTAGGTAGTCGTGACGAGGGCTACAGCTGCATAATGTCTTCTGTGGCTGGAGAGGAGCTTTGTTAAGGCTGAGAAACAACGCCGATGACGCCACACTGATGTCATCAGGACTATTCTGGGCACTGCAGGGATGGCATGTTTTTTGCAGGCCAACTCTGTGAGTCCGACCGAGGCTCCCTCCACAAAAAGTACTTTCTTATTTGGATTATTCCAGAAGCTTTGAGCTCTTCGGGAATCTAAGGCTACTGGTTTGTGATGATGTCCTCAAACCAGCGGGGTCGGTCAGATGGGGTGTGTGGAGCTACGTCGGTCACGGCGAACCCCCTCAGGGCCCGACGAGAGAAACCGAGAAGAGAAAAGAACAGAGATAATGTTTGGGACGGTGGGGTTTTAGAACGCGTACTCGAGAACGAGGAGAGTGGATCAAGCTGTATTAATGGGAATACCGGAAGAGGCGTGTTGGAGGCCTGTTGGAGGCGTGTTGGAGGCGTGTTGGAGGCCTATTGGAGGCGTGTTGGAAGCCTATTGGAGGCGTGTTGGAGGCGCGTTGAAGGCGTGTTGGAGGCCTGTTGGAGGCGTGTTGGAAGCCTGTTGGAGGCGTGTTGGAGGCGCGTTGAAGGCGTGTTGGAGGCCTATTGGAGGCGTGTTGGAGGCGTGTTGGAGGCCTATTGGAGGCGCGTTGAAGGCGTGTTGGAGGCCTATTGGAGGCGTGTTGGAGGCGTGTTGGAGGCGTGTTGGAAGCCTGTTGGAGGCGTGTTGGAGGCGCGTTGAAGGCGTGTTAGAGGCGCGTTGAAGGCGTGTTGGAGGCCTATTGGAGGCGTGTTGGAGGCGCGTTGAAGGCGTGTTGGAGGCCTGTTGGAGGCGTGTTGGAAGCCTGTTGGAGGCGTGTTGGAAGCCTGTTGGAGGCGTGTTGGAGGCGCGTTGAAGGCGTGTTGGAGGCCTATTGGAGGCGTGTTGGAGGCGTGTTGGAGGCCTATTGGAGGCGTGTTGGAGGCGTGTTGGAGGCGTGTTGGAAGCCTGTTGGAGGCGTGTTGGAGGCGCATTGAAGGCGTGTTGGAGGCCTATTGGAGGCGTGTTGGAGGCGTGTTGGAGGCGTGTTGGAGGCGTGTTGGAGGCCTGTTGGAGACGTGTTGGAGGCGTGTTGGAGGCGTGGCCCTGCTCCTAAAGTTACACTAAATAGCTTTAATAAATAAGTAACATTTGTTACCAGTCCTCGGCCTTAAAAGCAACAAAAACAAAGTTTAATGTAACTTCTATAACTTTCATATTGTTGTGTTTTTTGGTGACTCCTATATGTTTATTCTTTTTGGGGGGCTTTTTTTCTTGCCACATTTCGAAGACAATTATGGTCAAAGGTAGTTATTTATTTTTGGTCAAAGGTTTAAAAAGGAGCTGTCCTCGAATTCTTTTGATGAAAATTAGATTATTTGAAAAAAATGAATGAGAGTTTCTGTTATATTATCAGAAAAGAAAAAAAAAGACAACTGAAACATAACTCTCCAACCATGGACCGGATTCCTCAGGCCTTCCTCTGCTGCCTGAAGATGTACAAACAGCATCACTATGCAAGGAGAGTTGGGGGGTTTAACCCTGACCCAGGGCCTGGGGGCCTCTCCGGCTCCACAGAGGTCTCCGAGTGTCGGGAGCATTCAACGGTTTCACTTTTCTCTCTGGAGGACAAAGAGCGAGCTCCAAGAGGCCGAGCCGCCACGTGCTTCCGTCCCATTATTCCGTCCCATGATCCACCAGCGACGAAGGTCACCTGTGTGAGAAAACGCCGGGCTGCTGCTGTGAAAGTCTAATTATGGAAAGAAGTGCATTGCACAGCATCGAGCTCCATGAAACACACCTCAGCTCAGGGTTAACATCTGTTCAGGTGTGTGCGTGTTCAAGTTATGTGTGTGTGTGTGTGTGTGTGTGTGTGTGTGTGTGTGTGTCCGTGCGTGCAGGCGGGAGTGAGAAGCACTCCGACACACATTCATCTTCTTATGTAACAACTAGCGTTAGCACATGGAGGCTAAACCCAGACTTCTTCCAGACCAAAACATCCGATCCGATCGAGTGGAGCGCCCTTCCTCAGGAATCAATCACATTGGCATTAACAGGGGTCGGGTCAGCTGACTCTCTGCACAAGACAGGAACCAGTTGAATCTGAATGGGCGGTATGGAAGCAGCTGGGCGGCATGCAGGGAAGAAGGTGAACGTGGCGCATCAGAAGCTTCGCCTTCTTGTTCTCGGAGGGAAAAGGAGAGAAGTCCCAAAACACCTGGTGAAGGCGTCATGGTGCGTGCACCCCGGCTGCCTCTTATTTCAGTCATTTTGACCACTAAACGGTGCAAATAAGAAGAGATTTCCAATTTAGATCAAATTCCAAATCTCTCACAAGATGCATGCGATGCAGAGCTACTGTATAAGAGCACTGGAGCAGAACACAAGCTGCATTACAGCATCAGACAATGGAACTTTCACTCAGCTCACAATAAAGTAATCCTACTGTTCGATAAGGGAGGAATCATCAGCTGCTATAAGAAGATATATTAAATACATAAATGTACTTCCACAGAATATCGCTCAATAATGTATGTTACTATAAGAGAAACATCTGCTGTGGTCAATGACACATATTCCTCAAAGAGAATTAACGTAGCTCATAATTATGAGAAGGTTGAATTAACGACGCGACTCAAAGGGTCCGATTCTTCTTCTTTCTTCCCTTGTTTCATTGACGCGGAGGCTCCTCGGTGCCGCGGGACACGGAGCAGCACCATGCGCATCCATCCGTGTTCAGATCATTCACGATAGAAAGAAATAATACTCTCATCCTCTCTGCAAGACGCTGCACAACAGCATGGGTCTCAATGCATTCAAACGACCCGCAGGAGTTCTACGGGATGGGTTCACGTCCCACCGCACGCATCCGACACATCGCGTCTCCAAAAGCCCGACGCGACCCTCGTGAACCCCGCGATGGCGTTGCGTAAAACGTGCATCGTTAAGGAGGGCTATCTGCCCCCCGTCCTTACCCGATGAAGCCGAGGTGGTATCTGGTCTCGGTGCTCCGGTGCAGCGGGGCCGGCGGGCAGGACGGTTCCCGGTTATCGGTGCTGGAATGCTCGTCTCGGGCTCCAGACGATCTCTTCTCCCCCCGCTGCTCCTGATGCCGGATCCTCCGTCTGCTTTGCTGCTGCTGCTTCTTCTTCCACGCAGACTGGGGGCTGGGGGGCGGCGGAGGAGGGTGAGGGGGTTTGGGGGGGGACTTTGGCTACGGCAGCCGAGCCCTGCAAACCATGTCAGCGGGAGGCGGGAGGCAGCGGTGGCGGCGCTGCGGTGCGGGGAGCTGCTGTCTTCCTCTCCTGCAGCGGTCTGGACGGGATGGGCGATTCGGACGGTGTGTTTCGGGGCTGATCGCTCCAGTGGAGTGGATTTAAACCGGGAGGGGGGGTGTAATACGTGGTAGGGTTGTAATTAGACAGCGCTGCGCCTATCGGCACCGACGTTGCGCACAGCCCTCCTCTTATTTCTGTCCCTCTCTTTCTCTCCTCCCCCCTCTCCCTCCCTCTCTCGCTGAAGGAAGCAAAGATGCACACGCGTGTGCGTGTCACACAGAATGATGGCGCCCCGTGCTGAGTGGCTACTAATATAATTGGCAGCGCCACATTCGGTGTTGCGCGTGATGCGGATGGAGGTGGCGCAGAGGTCACAAACAGAGCAATGCACCATGAAAAGGACCGTGATGTTCCTCTAGATGTGTTCATAACACAGCACGCACTCTCTTATCACTCTAACAGCTCTCTTATTTTATAATATGACCGGTGGTTTGTCTTCATCTTGGTGTACACTTGCGAAATGACACATAGATGGAATTATAAAAGATTGTTTGTGACATGCAAATAAAAAGTTACCATCCAACTGTGGTGCAGATTTGACGTGGTTTCCACTTTTACAATCCTTCGAAAAAAGACTCTACAATTTGATCCAATATTTGGAAAGTAAGTGACACCAGATTTCACCGTTTGTTCCTAATATGTTATGATCTTTGAACACCCAAAAACATCCACAAGGAAAAAAAGTGATATATCACAGAAAATAAATCACAATAGATAACAGTAATTCATTTAGGGTGTAAAATTAGTTTAAAATGTTAAATTGTTCTTGGAGAAAAATGAATAACAGTCTCCTCTTCGCTCCACACGCAGTGTTTGCTTCTCTTTCCTGTGGATACGCTTCATGTGCGATTTGATTTATTCACAGTCTGTGTGGATCCGACTGTGTCGCAATCAGTTTCATCCTCACAGCACCTCAGCCGAGCATAACAACTTCTCTAATGTGCGACTTCATGCACATATTGAACAATGCACCAGTGTCAGCACACATGATGCCCACACAGACGCACACTTGGCCACCGGAGCCGTGGTCACACCTCACAGACGCTGAGACGGGTTTCTCAAGTCCAAAGGTTGGAGATGACTCGCAGCCGGCCTGCGTAACCTGTGGACGAGGAAAGGGAAGCGGCGCCGTACCGAGAGAGGCCATGTCGGTGGCACCAAAGGAGAGAAGGTGAACACAACGTTGGAACATCTTACACATTGATGTGTAACTGCCTAAATATTGTAGAGAAGGAATCTCAGCAGGTTTGGCCAGATGATGATGTGCAGGAGGTGGCTGGGAGGTCGAGCTGGTTCCAGGACACTGTCGGCCAGTATGTCTCTCACTCAACTGTGAACCCCTGAGCCAAAGAATCAACCCAACGACCTGTTCATTAATTATTGAGACCCTGCAGTCCAAAAGCGCTCAGCGATCGGTGCGATGACTCATCGTGCGTAGATTAGAGGCTTTGGATTAGTCCAAAGCCGTTGCTTCTATCTCGGAATTTGCTCGAGGTCTGATTTAAAACAGTGAATGTCGTTTTGACTGCTTTCATACTTCCAACCTCGATCAAACCCAACCGTTCAAACAGAGATGTGTGCGGCCGCTCAGCCAAAAGATGTGCTAAGAACAAGTGCAGATGTTCGCCTCATTGATCAGACATCAGAACTGTTCACAACCGCCAACAGTGTAGAAACGCCCGCCCACACACACATTTACGTTCGTGCAAACACACAGACCAACTGGTGCGCATCATCAAACAGTCAAAGAGCCGGTGCAGAGCACGCACGCAGCCTGACTCTGTGGGATTGGGTGCTTGTGTTTGTGTTGATAGACCCCGTATTCAGGTGATGCAGCAGACTCCGTCGCATGGATGCTGCGCCGTGTTCACAGCGGTTTGTGGTTGTTGAGCGGCACAAGTTTGCTGCTCTCATTCGGAGATTCGTGCCAAGTTCAGCTTCGCAAAGTCCATGGAAGTGTGCATGATTGGTGCTGGGAGAGTTGCGTGTCCAAGGCCTACAGGGGTGTATGTGTGTTTGCGCGCGCGCGTGTGTGTGTGCGTGCATGTGTCTATGTGTGTGTGTGTGTGCGTGGTTGCACGTGCACCCGTCGGCTCGCAGGGATCCGAGCGGATGGATGGGATGCGGCTCTGCAAGAGTTTCTCTCGTCTTCTATTTCCGTGACCTTTTGACCCGAAAGGAGTGGAGGAGTTTCTGCAGCGGAGGAACATCCCGTCCTGCTGCGTTTCGTGGTGTGCTCTCCACCCACACACCTCCACCTCCACCCCCCCTCCACCCCCGACTCGTCCCACCTCTCTGTTGTATCACCGAAGGTGAGACAGGGACAAATATCTGACTCAGCATTTTGCTTATTTCATTAGTTGTTCATAACTGTCTCTCTGTCCTGTGAATGAGGACGCTGATGTGATTGGATTACCTCCCCCCAGCCCCCCCTCCCAACTCTCGGTCTCCCAGGCGTTTTGTGTACTGTTGGCACTTTCCCCCCTCCGAGCCGTGGCTCCAGTGCTGCTGTTGCACTTTCTGCGGCCTTGCGTAACAGCGCAGCGGTCGTGTTGCGTTGCAGCCACCGCGTCCTCGTCCCCGGGCGGGATGGTCACCGCGGGAGACACAGCGGCCCAGAAAACCGACCTTCATTCCAGTATTCTGGAGCGACTCCCCGCCGAGCGCGCGATCGAGTTAGAACCGTCCGACCTTTGTCGAAGCCGGATGAAGCGTCGGAGTCCTTTTTCAGAAACCAACCTTTCCAAACTCTTCCCACAGGCTGCATCACCCGCAACAAACAGACCAACAAAACACTTTATTCACCGTCACTGCCAGCAGATTGTCATTACTCATAACACACTGACCCAAGAAACAACGAGCATTACATAAATTATGAACTTTTATGAATTTTCAAATACATTATTTCACTGTATTTAATTAATTTATTGAATCTCGGGGAACCTTTGGATCCTAAAACACAACAATATTGTAATAGGTTCCAAATGTGGACTTTGTATTGTACTGTATTATGTATCATCTCAGCTGCTGTTTTGTCAGAAACTTTGTGCACTTAACGCAAGTGGGGCAGATTTGGCTGCAGCCTCAGATCGGCCTCTTGAAGTGAGATAAAGGCTCACAACATCTCACGCTCTTGGTCTTCCGCTCCTTTGTCCTCCACACACTCTCCCTCATATCCATCCTCCTCCACGGTGAGACAGAGATCTGTGGCTAAAGCAACATTTAGTCGAGTGTTTGAAATTCTTGGAGTGAGTTTGTGTTGATGCCAATGAGTTGAACCTTTGAACACAATAGAGCTTCTCGCTGCTCGCGCCAATTCACAAACAGCCAAAGGATGTTTTCTTTAGCGGAGGACAGAATATAACTAACGTGGAAAACCGTCCACTCTCATCAAAACCCCTCAAGCTGCAGGTCAGTGAGTTCTGCATTATCAAAATAGTTTTCTCCTGTGAATTACAGTCAGCGTTTAAATCTTCTGCCCCGCAGGCTTCACCATCACAGAAGACCAGAGCCCACAGCCTGTTTTTCACCCCCGGTGGTCTCCAATGGACCCCAGCCAGACTGCAACGCTGCATCTCTGGTAGGTTTACTGTGCTGATGTGTTCTTAACCCTCTCTGCTCCGTCTCTGATTGGCTTACTCTGATATTCTTACCCAACCGACCCAAACCAACCAAGGCAACGCTGCAACCGGCCAATCAGAGGCAGAGCGGGGGGACGTGGAGGAGAGGTCCACAATCCAGCTCACGATTCGTATCCCTGCAGTTGTGTTGCTAGGATACGGCTCGTTTTTTTTTCAGCCACGGGAAATAAACAAATAACCCAAATGTGGTTTGTTTCTATGTTGATGTTTGTTTCTACGGAACCGTTGAAAGCATTTTCCACTGCTCCGTTTGACCCGAGCTCCATGACACGAGGAAAAGCCATGAATGAGCTGGACGTGGAACCGGACACTTGTCTTTTCAGGAAAGACAATGGCAGCCGCGTTGGACCTGAAGCTCACCGGCATATCCAGCTCTGCAGGGGAGCGCCGCCTCGAGTCTGAAGAGCTCAATGAAGAGCAGATATCGTTTCAAAAGAGAGAGAGAGAGAGAGAGAGAAATCAGCTACTCACCTGAACTTCAACCCTGACGCCTTACAAAGTCACACATAGTGCATCTTGGGGTCACACGCGATCTCCTAATGATGCATTAATGCACTGTATTGTGTATTTTTACACCCTGTTGGCGTGCGTTCCCGATCACTTCAAGCCAGGAAACTAAACCTGCTGCTAATTGATATACTTCCATGTGCGTGACCTTCTGGTGGGGGTCACCTTTCTCCAGTCGGCCTGCGGGACTAGCCTGCTGGTGGACATGCTGATGTCACTGCAAACCTGCATCTGTGTGGTTCAGTGAGGATGGAACCCATTGATTTAAAACACGAGTCACGAGCACAAAGAGTCTTTGACGGCGGAAACCTACATGGCAGCGGGAACATGCTACTTGGACTAATTTAGACTCTCTGTGAGGAACATGTGCTGCTGCTGGGAAACACGGATCCCAGTTTCAGTGATGCAAAACTCTACTGGGCCACACACGGGCGGCTTTAACGCACCTGATGGCCCGCTGTGATGCTCCTGCTTAATCTCCTCCTCCTTAATCTCCTCCTCCTTAATCTCCTCCTCCCCCTCTGAGATCGGCGGTGCAGGACCTGATCAATGTGCGAGCGAGAGCAGGGAGCCGCCGCCGGCCCGAGATGATGATGAACAGCCGTCCTTTGAAAGTGTCTCGGCTGCACACAAATGGCGTTTGTTCTGGCGTGCACTTGGGTTAGATGAGAAAACTCCACTTGCAGCCGACCGGCGTGAAATACCTCACATCGAGGAACTTGAGCTTCTCCCCGGAGGAGGAGAGAAAATGGGCCGCGCTGAATGAGGCCGTTCCGTCTCCTCCTCGGGGAGTCCGCAGCAGCCAGTCTCCGGTCCGAGCATCATAACCCAATCATGAACATGGCAGGTGGTCCAAGGTCTTCTGGACCAAGGTGAAAACGTTTCTTTGTGCTCTCCGCTAACGAAGCCCTCAAATGAAGCCAGGTGACTGTCCACAGCACACGAAGGCAATGAATATATAAACTACGGCGGTTTTAATCTTCTCGGCCTTGAAGAAGAAGCGTGCGACCTCTGGGCAGCTGCAGGCGACCTGACGCGGCATCGATGGCCGAACCAGAGAGCGGCGAGGTGAAGCCGGGTGACCTTTGAGCCACGACACCAGACAACGCGAGGCCAGCGAGAAGGCGGACACACGGCACTTCTGCTCCCCCACCTGCCCCCTCCCTCTCACCGCGCCGAGTCGCTTCTCCGCAGTGTGATTGGTAAACCCAATTAAGGGCTCGAAGGGTTCGGATCCCCCCCTCCCCCCCAACACGGGCTCATCAGGATGCTGCTTCCAGGCTCAGCGGGCAGAGGAGAAAGGAGGAGAATAAAAGTTAAACTGGCGATGCAGCCGGGGCCCGCCGGCGTGGAGACGGGAGGTTTTGGAATATTGATGAGCTGAGTGCAGCGGGAGTGACTCATGTGGAGACGAAGGAGGCCGTCACGTGGCTCTATTTCCTCACACAGCCTCCAAAAACACAGGGCAAGAAACAAGCTGGGGAAGCTCACAGAGAGAGAATCTCTCCACTTACTACGTCGAGTTGCGCTGAAGTTTTAATCTCCTTCTCTTTGATGTGACTCGCACGGGACTCATCTGATCGCGCTGCACGTTTTGGACACCTTTGTTTCTGACGATGGTTTAAGCTTTTTCCCCGTTTGCGAGGTACGGAAGTCACGCCATGCCATCGTTTCACAGAAGAGTCGATATTTTCCCATTAAAAGCTTTTGTATCACAAACACATAAAAGCACCGTCTTTTTCTAAACGTGTACGTGGACGAGCCGCCCAGCTGTTTCTCACAATAGAACTAATGAGCACCGTCGTGGACAGTTGATCACACAGCAGAATCCTGAGGGACGTCAGTGTGTGTGTGTGTGTGTGTGTGTGTGTGTGTGTGTGTGTGTGTGTGTGAGCGAGCGATAGTTTTACTCGTTGGGTGGATGCGGTTGTCTGTTGCCTTGGCAACGTGCGTACTCACCCACAGGCCGCTGACACAATAAGTGTGTGCTCGAACCACAGAAAACATTCATGTGTTGTACTTGTATTATGATCAAAGTCCCTCTAAATACTTTAATTTAATCATCTCTAATCATCTTATTGTATGTATTATATATATATATATAGATATATAGTTATAAGTTAACAGCAGGGCATTTGATCAGATACACACAATTCACGTTCCAGACTGCAAAGGAAGATATTTTACCACGTTAATGAAATGCTTGCAAAGAGGTGTAAAACTGGATTGGCTTTTTAAAAAAGGTTTCCCTGTTTTCAAATCAATCGATCGAATCTTAGACATAAACAATAAAAGGAAAAAGCTTTAATAAACCAATTCAATCATGTTTTTTTACATTCCTTTAAAGCAATAAAAGTAAAGCTAGATTGGAATCTTTTGGTGTTTATGTGCAACCGATCCACAAAAGCAGTCTAGGGTCATCGGTGTGTGTTGAAACTAAATAAAATGCCATGAGGCCGTGTGCATTTGCAGGGTTATGGTAACCTTTTATTTCTAACGTCACACGTTGCCGCAGGCGGCTTCACAGTGCAAGCGAATGACTTTAATTCAATCCGGAGGGTCGGGAGTGTCCCTTTGCACAGTGGGGGGGAACGTGACCCATCAATTATAGATGGGCAGTAATGCACCTTCTGCCTCGCAGCATCGATGAAAAACCCGTGAAGTCGAGCTCCACTTCCTCGCGGGCACGAGGAGGAGGAGGGCCGAGGTGGGTGAGTCATCCTCTGATTCCACACTGAGGGGAGGAGAGATCACAGGAGAGGAAGAACACCTGCTGATCGGCTTCCTTCATCTACCTCCTCAGTCGTTGACTCTTTCCTCCAAGTGTCTCTGCCTTCTGTCGAACTGCATTTTGCTGCTTTGACTCCGCTGCTGTAACTTTATGTTTAAACCGCTGCGTTTGTCTTGTAACCTTTTGTGCTCCATCGTCCCGGATCCGAGTGCTCCTTTCTTTTTCCTCATCTCATCATCTCTCACCCTGTCACGAATAAATCTGTTACCCCCCGTTTTCCTCGCTCACCTCGGCCATTTCACCCCCCCTCCCCCCTCCTGACCTCCCCAATTATCCACAGTCTGCCTTTGTCTTGCTCCACCTTCTTTTCCATTCTGGTAAATTGGATTTTCACCCACAGTTTGGACTTTTTATTCGCCGAATGAATAATGACATTCATAAAGAAAAAAACAATGGACTCTGTGACTCATTGGCTGGGCTGTGGAGGATTGGCCGGTTTTGTGTATCTATTGTTTGCATAATATGTCCTCAAGTAGCCTACACACACGCAAATGTGCACACACACACACGCAAATGTACCCACACACACACACGCACACGCAAAGCCTTACGGTCACAGCGGGCCTGTGTTGCAGTGTTGCAGTGTTGCTGTGCGGAAGCTTGTTTTGCCCTTGAGCTGATTGCTTCCTTCTCATTTAGTTCATGGAGTAGAAGGGATTCTCAGATGAACAGCTTAGAGATACACACACACACACACACACACACAGTGGAGCCATTGGAGACGAACCAGAGAGTCTCAGTCTTTGCCAGAAGTCAATATTAAAGAGTTTGCTCTGGCAAGCATCCTCGGCAGAGGCCCCTTCGGCCCCTTCGGCCCCCAGGCGTCAGGGGCCTTGAGGTGAGCTCTTTGCACACCGTTAGACATGTAATAAAGATTATGAGATTCAACTTTCTTTTGAAAGAAGAAGAACTCCAGAGAATAACCGCTGTCACGAGGACGAGGCGAGAAAGAGGAAGTTGAGCTTTGCGCTGTGACAGACACCTCGATACCTCCGGACTTCACCTGAGGACAGTTCCTCTCATTTCCCGCAGGAACCAGCGAGGACGCCTCCCCTTCCAGCCGATGAGCCCCGGAATAGAAACGGATACCAGCAGGGAGACATTTTAATACAGTCATATGCATTGGCCCAATTAGCCTGCGCACTGCAGTAATTATCACATGCGCACACATCCACGCACTGGAAATGGGGACGTCCCCTTTGACAAACCCTCCTTTGGGTGGGACGTATTTTTAAGCTGCAGGAGGTCAAACGTTTCCAATTTGTTCTGTCGCCGCATTAATTAGCTGGAACTTGCTGGGACGGAGAATGCAATGTGACGTAATGATTGACCTGCTATCGAACCGCCGGGAATACGGTGGAGGGGGAGGAGCTTTATTAGAAAGCAAACCACAGTTAACAGGAGGAGAAGGAGGAGGTGGAGGAGGAGGAGGAGGTGGAGGGGTGGATGGAGGGGTGGATGCCAACTGAGGGAGTCAAAGCAAACAGGAGACGACAGAGTCATGGAGAAAGGACTGACTGACTGGCCCTTTAGCATCAAGCTCACATTAATTAAAATAGAGATGGGGTGGGGCTTGGGGCTGTTACCGTGGAAACCACATTTTGGTAGATCTGTCGGGGGGGATGTGCAGTTTCTACATTACTGCTTTACACCCCCCTACAGTAACACACCAATCGTGAGGCTCATTTTTTTATTATTTATTCATAAAAGTAAATAATATAAATACATTTGAGTTATTTCTCATTAGGATTTATTTTGCATTCAATTTCATTTAATTTGGGGTTTAATTGAAGCTTTTCCCACACAGACCAGGAGGCCGAGCACTGAGTTGTTAAAGGCCTGCTTCAGAAGGCTGAAGGTTGGAGTCATTTACTGGAGATGGTTCGGCTGAAGGACCTTGACGCTCGGTGGGGGGGAGGGGATGGGGGGGGGGGGGGGGGGGGTGTTGTGTTTGCACGCGTGTTATGACGTCCACACCTCCGTGGAGCCGCGCGTGCGTGATTGTGCGTGCGACTGATTGTTTGTCGATTGTGAAAGGAGGCGGCTGATCGCTCACACAGGACGGGGCTGATTACTCGCCGCTGTATTCTGGGTTCTGGATCTAAATATAGAAGCTGCGCGGGGGAAGCGAGAGGGGGGGGGGGGGGAGATGAAGGCATGCGGTCATCATTGAGTTATCAGCAGAAGCCAAACAGCGTGTTTACGTGCTTCGTCTTTACAAACTGCATAGGTCTGGCAGAGGCCTTAGTCACACAGTGACTCCAGGCTAAATGGGGCCGCGGGGAGGACGTCATGTGAAAGGTCAAAGCTCTTATTCTGAGTGTTCTGAAGCACAGATGTGAAGCCCTGACAAGCAGGCTGCACAGTAGCTGAGAGCGGTGTGAAGGGCCGCGGGGAGGATGGGGGTCCCTCGCCCCCCCCCACGCCCCCCTGTGTGATCTGCTGCTGGGGGGGCCAGAAGAGGCGGCCCGAGCTCGGCTGTTGCCAGGCAGGTCGGCGTGGAATGCAAAGCCTGGTGCACGATGTGCGATGCTGCTGCACACGTCCTCACACATGAATGGAACTCTGCGAGCGCCGCAGCGATCGCGCGTCATCGCCCGCCAGCTGCTCGATGTGCACGTGAGCCCTGAGTGGATGCTGGTGATCACCTCAAGGTGGGCTTCAATGCGTGTTCAGCCCACCCAGGTGGAATGTGCAGACGGGCTTTTATTGATCCAGGCCAAACACTTTGTGTACTGGAAGGTGTTCAATAATAGAGGCTCAAAACGCACTCCTTTGGTTGCGTGTACAAAAACCCTATTTGTCAGCAGCTTTTGTGCGTTTGGAATTTTGAAATTTGCATAAAATAAAATAAAAAAGGCCTTAAATTACAGAGGACTGAGGGTCTGTGTGTATGTGAAATGTTGCACGTTCAAAAGTCCCGCGCAGCACATTTAGCATCATCATATGGAAAACAAAAGCACTACAATATTTATATGTCACTTTTTTACACGTGAATTACATGCAATAACTTTCCAAGGATAATGTTTGGCAGTAACAAAAAGTTGTCAAATAATATAAATGTTAAATGTAAATGTTAAATGTTCAGTCTACATGTCAGGTTTAACCAGGGCCGGCCCAAGACATAAGCCAACTAAGCGGCTGCTTGGGGCTCCCTGGCCAGGGGGCCCCAAGCAGCCCTAGTTTTGTATTATAACCTCACTGTATTCATGCATAATTTTCGCTATAACAGTATAGCGTGACAATAATCTTCTAGCACAGGTGACTGTGCGTGGTGGGAGGGGGGCCCCCAAATAAAATTCTGCTTAGGGCCCCAAAGAGGCTCGGGCTGGAACTGGGCTTAACGACTGAACATTACAATATTTACAGTAATTCATGCAGCAATCCAAGTTGGCAAGTCCGAATGAATTAGCTCTTGGTATAGAGCAGGGGTATCAAACCCCTTTTCGATAGGGGGCCATAGACGGTCCACTTTGATGTCGGACCAGTGACACCAGCGCCGATGGTCCGTTCTACGGGGGGAGGAGAAGGGGAGGCTCTTGTCCCTCCGATCGGTGATTATTTATCAGAGCGGTGATGGTGCTTCAGGTCATCCGAGGTGAGCTTCAGTCCCACTCAAGGTCACCACATCTTAACACCAACTGACATATTCAATTCAGTTCATTCATAAAGTGCAAAATGAATGACCATCCACAGTTGTTTTCATCACATGAATGTGGAATGTTTCGTTGATCCTGAAGCCAGCGCTCTTCAGTCTGTTTTTTGTCTGTTTTTTTTGTGACTCCAGCGCTTCACACATTAAAACATAATTACAGTTGTGACACAATGAACGCAGACGGCTCCTTTCTCCTCTGAGATTCAGCTGCACTCAGAATAAACACACTAATCAGAGGGACAATTGTTTTTTGTAATTCTGTTAAGCACATTGTATGCATTCATTTGGAACATACAACAATAATCATTGCTGAAATACAAATTATGCCAGAGAGGAACGATGAATAGCATTTAAACAACGTGCCTGAGAGGGTTTGTTTTCATGCCATCTGCTTTAATAATTACACTGACACTATTAATTAGTGTCAATTTAGTCTCCTTTTCAGAGCTTAGGATTTTTGCAAAAACAAGTATTTTAATTTTAAGAAGTTTTTGGAGGTGCTTAGCAACCTGCTTTCAGGCAATTGTTCCCCCCCCCACTCGATATCTAGCTGTTTGATATTCTGATATTCCACCTTTCAACACCCCGGATAAGGTAACCATGGAAACACAGCTGACGTGGCTCGGTGGCTAAATAGATTTAGTAAAAGCCATTCCTCGGTTTATTACCGTACAAACACGCACGCATGCCGTGTACCATCGCTCCTCTTATCTCTCTCAAGGGACAGCCTTAATGTGTTGCCATGGATACCGACACGGGCCCACGAGTCCGGAAGACACTTTGTTGCGCGTAAAAGACACAAACGTTCAGGGGAGACTCCTCTGATGCGAGTCTGTTCCCGGTCGGACTGAGCAGAAACAAACGCTGTGTGTTTTCCAGCTTTTCTGAGGTCATCGTTTTGAGCCGTGGTGACACGAACAAGTACAACTGATACACATGACATCATTTCATCAAAGTACCTGAGTCAAAGATCCTGTTTGTGAGGTTCTGAGCTTTCATGTGTCTCTCGTGTGAAAGTGACCTGCAGTGTATTGTGTTTGTTTCTGAATCCCCAGAGTTACGAGTCCTCGTTACGTAATCAGCCGTAGCAGTGAAATCAATAGAGATTAACGATGCTTTAATTGGAATTGCAGCCTTGTTTTTCATTCTTCATTGCTTTAGCTTTTTGAATAAGAGTCTCTGCGAGACTCACATTACAAAGCATACAAAGCACACACAATGCTTGTGTCAGTACCACGTTTTCATGGCACGACATTCAAACCGCGTCAAGACATTCAAGTCTTACTGGGAAAAAATACTGACAAACATACAAATATCACAAAGCTCCTTGTTAATAAACCACAGCTGTTGTTTTCTCGCAGGACGCGAGTGATAACATCAACTGTTTTGTCGCTCGTGACGGGAGCTGCTTCGCCTGCAGACACCACAGGCGGATGAACACTCCCCCCCTTGAGCTGGGCTGCTTTAGGCTTCTTATCCAGGACATTGCAGGATTCCTCAATATTTATTAACAGGCAAACGCACAAACCCAAACACGCACACATACTGTTTGTTGCACCAAGGACCATTCATGTTCCAGAGCTTAAATGAGTGAGGCTCCAGTGTTGTGAAACGCTTGCTGGCTTATTCCTTCATTTCCTTCCACTCTGCTTTGTGACCGAGCAGAAGGCAAAAAGCCCTTTTGCTTTTTTGCATGAGTGCGGCCGTGTGTGACTGTGCAGCTCGCCGTCTGTCCTGCATTTAATGTTGATGGTGTGCAGTTACGATCCCTTGAAACTCACCGCAGAGTCCATCGTCCCCCCCCCCCACCACAGGTGGCTTTGACTCTGAGTGTAAAGGCCTCATTATGCTTCTGCGTCAACTCTACGCCGTCACTCCTACGGCGTCGTTGCCGTTTTATGGCTTTGTACAGATTAACTACGCGTCGCCTCGACGCGTAGTTAATCTGTACAAAGCCATAAAACTTCTAGACGCTTCCAGCTGACTGTTGAATCTGCAGTGTCCTCGGTACGCTTCGTTAGTTCTGATCAATCGTCTCTCCTTGCGTTTCCTCGCAGTGTTATCCAGCTCTGACGAAGAACGCCCAGCATTTACCCACCGACCGACTGACGTCCTGTCTGCACAGGATGCTTGGCAATCGGGGCCTCGATCGGGCGTATTGAAGCCGTCTTCTTACACCACCCTCCGTTCAGCCTGAGGGTTATTGTCTCTTTGTGGAGACAGCCGGCACCCTGCGTGTGCGTGTCACTAACAACTGGGGGCTTTGCAGAGTTCGCCAGCTGGTCACGTCGTATCTATCCGGCCCCGCTCGCCGCAGCAGCAGCTCACCGCTGTGGAGCTTATCAAATCCACAAGGACGTCCATCCATCAGGCTGTCTCCACGCAGACCAGCACCGGGTGTCTCGGCGCCTTTGGGCAGGATGAGAAATCAAGTTTGGAATGATGGGGAACATTAACATATCTATCATTGTGAATAAGGGAGAGGCTGTGTGGGCAGTGATATGATTCTGCTTATTGGGATGGTTGAAAGGTGAATTGAGATTTTGTGCCCAGAGAAAGGAAACAAAAAAGACGTTAAGAAGGCATCGCAGAGGAAAACATTTTATTCATTCGTTTCGAGACAACTTTTATAATATCCGATGCCAACAGAGGATTTCCTCCTCAATAAAAACATGTGAATGCCGAAATGCGAAGGTCATTTATCATTCCAGTGCTGCCACTAAGTGGTAGAGTGAAGAATTGCACACTCTGTGTGCTCTCAATGCAAAAGTCCTGACTCCATCTAGTAAAGCAAGAGCTCTGATTGATATTATCTATATATATATATATATATATATATATATTAGTTATTTAAGTGTTCTGGGGTCTGCGTTAATCTATAAACTACGACAATGTCTCTTAAATGTGAAACTAAGTTGGTTGATTGCTGTGAGGTGGATCGACTTTACCGAGAGGCCAACGTGGCCGTTCTCTCATTGAAAGGCAAACGGCAAACGTTGTTTCATTGGTTAATCTGTTGATGCCGGCGGAGCAGAGGGGTAACTGACGAGCAGCAGAGGGCAGCAGAGGGATACCTGGGCTTTTTGCCCCGTCAGCCTGCACATAGGATGTAATATCACCAGGGCGCCTTTTAAACGAGAACAGACGCCCGAGTGAATCAAACATACCGATGCAACTTAGTCTTGCGTGGTGCGAAATGTAGCCCGAGCCGTGTTGTTGTAAATAATATGGAACACTTCAATCATTTTAGACATTTCAAATGGCGCTGCACTTGAAGTTCTGTTTCGCATGCTGATGGAGTGTCTCTGGATTTCAGAGGTCTTCTTCCTTGAACTGATTTGTGGAACTTCAGGCGGATCCCCGTCAACAAACAAAGGCGTCTTACCTGAAACTAAGGCACCGACTGAATCGTATGGCTTTCTATGTTTGCTGTTGAATAAAACAGTAGTACTTAATGTCGACATCTCCAGTAACATACAACACTCATGACTTTCCTGTGAAGACGGATTCGTGTAAAGCACAGAAATCTAGTTCTCACATATGAGGAATAAAGATAGCAGATAGCAGTGAGAGAAGTAAGCAGATCACCATGGCAATCAAACGTCTTCCAATCCACCGAGATTTGACAAAACACTTTGGGGTTTAAAATGTAAAACTGTGGCCGCCCTTCATCTAACACCTGCCAGCGTGACGATGGAGCCGACCCGCTTTACACAAACCCACAACGTCTTCGCTCCGTGATGGAAATGACGCATTCCCACATTCCACCCGGTACAAGTTCTTCTACACCTCTCAGCTCCATTTCGCCGTTGTGATGTTCCTCCGTCCCCCCACGGCGGGACGTGGGAGGAGTGGTGGGGGCGGTGGCGGGGACCAGGCCAGGCTGAGTACCTGAGGTCCTGCCCCCCCTTACTTCCTCACGCCGGGGCTCCGTGGCTGGTTGTGTTTCTGCGCGATGCCGTAGGGCACGTGGGCGGCGACGGTGCCCATCTCGGCCGCGCCCTCCACGTGAAACATCTGGTCGTCGAAGTAGATGTGCGGGCGGATCTTCTCCAGCATGGGGCCCTTGGGGGCCCCCGCCAGGAACAGGGCCTCGTCGATCTCCAGGCCCCAGGCCCTGAGCGTCTTCAGCGCCCGGATGCCGGAGCTGGCCGCGCTGCGAGCCGTGACCAGGTACGTCCGGATGGGACAGTCCAGCCGCTGACCTTTGGCGTAAAACTTCTTCTGGAGCTTCCCCAGAGCTTCCAGGAAGCCCTTCAGGGGCCCCTGCCAGCCAGGAGGAGATCATCATCAAGAAGGAGCAAGCAAAATGCTGATACATCATGTTTAGGTTTAAACTAATTCAGGTTAACAGTTAAACCGGCAGATCTAATTTCAGGACTATGAGACTGGATCCTCCGGACACACCGGTTCTCTTGTGTCCTGTCGTTGTGTATTTCACATCTTGCATCGTCGGTTACTCTGCACAGTCATTGCATTCGATTCGGTCTGCAAGGAGTTTGACTATCCGAGAGTGACGGCCAACGTGTACTGATTCTATTATTACGCTGAAATGACTCTAATAATCCAGACATTATGAGACCTACGTGATCTAGTAGCGTGTCCTCGTTGTCGCGCTCGTGTTGGAAGAACCTGTCCAGCCCGTGAGCCTTGAAGATGCGCTCCGACTCGTCGGAGAAGAGGACGGCGTCGCCGTCGAAGGCCACCCTGAGCTGGGACTCTGAAACCTCCGTCAGCTTCTCCGTCATGAACATGGTGGCCGCTGCGATGCCTGAACACAAGCACAGACGTCAACGTGTGCAGCAATAGACCCCTGAAGAGAAAGTGGTGCGTTTACAGTCCCTTCAGAGTTGTCTTTCCCTGGACCTTTGGCTTTGCCTTTAAATGAAACATCGAGAGACCTTAAATCCTGCAGAACATCACATGCTGGTTTAATACGAAAGAGAACACACATTTACTTTATTTCACTTAACTTTTAAATAACCCCAAAGATATAGATTGGTACTTTCTATATCTATATTGGTATCACCATTTATCATCCTCATCTGTCTGTATTGGGGGGGGTGGCTCACCTTCAGCCAACGCCTCCCTGACCTTGTCGGCGTCAGCAGACAGGTAGAGGTTGGTGTGCCAGGCCTTCAGGTAGCCAATGGGGCTGCTTCCGCCCGTCATACAGAACCTCTCAATGAACAGGTCTGGACAGAAGAGCAACAAACATGGACGGCGTTCAGAGAGGCGGCTCGTCACCGGAGGTCCACTTGGTCCAAAACCACCCGAGACACAAACAAAGCAACGGAAACAATAACAGAAACATCCTCCTTTTCTGCTGGGAGCAGGAGGACTCACAGGGAGGGGGGGCTTTCAATCAAAAGAGTGGAACGAGGCTTCTCATTGGCTGTTGGGACTGATCCACACAGCAGTGGGGAAACGGAAAAGGGGGGGGTGGGGGGGGGGGATGCGATCAAATGAGTTTGAAGAGAAGTTGAAGGGTGTTCAGAGTGAGACTAGAAGACACCTGTGATGGATGGAGATGGAGTCAACGAGAAGGTTAGAGTGTGTGTGTGTGTGTGTGTGTGTGTGTGTGTGGGGGGGGGGGGAGGGGATTGATGTGGCGATTATTGTGGCAAGGTTACGGTTTTTCATTAAAAGCGTTCTAGAAACTTGAAAGATGAGGGTCTCATTTGACAAATTTACCAAAATAATGGTCAACGTTGATGCGGCAGGATTTTTCCTCAGTACGAGTCCCAAATCGCCACATCGCTGGATCCGTCCTCCCCTGACTCAACACATTCACCGCCTCTTCCACGTTCCACAATTCCCACAGGCGCAGTTTGCAAACGCATGCCGTGTCTAAGCCGAAGTGCCCGCATGGTTTCAAAGTACGTTGCAGCACAACCTCGAGCCTGGACGAGGTTTCACACCAAAGCTCCAGTCATTGTCCTGTTCTAACCACACCACCTCCGCCCAGTTCTCCTCAGTCTCTTCCAGTCCTCTGAGCCAAACAATAGAGCTCTTTATACGCTCTTTGACTCCGATTAGCCCGGACACGCCAAAATATGTTCACTCACTAAACATTTACCCAGTTTGCCCAGCTCAAAGACATCGTCGTTCATTGATACCGACACACGTTGTAAAGTATCGAGCTCGTTGCTGCAGACCAGCTGCCTGTGCAGCGGTTTGCGTGAGGTCACGGACGCCGCGGCCAGGTGCCGGTTTGTGAAGCAGATGAAAGAGCATCGGGACAAAGGGGCGCGGAGGCGTGTGGGCGGGGCTCTTTGTGCGAATGCTGAAGCGCAGGATGTTCTGCTGGTAAAAATAAACAGGCTCGAAACCGGTGAGGATGAATTGAAGGTATTCATCTTGGCACATGCTCAGCCTGTTTTGTTAGTCCTCTCCTCTCCTTTCATCGCCCTGTTTCCCGTCTCTGCAGCTCGACGTCCTTCGACCTTTTCGTTCAACAGTTTCCCGTATCGCTGTGTAACGTAATAGCGAATCTGGGCTCTTAGTTGGGTGATTAGCGGTCGACTGCGTCTAAAAGAAGGAGCATGAGCTGCAGCCTGAAACTCGTCTTTAATGAAGCCTTCTTTTGATCTGTAACCCAATTAGCAAAAGTCCAAAGTTACGTAGTGCAGAGTTGAAAAGACTCGTGGATCTGAACACGGGCGGATACGATACGACGCGCGAAAAGACGGGGGGCAGATGGAGATGGGGAGGGTAAAAGAAGAGAGAAACGGAGTTCAAAGATCCCACTGTCCTCCACAGATTTCCTAAGTGGTTTATTTAGCTTTGTAGTCCGGCCCTGTTGAGTTTGGCCCCCAAATTTCACTGCGCCGCATCATTCCGCCCGCCTTTGAGACTCGGGCAGCGTGGGAGTCCCTGAGAGGAAGGTCTTTGTATCCTTCTTTTCTCCCTGCTTAACTCTCTTCATATCATCTATCTTCTGGGGATTTATTTACTCGGAACATGGAAATGGAAAAGCAGGGAATCAGCAGGAATGCAGAAAGACATCAAAGAATGAGTCGCCTCGTGGTGCAGTTTAACATTTTACATTCGCAGCCTTTGGGCGCACGTCCACGACGGATGTTCTGCATGAGGGGATGTTGTGGTTCCAATTTTTGATTTCCCTCGGGAACGGCTCAGAGTACAAGCCGGTACATCTCAACTCACACGTCCCCTTTGCTATTTCTCCCGTTGTAATGTGCCATTGTGAGTTCCAGTCAACTTTAACAGAGTCGCACTGGAAGAGCCTCCTGGGCGCAAACATACGATGATGCTTTGTGCAGAAAACCCCCCGCAGCATCACAGGTACCCAAAAGCCGAGCGCCAGCGATATTGGTGACAAGCGGCGCCTGCGCAGAGGTCAACGGATGCTGGGAGACCCCGGGGGTGTCTTCCCATTCTACTGCAGCTCAGCTTTTCCCTCATTAGTTCATCTCAAACACTTCTTCCTTGATCGGTTGAACGGTTGACATTACTAATTAGGTGTCAGGTTGTGTGAGTAGAGCTTGTTCTGTCAGATGTTCATGTGGCGGCCCGACGAGCGTCTTTAGCTTGTCCCCGCTCGCCGAAATGCAAGGAGGGAAACGTTATACCGCATCCTGCAACTGTTAAAAATAGCAAGCAGGGGGATGAGTGATAAATCTGTATGTGAAGTGTCCCACATTCAGTTTCAAATGTGAGAAGCTGAGAAACAAACACGCAACCATTTCTGTGATCGTCACACACGTGTGACCGAGACACAAACTCTCATCCCCGTGACATCACAGAGGCCTTGTTTTCCTGCAGCGCCGCAGGAAAGGCCCCTCACGCAGAGACGCCGCCAGCGAGATCTAACGAGGAAGCATCTGGGAGGCAGCGCGCAGCGTCGGTGGCTCTCGTCAGACCTGTTTTTGTTTGGGGGCCTCTCGCAG
Source organism: Apeltes quadracus (assembly GCA_021346845.1). Classification (NCBI taxonomy): domain Eukaryota; kingdom Metazoa; phylum Chordata; class Actinopteri; order Perciformes; family Gasterosteidae; genus Apeltes; species Apeltes quadracus. The sequence continues at coordinate 14,407,428 of CM037926.1, forward strand.
GGCTTTTTGCCTCCCGGAGGACACAGAACGCACCGCTGGCTCGGCGCGGCGAGGACATGAAAACATTTGTGGCGAACAGGAAGTGGTCTGTGCGGACGACGACGTCGCAGGGTCTGAGATGTCCCTGGGAAGGATCAGCTGGTGTTACACTTGTTGGTCTCAGCTGAGCTTGTATCAGCTCCAGTATCCTGTCTCATCCTGTCAATCATCTCAGGAGATTCCAACAAACAGATCACGCACATTTTACACAACGGAAAGGAAACGGGATGATTACAATGCAATGACTGAAAAGACACGGCAGAGTGGATCTACTCCCTTTGTTCGTACCTTTCATAAGCAGAGGGAATGCACTCTTTCTTTGTAAACTTGCTCAGATTGTTGTGTAGTTTAATGCATAGACAACTGGGATTTTCTCAAACATTTCCTCGCACATGTCGCTCCATTTACATTCAATATACACGCAGTGCAGTTTCATGAGGTGGGAGGTAAAGATTTGGACAAAGGCTGAATTTTAAGGGCTTGAAACGGGATCTCTTGCCGATGGGACGGGAGACGGGAAGCCGTCAGTGGACAGTGAGTGAGGCCCGGGCCGCGGTACAACTCACTGTGATGGTTGATGGTGTTGATGAGGCGGATTCCCACGTGGGCGTGGTTGTACGTCACCAGAACGATGTCGAACAGCTCTTCGCTCTGAGGGTACAGCTCCCGCAGGCGAGCGTTCACCGTCTCCAGCGCCTGTCGGGACACAGCGGAGCGTCAGCCGAGAGCGCAGCGTGCGGCGGCGTGTCCGTGGGTGCGTGTCCATGTGACTTCGACCTTGACGAAGGGGAAGGCGGGTCCGGGGGCGAAGGGTTCGTTCTCGTGTTCGATTTGGTACCTCAGATACTCCTCCACCCCTTTCTGCTCAAACACCTTCTGCTCCAGCTCAGTGCGAAACAAGACCCGGGAAGAGACCGCCACGGTCACCGCGTTCTCCGGCTTCGGCTGGACAAAATAAAAGAGAACAGTAACGGCCCGTTGAGACAAAGACGCAGAGGTCAAAGGTGTCAGACGCCCGCAGAGCAAAGGGGAGCCCCAGCTAAGCTAAGCTAACAATGCTACTCCCTCCTTCTGGGTCATTGAAGCTGTCATCTGTTTAAATGCCGTGACATCACGACGTACCTTGCATCTACGGCACCATGTTCTCACTCTCAGCTCTTAAAATAACCCGCTCAGTCCTCCGTGGCGTCTGACACCTCCGCATGTTTAGCCTGCAGTTAAACTGCACCTTTCACTCATGACTTATTTGATCCTAATGTTCTCTTCTGGTGTGTTAGAAAGTGCCAACTGTACTCGCGGGTTCCTGCATGAGCTATAATGAACATGGTGGCACCGCGGCCTCATGCTGCCTGCGACGCGCTCGTGTTGACGCTCAGGTGCCAGTGGTCAGAAGGGGGGGGGGGGGCGTTCTTCTGGGGGCAGCGGGCATTAATGCCCTCAGCGCCCAGCTCAACTTGGTGGGGAGAAGCATGAGGGGACGAAGCTGAAGGGTTAGCTTCTTAAAGTGTGTGTGTGTGTGTGTGTGCGACTTCTACCAGATGAGTTGTGTATCTTATAGTAGAAATAATGTAGACTTCCATTAGACTGCAATTAAACTTAAAGTCGATAATATTTGCGCTTGCTTGCCATGCAGGTTGTGTGCAGACTGGACAGGGCTCCTCTCAGCCTTGTTCTATTGCAACACCGCTGCCTGTGGACCAGTCTCATACTTACCTGCTAACACGCACACACACACACGCACGCACGCACACACACACACACTAAGGATTAGTCGTGACGCACATCTAAATCAGATTAAGTCAAATGTGATGGAACGATAACACTCATTTACATGCTGACTGCTTATATAAGAGCAGCGTGCGATTGTGTGATGCATTGTTCTGCTTTTACAGGAGCAACACACACCAAGCGTGAGCCAAACAAAGACGCACACTGTCCACCAGCAGGCTTTGTGATATTATTACACATGTAGAGGTAACGCTACAGAAGGTATCTGATCTGATCGAGAGATTTATTGTTTATTCTTTTTTTCATTCAGTAGAAACATTTTCAACTTCTGAAAAGTCTGAAACATGGCAGCTAATGCTTCTAACTCAGCTAACGTAGCTAACGTAGCTAACGGCGTTTACTCGAGGGGGATGCTAGCATTCGTGATAATGACGCCGTATTTGTCAATGGTGTCGTCAGCTGTAACCAGTGTGAGAAATACTTTACTACATACGCTCACGTTTTTACGAATACAAAAAGTACGGACTGTTACCGTTCAATGAGGGCAGAGGGGTGATAAGTGGTTGACTATTCATTGGGGAGCCACGGACACCTTTGACCTCACGTTGATGGGACATACTTACAAAAAACACGCCTCCCTCCACCTTCCGGGCTCGTCTCCATGTCACCTGAGCACAACGACAGTTTGTTTACAATCATTCACAGAACACTTACAACCCCCCAATAACACAAACCCACATCAATTCATGAAGTTAAGTTGTCTTTTTACAGATTTACATGCATGTGCAGCCATATCTTAAATAGTTGTGTTGCTGCAATATCAAGCAAGAGGTACGACACACGTTTAGCCGCTTATCTCTCAATGTCAGTCCACTCTATGAATAACGTGCCACATGGGCCGGTTCTTTGCTGCGGTTTAATACTGGTAGTGTTAACAACCTGCCCTCTCAGTCAGCTTCCCATTGGTCACAAGTCTCCTCTCAAAGGTAAACCACAGTCGCCTCCTGCTTATTGATTTGTGTGGAATCCACTGTGAATTACTTCATTAATTAAAATGACAGAAACATGAAGCACAAGATCAGGATATGGTCGTTGAACCTTCCCCCGTTTCTCTTCCCCGCCCTCCATATTAATCCTGTCAGAGCTCTGCCAGATAAGAAGGACTCATCTCATGAGTCATATATTCAAGCGTTGCACATCTGAGGCTGCGAGATTTATAAAGCCAGAAACAGAGGAGAAGCGAGGCAGTGGGGGAAATAAAGCGGTTAAAGTGTTGGGCAGAGAGTGACGGGGGGGGGGGGGGGGGCAGCGATGGGGAGGCTGATATTTATAGATGAGTAAAAGGCCAGCGATGATGCCTTGCCAGATATGTTAACACAGGAGCTGTGACTCTGCCAGGACCAGCAATGCTAATCAGTGTCTTATAGAGAAAGAACATCCACCTGCATGGAACCATTTTCATAAGTTGGTCAATACAACTTCTTTAATGGTATTTTTCATCCTGATATTTACGAAGGAAGTCTTTTAACAGGTGGTAAAATGGTATAGGAGGCACAACTATTGTTACATTGCTAAAAAAAAAAAGGACAACATCAAACTAAGCGAACATAAAGCTAAGCTTCTGTGTAAAGACGGTGGAGAAACGTTTACTTGAGCACCTCTCTGAGTGTTGTTGTCAAAGGTACCCGGTGCCTCGTAGGCGGGCGGCATGCACGCTATTTGCAGCGTGATAGTGCACGTGAGCGCGTCCTACTGGGCCAGTTCACAGCCCCCAATCTGCTGCGCGCCGTGTCGGCACTGTTGCCGTCGTTTGCACTGTTAGCCGATGCTAACAGATGTGCGCCCGCACCGAGTGCTGTGGGTCAATGCCGAAGTCACACTTCATCGGTGTCACTTGGACGTTATTTTCTCCTCTCGAGGAGCACCTTCAACGTAAGCTGGAGGAAAGTTCACTGATTGAATTAAATGTATAATAAATGCTACTTTATGACGTTGACCGGACCATTTTATGTTATTTAAAGTTACAAAAAGTAGTGAAATATATATATAGCCTCAGTTGTTGAATAAAAACAACTTCCAATAGTTCCCCGTAAGGACATATAATCAAAAATACTGTCATCAATCAGTAAAATCTAATGATTAATTGTGCATTCCCTATAGAAATGCTAAGCCAACAGGTGCTGTTCTATTTAATTAATGTCCGTTAGGCTACAAACCACATGTAAAAAAGCGCAGATTTAATGTAAAAATACCTCAGTAAATAGTTTTTGGTGCATATACAGCATGCGATAATTGATCAGTTAATACAAAACTTGAAAAGCATTAGAAAATACAGTACCAGGCTTACAGTGGTGACATTAATTGGATTCATGATGAACATGACCAACAGCTCTTACAGTGTTCTCCCATTGCACAGTAACAGATGCTTACAGTGTGACACTAATCCTCAAACTGCAGAGATTACTCCGCTTTTACGTTCAGGTTCCGTGCTGTCTGTGTCCACCTTTCCATTCATGCTTTGTGCAAACACGATGAGCTACAGGTGGCCGACGTGAACACCAGACAGAGCGGAGGACAGACGCACGCTGGAGAGGAAGCTCAGAAGACAGACGCAGAGAGACGGAGACATGGAGACCCGGTCGGCGAGACTTACTGGTTTCGTCTTGGTGGGGAGGCCCAAGTGGTCCTCCTCCTCCTCCTCCTCCTCCTCCTCCTCCTCCTCCCATGATGCTCTGCTGTCCCCGTTGGCCGAAGGGGAAACCTTGAGGTCCTTCACCTGTAAGGGATCCAGACTCATCTTCACCATAAAGAAGCACCGTCTCTCTGGTCCCGATGGAGACACGTCCTTCTCCCCCTGCAAACTCAGACGCACAAAACGTGCCGCTCCGGTGATTCTCCCATTGACGTCTACGGTGGTTTGCAGAAGCGTTCTGTGTCCTTTTATTTTATGCCTCAAGGGAGATTACTGTCCAAATCCAGACGACATGCGAGATGTTTGCGGCCGTCCCACAGACACACACTGTCCCACGTGCAGTCTGTCCTTTATGGGAGTGTGTTGCAGGCTGTGCAGTAAAGCATCTGCTGCTCTCTCTCTCTCTCTCTCTCTCTCTCTCTGTGTGTGTCTCTCACTTACTCCCCCCCTCCCTCTGTCCCCCCCTCGTCCCATTCTGTCACTCTCTCTGCTCCCACTGGCCAATCACAGCCTCGCTTCCTTATTAAGCGTGGCTCCGCCCCAAGCAACAACCATTCGCTGCCCCTGGTGGACAGTACAATATGGCCAAGAGGCTCATGGGAAACATAAGTACAACAGCAAAAAATAGCCTGATGAGCCATTTAATCTGGAGTCAGAAATGTTTTGACTGAGGGAGATGATTGTGAAAGAAGCTTTTTCCCCCTTTCCATCACTGTCATCAATCCCACATGATTCGAATCGTTGTGTAGTCAGTTCTTGTCGTATTCACCTCTCATACTCTCATCTGAGCAGCAGGTTGAGAAATCATTCTTCCAAACGTCGGCTTCAGCCGCTGCCGTCCAGAGTCGAGCGTAAGTGGTTTCTGATGCGTCAGCAGCAGTGGAGCTTCTTACTTTGTAAGATTGAATTCTTTGATGCATGTTAATGTATTTCATGTATTATTTGTAAAGGTCTTCTGAGTCTAAAACAGATGCAGAAGAGAACAAACTGTAGCTGCACATCAGCTCCATGTCTCTGTCTATCAGTGCAGGACACTTTTTTTGTGAGTAATTATTTCTGACCTGCGAGCATCGCATGCAGGTCTGTTCTCTGGATGATATGTATAGAAATAATGAAAATACCAATATTAAATTCAAAGTGTTGTATTCAAAACTCTTACTCAAATAAAAGTAGGAAAGAATAACTTTCCTACTTTCCTAACTTTTTTTTTTCTCCACAAAATTGGCTTTTTCAGAATCCATGTATTCTAATCATCCATGGATGTGTACATTACTTCAATGTTGTAACTTCTTATTTGTATAGGTGTGGGGTCTCTCTCTGACGGGGGGCTGCTGAGCTCACAGCGCCATCCTGGAGGCCGCTCGTGCACACGGCGCCTCTTCAGTTTGACCTCTATCGCTGCAGCAGGATTCAATGTTCCTGATCCTTGGTGGGCTCGTTCGGGATGTTTGGATTCGCGCTGAGCTGAAGCCTGATACGGCGAGGCTCGGAATAGATCCACATCGATCCGTGATGGCTGGCTGGAGAACGCCGCACTGGCCTATTTATAACTTATTTATAATGTAAATGAGCTGAAACCAGATGGGAAAGACCTTAAAAAGGAAAACTGAAATATCAACTATCAATGAATTTATATAAGCTTTGACCTTTTAAGTATTATGCAAGTGATTTCTTTATAGCGACTCTTTAGTCCTTTATCAGACTTTAATCCCAACACACATAAACATGAGTAATCTCCCTTGGTGTTCCCGTCTCTCGCTGGTAGTTAACGTCACTTGATGCGCGTGCTAACGGCGGCGTGAGAGCGCATCAGCCCGGTTCCCATGGGAACAGCATTACTGGTGACATCACTGCAGCAGTGTGACATCACTGCTGGATGGTGACTCATACTCTTGGCTCACTGTCCTGGGCGTGTGTGTGTGTGTGTCTGTGTGTGTGTGTGTCTGTGTGTGTGTGTGTGTGTCTGTGTGTGTGTGTGTCTGTGTGTGTGTGTGTCTGTGTGTGTGTACGTGTGTGTGTGTGTGTACGTGTGTGTGTGTACGTGTGTCTGTGTGTGTGTGTGTGTGTGTGTGTGTACGTGTGTCTGTGTGTGTGTGTGTGTGTGTGTGTGTACGTGTGTACGTGTGTCTGTGTGTGCGTGTGTGTGTGTGTGTGTGTGTGGGTGGGTGCGTGAAGATGCAATCAGAGGAAGCGAGACGACAACGACTCTCGACATCCATGTGTTTTATTCTATGTAACAAAAATAAGTACATTGTCTTTGTTCTAGGAGCTTAACAATATTGAAAACAAACAAAAAAAGAAAATAAAAGCAAAATCGTCAGACTGGAGAAATAGACTTTTACATGAACATCATAGAGAAATGTTGAATAGATTCATATTACATAAGCGAGCACATGTGGCCCTTTCTGTCTAAATAAAAGTACATTAATCGTGTTCCTATTCATTTCACACAGCTCCGAGATCTGCTGGACTACTTCACATTCACGTTGAACTCCACCTGGTTATATTTCACGTCATGCAATCCCGTTTTTGGCACATCAATTCTAAAGAGTAAATATTGAATTTAGTCTTAAATAGTAGTTTTGAATTGGATGTTGCATGAAAAAAACAGCGGCTGCAATAGCAATTAAAACAACATACACGTATACGCATATACGTATTTCGTGTCTGAAATAAGGTCCCATATTTGAAACCTTAATACTAACAACGTTCACACAGGAGACGGCTGTTTGTGTCCTCGGTGGAAGATCAAAGTAAAGTTGACAATTTTGCCGCATAAGACGTAATTCGCCAAAGACACTTTTACCTTTAAAATAAGGGTGAATTGACGCGTGTTCTCATCACGTAATAACAGTAAAGTACAGCAGCACGAACCAGGTACCAGCGGTGGGGGTGTGGCTAATAATACACCATGTGACACACACACACACACACTGTTCTTTACAAAGTTAAACTAAACTGAGGCATCTCTTGTTACACAAATTATACAAATACAAAAACACGTAAAACACGTGAAAGTGTCCCAACATACAGCGCGCGCTGTTCAGTCTCTCGCACACATCATACGAAATTAGATCTAACCGAGCAGCACATTCACATTTGCACTTGAATCGTCAATGTACACAGTCACATCGTTAGCTTCGGGAGAGGGAGCCCGTTGATTGGCCGGGTGGGGAGGAGGGGCTTAATCTGATTGGCTTACGGCAGGCCGCCTATGCACAGTCAAAATGATTAAAGCCAGACTTTTTGAGATTGTGTAAAAAGGTTTTGGAGAACATCGTAATGTCGACCATCTGCGTTGCTCTGGATAAAATTTGCTGTGGGAAAATACACGGATGGACACCGACTTTGACCAATAGTGAGAACAATAGTTTGGGGAAATACATCCTGTTTGTACGCTGGGAAGTGGAAAGCTACAGCCAGGAGATGGCTAGCTTATCCTAGCTTAGCTTAGCTTAACTTAATTTAGCTTAGCACACAGGATGACGGGACTTGGAAGCGGAGAGCTCAGATACTTGAAGTGAGATAATACGAGACTGAAGCTTTTAAGTAAGTAAGTCAGTAAGTAGCGACGTTAGCTTTTCACTTCTGAAAATTGATTCCAAAATCATAAAAGAAATGTTCATTTGTAAAGTCAAAATCAATTTGACTTCTTGAAATTGTGTTGTTTATCCTACAACTGAAGCCCTCTGTATGAATTATAAGGAATCATTTATTGTACATTTGACTAATCAGATATTTTATAATTATCCAGTGGATTATTATTGTTAGCATTTTGTAAAAGAAGTTATACACAAAGATAGTTACACACACACACACACACACACCATGGCACCCAGGCTTCCTCTGCAACCTTTTGCACTTTTTTTCAAATTGATTTTTAGAGCTGAGTTCAGCAAAGTTCCTCTCAATCCAGCGATTATCAAAGCGCTTCCTCGCTGACATTTAAAGAGGAACAAGACACAGCAAAAGGAGGGAAAGGATTTGACCTTTACGACAAACCACTTTCTGATTACTGTCCTAATATGTATACATATACATATATATACATATCATATATATACACATAGATGGGGACAGTCAAATCTCTGGTCCTAAAGAAGCAACATCATAACATTTTTTTGTTTTGTATGATTTCTTTTTAATTCTGCTTCTGCTTCAATGAATTAGTTCAGTTTTGTTGCCTAATAGCACAATCAAATTGTTTCAAATGCAGGTATACCAAAGAAATAATGTAGCAATGTAATAACTCCTTACAAGTGTCATACCTAAGACAATATTTGAATAGCGATCAACAAAAGTTTTTCTATCTTCGTTTTATTAATAAACTGTATCCTAAACAGCTGATTTACTTAATTAGATGATAAAAAAGAGTTCTAATTTTACTTGTTGTTCATGCAGGTTGCGTCTGTGACACCGTGAACCCATTTAACATATTTGATCAGCTTCTTAGACACACACACACACACACACACACACACACAGCCTGTGGTGTTGTTCCTTTAGATAATCATGTCTCTATCTACATATCGTTTGTGACCTGCTCCAAGCAGCTTTTATGCCATTCCTTTTTTTAAACTATCCCATGGTGCACTGCTTCCAAACACCCGCTGTGTTTCCAAATTGGCTTCAGGGGGCCAGAGATTGTTTTGTGAAACGTGTTCGTTTGCCTTTGTGGCGAGCGTTTAAAGACGAGGTCGATGCCATTTAGCTCAGCGTAGAAGGAAAATCCAGAGTGTAAAAACGGCAAGTTGCCGTCACACGAGCACATTTATTTCCCTCTGAACGGAGCCGGTTTGCAGCCCTCGTGCTAACCAGGCTAAGCTAACCTTTTCCTGGCTGTAGCGTCACATTTGGTGACACAAAGAAACAAGCACATTTTCTAAAGGAAAATGTTTTTTAACCATTGACATCTACGGTGAGTCACACACATATATACCTGTGTGAGTCACACACAGGTATATATGTGTGTGTATACATATATGTATACCTGTGTGTGTGCAGAGGTGCACTGTGTTACAACTGCTGTCATCACTGCCTGGAAATGTATAAAGCCAAATAAAGCTTCCCTTCCTCCTCCTCCTCCTCCTCCTCCTCCTCCTCCTCATCCTCCTCCTCTTCCTCCTCCCCAAACTGCAATCCTCCCTTTCCTCCAGAGCCCTTCTGTTCTCTCATCCTCCCCCCTCCTCGCCTCTCAGTTTCTGCAGCCACCCCTCCCTCTCTACTTCTGCATGTCACACTGCAGCAGCAGCACGATGGAGGGGTCGGACTTGGCGGCCTCTTTGAACTCCTCCAGGGAGATCTCGTCGTTGTGGTCCTTGTCCATCTTGGAGAAGATCTTGTCCACGCGCTGCTGGGGGGTCAGCCCGTCCTCGTTCATACGCATCATGATCACGGTGCCCACCATCTTGTAGATGGCCTGCAGAGGCGGGATGGGGGGGAGGAGGGGGGAGATAATGAGACGCCGTCTCCAAACACACAAGCAACAGAGAGCCGTTAACACGAATGCGTCCGCACCTCGATGATCTCCAGCATCTCCACGCGCGTGATCTTCCCGTCCCCGTCCAGGTCGTACATGTTGAAGGCCCAGTTGAGTTTCTGCTCGAAGCTCCCCCTGGAGGTGATGGACAAGGCGCAGATGAACTCCCTGAAGTCGATCGTGCCGTCGCCGTTCTTGTCAAATGTCCGAAACGCGTGCTGGGCGAACTTGGACGCGTCTCCGTATGGAAAAAACTAGCAGAAAGAGAACAACAAAGTGACATTATGCGACACTTCATGGAGGACGCTGCTGCATTGGGGACAGTGTTTTAGGTTTGACTAAATGTAAATCCCCGTCGGCCCCCCCGCTGAGCCGCGAGTCGCCCGCGGCACGTTGCAAAATGTCAATCAATGAAATACAAAAGCAAGCAGCTTGAGAAAAAGTAGGGGAGAGCAACGTGTCAACGAGAACGTCGGCCCCCTTTGGTGCTTCACCTTCACGTAGAGCTGCTGAAACTCGTCCAGGTTGAGGATGCCAGAGGGACAGTCCTTCAGGAAGCCTTTGTACCACTGCTTGAGCTCCGCCTCGTTGAATTCTGTGCTCTTGGTCAGGTCCTCCAGAACCTCCGGAGCCAGCTTGCTGTTGTGTTTCCCCATGGTGCTTCACCTCTCTGGGGGGGTAGAGAGAGAGAGAGAGAGAGAGAGAGAGGATGTGACAAACCACAGCGCTAATCTCTTCACTATAAAATGTTTCTCAGCGAGCCATTCCATCGCATTCAACCACCCGACACCCTCATTGCAACTAAATGTTAAAACAGAACATCAAACATGTGACTACGTCCACTTCTTATGTACGGTCTTTGCATACAACGCAAACAAAGTGTCCAAGTTATGACACCTTTCCTACTTCCCTAATGACTCATCGCAGGTCGCTGGCGGGACGGAGCCCAGCGAAGCGGCCACAAATCCAGAGAGTGGACACAGGGGACTCGTTTGAGAGGCTCAACTATCATCCCGTCACGCTTAATAGCCGAGTGAGTCACACAGCTGAACCCCGGCTGTGTTTCCACAAAGGAGAGATTGTGCAGAAACACACGTTGATCCCTGCAGAAAGCAGGAGGAAGGTCGAGGATGAGGAGGACTGTCCGCTGAAGGGGTTTCTCTGACGGTTCAGGACACTTCTTGAATTTAGTTATAATTCATCTTGGAGCTCGGACTCCACCCTGACGTCAGATCCGCCGATGGTCCCGTCCACACTGATCTTAATGATGGTTAATGTGACGTAATTGAGCTTTTCTCTTACGGCTTCGGTCCAGCGTGATGCTATACATCACTTTTCTGCTGACATTCTTTACAGATGTATTTATAGCATTCAATATCATGATCTTTATTGATTTAACCCTAATTTTGGACGCACACACACACACTCATCAGCACTTTGCCCAGAGCTGCTCCGCTGACGGAGGCAGACGGGGATTATCCCTCTGCTCGGGAAGCAAATGAAAGAGTTTCCTGAGGATGCAGCGAGAGACGTGACCAGCCAGGCGAGCAAAATAATGAATAATTAGTCATTAATAATCACTCTGAGGCATAAAAGACGGGATTTCTTTTATTTCACGGGTCTGTCCGTTTAACCAGGCAGCTGGACTGGGAAAGATTTTTGTTTGTGACTTTTCATCCCTCATTTCTCTTCAAACAGTTGATTGACATAAGTACACAGCTGGGCTTGGATTGTGGTTTTGATTAAAAGTGGCGCTGTGACGGATTACGACCCATTACTCTTCGTGGGCACAGTGAGGACTTGGTGTGGCTGAGTCAGGAGTCGACCTCAACTCAAATCACGCTGGAATTATTCTGCTTTTTCAATTAAGCAAAGCACGTTTCCGTTGTTACGGTGACAGGACGAAGCAGCAATGAGAAGCAGCGAGGTCACCGCGTCGTATCATTGTGAAGCAACGATCATGACCCGGGAGCAGAAACGGGAAGCTGGGCCTCCGATGAAACAGCCGCTTCCTGTGTGTAGCTGTGTGCGTTCGCAGTGGCAACAGCGTTTGTGAGAGTGGAAAAAGTAGAATGGACCGTGGCTGCAATCGGAGAGCAATCAATAGGGAACCAGTCCAATACCAGCCCGAGCCATCGACCAGGCCGCGCGTTTGTGTGTGTGTGTGTGTGTGTGTGTGTTTGTTTGTGCGTACGTCAAAGAAAAGAGAATATAAAGGTGACGAGAGGCTGATGGACAGCGCATTGACGTGTGGAGCTTTCGCCACACACTCGCTGGTCTTCGTGCATCAGAAGTGAAATGGAACAGTTTGTTGTCTTGACAACGGTTGCCCCGGCTCGCTGCCAGACGAACGGCGCGTCCGGCCAATCGCAGCAGTCCATCCGGAAGCGCTGAGCGACTGGGTGACTGACACCTGACGGGCCTGCTGCAAGTTATCGAGCAGTTATGTTCCACATTAGAGCTCGACTGGATACTCGCGGTGGTTATTGTTGGTGAGTAGAAGTTACACAGACCTCGTTGGTGCTGATGTCACTGAGACACGCATATCACTCTACTAATTCATTCCTCCCTGGTGCATCGCTATAGAAACGCAGCTCGCCTCGGTGCAGAAAACACGGGGGACAAAGCGTCCGCGTGCCCTCGTGAGTCAGCCTCCCTCCTAACCTTTATCTCCCGGATACCTCCCAAAAAAAGAAATCATGCGCTCACTTCAGTGTTCATTTATTGCCGGGGTCGGCGAGGTCGGGTGACTCACGTCTGAGTGCT